>CM038675.1:692801831-693471831 GCA_021605145.1 Aegilops bicornis
CTGACCGTTACACACAAATCACCAAACTCGGTGGGACCGAATCATGAAACTCGGTCGGACCGATTTAGTTCAAAATGTGAACGTTAGTATTCTCGGTGGGACCGACTGGATCAACTCGGTGGGACCGATGTTATTAGGGTTAGGGCATAACGTAATCTCGGTGAGACCGATTACACAAACTCGGTGAGACCGATTTTGGTAATAGTCAAACAGAGAGTTGGTCAGGCAAACTCGGTGGGACAGATTCGCTCATCTCGGTTGGACCGAAACACGGAAGGGAAACAGAGAGTTTGCATTGCAATCTCGGTGGGACCGATCGCTCATCTCGGTTTGACCGAAACGTTACGAAAAGGAAACAGAGAGATTACAACCCCATCTCGATGGGACCGAGATCCCTATCGGTGAGACCGAATTGATTAGGGTTTCTGGCAGTGGCTATGACAACTGAACTCGGTAGCTCCGGATATGAAATTTCGGTGGGGCCGAGTTGGATTTTTTGGTTTAGGACATATGTGGATATGAGAAAGTAGTGGAGGGTTTTGGAGCATATCACTAAGCATTTTGAGCAAGAGCCTCATTAAGCAACAACTCATCCCTTCTTAATAGTATTGGCTTTTCCTATAGATTCAATGTGATCTTGGATCACTAAAATAGAAAATGTAGAGTCTTGTTCTTTGAGCTTGAGCCAATCCTTTGTCCTTAGCATTTTGAAGGGTCCACTTTCTAATCCATGCCATGCCAATCATTGAGATTTCTTGAAATATTCATCTTGGAATAGCATTAGCTCAATGAGCTATATGTTGTTAGGAATTACCAAAACCGCCCAGGGATAGTTGCACTTTCAATCTCCCCCTTTTTGGTAATTGATGACAACATATAGATCAAAGCGTCGACAAATGATAAATAGTATTGAAAAACATCATCGCTTTGATCAGTATGTGATAAGCAAGAGCTCCCCCTAAATTTGTGCATTATTTAAGATTTGCTTTTGAATGCAAATGCACAATCGATTATGATCATGGGTTACTCTTCCATGTCACATACATCTTGGTGGAGCGCTCAAAATGATAGAGATTGAAAACATGCACTCATCACCAAGCAAAGTGAATGATCATAATAGGATATGAAAGATAGCATTATCCAACAAGCATTAAGGGTAGCATATGATCAAACACATGATCAAACAAGTATCTCACAAGGACACAAAGTAGCATCACACAAGCACGCAATAAAGTTTCAAATAAGTGCAAAGAGAGATAAAAACCGACACTCTCTCTATTGAAGCCTATGATCTATACATTTTTCTCCCCCTTTGGCAACAAGTTACCAAAAAGTTTGAAAATGCATAGTGCTAAACGACTCTCAGGCTTGATCTTCGGGAGGTGTTGTTGAGAGAAATCCAAGGACGAAGGCTTCTGATGAAGTAGCTGGAGCTGGTGGAGTTGGAACTAGAGCTATAGCTGTTGGTGCTGAAGCTGTAGCTCTAGTGTCAGTCACTGGCACTGCAGCAGATCTCTGTCCTCTGGGCACTCTAGCAAACGCATCTGTGGTAGACTTGCCCTTCTTCTCCTCTGCTTCCTCCTGAATTTGCTCAACTGCAGTTTGGATTTCAGTTACCTTGACATCAAGGTCATAGAATTTTTTCTCAATAATCCTTTCCAAGCTCTCCTGGTTCTTGGTTAGGGTGGCCAAGCCCTGCTCAATCCTCAGAGTGGATTGGATCAGATATCCAAGCTGGTCTTGCTTGCTCTTCAAGAATACCTGAGATGCCTCTTCCACAGCTTGGCATCTTTGCAGCTTTCTCAGCTTTAGCCTTCTCTCTCTTTTCTTGTGCTTGCACAGATGATGGTTCATTCTCAGTCATGACAACTGTGTTGTCCTCAAATTCAGGGTAGATGGGCAGGTGCTCCTTATCCAAAATGTACTTGCTTTTGCCCATCTTTGAGTTGATTAGCTCCTGAATTTGTGGGGCATATCCACAATTTCTCTTCTGATCAGCTGTAGTCCTCTTGATTGTTTCCACAATCAGGCTCATAACCTTGAACTTTTGTGGGACATCAAATATATGCAGCAGGTTTATGGCATGTCCTCCGATCATCTTGTGATCCCCTGACTTGGGTAGCAGTGTGTGCCTTAGAATCCAATTGATAGTTGGCAGACTGCATAACAAATAGTGTACAGATCCAAACTTATGTGTATCCAAAGCAGACGGGATCTCTTTGTACATGTTGGCCATAAAGTTGTGGTCCTTCTTCTTCTTTGCATAGATATCCAAGTCATCCTCATGTTCTTCAGAGCATTGATCAATTGCGCCCATTCTTCAATCAGACTGGTACCTAGTACCCTCAGACATCCACAAAATCCTTCCATCTGGATAGAAGTGTGCAGTGGAGTAAAATTGCATAATGAGCTCATCATTCCACTTGGTGAACTTCTGAGCCACAAACTATCAACTCCACATGCCTTGAAGCTGTCATATATACCAGGGAAGTGATCCACATTCTCGTTGATGAACTCCCAGTCAACCCATCTCATGTCACACACTACGGCTTCCTGTCTAGCAGAATTGTCTCATAGAAGTCCTATTGTTCCTTAGTGTGGAATCTGTAGTCCACAGCCGTCCTTCTCCTGGTAGCGTATGGATCAGACTCTCTCCATAGACTCAATCCTGAATCCTTCATGATTTTCATATTCTATGCAACTGGGTGTGCATCATTGTGATCAGGGATCTTGGGCTTCAGCTTTCTCAAAACAACAGAATCATCTTCTTCTTCAGCAGCTTGAGGCACTGGGGCCTTGTTTTTCTCCTCAGTAGGTATGTTCCTAGTGCTCCTCTTAGGTTTTGGCTTTGGATCTGGAGCAGCAGCCTTAGGAGCAGATTTGGGCTTAGATGGAGCAGCCCCTGATCTGATTGCATCTCCCATAAGCTTTTGAACTTTGGGTGCTGGTGCAGCATCCTCTTCCTCTTCCTCTTCTTCAGAATCTCTCATCATAGATGGCTTCCCAATAACTCTGGCAATGTGTCGGTGTACCAAAAGAGGGGTATTCTTTTTGTACCCCTATAACTGTCTTGTGAGCGATCGAGCCACGGCCGCCAAGACCGAAAGCAAGGCGAGGGAGGTGAGCCAAGGTAAGGCCGAAGCTCGAAAGGAGCAGGACGACGCCAAGACCAAGGCCACAAAGAGCAAAGGGGACGAAGCGGACTCCCCCGGCAAGATCCTTGCCGGGGGCGGTTTTAGCAAACTCCGCAAGACCCTTGCCGTGGCAGTTCGTCCCACGCCTACGGAGCAAGTTACCCTTGAGTCCACTGCCCCCATGGGGCAAGGATTCGGGAGACATCCCCGTGGTGGCATGCAGATCTTTGTGAAGACATTCAAGATCAGATACACATTATAGAAGACGACGACCCTTGGCGGGATCCCAGCCAAGGAGGATCCTAAGGCCCCGGCAAGAGCCTTGCCGGGATGACAAAGCGCGCCACGACAAGACTTTTGCCGGGGCCCCGGCAAGATCCTTGCCGGGGCTACGACGAGGCCCTCGCCAAGGGCACCCGTAGGGCCACCATCGGGCCCACGCCAATCAAACCTTCACCGCCGCTCGCATGCAGCTGCCGACCTAACTGGGCAGGCACCTGCGTGGCGGCAAGCAGATCTTCGTGGAGACCCACCATTGCGCCACCTTAGCTGCCTGCTTGCCTACATGGCACCGCGGGCACCGCTGGCCAGGGCGCGTGTCAACACGAGAGGGAGCGGCGACGGACGAGACAAGGCTCTCCCCCGTCCCCGATAAAGCAAGGACACCTAAGCAAGACGCATTAATGGCACCTTGTCATGTAATGCGAGGGATAAACTCGCATCACTGCATTCTTTCCACGCCCTGTGCCACTGTGGCAACCCCTTTCCCTATAAAAGGAGGCCCAAGGCGACCAGGAGGAGGATTCGGCTTTTTGGAGCTCCTCACGCCACTTTGCTAGCTCAAGAACACAGATAAACAAACCACCAAAGCAGGAGTAGGGTTTTACACATCCTCGCGGCCCGAACCTGGATAAAGAGACCGTTTGCTATCTGTTTGATCCGCTCTTCTCACGACCCCCGCGCCCCGCAACCGTAGTAGGGATTCATGTGATCCCATAGGTGTCGTTCCTACACCGACATCTTTGGCGCGCCAGGTAGGGGGCGCAGTTTTGAGAATCGGCTTTAGCAGTTAGCCCGGCACACCTTCATCTTCGTGACCCTTGAAGAAGAAAGGAGACCAAAAGATCAACACTCGAGCGATCGCGAACAGAAGCTAAGTTGCACTGAACCTTTACTTGTGCTACCCTTCTTATTTGAGGTTATTCCCCCCGGAAATGTCACGCCTTTGCACGAGAAACCTGCATGCCAGGGGGCTCTCCCACGATCGGCAACGCCCTTGCCCTGTTTCGAGTCCGCTCAACAGCTCAAGTGGCTGCGTCGATAATGGAAGAGTAACCTTCCGCGATTGACAACGCCCTCGATTCTGACTCGAGTCAAGCTCGACAGTTCGAGCGGCCGCGTTCTGAATGGAAAGGTGGCTCGTCTGGCAGCACGCGTGCCCGGCAGGCCCTGGGGATCCGTCCCCAAAACGCCGCTAGGGGCTTTCGCGCCGGCAAGCCTACCCGATCGACGAGGGGTACACATACAAAGAGGAATTGAACGGGGAAATAACATGCATGAAAATTAAGAGTACTTCAAAGTTATATTACATCACCGTCATAGCTGCGGTTCTAACTAAAGATAAAATTTGTCTTGGTCGGGAACCCGCAGCGGCGAAGAGGAACGGGATGCTCAATCCCGGCGCTGGCTTTCCACCCTTTTGATTTCGTCGATGCCGTTGGTGATGGGCTTGATGCGCTCCTTGAGCACCGTGAGGTCAACACCGTCCGGCAAGCTCTTCATCGAGGCCGCGAAGTCAAGGTTGGGATTCCAGTGCACCCCCTTGGTGAGGACCTTGGTCACAACCCTCCGGCAAAGTCGCCGGGCCTCCTCGGCCGGTGTGGCCGTCCTGTTGGAGTGAAGATAGGCCAAGGCTCCGAGGACGCCTCAAGAACTAGGTCAGCTTGGCGTTGACGGTCCTGTCAAGGCCGGGGCGTACCTCACGCTTGGCAGCCCCATGGTGGCCAATTGCGAGGTGACCTGCCGGCGACGACCTCGGATGGCTGATCCACCTGTTCTCGCCCACCACATATTCCTGGTGGGAGGCGGCTTGCTTGCCCGGCTGCTTCTCCTCCTCGAGGCTCTGGTCAAGGTCTCCTCCCGAGCCCCGCTCTCCGACAAGATCTTCTCGAGACCCTCCAGCTTCAGCTTGAGGTCTCGATGGAGTTCACAAGGCCGGAGAGCTCCCCGATCCCCGCCGATGATCGCTCCTTGCGCCTCCACCAAGGCGCGGTTGAGCGTGTTCTTCTCCCCGAACAACTTGAGGGTCTGCTCCTTCAGCTCGTCCCGCTCCGCTTCCCATGGAGGGAAGAAAGAGAGGAAGCGGCAGCTCTGAGATTGGAAAAGGTACGAGAAAGGAGGAGAAAGTGAGCAGCGCGCCCGCGGTTATACCTTCTTATGGGGGGAAACGCGGGCCGCCTCCTTTCACATTAACTGCGACGTGACGCATGCATGCAGAGCCCAGCCCCACGCATGCCGCCCACGTCACGCACGCCTCCCCACGCCGAGCCACGCACAGGAGGCATGGGAAGCGCAGCGCGCGAAAAGACTTACCGCGGTAAAAACTACCCGGCCTGCCCGCACACCGTTTTTGGGCCTAGCCCAACGACGCGATTGCGCTTACGTGTGGCCCAGGCCCGGGGGCTCCTGTCGGTGTACAAAAAGAGGGGTATGCTTTTTCTACCCCTATAACTGTGCACGGGCACCCGAGCTACGGATGCCGCCAAGACCGAAAGCAAGGCGAGGGAGGTGAGCCAAGGTAAGGCCGAAGCTCGAAAGGAGCAGGACGACGCCAAGACCAAGGCCACAAAGAGCAAAGGAGACGAAGCGGACTCCCCCGGCAAGATCCTTGCCGGGGCGGTTTTAGCAAACCCGCAAGACCCTTGCCGTGGGCAGTTCGTTCCACGCCACGGAGCAAGTCACCCTTGAGTCCACCGCCCCATGGGGCAAGGATTCGGGAGACATCCCCGTGGTGGCATGCAGATCTTTGTGAAGACATTCAAGATCAGATACACATTATAGAAGACGACGACCCTTGGCGGGATCCCAGCCAAGGAGGACCACAAGGCCCCCGGCAAGAGCCTTGCCGGGGATGACAGCAGGCGCCACGACAAGACTTTTGCCGGGGCCCCGGCAAGATCCTTGCCGGGGCTGGCCACCATCGAGCCCACGCCAATCAAACCTTCACCGCCGCTCGCATGCAGCTGCCGACCTAATTGGGCAGGCACCTGCGTGGCGGCAAGCAGATTTTCGTGGAGACCCACCATTGCGCCACCTCAGCTACCTGCTTGCCTACATGGCACCGCGGGCACCGCTGGCCAGGGCGCGTGTCAACACGAGAGGGAGCGGCGACGGACGAGACAGGGCTCTCCCCCAACCCCAATAAAGCAAGGACACCTAAGCAAGACGCATTAATGGCACCTTGTCATGTAATGCGAGGGATAAACTCGCATCACTGTACCCTTTCCACCTCCTGTGTGCCATTGTGGCAACCCCTTTCCCTATAAAAGGAGGCCCAAGGCGACCAGGAGGAGGATTCGGCTTTTTGGAGCTCCTCGCGCCCCTTTGCTAGCTCAAGAACACAGATAAACAAACCACCAAAGAAGGAGTTGGGTTTTACGCATCCTCGCGGCCCGAACCTGGATAAAGAGACCGTGTGCTATCTGTTTGATCCGCTCTTCTCACGACCCCCGCGCCCCGCAACTGTAGTAGGGATTCATGTGATCCCATAGGTGTCGTTCCTACACCGACACAATGGTTTTATTGACCCTTTCTTTTCTCTTCTTCCCATCTCCAGTTTCCTTGGGTTCAAGAGTAAACTCCATTGTTTCTCCTGTGGCAACTTTTCTTGGCTTAGACATGGTTGTCTTCTTGCTGGCATCTTTGTTTTCAGACCTGGCTTAGTTGCAGTAGATGAGCCATACCATTTCTTCATCACTTTCTTCTTTGAAGTGGCTTCATCTTCAACAGCCACATAATCTTCATCTTTAGAGTCAGAAGTTCTCTTCTTTCTTGTCCTGGTGACAGCCTTTGGCAGATTGCTTGGAGTGCTCCTGCTGCCTTCATCATAGCTGCTAGAGGGACTAGTGCCCTCACTCAACTGAACCTGTTCCTCTGACTTGTTCTGGCTGTCACTTTGGTCAGACATCTTGCAGGCAAACTGTCAGCAGACCCTGTGAATAGGTTATAGATGAGGTAGAGTAGATGAGCATCACAAAGTACATGAGTTTCTTTTGCAAAAGTGATGACTTAAAAACTTAGTTTTAGTTCTTCACAGAAAGCATTTCGGATCTACCAATTTGTAAACTCGGTGATACCGAGCAGCTTTTGTAACCTGAACTAGTGAACTCGGTCAGACCGAGTCACAGTTTGGTGGTACTGAGACTACTAGGGTTTCACAAAGAATCGGACTCGGTCACACCGATTTGGAATTTTTGGTCAGACCGAAAATGCGTGTGCTCTGGCCTAAGCCAAAATCGGTGAGACCGATTTCTACAACTCGGTCGGTCGATGAGTTCGGCGGAGACCTAACCCTAAATTTTCAAATCAAAACTAATCTATGGGATGATTTCGCTGGACATGATGATTTCAATCATGGCAAGAATCATGGCAAAGCAATGTGCTAAGAATCGGAGTTAAGGATTAGCACAACGATCAAGTTCGTACCCTAGTTCAGCGACAAACTTGCTACGGTGGCAACGGCGGTGAAGATTTCCATTGACGGTGGCGGAGACCAGTGGTGGGAGGTCGCTGGCGACAAGAGGACGATCCGGAGACCAGAGGAGGCAGAGTAGGTTACACGCCGGCGAAGAGGTTCGGAGAAATTTCCAAAATTTGACCCAGCGGTATATATAACCTGACCCTGTCGGCGTGACCGAATGGAACGACTCGGTGGCACCGAGATGCAAAACTGCAAGCAGTTACTGCAACTCGGTGTGACCGAAAAGTTCTAATCAGTTGCACCGAGATTGAAAACCCTAGATCAACTTGGTGACTCGGTAGGACCGAAAAGGATGAATCGGCCAGAACAAGATGCACAAAGAGGTTTTGAAGGTTTAAGTCTATGACGAATCGGGATCTCCGAGTGCTCCTCACACATAGTGGTTCAAATCTGACTTGATCAAACTTTGTGATGTAGCATGAATAGAGTTTGATACGAGAAAAGCATAGATAGCTAGAGGGTGTTCTTAGGCATTCTTGTCCATCCATTTGGCAAAAAGAGAAAAATCAAACAATCAAAGCAACAAATGGATGTCCTCGAATGAGTAAAATATGCAACCAACATGCTCACACAATAAAATGGCAAATGAAATATGTGACAAAGCATGCACAAACATTCTAGCATCTATCAAGCAATTGGCGATGACTAGGTCATCTATATATGAGTATATTGACATAGGAGTCAAATGAGAACACTTGATCATAGGTCATACTCATTGTTTAAGCACAAGTGGGGTTACCAGTTTTACATAAAGCATTGTTGTGATCACACCATTAGAGTTGCTTTAGCTCATTGATTTGAGTAAAGCTCCCCCTAGACTTGATATCCCCCCTAAGAGGGATGAACTAACCTTGGGTTTTGTCGATGATGACTTCATGTAGGTGTTGAAGATGTAGATGATCAATGTATGTAGATCATTCGGAGCAATCCTTTGGAGTGAGTTGCACTTTCAATACCTACACAGGTTAGTCCCACAAGGAACAAACAAGGATATCCATAGACATAGAGTGATGCATACACAAGATGATGTCCATGAAAGCATTAGGTTACCTTGTCCCTTGTCTTATCAACAAGAGGGTTTGTGACTCCTTGAACTAGTGCAAGATATGGAAGTTGTTTGGACTTGTCCTCGCCAAAATGATAAGAGTGAAGTATGTTGGCGGAGTCACCCTCAAGAACTCTCTAGTTATTCTTCTTCGGGATCCACATCATCTTGATGGGAATCCTTGGAATCGTAATTGTGCTTGATAAAGTAGAACTTGATGTAGTCTTGGGAACCCACTTGACCAAGGCCTTAGGTGCTTCTTCAAATGCATCAATTTCCACTTGAAGCTTGTCCTTCCCTTTTTGCTTGTGGTCTTGTGGTGGAAGATCATCTTGAGCTTGTGTTCCTTTGAAAGAAGTGGGATCATACTTCTCTTGTTGAGGAACAAACTTCGTCTTGGGGTATTGATCTTCTTCCCACTCAACTCCATTGGCATTGAACTTTCGTTCAAAACAACACCTTGATTCTTCTGGTGTCTTCCTTTCTTGCGCACAATTTCCTCAAATTGCTTACTTCTGGCAAGACTCTTGTAAACACCTTTCTCTATGATTCCCTTCAATAAGCTATTTTCTTGCTCAAGTGTAACTTCGCTAAGAGATTCATTAGTGGAATCAAGAGAACTACTAGAAGCAACAACATTGGATTTAGCATAATTGTTGTTACTCCTAGATGAGGAATCTTTCTTGTTCTTGTTGCTAGATTTAACTTGTGGCATGTAAGTAGACAAGAGTAAACGCTTGGCAATGTAAGAAGAACTTTTCTTGCGAAGATCATCATTGATTGCCTTTAAAAACTCATGCTCTTGCTCAAGGTTGAGCTTTTCAAAGCGTAGCTTGTCATGAGTCTTTAAAAGTTCTTGATGGTTTTCCAAGGTAGTTTCATGAGCTAACTTAAGAGTGTTTAGTTCTTTAGTTAGACGCTCAATCTCCTTCTTATCATCATCATTTGTTTTATCTTGATTAGCATGATTAATTGACGTTTCATCATAGTTTTCATCACTAGAGTTGTCAACAAGTAAATCATCATCACCTAGCAAATCATCTTCATCACTATTAAAATCAACGTACTCGGGATGTGTTATCTTTGGACCTTTGGCCATGAAGCATCTTCCAATTCCTTCATTTGGTGAGTCAAATATGTCGTAGGAGTTGGTTGCCACAAGTTCTAGACCGGCAACACCTTCATCTTGAGTATATTCGGAGTCGGAGTGATAACTTCTTTCGGAGTGATTGTCGGAGTTGGAGCCGGATACCCATTCACCAACATGAGCTTGATGTCTTCTTTTTGTGTAGATCCTTGATGACTTTTCCTTCCTTTCCGAATCCTTGCTTCTCCGAGAGGGTCTTTGTTCATAACGATCATCTCTACTCCTCCTTTCTCATGGTGGTGATTCTTCTCTTTTACTTCTTATTTTTGGAGAATCTTCTCTTCTTTTATAGGGGGCCGTACACTTATTGGAGTAGTTTCCGGGTCTTCCACAATTGTAACAATTTCGCTCACAACTAGAAGATCTTTTGTCATTGTAGGACCTTGACTTGGAGCTTCTTTCTTTGCTTCTACTCTTATAGAACTTGTTGAAGTTCTTCACCATTAAGCTCAATTCTTCATTGAAGGTTTGCTTCTCACTTGATGATGTGGGAGCATCACACGAGGCTTTGTAAGCACCACTTGACTTGTTGTGAAGCTCTTCCTATCCTTGAGTGACATCTCATGAGCAACAATTCTTCCAATGACTTCCGTTGGCTTGAGATCTTTGTAATTGGGCATCATTTGGATCAATGTTCACACGGTATCATATTTTCCATCCAAGGCTCTTAGGATCTTCTTGATGATGAATCTATCGGTCATCTCTTCACTTCCTAAGCTGGCAATCTCATTGTGATGAGAGCAAGCCTAGAGTACATTTCAGCGACACCTTCACCATCCTTCATTTTGAACTTGTCAAGTTGACTTTGAAGCACATCCAATTTGGATTTCTTGACGGAGTCCGTACCTTTGTGCATATCAATCAAAGTATCCCAAATTTCCTTTGCATTCTCAAGACGGCTGATTTTGTTGAATTCTTCGGGGCACAACCGTTGAAGAGAATATCACAAGCTTGAGCATTGTATTGTAGCATCTTCAACTCTTCCATGGTAGCTTGACGGTTCGGTTCTGATAGGCGGGAACCCGAGGAACGAGTTCACGCCCGAGGGTGGCCCGATCTTCACGTCGTAGGATCGAATCGGGAGGGATAACTAGCTGCAAGCAGCCGGGATAACTAGCTTTATACCTGCCAAGGTTGGATGCAACCCATACGTTGGGGATGGCTGACCGAAGCTACAAGAACTCCAACCCGCTGTCCGAACAATCGCAGAACCACAAACCGGGACTAATCCACACAAAACGGCCGGAACCGTAGAGCACGAACTAGGGGGAACCAGAGGCTCCTTCTCGCGAATCCGAATGAACTCACAAGAGCAAAGGTAGCAAGATCTCTCGGATCTCTCCAGCAGTCTTGCCGCATAAGCTTGTAACTGAATTGTTTGACAAAAGGTTCCTTAGAGGATGGGGGAGATGGGGTTTTATAGCAGGGACAACCCCCCTTAGCTAGGTGTGAAAATGGTTTCAAAAGTAAGCAGGTTTGCATGGCTTCCTTGGGTGAATAAGCAGTCAACTTTGGGAGTTGTTGCAGAGCTCCTCAGGAATCCGCAAAGTCTTAACAGCCTGAACACCTTCCACGAGAATGACTAGAACTTTTGACTCACAACTCCAAATGATGTGAGGTTTTTTGAATGGGAAACATAATTTGATGTAGCTTCTGTTGATGTACCCCTATGGCCCCGTCTCTCCATCATATGGGTGTGCCACACCAAAACATCAGAGGTAAAAACTGACAGCATCAGCTTCACTTGAAACTTGTTTTCTCCAAACTTGTTCCTCCAAAGCGGTTGCTTCAAGAGCTCATAGGTTGTTGGATTGCTTTCATGTTATACCTAAGTTCAACCAACAACAATGGAGATGAAAGCATAGTTGTGTCATCAAGGTTACAAGGTAAACTTAAGTTAGCGTTCACCTGGTCACTTATTTGTTTGGCGCGACTTCTTGTGATTGGACCTATAATTGTTGGAGACTTGTCGTTGGTTGTGGTGTCCTCATTAGGTTCTCTACCATCAAAGAATTCACCTTACAAGCCAATACACACAATAGCCCAAACGGCGGGGTTATGTCCAAGAATATGCATCTTCATATTATGCTTCCAACTAGAAAAATTAGTACCATCAAAGTAAGGACCTCTACGGTGGTAATTTCCCTCGCTAGACGCCAGACTCTCCTAGGTTGTGAAACCAAGGCTATGACCACCAAAAGCTATGGAAATCAAAGCAAATGGAGACCAAAGCTCTGATACCACTTGTAGGATCGGAAGTATGTCTAGAGGGGGGTGATTAGACTACTTGACCAAATAAAAATCTAGCCTTTTCACAATTTTAGTTCTTGGCTGATTTTAGCGACTTAGCACAAGTCAAGCAATCAACCTACACATGCAATTATAAGAGTATAGCAGTGGAATGTAAACCAATTGCATATGAAGGTAAAGGGATGAGTTTGAAGGAGCAAACGCATTGTTGACACGGAGATTTTTATCCGTGGTTCCGATAGGTGGTACAATCAGACTGAACCTACACTTCCAGCATCCTATTTCTGAGAGAGAACTACCTACTCATGTGTTGAGGCCAAGATATTCCATTCCTACCATATGAATCTTGATCTCTAGCCTTTCCCAAGTTTCTTTCCACTCAAATCTTCTTTCCACCAGATTCAAATCCTATGAGAGAGAGTTGAGTGTTGGGGAGACTATCATTTGAAGCACAAGAGCAAGGAGTTCATCATCAACACACCATTTGTTACTTCTTGGAGAGTGGTGTCTCCTATATTGGCTAGGTGTCACTTGGGAGCCTCCGACAAGATTGTGGAGTTGAACCAAGGAGTTTGTAAGGGCAAGGAGATCGCCTACCGTGAAGATCTACCGCTAGTGAGGCAAGTCCTTCGTGGGCGACGGCCATGGTGGGATAGACAAGGTTGCTACTTCGTGGACCCTTCATGGGTGGAGCCCTCCGTGGACTCGCGCAACCGTTACCCTTCGTGGGTTGAAGTCTCCACCAACATGGAAGTACGATAGCACCACCTATCGGAACCATGCCAAAAACATCCGTGTCTCCAATTGCGTTTGAATCCTCCAAACCTTCCCTTTACTTTCTTGCAAGTTGCATGCATTACTTTCCGCTGCTCATATACTCATTGCATGCTTGCTTGTTATGTATTGAAAAAGTTAAACTTGTGCCTAAACTTCACTTAAACTTTAATAAGGTTAAAACTGCAACTTTGGTACTTAGTGTCTAATCACCCCCCCTCTAAACACCTCTTCTCAAGATCCTACAAGTGGTATCAGAGCATTGGTCTCCATTGCCTTGGTTTAATCACGATTGGAGGAAGATGGATGAGTCTTCTTTATGAGTCTTAGTCATAGAGTGCCTATTCTTGATGGAGAGTATTTTCATGAGTGGAAAAATGAGATGCTTGTAATTTTCAATTAATATCATTTGAACAAGTACATTGCTAGCCCTTGTGCTCCTCATGTTGATCCTATGCATCCTACCCTTGATGAATCTATTGACATGACTAGGAATCTTAGAACTGTCAATCTTATCACTAGAGGCTTGCCTAGAAACTTGATTAGAATCTTGCCTACTTTTGAGTGTGCCTACACTATATGGAAATTTCTTGAGGAACGCTTTCCAAATTATTCCTTGAAAAATCTAGATGAAATTCTCTACAAGTCTACTGCTTTGAGTAAAATGAATACTAGTGATCCTATGTTTGGTGATCGTCTATTTGAACTTACCGACCTTATGCGTGCCAAAGGAGATGTTGGAATTATTAGTGATATTATTTCCGAAGCTATAAGAATTCATAAGCAAGATCATTGTCAAACTCACTCTAACGAATTACCCTCTCTATGATTTGATCCACCACATGACGATGTTGAACATGGATACTATGATGAGGATGATGATAGTGACTTCGATCTTGATGATGCAATGAGACACTTTGGTCTTATGGCAAATCTTCAGGGATATGTGTCAGGAGGAAAGGAATGGGTTCTTTATAGTGGATGTACCGATCACATGACCGGAGATAAAGACATGTTTCGTGAGCTTGCTGAAAATGATAGTCCTCAAAAGTTTTTCACTTTCGGTGACAACTCAAAAGGTAAGGTGGTTGGCCTCGGTAAGGTGGCTATCTCACATGATAGCTCCATTCAGAATGTCATGCTCGTTGAATCTCTTGACTACAACTTACTTTCAGTATCTAGACTTGCTGATTTCGGTTTCAATGTCCTATTTACTCAAATTGATTGCCAAGTGTTTCGTTGAGACAATCATAAAATGGTCTTTACCGGTGTGCGTAGAGGTGATCTATACATTGTTGATTTCACTAAAAAGGCTCAACCTAAAACTTGCTTCATTGCTAAATCCTCAAAAGGTTGGTTATGGCATAGACGATTAGGTCACGTTGGCATGAGAAACCTTGACAAGCTTATTAAAGGGAATCATATCCTTGGAGTTAACGATGTCATATTTGATAAGGATAGACTTTGTAGTGCTTGTCAAGGTGTAAACAGGTTGGAGGAAGGCATCCCGTGAAGAACATCATGACCACAAAGAGGCCACTCGAGCTACTTCACATGGATCTCTTTGGTCCCAACTCCTACAAGAGTCCCGGTGGAAATTCTTTTGGTCTAGTTATAGTTGATGATTTTTCAAGATTTACGTGGGTGTTCTTTCTCGATGATAAATCGCAGGTCCAAAAGATCTTCAAAAACTTCGCTAGGAAGGCCCAAAATCAATTTGAAGTGAAGATCAAGAACGTTCGCAGCGACAACGGAACAGAGTTTAAGAACACAAATGTGGACACCTTTCTTGACAAAGAAGGGATTTCACACGAGTTCTCGGCTACGTACACACCTCAACAGAATGGAGTTGTTGAGAGGAAGAACCGAACGCTCATCAAAATGGCGAGAATGATGCTTGATGAGTACAAGACACCGAAGCACTTTTGGGCAGAAGAAGCGGTTGAGACAGCTTGTCATGCAACAAATCGCTTGTATCTTCACAAGCTACTCGGCAAGACGGCATACGAGCTCCTCACCGGTAACAAACCCCAAGTTGGATACTTTCGAGTATTCGGCTCAAAGTGCTACATTCTTGATAAGCATCGTCGTTTCTAAATTTGCTCCTAAGTCTCATGAAGGTTTCCTACTAGGTTACGGCTCAAACTCTCACACTTACCGTGTCTACAACAATTTCACCCGAAAGGTTGAAGAGACGGTAGATGTGAAGTTTGATGAATCTAACGGCTCGCAAATAGAGCAATTGCCAATTGATGCAGGAGACAAAGACCCTTCGGAAGCAATCCAAGACTTGTCTATTGGCAAGGTCCGTCCAACGGAGGTGAAGGAGAGTACCTCGTCTATTCAAGTGGAAGCTTGTACTTCATGACAAGGTGAACCAAGAGTTGATACGGAAGCATCCACAAGTGGGACACACCAAGATGAAGAAAATGAGGAAGTGCATCAAGACGAATGTCAACAACCTCCTTCTCCACCACGACAAGAGAACGACAACGCCAACAATGAAGAAGGCCAAGAAGAAGAACAAGATTAAGTAGATGTTCAACGAAGACCCAAGCAAAAGCTTTCACGAGTTCGAGCAAGAATTGCTAAAGACCATCCCGTCGAGCAAATCTACAATGATATTCAAACCGGGAGAATCACTCGCTCTAAAACTCGTTTAGCTAACTTTTGTGAAAACTATTCTTTCATCTCTAGAATTGAACCTATGAAGGTTGAAGAAGCATTGGAAGATCCGGATTGGATAAATGCTATGCATGAAGAGCTACACAACTTTGAGAGGAATCAAGTTTGGACATTGGTTGAGAAGCCCGACAACAACCACGACATCATTGGTACCAAATGGGTGTTTCGCAACAAGCAAGATGAAGATGGACAAGTAATTCGCAACAAAGCACGTCTAAATGCGCCCAAGGCTACACACAAGTCGAAGGTATGGACTATGGTGAGACTTATGCTCCGTTGCTAGACTTGAGTCCATTGCATCTTACTTGCCTATGCTAATCATCATGATATCACCCTGTACCAAATGGACATTAAAAGTGCTTTTCTAAATGGAGAAATAGAGGAGGAAGTTTATGTTAAGCAACCTCCCGGCTTTGTCAATCCTAAGAAACCCAATCATGTTTACAAACTTCACAAAGCTCTTTATGGTCTTAAACAAGCTCCTAGAGCATGGTATAAATGCTTGACCAAGTTTCTTCTTGAAAAAGGCTTTAAAATTCGGAAAATTGATTCCACACTTTTTACTAAAAGGGTTAATGGAGAATTATTTGTTTGCCAAATTTATGTTGATGATATCATATTTGGATCAACTAACCCTCATTTTAGTGAAAAGTTTGGGAAGCTAATGTAGGAGAAGTTTGAGATGTCAATATTGAGTGAACTCAAATTCTTTCTTGGGTTGCAAATCAAGCAAACTAAGGAAGGTACTTTTGTCTCTCAAACGAAGTACACTAAGGACTTATTCAAGAAGTTCAATATGCAAGAATGCAAAGGTATGTCTACACCCATGCCTACTAGTGGACATCTTGACTTACCGAAAGATGATGAACCGGTTGATCAAAAAGTTTATCGCTCTATGATTGGTTCATTGTTATATCTATGTGCTTCACGTCCCGATATTATGCTAAGCGTGTGCATGTGTGCACGATATCAAGCTGCTCCTAAAGAATGTCATCTTAAGGCCGTGAAAAGGATAGTGAGATACTTAATCCATACAGCGAATTTTGGCATTTGGTATCCTAAGAGGGCCTCTTCGATCTTGTTGGCTACTCCGACTCGGACTATGCCGGTGACAAGGTTGATAGAAAGTCCACTTCGGGTACTTGTCAATTTCTGGGTAGATCTCTTGTGTCTTGGTCCTCCAAGAAACAAAACTCGGTATCCTTATCCACTGCCGAAGAGGAATACATTGCCGCTGGTTCATGTTGTGCTCAATTACTTTGGACGACTCAAACTCTTAAAGATTATGGGATATATGTGAAACATGTTTCATTGCTTTGTGACAATGAATGTGCTATCAAAATTGGTCATAATCCTGTGCAACATTCTCGAACTAAACATATTGAAGTTCGTCATCATTTCATTCGAGATCATGTTGCTAAGGGTGACATTGATCTTAAGCATGTTCGCACCAAAAAGCAATTAGCGGATATATTCACTAAACCTCTTGATGAGAAAGTGTTTTGAAGGTTAAGAGGAGAATTGAACATCATTGATGCTTCAAACTTGGAGTAGAAACTCCATTGGATACATGCAAGACATGAGCTTATGCCTAATCCTTGATATCTCACCTATGATGGAAATCTTATGTCTTGGATATATTTGTATCTTGCATGTTATCTAACCCATGTAGGTACTTGGTTGAATCAAATTTCATGAGGTTGTAACCTACTCATATCTTGAGCAATCTCTACATCACCAAGTCTCTACACAAGGTGGTTGAAGCCAAGGAAGCACAAAACCATTTAAACATATCCTTTGACAAATTCTATGTTGAGCTTCATGATTGTCATTGTTGGATACACAAGTGCTCTTCCTTGCACAAACTAACCCATGTAGGTAGATGGACTCAAATTCCAAGTGGTGCTCCCAATTCTTGATGAGCTACATCAACCTTGAGCAACTCACACAAGTTCAACTACATGGACGACACCAGCAACCAAGGTATGTTATTCCATCTTAGAGAAGCTTTACTCCAAGTCATGAGTTAAAGCAACTCGACAAGATGTGAATACATCAAGATGCTTAAACGAAAAATGGCAACCCCATTTTGAGCTTAAACGATGAGTATGACCTATGATCAAGTGATCTCACTTGACTCCTAAGTCAATATACTCTAACATAGGTGACTTTGTCGCTGACCATCTCTAGATGAAGTTATCTTATGTTCTTTTCTATGTTTTTGCATTTGTCTCATGCATATGTGTTTCCCCTTTAAAAAAAACTTCATCTAGATTTCTTTCTGTTTGCTCTGCATTTTCTGCATTCCAATTCATTGCAAATCTTTTTAGTAAATTCCTTGCAAATCTTTGTGAGATCTTATTAGTCAAGTGAGCTGAGGTGACAAGTTTTTTCTCTGCGATGAACTCGGTTACACCGATTTGTTATTTTCGGTCCAACCAAAAACTTTCGGTACCACCGAAGCATACCACTCGGTGCCACCGATTTCACAACAGGAAAAATAGTTTGCCACTTATTCTGTGTTTCTTTTGATCCAGCTCCACTCAATGAATCTTGTCCTCTACAAGCATCACATTTTTATCATTGCTTTAGGTTGTGACTCAAGGATCAGACCCATTCACGACAAATTCCAGCGGGGGAGAGAGAGCTAGCCCTTCTTGGAAATTGATGTCAAAGGGGGAGAGAGAGATCATATCAAAGCTTATCACTTAGAGAGATCACATCAGAGAAGGAGAGAGAGATCCTTCAGGGGGAGAGAGAGATCTCCTAGGGGAGAGAATACTAGATAAAAGTATTTCTCAAGGATCCCAGATGCTTGGTGTTCAAGAGGAGAGATGCCACATGTCTTCTTGAGGGGAAAGACATGTTCATAAGTGCTTATCTGCATTAGCTTGCATTAGCTCTGTTCATTCATATCTTTCAGCTCTGATTTTATGTTCCCTATCTTCTCCCAGTATCTCATGCTAGATTCAGGGGGAGCAAGACATCTAAGGGAAAGAAATCATCTAAATTCATTGGATATCTTTACTCTTGGGGACATGTTAAATCCAATGTAGTACTTAGTACTCACTCTCTACATGTCACCCCAGTCTTGGTATTCTTGTGGTTTCTTTTGTTTGCTCTGGCTAGTAGGTGCATCTGTGTTATCTAACCTTGTTTACGCAGGTTCATTCCATCCTAAGCCAACTCAAGACTACAAGGTAAGTATATGCATCACAATCATGTGTATGAGGAATTCTTGTTGATGTACACACTGTTTGCAAGAAGGACTCATGGGCATGAAGGCATTTTCTTTAATATTCTTTGCTCTGATGCATATGGCCAAGATACATGTAACACATTGCCTGCTCTATCATGGTTATGCCATCACATGCTTCTATATTCCATATTCACATGATTGCATACATGTAGGGGGAGCCTATGCCTGCTACATGTCTTTCCAAAGCTTTACTTGCTATTCTTTATATCTTTATCTAAAGCTTTGATGTATGTTGTCATCAATTACCAAAAAGGGGGAGATTGAAAGCACAAGTGCTCCCTAGGTGGTTTTGGTAATTAATGTCAACATATCTCTTGTTGGACTAACACTTTTATGTAGTATGTTTCAGATAAGTTCAACAATGGAGTGGCATGGAGTAAAGGATGTGGAAACTCCTTCAAGATGCTAAGGACAAAGGATTGGCTAAAGCTTCAAGCTCAAGACTCTTCATTTTACATTTTAGTGATCCAAGATCACATTGAGTCTATAGGAAAAGCCAATACTATCAAGGAGGGATGAGGTGTTGCTTAATGAGCCTCTTGCTTCATGTGCTTAGTGATATGCTCCAAAATCCTCAACTACTTTCCCACTTCCACACATATGACCTAAACCTAAAGCCAAAATCGGTCTCACCGATTCTTCCTATCCGGCGCCACCGATTCCATATGTCATAGCCACTGCCACAAACCCTAGGCAAATCGGTTCTACCGATAGGGATCTCGGTCTTACCGAGATGGGATTGTAATCTCTCTGTGTATGTCCATTACCAAAATCGGTCTCACCGAGTTTGCGCAATCGGTACTACCGAGATTACAATGCAAACTTTCTGGTTAACTCATTACCAAAATCGGTCCCACCGAGTTTGAGTAATCGGTCCAACCAAGTTTGCCTGACCAACTCTCTGGTTAGCTAATTACCAAAATCGGTCTCACCGAGTTTGTGTAATCGGTCTCACCGAGATTATGTTATGCCCTAACCCTAACCATATCGGTCCTACCGAGATGCAAGTCGATCCACCGAAAACCCTAATGGTCACTAGGTTTACTAAAATCGGTCTGACCGAGTTTGTTGATTCGGTCCCACCGAGATTGGTAAATTGTGTGTAATGGTTAGATTTTGTGTGGAGGCTATATATACCCCTCCACCTCCTCTTCATTCATGGACAGAGCCATCAGACTGAACCTACACTTCCAGCATCCTATTTCTGAGAGAGAACTACCTACTCATGTGTTGAGGCCAAGATATTCCATTCCTACCATATGAATCTTGATCTCTAGCCTTTCCCAAGTTTCTTTCCACTCAAATCTTCTTTCCACCAGATTCAAATCCTATGAGAGAGAGTTGAGTGTTGGGGAGACTATCATTTGAAGCACAAGAGCAAGGAGTTCATCATCAACACACCATTTGTTACTTCTTGGAGAGTGGTGTCTCCTAGATTGTCTAGGTGTCACTTGGGAGCCTCCGACAAGATTGTGGAGTTGAACCAAGGAGTTTGTAAGGGCAAGGAGATCGCCTACTTCGTGAAGATCTACCGCTAGTGAGGCAAGTCCTTCGTGGGCGACGGCCATGGTGGGATAGACAAGGTTGCTACTTTGTGGACCCTTCGTGGGTGGAGCCCTCCGTGGAATCGCAAGAACTGCTACCCTTCGTGGGTTGAAGTCTCCACCAACGTGGAAGTACGATAGCACCACCTATCGGAACCACGCCAAAAAAATATGTGTCTCCAATTGCGTTTGAATCCTCCAAACCCTTCCCTTTACTTTCTTGCAGGTTGCATGCTTTACTTTCCGCTGCTCATATACTCATTGCATGCTTGCTTGTTATGTATTGAAAAAGTTAAACTTGTGCCTAAACTCTACTTAAACTTTAATAAGGTTAAAAACTGCAACTTTGGTACTTAGTGTCTAATCACCCCCCCCCCCCCCTCTAGACACCTCTTCTCAAGATCCTACACATGTTCTGATGGATCTCTCCACGAATGATGAGTGGGTGGAGGGGTATATATAGACTCCACACAAAATCTAACCGTTACACACAAATCACCAAAATCGGTGGGACCGAATCATGAAACTCTGTCGGACCGATTTAGTTCAAAATGTGAATGTAAGTATTCTCGGTGGGACCGACTGGATCAACTCGGTGGGACCGATGTCATTAGGGTTAGGGCATAACGTAATCTCGGTGAGACCGATTACACAAACTCGGTGAGACTGATTTTGGTAATAGTCAAACAGAGAGTTGGTCAGGCAAACTCGGTGGGACCGATTCGCTCATCTCGGTTGGACCGAATCGTTATGAAAAGGAAACAGAGAGTTTGCATTGCAATCTCGGTGGGACCGATTGCTCATCTCGGTTTGACCGAAACGTTACGAAAAGGAAACAGAGAGATTACAACCCCATCTCGGTGGGACCGAGATCCCTATCGGTGAGACCGGATTGATTAGGGTTTTTCGCAGTGGCTATGACAACGAAACTCGGTGGCTCCGGATATGAAATTTCGGTGGGGACAAGTTGGATTTTTTTGGTTTAGGACATATGTGGATCTGAGAAAGTAGTGGAGGGTTTTGGAGCATATCACTAAGCATTTTGAGCAAGAGCCTCATTAAGCAACACCTCATCCCTTCTTAATAGTATTGGCTTTTCCTATAGACTCAATGTGATCTTGGATCACTAAAATAGAAAATTTAGAGTCTTGTGCTTTGAGCTTGAGCCAATCCTTTGTCCTTAGCATTTTGAAGGGTCCACTTTCTAATCCATGCCATGCCAATCATTGAGCTTTCCTGAAATATTCATCTTGGAATAGCATTAGCTCAATGAGCTATATGTTGTTAGGAATTACCAAAACCACCCAGGAATAGTTGCACTTTCAAACGCCCAGGAGCTTCATGCGGGCTATTTGAACCGCCTCCACACCAGCCGCGACTTTGAAGCCGGCTTGGTGAACCTCGTGAAGGAGCGCTTTGAGGTAAACATTATCATCTTCTCCATATACATATCTATCAGCCGCAAAGTCTACTGGATGTGATAAACTTGAATATGTTGTAGACTTTAAACATCTTTGCTGAACTTGATAGCCATGTCATAGCCTGTTAGAACTGCAGAATCAGCAAGTAGCCCCCAAGGGCCGGCTTAAGCTGTATAGCTAAAGCCGGGTCTTCAAAACATAGCTTTCAATTTCACATATATGGCTCACCAGGGCCGACTTAAACTGACAAGTTAAGCCGGAACTTCAAATATTAACGATCAAGTTTGCACATGTAGCCCCCAAGGGCCGGCTTAATCATCATGAATAAGTCGGCACTTATCACCATTATTGTGAATAAAATCCAACTATGTAGCTCCCATGAGTCGGCTATAGTCATAGCAGCATAGCCGGGTCATCATAGAATAGTCATCAAAAAAGAACAATATGCATTAGCCCCCAAGTGCCAACTAAAATACTTGTATTGTGCTTGGGACTTCAAAAAATAACGGTCATAATACTCCCTATCTTGTTCATGTTGTAGGCCGAGTTAAGCATGAAGGAATCCCAAGTCAATGATCTGAGGGCCAACATTCAAACCCAACAACCCGGCGTCACTAGGGAGAACCGCCTCTGCTTCGTAAACCACGAAGAAAGCATGTAACCCATAGATATGTTGGGGGTAGTATTGATACTCCACAGCACTAAGGGCAATTCCTCCACCCAACAACCCGATGTCCTCTGCAAAGGGACCATAAGCCGGGGCTTTATGCCTTTCAAAATTTCTTGATTGGCTCTTTCAGCTTGGTCATTGGACTGGGGGTGAGCCACTGATGATACATCAAGACGAATATGCTCTCGTTGACAGAATTCTTTCATAGCACCCTTGGACAGATTAGTGCCATTATCAGTTCTAATGCTGTGAGGGTAGCCAAAATGGAAAATCACCTTTTTGATGAATTGAACCATTGTCGCCGCGTCACACTTGCTGACCGGCTCTACCTCAACTCACTTTGTGAACTTGTCAACTGCCACCAAAAGGTGGGTCTTTTTATCCTTGGATATTTTAAAAGGTCCAACCATATCCAGCCCCTAGACTACAAACGACCAATTAATTGGAATCATCCTCAATTCTTGAGCCGACACATGAGCTCGTCTTGAAAATTTCTGACAACCATCACATTTACTGACCAAATCCTCTGCATCAGCATGAGCCATCATCCAATAAAACCCATGACAAAAAGCCTTGGCCACGAGAAACTTAGAACCGGCATGATGACCACAATCTCCTTCATGAATCTCTCGTAGAATCTCATGGCCTTCCTCGGGAGAAACATAATGTTGAATCACCCCTGTAACCCTGCAGCGGTGCAACTCTCCATTAACGATAGTCATTGACTTAAACCACGGGGTTATCTGTTTGGCCAAAGTTTCATCTTCAGGTAACTTGCCCTGGGTCATATAAGCCAAATACGGAACTGTCCAATCAGGGATAACATGAAGAGCCGCCACCAACTGCGCCTCCGGGTCTGGAACAACAAGATCTTCCTGTGTAGGCAATTTGACTGAAGGGTTATGCAAAATATCAAGGAAAACATTTGGTGGTACTAGCTTACGTTGGGACCCTAGCCGGCTTAAAGCATCAGCCGCCTCATTTTTCCTGCGATCAACATGTTCCACTTGATAACCTTTGAAATGACCAGCAATAGCATCAACTTCTCGGCAGTAAGCCGCCATGAGTGGATCTTTAGAATCCCAAGTGCCTGAAACTTGCTGAGCCACCAAATCTGAGTCGCCAAAACACCTCACCCGGCATAGATTCATCTCTTTAGCCATCCGAAGACCATGGAGTAAGGCCTCATACTCAGCTGCATTGTTAGTACAAGGGAACATCAACCTTAAAACATAACAAAATTTGTCACCTCGTGGGGAAGTCAAAATAACTCCAGCCCCCGAGCCTTCCAACTACCTGGATCCATCAAAGTGAATAGTCCAATATGTGCTATCCGGCTTCTCCTCAGGCATCTGCAACTCGGTCCAGTCATTAATAAAATCCACAAGTTCTTGAGACTTGATAGTTGTCTGAGGCATATACTTCAAACCATGGGGTCAAAGCTCAATGGCCCATTTGGCTACCCGGCCTGTGGCTTCTTTGTTTTGAATAATATCCCCCAAGAAATATTGTTTCAATTTACGACTAGCCATGAACACCCCATAAACCAGCTTTTGCCAATGTGGGTATCTCTTCTTGGATTCAATGAGTACCTCACTGACATAAAAAACCGGCCGCTGAACCGGATACTCCTTGCCTGATCCCTTCCTTCCAACAACAATTGCCACACTGACGGCTCGGCTATTAGCAGCCACATATAACAACAAGGGATCCTTATCAATAGGAGCAGCAAGGATTGGCGGCTTGGCTAACTATTTTTTCAAGGCCTCAAACGCCTGATCAGCAGCATCACTCCAGACAAAGTGATATGTTTTCTTCATCATTTGGTACAGAGGGATAGCTTTTTCACCCAACCGGCTTATGAACCGGCTTAAGGCCGCAATACGACCCGCCATACGCTGGACATCATTAATACACGCCGGTTTAGCGAAGGAAGTGATAGCCTTCATTTTCTCCGGGTTAGCTTCAATGCCCCTTTCAGAAACCAAAAAACCCAAGAGCTTGCCTGCTGGCACACCAAAGACACATTTGGCCGGGTTAAGCATCATCTTGTAGACCCGGAGATTTTCAAATGTCTCTTTCAAATCATCTATCAAGGTTTCTTTCTTCCTAGATTTCACAACAATATCATCCACATAAGCATGAACATTGCGTCCAATCTGATCATGGAGGCAATTCTGAACACGCCGTTGATAAGTTGCCTGGGCACTCTTGAGCCCAAAAGGCATAGACACATAGCAGAAGGCTCCAAAGGGAGTGATGAAAGTTGTCTTCTCCCGGTCCTTAAATGCCATCTTAATCTGATGATAACCAGAGTAAGCATCCAAAAAACTCAAACGCTCACAACCCGCCATAGCATCAATAATCTAATCAATACGAGGGAGAGCAAAAGGATCAGCCGGACAGGCTTTGTTCAAGTCTGTGTAATCCACACACATACGCCAAGTACCGTTCTTCTTAAGTACCAGCATCGGGTTAGCCAACCACTCGGAATGAAAGACTTCAATAATAAACCCAGCCGCCAAGAGTCGGGCCACTTCTTCACCAATGGCCTTGATACGTCTCCAACGTATCTATAATTTTTGATTGTTTCATGCTGTTTTATTATCAATCTTGGATGTTTTATAATCACTTTATATCATTTTTTGGTACTAACCTATTGACATAGTGCCAAGTGCCAGTTGCTGTTTTTTACATCGCAGAAAATCAATATCAAACGGAGTACAAATGCCATGAAACTTCAGGGAGATTTTTTATGGACCAGAAGGAAGCCATTGGGCCCTGGTTGCACCTGGGGGGAGTCCCGAGGAGGGGACAACCCACCAGGGCGTGCCAGGAGGCCCAGGCCTGCCCTGGTAGGTTGTGCCCACCTCGGGTGCCCCCTGGACCGCCTCTTTTCTCTATAAATACCCCATTATTCTAGAAACCCTAGGGACGGTCGACGACATATTCATCCAGCCTCCGCAGAGTCTAGAACCACCAGATCCAATCTAGACACCATCTCGGATGGGGTTCACCACCTCCATTGGTGCCTCTCAGATGATGCGTGAGTAGTTCTTTGTAGACCTTCGGGTCCGTAGTTAGTAGCTAGATGGATCTCTCTCTCTCTCTCTCTCTCTCTCTCTCGCTGAATTCTCAATACAATGGTCTCTTAGAGATCCATATGATGTAACTCTTTTGCGTGTGTTTGTTGGGATCTGATGAACTTTGAGTTTATGATCAGTCATATCTTTTTATATCCATGAAAGTTATTTGAGTTTCTTTGATCACTTATAGCCTCGTATTTCTTCTCTGATATTTGGGTTTTGTTTGGTCAACTTGATCTATTTATCTTGCAATGGGAAGAGGTGCCCAGTAGTGGGTTCGATCTTACGATGCTTGATCCTAGTGACAGATAGGGAAACGACACATATGTGTCGTTGCTACTAAGGGTAAAACGATGGGGTCTATCTCTACATAGATAGATCTTGTCTACATCAAGTCATCGTTCTTATTGCATTACTCCGTTTTTTCATTAACTTAATACACTAGATCCATGCTGGATAGCGGTCGATGTGTGGAGTAACAGTAGTAGATGCAGGCAGGAGTCGGTCTACTAACCTTGGACGTGATGCCTATGTAATGATCATTCCCTGGATATCGTCATAATTATTTGAGGTTCTATCAATTGCCCAACAGTAATTCGTTTACCCATCGTTTGCTATCTTTCTCGAGAGAAGCCACTAGTGAAACCTACGGCCCCCGGGTCTTCTTTCTCTTATATTTGCTTTGCGATCTATTTTATTTGCACTTTTTATTCAGATCTATTAAACCAAAAATACAAAAATACTTTGATGCACTTTATTTTATTTGCGATCTATTTATTCAATCTATTGCAACTTTCTCCCATCCATGCACCGTTTCTGGCGCCATTACCCGAAAGGGATTGACCCCTTTAACACGTCGGGTTGCGAGGTGTTGTTATTTGTGTGCAGGGGTTGTTTATGTTCTGTTGCTTGGTTCTCCTACTGGTTCGATAACCTTGGTTTCATATCTAAGGGAAATACCTACCGCCGTTGTGCTGCATCATCCCTTCCTGTTGGGAAATACCGACGTAGCTTCAAGCGACATCAAAAGGAATTTCTGGCGTCGTTGCCGGGGAGGATCTTCAACATATACCATGTTCCTAATCTCTAATCTCATCTCCTCGCAATTTACATTATTTGCCATTTGCCTCTCGTTTTCCTCTCCCCCACTTCACAAAAATTTGCCGTTTTATTCGCCTCTCTTTTTTCGTTCGTCGTTTTCTTGCCGGATCTGTTTTTGAGTGCAATCTTGTTGTGTGGTCGTCATGACTCAAGAGAACACCAAATTATGTGATTTATCAAATACCAACAACAATGATTTTATTGGCATTCCGCTTGCTACTCCCGCCACTAGTGCGGAGACTTGTGATACTAATACTGCTTTGTTGAATCTTGGTATGAAAGATCAAATTTCTGGTACTCCTAATGAGGATGCCGTGTGCCATCTTAATACCTTCGTGGAATTATGCGATATGCAGAACAAAAAATATGTGGACAATGACGTGGTGAAGAGGAAATTATTTCCGTTTTCTTTGCGTGATTCTGCAAAAATTTGGTTCTCTTCTTTGCCTCGTAATAGTATGGATTCTTGGAATAAGTGCAAAGATGCTTTTATCACTAAGTATTTTCCTCCCGCAAAAATTATTTCCCTTAGAACCCAGATCATGAATTTCAAGCAACCTGAACATGAGCATGTTGCACAACCTTGGGAAATGATGAAAATGATGCTAAGGAATTGCCCAACTCATGGGTTAAATCTTTGGATGATCATACAAATTTTTTATGCGGGATTGAATTTTGTTTCTCGTAATCTTTTAGATTCCGCCACGGGTGGTACTTTTATGGAAATTACTTTGGGTGAAGCCACCAAATTGCTTGACAATATCATGGCAAATTATTCACTATGACATACCGAAAGGGCTCCTACTAGTAAAAAAGTTAATTCGATTGAAGAAATTTCTTCTTTTTTTTGACAGAAAGACTGTAAGGGAACCCCTTACAGTATAATTGGTGCAACAAACCCAATTGCAAGTACCATGCCTTGAACCTGGGTGGGTGGGAAGGCATCAGCCCCTTCCCACCACTAGGCTATGCCTTAGTCTGCAGAAATTTCTTCTTTGAGTGAAAAAGATGATGCTCTTATGAAATTGGTTGCTAGTAAAAGTGCTCCTATTGATTTTAATTACATGCCTTTGTCTACTTTGATTGAGCAAAATAGTGGTGCCATTGATGTGAATTTTATCTCTAGAAATAATTTCAACAACAATGCTTATAGAGGTAATTTAATCCTAGTCCTTTTCCTAGTAATTCCTCTAATAATTATGGTAATTCCTATGGAAATCGATCTTATAATAATAATAGGAACACCTCTGATCTTGAGAATAATATTAAAGAATTTATCAACACACAAAAAGTTCTCAACACTTCCATAGAAGAAAAGTTGAATAAGATTGATGATTTGTCTAGAAGTATTGATAGAATTGCTCTTGATGTGGAAAATATCAAGATGAAAATTTGTGTGCCTAAAGTTGATGAATCAACTAAATCTTTTTATTTTTCTATGGATGAAAGGAAGAAAAGAACCGCTATGCTTAGAGCTAAAAGAGAATAAAAAAGCGTTTTCTAGTGATTTCTTTCGTAGAATTGATGAAGATCTTAAAATGATTGGTGCTTCTTCTATTGATTCTTTGTTTAGTAAAGTTAATATTGATGAAAAAGGGACTAGAGAAGAGTCTACTTTAGGTAGAAGGCGTCCCAATATTTCGGAGGGTGAAAATCTTGTTGAGAAAATTGACGAAAGTGGGTTTGGTGAGGTCAAAACTTTAGCTAGTGATGCACCCACTCTTTTGGATTACAAAGACTTCAATTATGATAGTTGCTCTTTGATTGATTGTATTTCTTTGTTGCAATCCATGCTAAATTCACCCCATGCTTATGAACAAAATAAAGCTTTTACTAAACATATTGTTGATGCTATGATGAAATCTTTTGAAGAAACGTTGGAATTAGAAGTATCAATTCCTAGAAAATTGCATGATGCGTGGGAACTTACTATCAAAGTCAAGATTAAAAATTATGAGTGTTTTGTTTTGTGTGACATGGGTGCTAGTGTTTCTACAATTCCGAAATCTTTATGTGATGTGCTTGGTCTTACTAATCTTGAAGAATGTTCTTTAAATTTGCACTTGGCGGACTCTACTATTAAAAAGCCTATGATAAGAATTAATGATGTTCTTATTTTTGAAAATAAGAATTATGTGCCCATAGATTTTATTGTTCTTGATATTGATTGCAATCTGTCTTGTCCAACTATTCTTGGTAGACCGTTTTTACGCACTATTGGTGCCGTGATTGATATGAAAGAAGGCAATATTAAGTTCCAATTTACTTTAAGTAAGGGTATGGAACACTTTCATAGAATAAAAATTATTCCACCTTATGAATCAATCATGAGGGCATCTTATGGATCTCGAACCAAGGATGACAAAACTTAGATCCTTGCTTTATGCCTAGCTAAGGGCGTAAAACTACAGCGCTTGTTGGGAGGCAACCCAATGAATAAATTTTATTTTTGCTTTTAGCTTTCTGTTCTTGAGTGTTGACACAATTATGCTACTGTTATGACTGTGTTTTTTGTGATTTAATTAGTTTTTGTGCCAAGTAAAGCCTTTAGGAGCTTCTTGGGTGATAGTTGTTTGATCTTGCTGAAAAAGACAGAAACTTTGCGCCCACGAAACCAATTTTCATAAATCACAGAAAAGTACGCTTGCCCTGATTCTTTTTGCAGAAGGTTAATATACAAATTACCCTGGTCGTACTAATTTGGTAGAATTTTTTGAGTTCCAGAAGTTTTCGCAAAAGTCAGATTGCTACAGACTGTTATGTTTTGACAGATTCTGTTTTCTTTGTGTTGTGTGCTTATTTTGATGGCTCTATGGTTTTCTTTGGTGAGTTTTTGCCATAGAAAAGTTGGAATACATTAGATATAATACAAAAAAAAGTATGAATTGGTTTGATACAGCAGTTATAGTAGTCGTTTGCTTTCTTACACTAATGGATCTCACAAAGGTTTTGTTGAGTTTTATGTGATTGAAGTTTTCAAGTTTTGGGTTATCTTACGATGATGAAAGAAGGATAGAAGAGCCTAAGCTTGGGGATGCCCCGGCATCCCAATCTATTATCCAATAATGAGCAACCAACTAAGCTTGGGGATGCCCCCGAGTGGCATCCCCTCTTTATTCTAACAACTATCGGTATTTTACTTGAAACTATATTTTTATTCGTCACAATATATGTGTTTTGCTTGGCGAGCCTTGTATGATATGAGTTTTTTCTTGTTTTTTTGTGTTTTAAGTTATCAATCCTTGCTGGACACACCTATTTGAGAGACCCAAAATTATGTCATGACTTGTTAGAATTGCTCTCTGTGCTTCACTTAAATCTTTTATGAGCTAAAAATTGCTCTAGTATGCATAGTATTTTTGAAGAAATGCTCTCTTGCTTAACTTAGATTTATTTGAGAGTTAGTAAAAAAAATTGAAGAAATTCTCTCTTGCTTCACTTAAAATATTTTGAGAGAAATAAAAAAATTATGCTCATGATCTTCACTTATTTTTGTTTGAGCTTATGAAAAGCAATACATGAAAATTAGTCCCAAAGTGATAGATATCCAAGAAGGATAAGTAAAAAAATCATGAAGATCATTGGACAAAATAAACTTGATTCTTAGTAATAGTATTGAGATATGATGATGTGATATGTGAGTTATGTTGATGAGTAATTATGCTTTTGTAAGAATGTTGGTGTTCAGGTTTGTGATTCCCTATGCATGCATGAAAGTCAATAGTCATACAATGAAATTATATCCTACTTGTGGTGCATTATTCGGTGTTAATTATGCTTAATGCTTGCTTACGAGATTATTCGTTTCTTGGTTGGTCGCTTCTCAATCTTTTGCTAGCCTTCATTTTGCACCAAGTATGACCTCTACTTGTACATCCAAAATCCTTTAAACCAGTTTTGCCACATGATCCACTATACCTACCTATATACGGTATTCTTTCGCCTTTCTAAGCAAATTTGCATGTGCCATCTCTAATTTTCAAAATAAACTTCACTTTTGTGTGTTTGTTTCACTCGTGGAACGGTAACAGGTGGCTAATATTTTCCATGTTGGATGTGTTATTCTCACGATGAGTGTTTATTCACTTGTCATTGCACGAGAGTGAGGAAAAGGTCTTAGGGATGCCCAGTCCCGAAATGCAGAAATGAATTTACTTTATGTTGTCAAATAATAAATTTCTTGGAAGCTGTTGGTATGGAGGACACCCGTGGATACGGCTAGACGTGGAAAGTGAAAGAATGGTGGAAAAAGGAATAAACTTTATTTTCTGTTTGGGAACCGCCTATGGCATATCTAGCATGGAAAGTGTTCAGAGCTCTGAGTCGTTTTCATTGGTGGGATGGATACACCTCCCATAATGTTTTATCTCTATATTTTTTTGCTTTGAGCTCTGGCACCTCTACAAATCCCTACTTCCCTCTGCGAAGGGCCTTTATTTTACTTTATGCAATTTTTATTTTGAATTTGATTCTCCATCTTCTCTCACAAAAAGCACCAACTAAGAGGCAATATGATCGTTCTTAAGTATTGGGTGTAGCTAATATTCGAGTGTGTTTCATGAATGGATCAATGTTTGAGCATGATGGGCCAGGGACAACTTATTTTAGCATTGATATTTTGAAAGACATGGTTGCTTGTTGATATGCTTGAGTATCTAAATTATTTTGTCAAAACTAGACTATTGCTTTGAATCACATAAAAGTCCAAATGTCCATGCTACAAAGAGAAGAATTTGATATGACATGATAAGAATCACTCCACATCAAAAATTCTGTTTTTGTCACTTACCTACTCGATGACGAGCAGGAGTGAAACTTGGGGATGCTGATACGTCTTCAATGTATCTATAATTTTTGATTGTTCCATGTTGTTTTATTATCAATCTTGGATGTTTTATAATCATTTTATAGTCATTTTATATCATTTTTTGGTACTAAGCTATTGACATAGTGTCAGTTGCTGTTTTTTCCATGTTTTTTACATCGCAGAAAATCAATACCAAACGGAGTCCAAATGCCATGAAACTTCACGGAGATTTTTATGGACCAGAAGGAAGCTATTGGGCCCTGGTTGCACCTGGGGGAGTCCCGAGGAGGGGACAACCCAACAGAGCACGCCAGGAGGCCCAGGCGCGCCCTGGTGGGTTGTGCCCACCTCGGGTGCCCCCCCGGACCGCATCTTTGTTCTATAAATACCTCAATATTCCAGAAATCCTAGGGATGGTCGACGAAATATTATTCCAGCCGCCGCAGAGTCCAGAACCACCAGATCCAATCTAGACACCATCTCGGATGGGGTTCACCACCTTCATTGGTGCCTCTCCGATGATGCGTGAGTAGTTCTTTGTAGACCTTCGGGTCCGTAGTTAGTAGCTAGATGGCTTTCTCTCTCTTGCTGAATTCTCAATACAATGGTCTCTTAGAGATCCATATGATGTAACTCTTTTGTGATGTGTTTGTTGGGATCTGATGAACTTTGAGTTTATGATCAGTCATATTTTTTTATATCCATGAAAGTTATTTGAGTTCCTTTGATCTCTTATATGCATGATCTCTTATAGCCTCGTATTTCTTCTCCAATATTTGGCTTTTGTTGGGGATATGACTATTAGATATGATCCGCCCAGGAGGGGCCGGGTCATCCCTATGGCGGTTCATCTCAATGAAGCCGAAGAGTATATTAAGATGGCGGTTTGTAGACAGGCTTGTTAGAGGGCCCTAGCCCGAAGGCGGTTTAAGGCCCGCAAGTATAAACCGCCACGTATATGTAAACGTGTATCATAAGGCATGTAAGATAAGTCACCGAGCCGGACACGTTATATGAGCCGGCCGGGACTCTGTAGGCCGCAGGGCATCAACCCGTGTATATAAGGGGAAGACCCGGCAGCGGATTAGGGCAAGAAACATCAAATCGAGAGCTAGGAAAAGCGTATTTGCTCCCTGGTCATCGAAACCCTAGCAATTCCACCTCAAACTCGATTAGACTTTTACCTTCACCGCAAGGGGCCAAACCAGTATAAACTCCTCGTGTCTTTTGTCATGTTTAACCCCTTTAAGCTAACCTCGTCGCAATGGCTCCACAATTAAGTCCTTTCATGAGGACATATGCCGTGACACTTCCACGATAGTTGGTGCCCACCGTGGGGCCAGTGCACGGTGGTTAAGGATGGCAATTTTATCCATGGACATGGATACCAGTGGATACCCGACCCGAATGGGTAGGGTTTGGATACATTTTTACGCCCATGGGCAGCACCCGAACCTGACCCGATTACTCGTGGATAGGGCATGGATATAATTGTGTATCCATGGATATACCCAAACCCGACCCGATAGTATGACATGTGTGTTAAAATTCAGTGATCCCCCACTATCCCATGTTTCAATGTATTTTTTTATTTATAAAAAGGGAAAAAATAAAGTGTACAATCCATCCCCAGTCCCCACCGTAACTTACGCTGCCTCTTCTCGTTCAACGACTCACCATTAATCACCGGACCATCTCCGTCTCCTCGGCCCACTACTCCCGCAGCCCTAGATGCAGCCGCCGGCGCCGCCAGCTTTTACCTCTACATATGGCGCAGTGAAAGTGCGTTATATCGACTAGAGGGGGGGTGAATAGGCGATTTTTATGAATTCTTCACTGAGGAATTTGCCGGTGAGGAAATTCCTTAGCGAAGAACTACTTGCAGCGGAATAAGTACTCGAAGTAAGCATAACAGAATACACGCATGGTCATCATGATGAAATGAAGACTAGCACAGAGTCTGTAAAACGTAATCACAGGATAACACAAGATGAAGACAAACAGATGAAGAAATTGAACTGAGGAAATTGAGAAAGTCTTGATCAAAGTCTTCAAACACAGATATGAACAAACACTCAACACAGTAATGAGGAAATGAAAGGGTTGAGGAAATAGAACCGATTAGGTTGGTGAAGACAATGATTTGGTAGACCAGTTCAACTGCTTTGTCTCGGTTATGCGTCTGGTTGGAGCGGTGAGTATTTAAACTCGAGGACACACAGTCCCAGACACCCGGCCGAAAGCACGCAGCTCGGGACACCAAGTCCTCACCGTATTCTCCTTGAACTAAGGTCACGGACCTCGTCCAATCACTCGTGGTAAGTCTTGAGCGACTTCCAAACCTTCACAGACTTGGTCACTCGGCGATCCACAATTCCTCTTGGATGCTCTAGACCATGACGCCTAACCGTCTGGAAGAAGCACAGTCTTCAAAGGTAATAAGCATCGGATCCACGCAGGATCAATCTCTTCAGTGATGCTCAATCACTTTGGGTTTGTAGGGGTTTGGTTTTGGGTTTTTCCTCACTCGATGATTTTCGCTCAAAGTCCTCGGAGGATGGGTTGCTCTCAAATGACAAGTGTCAAGTTCTCTCGAGCAGGCAACCAGCTAGTGGTTGTAGGGGGCGGCTATTTATAGCCTAGGGAGCAGCCCGACATGATAAGACATAAATGCCCTTCAATGATATGACCGTTAGGTGGATAAGATATTTTGGGACAGTGGCCAAGAAGACAAAGAACGATCGGAAATTTGACTCTCAAATTCCTCGGGGCTATCATGTTCCTCACTGTGTAGGCCATCCGTGACCGGCGAAATTCCTAACTCCTCGGTCAGAACAAATTCCTCGTGACCGGAAGAACTTCTTCTCACATCCTTTGAAGAAATTGACTGAATCGTATGAGATTTCCAAAGGCTTCACTCGAAGGGATTGGTAGGTGTAGGATTTTGAGTTGAGCATCACATGGAAATTTTTCCTTAGTATTTCCTCAACCCCTTTAACAAAGACGGTGTTTCCTATGACTCAAGAAAGATAAAATGAAACTACGAAAACAAAAGTCTTCACGCTTCATGTTCCTCAAATGAATACCAAGTCTTCAAGGTCACACCAATTTCTTCACTTTCAAAGTCTTCGTAAAGTCTTGAATATCAAAGTCTTGATCGAAGAACTTCATTTTTAGGGTCGACTTTCTCTATAAATATCAAACTCCTCATAGACTTATAGACCTGTGTACACGCACAACCGCCTTAGTTCCTGAACCTATAAGTCTTCAATCCACCAAAATCACTAAGGGGCACGAGATGCACTTACAATCTCCCCCTTTTTGGTGATTGATGACAATATAGGTTAAGTTTTCAACGGGGATAAACATATGAAGTGTAAATACTGATAATGAGGAATTTGATTGCAAGATATATAAGAACTCCCCCTGAAGATGTGCATAGTGAGGAATTTGCTTTTGAGGCAATGCACATTTGAAGAGTTGAATCATGGAGATCTCCCCCTATATCTTGTAATTCATACACGCATTTGACATATAATATGAAGAATTTGAAATGCATGATGAAATATGGTGCTTGATGTAATTCGGCATGCGATGCGATAACATTAATGAGGAACAAGCATGCAAAATAACGCATCAAGAGTATCGAGCTCAAGAAGCTCAAGAGAATCGAGCATAGTGCAAGAGCATAGTGCATCAAATGTATCAAAAGCACCATCGGGTTTAAGATTACAACTCGATCCAATAAAAGTTTAGGAAGAGCGAGAGTTGTAACTTAACAAAAATAAATTGTTGTATATGGGCAATAAAATAGACCCGCTTGAAGACTAACTCAAATTTCTCCCCTTTGTCATCAAATGACCAAAAGGATCGACATCGAGGACTAACGCTCTGAAGAATTTCAAGTTGAAGAAGGGCGCCCGGCGTTGTTGGGGTCGGTTGTTGTAGTAGGACCCGGCGGTGTCGTCCAAGTCTTCATTTTCATCGATGTCGCGTGATGAAGAATAGGAGCTAGCCACCAAGGAAGGAACTTTGACCTTCTTGTATTTCTTCGAGGAGGTGCGGATCAGTCAAATTCTTCCTTGAGTCCCATTGTCGCCAGTTCTTCCAAGATCAGAGACATGTGAAAGAACAGCCAGTGCGTTTGAAGGTTTCATGGAGGTAGTAGTGGTTTTTCTTCACCGCATTGTGTGTTGAGGTCATGTTGTGAAGAATTGAACCAAAGCGACGCTTGACCCATTTAGGATTGCGATCAACCTTCGATGAAGATCGAGGAGTAACTCACGATCGATCATCACCACAGGTGCGAAGCTTGAGGACTTTGCTTGACTGAGGTATTTGCGGCAGAGTCATGTGTGGCAGAGTCATCATTGGTGGAGTAGGATGCCTTCATCGATCACAGTAGTAGCCTTGCCCTTGTCATCAGCTGAGGTAAATGTCCGTTTGAGGACTTCAATCGGGGGCAAGTAGCTGCAGTGGTTCAGAGTATCAGCCTTGTAATTGAGCGAAGACCTTGTCCTGATGAATCTCATTATCCAAGGCGCATAAGGCTTCAGCTCAAATGGTGACATAGCAATGTTTGCCAGAGTCCTCATGAAGAAATCATGGAAGTTGACGGAACGCCATGGATGATGTTGAAAAGCATATTCTTCATGATGCCAACGACTTCTTCATCATTCGAGTCGTGGCCTTTGATAGGACTCATTGTCTTCGTCAGAAACCGATAGACAGTCCGAGGCACATACAATAATTCCTTGACGAGGAATTTGGTTCTTGGGCCTGCCTTGGCTTCAAAGGCTTCATCAAGACTTGCATATAGTGATTTGAAAGTTCTAGTTCGTTGTAGATACAACGAGCACCATCAAGTGGAGGATCGAGTGGTAGAGCACGAAGCAATTGATTCTTTGGTGCCTTGTAGTGAGTATTTTCAAACATCCAGTCTAATACCCATGAGTTCACGTCTTGGCAGATCCGGTGATGTGCAGCGTTGCATAGAATTGAAGAATGAGTTCTTCATTCCGATCCACGTATATCGATGCAGAAATTGAAGTCTGCGTCGTGAAGAACACTAAGGACTGGCTCAAAGCGGCAAGAGACTCCATGTCCACATGAGGAATATGAGCATGATCGAAGACTTTGTCTTTGTTGAAGAGCACGAGGAATAGAAGTTGGCTTGGCTGGCAGTCCGTAAACGCCTCTTCCTTATGCGGCGTAATCATATGGATTATAGTTAGTGAAGAATACGTGCTCGGCAAAGAAATCTTCAGCCTTGAACTTTTGTTTGCTTGGGAACGGATTCTTTTGCTTGGGCAGAGGGGTGTCGGTGAGTTGCATCACCACCTCAGGAATCGCGAGCTCAGGTTCTTTAGGCTGAGGAATTTCTTGTTCCTCAACAGTGTACCGAGGATCAAGAAGAAGAGTTCATCAAAGACTAGTGGCTGGAATTTCTTCATGCATGAGCAAGTGAGTTGAGTTTCTTCAGAGTACTTTTGATCTGTTGGTGCAGGTGACTGAGGAATATGTTGGAGAGGTGTGAAGAGAGGAGTATTGGGATGCTGACTTTCCAAAAAGTCATCATTCATCACAGGTGTTGTGCACCATATATCCACATCTTCATCTTCAATTTCCTCAACACCGGCCTCTTGATTTGTGAACCGAGGCATAGGTGAGGAAATGACTGGGGTTGAAGGGATTGCGTCCACTTCAATTTCTTCATCAATCTGCTCTGACGAAGCGTGAATGATTTTCTTCATCAGATCCGCTTGGGATCACATAATCTTCATCAAAAGGAACAAGGTCCTTTGATGGAATTGAGGAAATTGGAACAACATCAATTGGATTTTCGAGTGAGCTGGTCATTGGCTTCATTTTCTTCGCAGCCGAAGAATTTGACGCAGCTGATGCTTTCCGTTTCTTCACAGCAGCTCGTTCTGCAGTCTTGGTTTTCTTCACATCAGAGGCAGATGGAAGAATTGGAGTTGGTGTTTGCGCAGGAGGAGCTGAGGAATCTGGTTGAATTTCCTCAGGCGCAACTGATGCAGCTTTCTGTCTTGTTCAGTTTCTTCAGCGCACCACTAGTGGATGCCTGGCAATTTCTTCAATGGCTGGAATGGGATCATCAGCCTCGAACTAGCATTTTCATCAGCCGCTGAACTTCATCGGCCGGTCTTGGCATGTTCTTGATCGGCTGAGCTAAGGCTTGACCTAAGGAATTTCATGTTGCGTTGGGGCAGCAACATTGGTGAATTTCTTCGTCGATTGACGAATCGACCTTGGCTCCTTGCCAATCAGCATAATAAGAATCGAAGTTTTCTTTGAGGTCTTGAATTTCAGTCTGGACCTTGAGAAGTTCCTCGGTGTCATTTTGACAACGCTTTTTCTTGAGGAACTTCTCCTTTACGTATTGAGCCTTCTTGATCTCTCTTGCCTTTTCAAACTTCCATTTCTCTTGGCGATGAAATGGGTCAACATATGACTTTGTCCAGGGGTCAGATGAAAATCAGGCATAGGGGTGTTTGGATCCTTGTGCCAGAGATCAATATAATCGAGGATTTTCCTCGGATCCAACAGTAGTGTCACAGATGTGCCTTTGGCTCTAGCGGCCCTTTCTTGGCGATCTCTGATGATTTCCGCACATCAGAAGCTTCATCATCAGAAGGCACATGGAATGCAACCTGTTTCTTCTTTGGACTTGGCCGAGGACCTCGTCCAGCTGTTGCTTTGGTCTTCAGCAGAGTCGGGCCAGATGATGAAATTGGTGCTTTGAGGAACTTCTTTGAAACTCGAGCCAATCGAGAAACCAGCAGTCCTTTGACATGTAGCCGATGCACGAGGCGAGGACTTTGAAGGAGCTGTTGAGGACTTTGGTGGAGCTGTAGCAGTGTGAGTAATTTGCCTTGAGGGCGCTGGCCGAGGAACTTGGCCGTGAGGGCTGATGGTGAAGCACTTGGCTTATGAGCAGGCTTCTTTGGCATGGATTTCCTCGGTTTGACCGAGGCCTCGATGCTTGATGGCGATGGCGAGAAAATCCTCATTGAATTTCTTCACCGCCTCCTTGGCTTGTCTTGCCAATTTAGCTTGGCGCTTAGCCCATTCTTCAGGAAAGTCCTCACCACGCTTGATCTTGGGGTCGGCTACTTGGCCGGTGCCAATGGAGCTCTTGGGCATGGAGGATTGAGGCGAATTTCTTCATGTACTTTGGAGTCACATATCTGTATTCCTCCATTCCCTTGCCCATCTCCGTTCAATCTTACGAATGCGCACCTTGCGCTGATTTTTGTTTTCTTTGCCAAATTTTGCTTCATCGGTGTGCAATAGTCAGCATAAATTTCCTCGGGGATCTCAAAAGCAGTCATAACCTCAGGTTTCTTTCCTCCTTTACGTGGCTTCTTACCGTCGCCATATTCTTGATTGAGGAAATTGAACAATTGAGTTCTCTGAAGAAGTATGCAATTTTTCTTTGAGGAACGCTGCAAATGAGTTCAGTTGATGAGAACCTAGTGATTCAAGAAGAGACATGAGTACTGTGAACAGAGTACAATGTAGGAATTTGGAGAGGTCATATGCGTTCTGAGAAGGTTTTTCAAAAAGAACAAGTTTTGAGGAATTTGACCGGATGTGCCTTGAAGGATTTCACTAAGCGTTCCAGAGTTGTACAGATCGAAGATCCACACAATTAGGGAATCTTGAAGAAAATGATTGCTTAGAAAAACAGTTCAAGATCATATGATGTGTGAGGTGTTCATATGTGTGAAGATTTGAAGAATAAACACCTTTGAAGATTTTCAGAAAGCTTGAGAATCAAAGAGAGTAATAAAAGTAACTTTTTATTACCGAAATGAAGAACACGAATTTAACTGAGAAGAACGGATGGGAAGTTCGTAAGGTTAGATCTTCCTTGCCCTAACTTCGTGGAGGAAGACAGCTACGGCGACGGCGGAGTGAAGATTCCCATGGTCGGCGTGAGTACGACGGCAATGACGAGGTCGAGGCGGTGAAGCTCTTCCTCACCGGCTGACGATGGAGAAGCGGCGGCGCTTAGGGTTTGAGGAGCTCGAGCGGGAGAGAGAGGTCGAGGGGTAAAAGAAGTGAGGATGGAGAGAGGGGTATTTATAGAGGCAGTGAAAAACTGTTCGCCCGAAAATTTAGGACGAATGTGCCCCTGACCATTCTCCTTCTCACGACATGTGTCACCCACGTACTGTGTAGTGGAGATCGTGTACGATCGTGGGTGAGTAAAATAATGCATCATGGGATGCGGAACGGTTTGAGCGGCAAAACCGAAAATTTGGATAAGATCAGTTTTAAAGTTCCATTCGCAATTTCTTGGTGACAAGGACACGGTGAAGATTTTGAGCGAGCTTCAAATAGAACGCACATGAAGAATTTGTGAATAGATTGGGTTGAGTATAGCATAGAGGGGAAGGGTCCGATCACATTCACTTAGCGTAAAAAGCAGCTTGAAGAAATAACTATAAGTGAATCTTTGTAGAGGACATAAACCCATATATATGTATTGCCAATGAAGAAAAAGCGGCGGAAACAGTGAAGATTTTGCAAAGTTGAAGAATTTGAAACTGAAGAATTTCAAAACCGAGGAAAAACTCAAATTGAAGATTTTCAACTTTGGTGGTGGTGTGACCCACCGTATAAGAATGATGATTTCAGACACCGCATACAATTGTCGTAGGGTTACGAGAATCAAATTCTTCATTAATTTCTTCACACTAAGAGTGTTATTCTTCATTGATTGAAGAAAACGTTTTTCATGTGTTGCACATCTAAGTCATCAATTTTGCATAAGTGTCAGGATGTGTGTCCTTTTCAAAGAACGTTCGAAGATTCTAAGATATTTACCTCACACCGCAACTTGCTAAATCTCTTCTCATCCAAGGGCTTAGTGAAGATATCAGCTAGCTGTTCTTCAGTCTTCACGTGCTTTCGATGGAGATGTCGCCCTTCAACACATGATCACGAAGAAAATGATGACGAATCTGAATGTGCTTTGTCTTCGAGTGCTGAACTGGGTTGTGAGCAATCTTGATGGCACTCTCATTGTCGCAGAGGAAAGGCACATTCTTCACGTTGACTCCATAGTCCTTGAGTGTTTGCTTCATCCAAAGCAGTTGAGCACAAAAAGAGCCAGCAGCAATGTATTCAGCTTCCGCAGTAGACAGTGATACGCAGCTCTGTTTCTTCGAGGACCAACAGACCAAAGATCGTCCGAGGAAATGACAAGTGCCAGAAGTTGACTTGCGGTCCACACGATCACCCGGCATAGTCAGAGTCAGAATATCCAATGAGATCAAAAGCAGAGCCCTTGGGGTACCATAATCCTAGTGTTGGTGTGTGCGCTAGATATCGAAGAATATGCTTCACAGCCTTATGGTGCGATTCCTTCGGTGCAGCTTGAAATCGGGCACACATGCAAACACTAAGCATTATATCTGGCCTAGATGCACATAAGGACAATAAAGAACCAATCATGGAGCGGTTTACCTTGTGATCGAAGTCAATACCATTTTCATCAGTGCATAGATGGCCATTTGTGGGCATAGGAATTTTGACGCCTTTGCAATCTTGCATGCCGAATTTCCTCAGAATATCTTTGAGGTATTTCTCCTGAGATATGAATATGCCATTGCGCTGCTGACGAATTTGAAGACCTAAGAAGAATTTCAACTCTCCCATCATAGACATTTGATATTCTTCACTCATCATATAGGCAAATTCATCACTATAACGTTGGTCAGTACAACCAAAGATAATATCATCAACATATATTTGGCACACAAACAGTTCACCATCATAAGATTTAGTAAAGAGAGTAGGGTCGAGTGAACTGGTGTGAAGCCGTTCTTCACGAAGAATTCCTTCAATGTATCATACCACGCTCGAGGGGCTTGCTTGAGGCCATAGAGGGCCTTATTAAGTCTGAAGACTTTGTCATGATTCTTTGGATCTTCAAAACATGGGGGTTGATCAACATATACTTCTTCCTAAAGCTTACCATTGAGGAATGCACTTTTCACATCCATTTGATATAAGATAATATCATGATGATTAGCATAAGCAAGTAATATGCGAATAGCCTCAAGTCTAGCAACAGTGCAAAAGTTTCATCGAAATCAATTCCTTCAACCTGTGTGTAGCCTTGAGCTACCAACAGGCCTTATTCCTTACCACAAGACCATTTTCATCTTGCTTGTTGCGGTAGATCCACTTTGTGCCAATGATATTATGCTTGCGAGGATCTGGATGTTTGACCAGTTCAGGACATTGTTGAGCTCGAACTGATGTAATTCTTCTTGCATAGCCTGAATCCACTCCGACTCGTAAATGCTTCATCTACCTTAGTGGGCTCTGTGATAGAGACAAAAGCATAGTGCCCACAAAAGTTAGATAAATGTGAAGCTTTTGAGCGTGTGAGAGGACACGGTGCTTCAATGTCATCGATGATCTTCTCCACTTGCACTTCTTTTGCAACGCGAGGATGAGCTGGTTGTCGTCGAGGAATTTGATCATTTTCCTCGGCACCATTGTCTTGACATTATCTTCAGGTGCATCAGCTCGACGTTCTTCGCGTACAGGAATGAATTCTTCAGCAGATTCTTTAGTAGGAATGACATCCTCAGTTGCCTTGAACTTGATAGAATCCTCAGGTGCTGGTTCATCTAACACAGAAGGTAGGTGCTCTATTGGGTTTCTTGTCAGTGAGGAGTTCATAGGCAGTCTTCTTGAAGAATTTGTGAAGATATACTCTGTTGATGATGTGGCATGCAGTATCAATTGCATCAATCCAGAAACGACTAGGCGTTTTGTATTCATCAAGCATAGTGCGAGCCATCTCAACAAGAGTTCTGTTCTTGCGCTCCACGACGCCATTTTGCTGAGGAGTATAAGGAGCAGATAACTCATGAGTAATACCAAGTTCATCAAGATAGGCATCAAGACCGGAATTCTTGAACTCAGTTCCATTGTCACTCTGATGTGTTTGATCTTCACACCAAAGTTAGTTGAAGCCCTCAAGGAAAATCGTTTGAAGACTTCACGCACTTGATTTTGTAAGTAACAATGTGTACCCATGTGTAACGAGAGTAATCATCAACAATAACAAAGCCATATAGAGATGCATCATTAACGACAGTTGAGTAATGATTGGGACCAAAGAGGTCCATGTGAAGAAATTCGAAGGGACGAGTAGTGGTCATGATAGTCTTATTTGGATGCTTGGCCTTGGTCATTTTTCCAGCTTCACAGGCTCCACACAAGTGATCCTTGAGGAATTTGACATTTTCAATGCCAATGACATGCTTCTTCTTTGCAAGCGTGTGCAAATTCCTCATGCCTGCGTGACCAAGTCGCCGATGCCATAGCCAGCCTTTCCGAGGCTTTGCAAGTAGACACACGGCTGGTTGTGGTCTGTAGAGAAATCAACAATATACAAGTCTCCTCTCCTAAAGCCTTGGAAGACTTTGGAATTGTCGGCTTCCATAATCACAACACAACGATACTTGCCAAAGATAACAACCATATCAAGATCACAAAACATTGAGACTGACATGAGGTTGTATCCTAAGGACTCAACAAGCATGACTTTGTCCATGTGTATGTCCTTAGAGATCGCAACCTTACCAAGACCCAATACACGACTTTTGCCTTTGTCAAGAAGATGATATGCTTCAGATGTGACGGTGATAAGGGAGCATCCATCAATAGATTCTTGTCACCAGTCATGTGATTTGTACATCCACTATCGAGAACCCACTCAGTGGCGTTGGGTTGATCATCCTGCAGATGAATTAGTACAACTTACGATCTCATATACTTCATCAGTGAAGAATATGATATCAAGTTCATCAGTTAAATTTCATCGACCAAGATTAATGAGATAAGCGGTATGAGGACGTGTGAAATGAAAGTTCATTTCATCATGATTAGCTGCGTCCTTCGTGCAATTTTGTCAGGTCCCCAAAGAAATTCATCGACGTTAAAGCACGCCTGGAGACCTGACCCTGCAGAAGAGATTAGTTCTTTTTCTTCACCACCCACATCTGAAGGGGTGGCAAAGAGTTCATCACTCTGCGAGCACCATACGAGAATGGTGGCATAGAAGCCAAACCATTTCGTTTCACATAGGAGGGGTTAGGGTAAGCATATGAATAAGCGGAGAAATTCTTGAGTACTTATGAACATATTGGTTTGAAGAATAATGCACATATTCATAGCCCTTAGCTCTACCTGCGAAACAGAGTTGTTAGCACGATGATAATCATATGAGGACTTTGATACTTTTGAGGAATTTGATCCACGTGAGGAATTTGGTCCGTATGAGGACTTGGATCCATATGAAGAATTTGGTCCATATGAAGAATTTGATCTGGGGTTCCTATTCTTCACAGGTGGTGTCATGAGGACATTCACTGAAGACTTTCAAGGCACTTCTTGGGAACCCAGATTTTATTCAAAGGGGAACCGTTCTCGCGATTAGTGCCAACATATCTAGCAAATACTTCACCATTCGATTTTTGAACAGTTTATAGTTGGAGTCAAATAACTCATCGGAAGAATGAGGAGATTCGCATGTAAAGTCAGATAAGTTAGATGGATCAGCTGGAGGTCCCTTAGCAGCAACCCATGAGGTTTTGGGATACCGCTCGGGCTTCCAATATGTTCCATCAGCATTGAGTTTCCTCTCAAAGGCAATACCCTCTTTCCTAGGGTTCTGTTGAGGATCTCGCTTTTAAGCACATCACAAAGAGTCTGATGCCCTTTGAGGCTTTTGTACATGCCTGTCATATACAATTCCTTCAGCCTGCATCGTCAGTGATACTAGCAATGTCCTCAGATGAGGAATTAGTGATAGCAGAGGCAAGTGAAGATTTTGTAACAGTTGAAGCATTTGAACATTCAGGTGAAGAATTAGCAGATTCACGTTCAATGCACTTTAAGCATGGAGGGACAAATTCTTCCTGAGAAGTGCTGATTTGTTGAGCAAGTAATGAATCGCCCTCCTTCTAAAGATCTTCATAACTCACTCTTAGCTTCTCGAGGTCTTGCTTTCTTTGAAGAAATTCATAAGAAAGTTTCTCATGATCAGATAAGAGAGTGTTATGATGACCTTGAAGGCTGTCAAACCTAGACCAAGTCTACGAAGATTTTCGATCGAGGCTTTAGTGCGATCCATTTCTTCACCTAACATATCATCACTCTTATCTAGCATGTTTTGAACCTTTTCTAAAGCCCTTTGTTGTTTCTGACAATCTTAGCAAGTTTTGAGTAATCGGGCTTTAGATCTTCATCGATTCATTTTCACTAGATTCAGAGGAGGTATATTTGAGTACCTTGGCACCCTTTGCCATGAAGCAATAGGTGGGAGCGTAGTCATCACTATCTTCATCAGCTTTGTTTGTGAGGTCATTTTGTTCAGAGTTGAAGATGGACTTGCTGACGAAAGCAGTAGCGAGAGCTAGACTCGCCACACCAGACTCAGATTCTTCCGATGCCTCCTCTTCCTCATATTCCTCAGATTCAGCTTCAGAGTCCATTTCCTTGCCAATGAATGCCCGAGCCTTTTTGGAGCTGCTCTTCTTGTGAGAAGAAGGCTTTGAGGATTTTGACAATGAAGATTTCGATGATTTCTTCTTCTTCTTCGCGTCATCAGAACTGTAATCCTTGTGTTTTTTCTTCTTTAATTCCTTTTCCCACTGAGGACAATCTTGGATGTAGTGACCAGATTTCTTGCATTTGTGACAAAGTCTTCTCTTATAGTCACTGGATGAGGAATCACTGTTTCTTGAGGATTTTCCAAAGCGACCACGTCTTGAGAACTTGGAATTTCTTCACGGCGGTGCTAGCTCTGGCCTAATTCTTCAGGATCTCCAAGGCTACTACTAGAGTCTTCACACTCAGATTCAGACACAACCTTGGCCTTTAGGGCACGTGTTTTTCCATAGCTAGAACCATAGAGATCTCTCTTTTCAGCAAGCTGGAACTCGTGAGTATTTAGCCTTTCGAGGATATCGGCAGGATCAAGAGACTTGTAGTCAGCCCGTTCTTGTATCATCAGACCCAGAATATCAAATGAGGAATCAAGCGATCTCAACAGTTTCTTCACCACCTCATGGTCAGTGATGTCAGTGGCACCGAGGGCTTGAAGCTCATTTGAGATGTCAGTGAGGCGATCAAAGGTTTGTTGGACATTTTCATTGTCGAGTCTTTTGAAGCGGTTGAAGAGATTCCGAAGAACATCAACTCGAGAGTCACGCTGAGTTGAGACTCCTTCATTCACTTTAGACAGCCTATCCCAGATAAGCTTAGCGGTTTCCAAAGCACTCACTCTTGCATACTGTCCTTTGCTCAGATGGACACATATGATATTCTTTGCTTGAGAATCGAGTTGCTTGAATCTCTTCACATCAGCAGCATTCAGAGAAGGTGTGACTGAGGGAACACCATTTTCCACAACATACCGTAGATCGTTGTCAATTGCTTCAAGATGCATTCGCATCTTGTTCTTCCAAAGAGGTCGTCCGTCCCCGCGAAGGGAGGACACCCTGCTGAGACCTTGATCAGACCTGCGGTCGACATAACTAAAACTCCAGGTGGTTAAACCAAAATCACACAGAACACGGGAGTACCTTGCTCTGATACCAATTGAAAGTGCGTTATATCGACTAGAGGGGGGGGGTGAATAGGCGATTTTTATGAATTCTTCACTGAGGAATTTGCCGGTGAGGAAATTCCTTAGCGAAGAACTACTTGCAGCGGAATAAGTACTCAGAAGTAAGCATAACAGAATACACGCATGGTCATCATGATGAAATGAAGACTAGCACAGAGTACAGAAAGCGTAATCACAGGATAACACAAGATGAAGACAAACAGATCAAGAAATTGAACTGAGGAAATTGAGAAAGTCTTGATCAAAGTCTTCAAACATGATATGAACAAACACTCAACACAAGAATGAGGAAATGAAAGGGTTGAGGAAATAGAACCAGTTAGGTTGGTGAAGACAATGATTTGGTAGACCAGTTCCAACTGCTGTCTCAGTTGTACGTCTGGTTGGAGCGGCTGAGTATTTAAACTCGAGGACAAACAGCCCCGGACACCCAGTCCTGAGCACGCAGCTCAGGACACCAAGTCCTCACCGTATTCTCCTTGAACTAAGGTCACACAGACCTCGTCCAATCACTCGTGGTAAGTCTTCGGGCGACTTCCAAACCTTCACAGACTTGGTCACTCGGCGATCCACAATTCCTCTTGGATGCTCTAGACCATGACGCCTAACCGTCTGGAAGAAGCACAGTCTTCAAAGGTAACAAGCATCGGATCCACGCAGGATCAATCTCTTGATGATGCTCAATCACTTTGGGTTTGTAGGGGTTTGGTTTTGGGTTTTTCCTCACTCGATGATTTTCGCTCAAAGTCCTCGGAGGATGGGTTGCTCTCAAATGACAAGTGTCAAGTTATCTCGGAGCAGCCAACCAGCTAGTGGTTGTAGGGGGCGGCTATTTATAGCCTAGGGAGCAGCCCGACATGATAAGACATAAATGCCCTACAAAGAAATGACCGGTAGGAGGATAAGATATTTTGGGACAGTCAAGCAAGAAGACAAGAACGATCGGAAATTTGACTCTCAAATTCCTCGGGGCTATCATGTTCCTCACTGTAGGCCATCCAAGACTGGCGAAATTCCTAACTCCTCGGTCGAACAAATTCCTCGGCGACTGTAAGAACTTCGTCTCACATCCTTTGAAGAAATTGACTGAATCGTATGAGATTTCCAAAGGCTTCACTCGAAGGGATTGGTAGGTGTAGGATTTTGAGTTGAGCATCACATGGAAATTTTTCCTTAGTATTTCCTCGACCCCCTTTACAGTACGGTGTTTCCTATGACTCAAGAAAAAGAAAAAGAAACTACGAAAACAAAAGTCTTCACGCTTCATGTTCCTCAAATGAATACCAAGTCTTCAAGGTCACACCAATTTCTTCACTTTCAAAGTCTTGAGAAAGTCTTGAATATCAAAGTCTTGATCGAAGAACTTAATTTTTAGGGGTCGACTTTCTCTGTAAATATCAAACTCCTCATAGACTTATAGACCTGTGTACACTCACAAACTCATTAGTTCCTTAACCTATAAGTCTTCAATCCACCAAAATCACTAAGGGGCACTAGATGCACTTACACGCAGGCATGCAACACTTCAGCATTCAACGCCATTGTACAGTCGCAGCCCAACAACAAATCCCCTCGACCCTCCGTCTCGACTTCTTCTTGCACACACATACAACAACGGGCGGTGCAAGTCTCTGAGCTGCGATGCAGAGCACACCTATGCGGAGCGGCGCGACCTACAAGAGCGTTGCTGCACGCAGGACCAGGAGCACGGCAGCACCGGAGTGCCCGTCGATGAGCGCAGGCCCAGAAGAGGACCATGACGCTGCCAAGGAGGTGATGAACACAACAAACAGCCGCCGTTCAGGGTGAGTTTCTTTTCTTCCCTGAATCTCTCATGTACGGCTGGTGTTCCTATATGTGGGCGTGCAAGTTGTGCTTCTTCCCTGAATCCCTCTCATGTATTTCTGCAAATTAAGTATTTCTTTCATTTTACAGTAGTATTTGGAGCAGTAGTAATTTTTTGTTCCGGAATCCCTCTCATGTATGTCAGCAAGTTAAGTTTTCTTCAGTTTACAATAGTAATTGGGGCAGTAGTAGATTTTTTGTTCTAGGAATCCCTCTCGTGTATGGCTGAAATTAAGTACGGTGTTTCTTTCAGTTTACGGTGGTAATTTGAGGAGTAGTAATTTTTTTGTTTCCTAAATACCTCTCATGTATGTCTGCAAATCAAATATGTTTTGCAGCTACCATGAGTAACTGGAAGATATTTATAGAATTAGGTAAATTTTCGTTGGTTACCAAATGAGCACATATCATATTGGATACATGGCGTGATCTTGTAGCTATGCATGTTAATTAGTAACTAGGTTTTATCACATCTTAGTATATTTTAATCTATAGGATTGTGAATGATTAAGATTCATAGAATCTGACGTGCAATCTGGGTAGTTCTATCTTATTCCATAAAAGAAGAAACATAGAATAATTAATTTAGGTTCGTAGTGACCATTCACTACAATTTAGAGATTACAATATTTCCAAAATGGTACAGTTTAGACATTATGTACCTTCGATCACTTTAACTGAAACTGAAGATTGTAATTTTTTTTGCATGTACTCCCTCCGTTCCCAAATAATTGTCTTTCTAGCCATCTCAAATGGACTACAACATATGGATGTATGTAGACATGTTTTAGAGTGTAGATTCACTCATTTTGCTCCGTATGTAGTCACTTGTTGAAATCTCTGAAAAGACAATTATTTAGGAACAGAGGGAGTATAACTCAGTAGCTTCTCATGATGGACCACAAGGCCCTGCTGTCGTTAGCCCTGGAAATGTTAATTCTATAGGGAGCCCAACATAACAGAAGCCTGAAGATGATGCCCAGAAGATTGAGGTGAAGAATGGAAGATGATGCATGGTAGTACATGTGCTTACTTGATGTTGTTCTATGCCATTTTGTGAGAAATCAGGATTGAGAAATGATCTTGTTTTATCGCTATGTCATTCTGCGAGGACGAAGAATTGTGTACTTATGTTTATTTCATGTTATGTCATTTTGTGAGAATCTGAGAGCTTATTTGGTGATGTGAACTTGTCCTATGTCATTTTGTGAGACTTATGTGAATGTTGTGCTATGTTTTATGTATACGTGTTAAGAGAACCCGATGGATATCCATACCCGATGGATACTCATCGGGTTTGGACATGGACATAATTTTTCGCCCATGGATTGTTTCATGGACGGGCACATAATGTCTTCATGGATTTGGATATGGATTTGATATCGTTCAACCCGAGCCGAACCCGATCCATTGCCATTCTTGACGGTGATTTTGGGTTCTTAAAGGGCAGCTTCGAAGGGATCAAGGGATACGTTGTGGGCCGGATGACCAAGAGTCGTTGCGGCAAGCTCTACATTGACGATGCGGGCTGGGGCCCCGAGGCTAGCTCAATTGAGTACGGGTACCGGGTCCCCTTTGGCGGAATTCACGTCTTCATCAGCAAGATCGGCGAATTGGGCCCTGAGCCGGACACCCGCACCGACATCATCGAGACGGCTCAGCGTGCACGGCCCGCCCAGGCTAAACCCGTCGTGAAGCATGCCTTTGTTGGATGTATCCATGGGGCAGAATTGGTAGGCTCTGTGTCTGGCGGTGAGACGACCATCTACTCTGATGGTGAGTCGTCCACAGGCGAAACCGACTCAATGTATCAGTTGCAAGACGGACGGCTTGGGGGCTATTCCAATGGCGACAGTATTCTGGACCCCCATGAGCCATCGAACAGGGTGGCGATCTTCATGGCTGGCACCCAGCCGGTTCTTGGTTCGACAGCCGCCGCGGCCATGACTTCCAGTGCAGCGGCGGTGACAGCAGCGGGTGCGGGCAGTTCAACACGCCCGCCGGCTCAAGTTCTGGCGGATCTACTAGACGCTCTGGCGACTCTGATGGAGGTTGATGTGACCCCAGACAACCAGGAACTGCATAAGGCGGAATTGGCTAAATTACGTGATGGGATCACGCAAGCTAAGGAGGACTTGGCAGCAGAAAACTCCAGGGTGGCTGCAGAACAGGCCGTGTTGAACACCCAAGCGCAGCGGATTCAAGCAGATTCATATCGGCTTTTGGTAGATCAGAACGCTTCAAATGAAGTCTTGAGGAGGAAGCATCGGAGTCGTCTGCCCTCAGTTTATGAGTCGAGGGACCTCTACAACACACCCGGAGCGGGGGCTAGTAATCCACTGGTGATAAACCAGACAATTGAGACGCCAGGGAGCGGAGTATCGGGTCAGCGCGCGTGGCTGAGACGTCTCCAACGTATCTATAAATTTTTATTGCTCCATGCTATATTATCTATTGTCTTGAACTATATTGGGCTTTATTTTCCACTTTTATATTACTTTTGGGACTAACCTATTAACGGGAGGCCCAGCCCAGAATTGCTGTTTTTTTTGCCTATTTTAGTGTTTCGAAGAAACGAAATATCAAACGGAGTCCAAACGGAATGAAGTCTTCGGGAACGTGATTTTCTCATCGGGGTATGATCATGTATACATGATACTCTCAAGAGCATAGTTATGCTGGATATACATGATCATACCTAGATACTCTCATAACTATGCTCAATTCTGTCAATTTCTCAACAGTAATTCGTTCACCCACCGTAAAATACTTATGCTCTTGAGAGAAGCCACTAGTGAAATCTATGGCCCCCGGGTCTATTCTCATCATATTAATCTTCCTACGCTTTATTATTACTTTGCTTTTTTACTTTGCCTTTTTATTTTACTTTGCATCTTTATACCAAAAAAATACCAAAAATATTATTTATCATCTCTATCAGATCTCACTCTCGTAAGTGACCGTGAAGGGATTGACAACCCCTATTCGCGTTGGTTGCGAGGAGCTATTTGCTTTGTGTAGGTACGAGGGACTTGCGCGTGGCCTCCTACTGGATTGATACCTTGGCTCTCAAAAACTGAGGGAAATACTTACGCTACTCTGTTGCATCATCCTCTCCTCTTCGGGGAAACCAACGCAAGCTCAAGACGTAGCAAGAAGGATTTCTGGCGCCGTTGCCGGGGAGTCTACGCAAAAGTCAACATACCAAGTACCCATCACAATCCCTTATCTCTCGCATTACATTATTTGCCTTTTGCCTCTCGTTTTCCTCTCCCCCACTTCACCCTTGCCGTTTTATTCGCCCTCTCTTTCCCAATGTCCTCCTCTTCTTTCGCTTGCCTTTTTCTGCTTGCTCGTGTGTTGGATTGCTTGCTTGTCACTATGGCTCAAGATAATACCAAATTGTGTGACTTTACCAATACCAACAATAATGATTTCCTTAGCACTCCGATTGCTCCTTTTTCCAATACTGAATCGTGTGAAATCAATGCCGCTTTATTGAATCTTGTTATGAAAGATCAATTCGCCGGCCTTCCTAGTGAAGATGCCGCTACTCATCTAAATAGCTTCGTGGATTTGTGTGATATGCAAAAGAAGAAATATGTTGACAATGATGTTGTTAAATTGAAGCTATTCCCTTTTTCGCTTAGAGATTGTGCTAAAGCTTGGTTTTCTTCTTTGCCTAAAAATATTATTGATTCTTGGAACAAGTGCAAAGATGCTTTTATCTCTAAGTAGTTTCCTCCCGCTAAGATCATCTCTCTTAGGAACGATATTATGAATTTTAAGCAACTTGATCATGAACATGTTGCACAAGCTTGGGAGAGAATGAAACTAATGATACGTAATTGCCCTACTCATGGTTTAAATTTGTGGATGATTATACAAAAAAATTATGCCGGATTGAATTTTTCTTCTAGAAATCTTTTAGATTCAGCCGCGGGAGGCACTTTTATGGAAATCACTTTAGGATATGCTACTAAACTTCTAGATAATATTATGGTTAATTATTCTCAATGGCACACTAAAAGATCTACTAATAAAAAAAGTGCATTCGATAGAAGAAATTAATGTTTTGTGTGGAAAGATGGATGAACTTATGAAATTATTTGCTACTGAGAGTGTTTCTTCTGATCCTAATGATATGCCTTTGTCTACTTTGATTGAGAATAATAATGAATCTATGGATGTGAATTTTGTTGGTAGGAATAATTTTTGTAACAACGCATATAGAGGGAATTTTAATCCTAGGCCCTATCCTAGTAATGCTTATAATAATTATGGAAATTCCTACAACAACTCTTATGGAAATTTTAATAAGATGCCCTCTGAATTTGAGAATAGTGTTAAAGAGTTTATGAATTCACAAAAGAATTTTAATGCTTTCCTTGAAGAGAAATTACTTAAAGTTGATGAATTGGCTAGGAACGTTGATAGAATTTCTCTTGATGTTGATTCTTTAAAGCTTAGATCTATTCCTCCTAAGCATGATATCAATGAGTCTCTCAAAGCCATGAGAATTTCCATTGATGAGTGCAAGGAAAGAACCGCTAGGATGCGTGCTATGAAAGATGCCTTTATTAAAGCGTGTTCTTCCGATTCCCATGAAAATCAAGATGAAGATCTAAAAGTTATTGATGTGTATCCCATTAAATCTTTGTTTTGCAATATGAATCTTGATAATAATGAGATTGAATATGAGTCACCTTTACCTAGAAGGCGTTCTAAAAAATCGGAGCTTTTAGATTATGATGCTAAAATTGATAAAAGTGGGATTGAAGAAAGTAAAACCTTAGATGTTGCTAAACCCACTATTTTGGATTTCAAGGAATTTAATTATGAAAGTTGCTCTTTAATTGATTGTATTTCCTTGTTACAATCCGTGCTAAATTCTCAGCATGCTTATAGTCAAAATAAAGCTTTTACTAAACATATCGTTGATGCCTTGATGCAATCTTATGAGGGAAAACTTGAGTTGGAAGTCTCCATCCCTAGAAAACTTTATGATGAGTGGGAACCAACTATTAAAATAAGATTAAGGATCATGAATTTTATGCTTTATGTGATTTGGGTGCTAGTGTTTCCACTATTCCCAAAACTTTGTGTGATTTGCTAGATTTCCGTGAATTTGATGAATGCTCTCTAAACTTGCACCTTGCGGATTCCACTATTAAGAAACCTATGGGAAGAATTAATGATATTATTATTGTTACAAATAGGAATTATGTGCCCGTAGACTTTATCGTTCTTGATATAGATTGCAATCCTTCATGTCCTATTATTCTTGGTAGACCTTTCCTTAGAACGATTGGTGCAATTATTGATGTAAAGGAAGGGAATATTAGAATCCAATTCCCATTAAAGAAAGGCATGGAACACTTCCCTAGGAAGAAGATGAAATTACCATATGAATCTATTATGAGAGCCACTTATGGATTGCCCACCAAAGATGGCAATACCTAGATCTATCCTTGCTTTTATGCCTAGCTAGGGGCGTTAAATGATAGCGCTTGTTGGGAGGCAACCCAATTTTATTTTTAGTTTTTAGTTTTTGTTTATGTTTAGGAATAAATAATCCATCTACCTTCTGTTTATATGTGGTTTTATGTTTTAATTAGTGTTTGTTCCAAGTTAAACCTATAGGATCTTCTTGGATAATAGTTATTTGATCTTGCTGTAATTTCCAGAAACTTACGGTTCACGGAAATAATTGTTAAAAACACCAGAACATGATAAAATATTGATTCCAATTGCTGCTGATCAATAAACAAATTGCCTAGGTCTTCCTATTTTGGCTGAATTTTTGGAGTTCTAGAAGTTTTAGTTAGTTACAGTTTACTACAGACTGTTCTGTTTTTGACAGATTCTGTTTTTCGTGTGTTGTTTGCTTATTTTGATGAATCTATGGCTAGTAAAATAGTTTATGATCCATAGAGAAGTTGGAATACAGTAGGTTTAACACCAATATAAATAAGGAATGAGTTCATTACAGTACCTTGAAGTGATCTTTTGTTTTCTTTCGCTAACGGAGCTCACGAGATTTCTGTTGAGTTTTGTGTTGTGAAGTTTTCAAGTTTTGGGTAATTTTTTTTGATGGATTATGGAACAAGGAGCGACAAGAGCCTAAGATTGGGGATGCCCATGGAACCCCCAAGATAATCCAAGGACACCAAAAAGTCAAAGCTTGGGGATGCCCCGGAAGGCATCCCTCTTTAAATCCACTTCCATCGGTAACTTTACTTGGAGCTATATTTTTATTCACCACATGATATGTGTTTTGCTTGGAGCATCTTGTATTATTTGCGTCTTTGCTTGTTAGTTTACCACAATCATCCTTGCTGTACACACCTTTTGAGAGAGCCATACATGAATTGGAATTTTTTAGAATACTCTATGTGCTTCAGTTATATCTTTTGAGCTTGATAGTTTTGCTCTATGTGTTTCACTTATATCTTTTGAGCTTTATAGTTTTGCTCTATGAGCTTCACTTATATATTTTAGAGCATGGTGGTGGATTTGTTTTAAAGAAACTATTGAACTCTCATGCTTCACTTAGATTATTTTGAGAGTCTTAAATAGCATGGTAATTTGCTTAAAAATAATATGCTTGGTATTCAAGATTTGTAAAACTTTCTTTTGAGTGCGTTGAATACTAGGAAAAGTTTGATGCTTGATAATTGTTTTGAGATATGGAGGTGATAATATCAAAGTTGTGCTAGTTGAGTAGTTGTGAATTTGAGAAATGCTTGTGTTGAAGTTTGCAAGTCCCGTAGCATGCACGTATGGTAAACGTTATGTAACAAATTTGAAACATGAGGTGTTATTTGATTGTCCTCCTTATGAGTGGCGGTCGGGGACGAGCGATGGTCTTTTCCTACCAATCTATTCCCCTAGGAGCATGCGCGTAGTGCCTTGGTTTTTGATGGCTTGTAGATTTTTGCAATAAGTATGTGAGTTCTTTATGACTAATGTTGAGTCCATGGATTATACGCACTCTCACCTTTCCATCATTGCTAGCCTCTTCGGTACCGTGCATTGCCCTTTCTCGCATTGAGAGTTGGTGCAAACTTCGCTGGTGCATCCAAACCCCGTGATATGATACGCTCTTTCACACATAAACCTCCTTATATCTTCCTCAAAACAGCCACCATACCTACCTATTATGGCATTTCCATAGCCATTCCGAGATATATTTCCATGCAACTTTCCACCATACCGTTCTTCATGACACATTCATCATTGTCATATTTCTTAGCATGATCATGTAGTTGACATAGTATTTGTGGCAAAGCCACCGTTCATAATTCTTTCATACATGTCAATCTTGATTCATTCCATATCCCGGTACACCGCCGAAGGCATTCATATAGAGTCATACTTTGTTCTAGTATCGAGTTGTAATCATTGAGTTGTAAATAAATAGAAGTGTGATGATCATCATTTTCTAGAGCATTCTCCCCCCAAAAAAAGAGAAAGGCCAAAGAAAAAAAAGGCCCAAAAAAAGAAATAAAATAAAATAAAAAGGGGCAATGTTACTATCTCTTTTTCCACACTTGTGCTTCAAAGTAGCACCATGTTCTTCATATAGCGAGTCTCATATATTGTGCTTCAAAGTAGCACCATGTTTTTCATATAGAGAGTTTCATATGTTGTCACTTTCATATACCAGTGGGAATTTTTCCTTATAGAACTTGGCTTGTATATTCCAACAATGGGCTTCCTCAAATGCCCTAGGTCTTCGTGAGCAAGCAAGTTGGAAGCACACCCACTTAGTTTCTTTTGTTGAGCTTTCATACATTTATAGCTCTAGTGCATCCGTTGCATGGCAATCCCTACTCCTTGCATTAACATCAATTGATGGGCATCTCCATAGCCCGTTGATTAGCCTCGTTGATGTGAGACCTTCTCCTTTTTTGTATTCTCCACATAACCCCCATCATTATATTCTATTCCACCCATAGTGCTATGTCCATGGCTCGCGCTCATATATTGCGTGAAGGTTTATAAGTTTGAGATTACTAGAATATGAAACGATTGCTTGGATTGTCATCGGGGTTGTGCATGATGAGAGCATTCTTGTGTGACGAAAATGGAGCATGACTAAACTATATGATTTTGTAGGGATGAACTTTCTTTGGCCGTGTTATTTTGAGAAGACATAATTGCTTAGTTAGTACGCTTGAAGTATTCTTATTTTTATGTCAATATGAACTTTTGTCTTGAATCTTCGGATCTGAATATTCATACCACAATTAAGAAGAATTACATTGAAATTATGCCAAGTAGCACTCCGCATCAAAAATTCTCTTTTTATCATTTACCTACTCGAGGACGAGCAGGAATTAAGCTCGGGGATGCCTAATACGTCTCCAACGTATCTATAATTTTTGATTGCTCCATGCTATATTATCTATTGGTTTGGACTATATTGGGCTTTATTTTCCACTTTTATATTACTTTTGGGACTAACCTATTAACCGGAGGCCCAGCCCAGAATTGTTGTTTTTTTTGCCTATTTCAGTGTTTCGAAGAAACGGAATATCAAATGGAGTCCAAACGGAATGAAATCTTCGGGAATGTGATTTTCTCATCGGATAAGACCCAAGAGACTTGGACCCTCCGTCAAGAAAGCCACAAGGCGGTCACGAGGGTGGAGGGCGTGCCCCCCCCTAGGGCGCGCCCCCTACCTCGTGGGCCCCTCGAGGCTCCACTAACGTACTCCTTCCTCCTATATATACCTACGTACCCCCCAACAGATCAGATACGGAGCCAAAAACCTAATTCCACCGCCGCAACTTTCTGTATCCACGAGATCCCATCTTGGGGCCTGTTCCGAGTTCACGGAAGGGGAATCCACCATGGAGGGCTTCGCATCATCACCATAGCCTCTCCGATGAAGTGTGAGTAGTTTACCTCAGACCTTCGGGTCCATAGTTACTAGCTAGATGGCTTCTTCTCTCTTTTGGATCTCAATACAATGTTCTCCCCTCTCTCGTGGAGATCTATTCGATGTAATCTTCTTTTTGCGGTGTGTTTGTTGAGACCGATGAATTGTGGGTTTATGATCAAGATTATCTATGAGCAATATTTGAATCTTTCTGAATTCTTTTATGTATGATTGAGTTATCTTTGCAAGTCTCTTGAATTATCCGCTTGGTTTGGCCAACTAGATTGGTAGTTCTTGCAATGGGAGAAGTGTTTAGCTTTGGGTTCAATCTTGCGGTGTCCTTACCCAAAGGATGTAAAGGGTTGCAAGGCACGTATTGTATTGTTGCCATCAAGGATAACAAGATGGGGTAATTATCATATTGCATGAATTTATTCCTCTACATCATGTCATCTTGCTTAAGGCGTTACTCTGTTTTCATTAACTTAACACTCTAGATGGATGCTGGATAGCGGTCGATGAGTGGAGTAATAGTAGTAGATGCAGGCAGGAGTCGGTCCACTTTTCTCGGACGTGATGCCTATATACATGATCATACCTAGATACTCTCATAACTATGCTCAATTACATCAATTGCTCAACAAGAATTGCTCACCCACCGTAAAATACTTATGCTCTTGAGAGAAGCCACTAGTGAATTCTATGGCCCCCGGGTCTATTCTCATCATATTAATCTTCCTACGCTTTATTATTTCTTTGCTTTTTTACTTTTCCTTTTTATTTTACTTTGCATCTTTATACCAAAAAATACCAAAAATATTATTTATCATCTCTATCAGATCTCACTCTCGTAAGTGACCGTGAAGGGATTGACAACCCCTATTCGCGTTGGTTGCGAGGAGCTATTTGCTTTGTGTAGGTACGAGGGACTTGCGCGTGGCCTCCTACTGGATTGATACCTTGGTTCTCAAAAACTGAGGGAAATACTTACGCTACTCTGCTGCATCATCTCTCCTCTTCGGGGAAAACCAACGCAAGCTCAAGACGTAGCAGTGGCCGGTTCTTCACACCTAGATAATACCCCACCTCAGCGCGTAGTGACGCCCCTGGGTCATTACTCCACCCCCCTAGACAACATGATTGTTGCAACTACGTGATTGGCGGCTTTACCGGTCGAGGGCGAGACCCTGGCGGCGATTGAAACCAGAAGGGCCAGGGAACTTCTTCAAATGGCTTTGGTGCAGCAGCAGGCTTACTCCTATAGCCGTGACCGGATTCATTCAACCCCTCGTCCGAGCCAGAGCTATAGTAGGCAGATTGACTCGCCAGCAGTTTCGAGTACTGAGCGACGTCGTCACCAACCTCATGGTCATGACCCGGTGCGCAACGGTGCCGATGCACAAGATTTGGTGGACCAGGGCAGAGACATCGGGAGGCTGAGCTAGCGGCTCAGCTAGGGGCTCATCAGCACGCGTCGGTTTACCCGATGACTTCAGTTGAGGCGGGTGTAACTTCTAGAACTTTTGGTGTGCCGTGTCTAACGGCGGCTCTACGGAACGAGCGTTTGCCCAAGGATTTCAAAGGCCCTCGTAAGGTGCCCAATTATATAGCAGATCAGCATCTTGAGGCATGGGTTGAGAGTTATGAGATGGCTATGGAGATGCTGGATGTTAGTGAAGCTACATACGCCAAGTACTTCACCATGATGCTGGAGGGGACGGCTCGTACCTGGTTGAAGGGGCTGCCGGCTAATTCCATCGGGTCATGGGCGAAGCTGAAGGCCCGGTTCATCTAGAATTTCAGAGATAGATGCAAGCAGCCCATGTCAATTGTGGATTTGTCTTCTTGTGTTCAAGCTGAGGGCGAGTCAACCACTAGTTGGGTACGCCGGGTCTCGACTATCATGCACTCTTCAGATAGCATGAACATTGGTTCAACGATTCTGATGTTGGAGAAAAAATGCCATTTTACTCTGCTCAAGCAGAAGCTTGGATGGATCAAGCGTCATTGCAACGACATGGGTACTCTAATGGCGGCTCTTGTTAAGTATGCTGACTCTGATGGTACCAAGGACCCCGACTCTGAGGATGAAAGATCGGGAAAGGGAAAGAAGAGTAGCGGCATGAAGGGACAGCAGTACAATCCTACCAATCAGGGAGGCAATGGTAAGCGCAAGGCTGATGATTTCGTGGCTAACACTGGTGCGCGCACTTATAACCAGCGTCGTAAGGGACAGTCGGCTCCAAGGACAAGCTTTGACCTTGAGGCAATGTTGAATCAGCTGTGTCCGAAACACGGAACGAATCAGAAGCCGGCTACTCATTCGTAGAAAGATTGCAGCATAATGAGAAGCTTTCGGGAGTCCATCCAACGCCACCATGGCCCGAACGGCGGATCAGGGTCCGGTTCTCATGGTCTGTGTCATGGCGGCGGCGGTTCAAATTCCGGGTTTCAGGGCCACGACAACCAGGGTGGTTAAAATCAGCAGAGTAATCAGGGGAATCAATAGGAGCAGCAGTCTGGTTATCAGAGCAACCCGAAGCAGTTGAATAGTGGGTAGTATCATGTCTTCACCACTAGATTATGTAAGCGGGACCAGAAGTTTCATAAGAGGGCAGTGAATGCGGTTGAGCCGGCGGTGCCACGTTATTTGCGGTGGTCAGAGCAGCCTATTGTGTGGAGTCGTGAGGACCATCCGCCCCGGGTTGATAATCCGGGTCCCTTGGCTCTGGTGGTGGCACCTCAGGTTGGGGGCTATAAGTTTACTAAGGTGCTCATGGATGGAGGTAGCATCATTAACATCCTTTATTATGAGTCCTTTCGTCGCATGGGACTGACAGATAAGAATCTTAAGCCATCAAATATTGTCTTCCATGGTGTGGTTGCGGGTAAGTCAGCCTACCTGGTGGGTAAAAAATCTTTGGAAGTTGCCTTTGGAGATGAGCATGATTCCAGGTCTGAAACTTTAACCTTCAAAGTAGTCAAGATCAAGAGCCCTTATCATGCTCTTTTTGGGCGGCCGGCTTATGCTAAGTTCATGGCGAGGCCTTGCTATGTTTACTTGCAACTTAAGATGTCGGGTTACAAGGGCACCATCACAATACATGGGAGTCGCAAGGTGGCCCTGGAGTGTGAAGAAGGTGACGCGGCTTATGCAGAATCAGTTTGTGCAACGGAGGAGTTGAAATTTTACAAGGATAATGTTGACCCGGCAGACATGACATCCTTGAAAAAGCCAACCACCGAGCATGATCCTTCGTTAAAGTTCAAGTCGGCAGATGATAATAAATTGGTTGACTTCGTCCCTGGCGAGTCATCTAAGCAGTTCAGCATCAACGCTAATCTTGGTCCAAAATTGGAAAGCGTGCTCATCGAGTTCATCCGTGAGAACCGGGACATCTTTGCATGGAAGCCTTTAGACATGCCGGGTGTACCGAGGGATCTCGCTGAGCACACTCTTAATATTGATCCAAAATTTAAGCCGGTCAAGCAATTTCTTCGCTGATTTAATGAGGAGAGGCGGAATGCCATCGGTGAGGAAGTAGCCCAACACTTGGCGGCCGGGTTTATCATTGAAGTTTTCCATCCTGAGTGGTTGGCTAACCCGGTGCTGGTACTCAAGAAGAATGGTACTTGGCGGAAGTGTGTGGATTACACGGACTTGAACAAGGCTTGTCCGGTTGATCCGTTTGCTCTCCCTCGTATTGATCAAATCATTGATGCTATGGCGGGTTGTGAGCGTTTGAGTTTTTTGGATGCTTATTCTGGTTATCATCAGATCAAGATGGCAGTTAAGGACATGGAGAAAACAACTTTCATTACTCCGTTTGGAGCCTTCTGCTATGTGTCTATGCCTTTTGGGCTCAAGAGCGCCCAGGCGACTTATCAGTGATGTGGGCAAAATTGCCTTCACAATCAGATTGGGCACAATGTTCATGCTTATGTAGATGACATTGTGGTGAAATCGAGAGAGAAGGAGACCCTGATTGATGATTTGAAGGAGACGTTTGACAATCTCCGGGTCTACAAAATGATGCTTAACCCGGCTAAGTGTGTCTTTGGTGTACCAGCAGACAAGCTCTTGGGCTTTCTGGTTTCCAACAAAGGGATTGAAGCTAACCCGGAGAAGATCAAGGCCATTACTTTGTTGGCTAAGTCGGCGTGTGTTAGTGATGTTCAGCGTCTGGCGGGTCGTATTGCGGCTTTAAGCCGGTTCATAAGCCGGTTGGGTGAGAAGGCTATTCCCCTTTATCAGATGATGAAGAAGACGGATCACTTTGTTTGGAGTGATGCTGCTAATCAAGCGTTTGAGGATCTGAAGAAATAGTTGGTTGAGCCGCCCGTGCTTGCTGCCCCTATTGATAAAGAGCATCTGTTGTTATATGTGGTTGCAAATAGCCGGGCCGTCAGTGTAGCCATCATGGTGGAAAGGAAATAGGCAGGCAAGGAGTACCTGGTTCAACAGCCGGTTTACTACATCAGTGAGGTGCTTATCGAGTCCAAACAGAGGTATCCACACTGGCAGAAGCTTGTGTATGGGGTTTTCATGGCAAGCGGGGAGCTTAAGCAATACTTTCAGGGTCATCTCATCATTGTGGTTAGTTCTGATCCTTTAGGAGACATCATCCAAAACAGGGAAGCCACAGGCCGGGTTGCCAAATGGGCCATTGAGCTTGGACCTCACGGCTTAAAATATGTGCCACGTACGGCCATCAAGTCCCAAGCACTTGTGGATTTCATCAATGATTGGACAGAGTTACAGGCACCTGAGGAGAAGCCGAATAACACATATTGGACTATTCACTTTGATGGATCCAGACAGTTGGAGGGCTCGAGGGCAAGAGTTGTTTTGACTTCCCCACTAGGTGAAAAAATTTCTTATGTTCTCCGGCTCATGTTCCCTTGTACTAACAATGCAGCTGAGTATGAGGCCTTGCTCCATGGTCTTCGGATGGCTAAAGAGATGAATTTAAGTCGGGTGAGGTGCTTTGGCGATTCAGATCTGGTGGCTCAGCAAGTTTCTCGCACTTGGGATTCTAAAGATCCGCTCATGGCAGCTTATCGTCGAGAGGTTGATGCTATTGCGGGTCATTTCAAGGGTTATCAAGTTGAGCATATTGATCGCAGGAAGAACGAAGCGGCTGATACTTTAAGCCGGCTAGGGTCTCAGCGTAAGCCGGTGCCACCTAACACGTTCCTGGACATTTTGTTTAACCCTTCTGTCAAATTACCTACAGAGGAAGATCTTGTTGTCCCCGACCCGGAGGCACAGTTGGTGGCGGCTCTTCACGCTATTCCCGATTGGACAGTTCCGTATTTGGCTTACATGACCCGGGGTGAGTTGCCGGAGGACAAAATCTTGGCCAGACAGATAACCCGGTGGTCTAAGTCAATGACAATTGTCAATGGGGAGTTGCATCATTGCAGTGTCACAGGGGCGTTTCAGCGTTGCGTCTCTCCTGAAGAAGGCCGTGAGATTCTATGGGATATTCATGAAGGAGATTATGGTCATCATGCCAGTTCTAAATCTCTCATAGCCAAGTCTTTTCGTCACGGTTTCTATTGGTTGACGGCTCATGCTGATGCTGAGGACTTGGTCAGTAAATGTGACGGTTGTCAGAAGTTTTCACGACGAGCTCACGTTCCAGCTCAGGAGTTAAGGATGATTCCAATCACTTGGCCATTTGCGACTTGGGGGCTTGACATGGTTGGGCCTTTTAAAAGGTCCAAGGATAAGAAGACCCACCTTTTGGTGGCGGTTGACAAGTTCACTAAGTGGGTGGAGGCAGAGCCGGTCAGTAAGTGTGATGCAGCAACGGCGGTTCAATTCATGAAGAAGGTGATCTTCCATTTTGGCTTTCCACACAACATTATAACAGATAATGGCACTAATCTTTCTAAAGGTGCTATGACAGAATTCTGTCAACGAGAGCATATCCGGCTTGATGTTTCTTCTGTGGCTCAACCCCAGTCTAATGGTCAAGCGGAATGGGCTAATCACGAGATTCTGCGAGGTATCAAGCCTCGACTTATGGTTCCTTTGCAAAGAACGTCGGGTTGTTGGGTGGAGGAGTTGCCTTCGGTGTTATGGAGCATCAACATGACCCCCAACAGATCTACGGGTTACACACCCTTTTTCATGGTTTATGAAGCAGAGGCGGTTCTCCCTAGTGACATCAGTCACGATTCACCCCGGGTGGCGGCTTACGTGGAAGCTGACAATGAAAAGGCACGTCAAGATGCACTTGACCTGTTGGATGAGGAGCGTGATCTCGCGGCAGCTCATTCGGTGATTTATAAGCAAGACCTACGTCGTTACCACAGCTGCCGGGTCAAAACCAGAACTTTTCAGGAAGGCGACTTAGTGCTCCGGCTCATCCAGGATCAAATAGACATGCATAAGCTCTCGCCGCCCTGGGAAGGACCTTTTGTGGTCAGTAAGAATCTGCATAACGGGTCATACTATCTTATCGACGTTTGAGAACACAAGGATTCATGTAAGTCGAAGGAGGAGACCCATCGGCCGTGGAATATTGCTCATCTTCGGCCCTACTATACTTGAGCCATCGGCTCTCATGATGTACATGATTACATGATGTATATATTATAGATAGTATAATAAAGCCGGCATCCCTGATGATTCAGGGCCTCTGCCGTTTCACTTCCTCGAATTTGAGTCTTTATCATCATCTTACATATTCTCTTAAGAGGCTTGACGACCAAATTACAGGGACCAAAGAGAGTTGGATGCACAGCACAGCTCAAACATAGGTCCCTGGTGAAGCGCGATTTGTCAGTGTGTCACTTGGGGGCTTCCTGATCGTATTCGAATAATAGCTGACGGTACCCTCTTGACCGGCTCAACGCCACACTTGTCAGTCTGTCACTTGGGGGCTTCCTGTTCAAACATAGGCGTATTCGACCAAAGAGAACATAGCGTTACTACCCTCTTGAACAGGCTTTTCCAAACATAAACATATTCGACTAAAGAGGACATAACCTTTCCAGGTCATCCTACCTGTAGCCAGCTGCTTCAACTCCATTTGGTAATCCTGATTGACCCGTCGAACTCTTAAACGATCAATCTTACGACGTATTCGACCAAGATCTGAGCTCGTTAAGGTTCAAACAGCGGCTTGTCATGCGAGAGAACGGTGTACAGATAGTCAGGATAGATCTAGGCTTCATAAGCCGCCTTCCTTGAAACTTGGATAAATCGGCCCGTGATGTATGCTGTTACTCTAGCCCCATGTACTCCTGATAAGTCTTTGAGCAAGACCAGACTCTATCTAGGGTTCAAATTTTGATTGGGCACACTGTGAGTCAGGCTCGCGGAATGCATGAACAATTCAGTGGCTCCGGCTAGTTTCATTGAAGAAGACACTTTGGCTTGGCAGCCCAAAAAAGCCTCGAATTTCTGTTGATTTTTCATTTATATTCGAAGTTTTTTCTTTGACTGCTCGTTTTTTACAAGTCGGGCCCAGCTGCCCTACTTATGGCTCATATTTGAAGCATCATCCGGGTCTCTATAACCCGCCAGGCTGGTAGACTCTAAGTCGCCAGAGTATCATACTTTTATGTTTACAATTACGGCTCTACCGCCTCTAACTGCATAAGGTTGCTCAACCGGCAGTCTAGGCATACAGCCACATGTATGATATTTTATGTTAAACATTACGGTCAGACTGGCCCTGGTTATGGACTATTTGTCCCCAGCGGCTTCAATTGGGTATCATGACCGCCCGGCAGTAAGCCGCCAGGGCATTGTACTTTCTTGTGTGCAGGATAAATATCATTCAGATGTGCATAAATCAAAGGCTATCATACCCATAATGGTTTTCTAAAACCGGCGGATCAGCGGTATTAAAGCAAAAGGCAGAAACATGCACGATGGCGCAGCAGATTCAAGTTTTTACTACCCTATTACATGGCTCCATGAGCCGAATGAGATCAAGTGTTTTTCAAAAAGATCAAGTATCTAAACCGCCTGGCGGTTCAATCTTCCTGGCCTTGCTAACTGGAGGCTTTTGCATCATCCCTTGACGGTTCTTCGTCCTCTTCTGCCGGCTGAAAATTTGGTGATGACCAATCGATGCTAGATAAAGCTTGAAATTCATCTTCATCATCTATAAGATCGGATGGTTCAACTTCAGGGGCAAAAGTACGCTTACGGATTGGAGGGATCAGATCCATCACTCTGTAAGCCGGTGTAGGCATCTTCTGAGTTTGCTTGTCATAAGCCGGATGGTACTTTGAAATGTCTAAATCATTGGCAATCTAGGTGGCCATTGGACGAATTTCCTTCACACAGGCTGCAAAGTCATTTTGGTCAAAAGGATTACCATCCTCTTTTAAGCTTGGGTATCCCGTGGCTACATCAACCGGCTCTAATTCCGGTACCCATGCTTTAGCCCGACTCAAAGCTGTCATAGCGCCGGCTCTTGCAGATGATCATTTCATCTCATCGATCCTGGAAGGCAGCACAGAGAGCTTTTTTAAGACTTATATCAAGAGGCTAGGAGCTTGTTGAGTTGGAGAAATTTTGGCCAGGGCACGCTGAGTTCCAGTGTACAGCTGTTCAACAAGAATATAGACAGCTTTCAGCTTTACAATTATGTCTTGGTCAAGATTGCTGCTCCTGGGACCTGAATTAATCACAAATTGGTTAGAGGTGGCTTATACTATAAAGAAAGTATTGATGTTGGACGGTTAAGCGCGGCGACTTACCAAAGATAGCAGAAACCATCTGAGATACATGGATTTTTAAGCTGGTGAGCTCAGTGGTCACCTCTTGAAGTGTTGTCTCTGCTTTCTCAGCCCGCTGCATTAAAGCAGTCTTTTCTTCAACCCAAGTCTTTTTCTCCGCCTCAAAACTGGTCTTCAGCTTTTCTGACTCAGCCACGCTAAACTGGAACTTCGACTCAGCTTTCCATGTCTCAGTTTCCTGAGTCGCCAGCCGGGTCTTGGTGTCGTTCAATTGAGACTCCAGTTTAGCAGTAGCAGCCTGTATGAAGTACAGAGTTATCAACATTTATATCAAGGTTACAAGAATATAAGTCCCAAGTCTTTTGCAACCAACAACACTTGACACTTGGGGGCTAATGTTTGTCAAGGAAATTTTTCAAGGAAACGGCTCTTATTACTAAATTCCCAAGCACTTTGCAAGCAAGACTACTTGGTATCGCTTGTGTCTTCTTCATATTGAGCCGGATGTGCTATAAAACAGTCCCAACCGACTCATGTGGGCTATGGAGTTAAGCTCTCTTTTCTTACAAATGATAAATAGGACCGGCTCATTCGTGCTGATTAAACCGACCCTTGGGGACTACGGATGCAAAGTTAAAACTGTTTAAATATCCGGTTTATATTTAAACTAAACTTGGAGGGATTCTAGGAGAGAAGTTTATGGATTCTTCTAAGTCTACAGCCTATTCAATCTTATCATAACCAGTAGACTTGGGGGCTGGCAGGATATACATAACTTATTTAAAGCCGGAAGTCATACCTCATATTTCTGGTGCATTTGTTTCACCATATCAATCTCAAGGTCGCGACTGGAATGAACTTGGTTAAGATACCCAGAGAATACTTCATTGATGGTCAATTGTGAGTAATCAGCAATGTCAAATTTCATTTTCCGCCTCTCAATGACCTCATCTTTTGTGGAGTGCTTGGCTAAGACGGTGGGATGTCCCGGTTCTTTGAAGTCGGTGCCAGTAATGATAACATCTTCACAATGTTCTTCTGGCGGCTTATGTGGATTGAATGACTCAGGGAACACAGGATTAGCATCCGTATGATCACGGGAAAGGTCAGGAATCTCAGGCGGAGGGTCAGTGGCAGTTTCTTCCGGCTGTTTGTCAGAAGCTTCAGGTGCAGGGACTTGTTGTTCCGGTTCAGCAATTTCAGGTGCCTCAGTTGGCTTGGTCACCTTCGCCTTCTTGTTAGGCTTTGCTTGACCACTACATGAGTTATGAGAAGTCAGCATAAATGTAAGAGTATAAAGAGTTACAGAGTAAAGTCAATTGCCATTACCCAGGAGTAGTTTTGAAAGCCGGCAACTCGGTTTGCGATGAGTCACCGGAAGAAGAACGGGCAAGTTCCTGGTCAATGATCATCAACAGAGTTAAGTGATAGACAAATAATACCTACTAATGGGTCAAAAGAGTAACTTAAAAAACCATGTTTCACCATTTTTGAGGGACGGGGGTGTTGGGTAAGCCGGAGGACAACTCTTCAATGCCGCACGTCCGGGTCTGACGTTGATTCTCATGTTGTTGTTGCTTCAAAAGAAAGTGAGGATCTAAATAAGCCAAGGGGTGTGAAAACCTTACTTGCCGGGTTACTTGTCGAAGTTTCTGTCTTTGCAAAGGGTCTGAGCCGGAGGAAATAATACTTACCTCTTCTTCAGCTGCTTGGCTGGCTCCCATGCCAGCCTGATAATAGTTAGCGTCAATAAGATTATTGAAAAATGAGCCAAGAGAGTCAAGGTCTACCTCCGACTCAGAGGTATCATCCAGTTTGAGCAGGTCAGAGGCGCTCGGTTTCTTCTTCTTCTTGATGGTCTTCTTGGAGGTTTTCTTAGCGGCTTTTTTGGCAGCCCTGGCCTTCTTAGCAGCCTCATGATCATACTCCGTTTTTCCAAAAGTCAGACTTAGCCTGCAAAGGTTATTAAGGGTTGAGTTAATAAGCTATTCGAATGATGAGGTAAAGATAACTAAGTTCAGAGGCTTACATCTGGTGGCGGGTTAATCTTGCAGAAAGGGGCCAGACCCACTTTAACACAATCTTCCGGGTCTTCATTCAGAAGAGACTTAACCATTTCATTTACTGCTTCATCAGTTAATGGCGCAGAGCTGTGATGTAGTGAATCTTTTTCACCAACAATGTAAGTGCACATTAAGCCGGTGCGGCGACTTAAGGGAATGATCCGCCAATAAACCCAACACCTGACTAAATCAACACTAGTTAGCCCATTTCCTAGCAGAGCCTTGACCTTCACAGTGGTAGGAGCAATTTTCTTCCGTTCTGCAGCGGTAAGTTTTTCAGGAAGATTATGCTTTGGGTCCAGGCGCTCGACACGGTAACCCGGCAGCGGATTTTCGTCAGCCGGAGAAGTATCTTTACGATAAAACCACGTCTAGTTCCAGTCTTTTGGGTGACTCGGCAGGCGGGCATAAGGAAAGATGGCATCTCTTCTGCATTGAATTGATATTCCACCGAGCTCCAAGCTAGGACCATTTGTGAACTCAGTCTGGCGGTTCAATCAAAAATACTCTCTAAAGAGATCAACACTGGGCTCTTCTTGAAGGTATACTTCATAGAAGACTTGAAAGTTGCAGATATTTGACACGGAATTGGGTCCAATGTCTTGAGGATGGAGCTGGGAAAAGTGCAGAATGTCCTGGAAGAATTTAGAGCCGGGCGGCAAGAAGCCCCAGTTCATGTGATCAGTAAAAACGATGAATTCGCCATCTTTCGGCTTAGGTCTTTCTTCGCCGGGGTCAGGAGCACGGTAATGCATCACACTCTTGGCGGGCAGATACCCGACTTTGAAAAAGTCTCTAAATGTGCCCTCGGTGACGATGGAGGGGACCCAGTTGCATGTGTAGACTGTTTTTGGCGGCATGGTAAAAGAGAGCCTAATAGAAAGGAAAATTTTGCCGGCTTAAGTCAGTTGGTGAAAACACAGGTTAAACAGTTACAGCATATACTCAGCATGGCGGCTTAAGTGAGGACTAATGATATATGAGTAAGTACAAGCCGGTGAGGTAAGCCGCCATGACCGGCATAGAAGTTCGTGTTGGGACAAATAGGTTTCACAGATTAAGACTATAAATTCGGATATGCGACTGTTCAGAAAAAGGAAATAAATTCTAAACCTACGGAGGCGACAGCAGAAAAGCGGAGGCACCCCGGAAGAAATATGTTGCGATAAGGATATGCTCTAGTATAAAAAATAGGTGCTAAAACTACTACCGCGCAAGATTTATGTGGTTTTCTGGATCTAAGACATGGGTCTAAGCAAGAAAAAAGAAGGGTGGCGACGAACACTGATGAACACTGAAACCCTAATGATAGATCTATGGTGAGGGAAAGGAGGACTTACTAATGCTGATGAAACAATGGAGAGGCGCTGCGGTGCTCTGGTCTGTTCAGGATGATGCAGCGGCCGGAGTCGAGGTCGGAGACGAAGGTTGACGGCGGCGGAGCTCGTGCGGGATGGTGCGTCGCGAGGAGGAAGAAGAAAGGCAAGAAGGAAAAGGGGGAGAATGAGAGGAGAGTTTGTGGTCTTATTTATAGGGCTGGAAGGACAAACGGCAGGCGCGAGAATCGAGGAGGCAGAAAGATGGATAAGCGACGGCATGGGTGCCTTGATTTTCGGAGGGACAGTGAAGAGAGAGGTCTATTAAGATTTGGGTTCTCTGAAGCATTAATTGCAGGTGACGTCATGTTGGTGTACAAAAGTAGGGGCTCTCCTTTTACCCCTCTACTTGTGCACGGGCAGTCAGAGTCGCGCCTGCAGCCACGCTTAGCAGGGCAAGGGGAGGGAGCAGAAGCACAAGAATACCAGAGCAGCACTCCAGCCAAAAGCACAAGACGGGAAAAGCAACGCCAAGACCAGAGACGCAAAGAGCAAGAGGGCAAGGTGGACTCCCCCGGCAAGACCCTTGCCGGGGCGCCCCCCGCAGCCCCGGCAAGAGCCTTGCAGGGGCAGCTTACCCAACACCAGGAGGGCGTGCCACCCTTGAGCCCAAGGGTTCCAACACCGTTTACCACATTGGAACCAAGGCTCGGGAGGCACCTCCGTGGTGGCATGCAGATCTTTATGAAGATCATAAAGACACAAGATCAGATGAGGACCAGAAGACGGCGACCCTCGACAAGATCCCTGCCAAGGGAATCCACGAGACCTCCGGCAAGACCCTTGCCGGGGACGACCGCGATGTCATGGCAAGACCCTTGACGAGGCCTCGGCAAGGCCCTTGCTGAGGACACCTGCGGGCCGCAACCAGGCCCGCGTCTGCCAAGGCTCCACCGCCGTTCCCATACAGCTGCCAGGCCAACCAGCTGGGCAGGCACCTGCGTGGCAACGTGCGGCTTCCAGGCCAACTCAGCAAGCACCTACATGGTGGCATGCAGATCTTCGTGAAGACCCTACCACCACGCCATCTCAGCAGCCTGCCAGCCTATGTGGCGTTGCATGCCTCGTTGGCCTGGGCGCGTGTCGGAGCGAGGCGGAGCAGCGACAGACGGGACGGGCCTCGTTTCCATCCCCAATAAAGCAACCGGACACCTAAGGGGCGCATTTAATGCGCCTTGTCCCGTAATGACAAGCGATAATCTTGTACACTATATACCTATCCACCTCCTGTGTGCCACTATGGTGACCCCCTTTGCCTATAAAAGGAGGCACGAGGCGTACAGGAGAAGGATTCGGATCTTTTGGACTACGCACGCACCATAGCTAGTTCGAGAGCTCAAGAACACCCAAATATACATCAAAGCAAGACTAGGGTATTACGCATCTCCACGGCCCGAACCTGGGTACACGATCCTTGTGCTGACTGCTAGACCTGCTCTTTGCACAACCCCGCGCCCGCCAACCGTAGAAGGGATCCCAGTGATTCCATAGGTGTCGTTTCCACCGACACATCACGGCTGGTTACCGCAATTTCCGGAGATGACGTCATGGCGGGTTACAATATTTCACAGTAAGAAGAGGAAGGATTTTTGTAAGTGTTGAAGATTGACATGAACAAGTTCAAATCAACCTGGGGCCTAATGTTGGGGATATGACTATTAGATATGACCCGCCCAGGAGGGGCCGGGTCATCCCTATGGTGGTTCATCTCAATGAATCCCAAGAGTATATTAAGATGGCAGATTGTAGACAGGCTTGTTAGAGGGCCCAAGCCCGAAGGCGGTTTAAGGCCCGCAAGTATAAACCGCCATGTATATGTAAACTTATATCGTAAGGCATGTAAGATAAGGCGCCGAGCCGGACACGTTATATGAGCCGGCCTGGATTCTGTAGGCCGCAGGGCGTCAACCCGTGTATATAAGGGGACGACCCGGTAGTGGATTAGGGCAAGAAACTTCAGATCAAGAGCCAGACAAAGCGTATTTGCTCCCTAGTCATCGAAACCCTAGCAATTCCATCTCAAACCGGATTAGGCTTTTACCTTCACCGCAAGGGGCCGAACCAGTATAAATTCCTTGTGTCTTTTGTCCTATTTAACCCCTTTAAGCTAACCTCTTCGCAATGGCTCCACAATTAAGTCCTTTGAAAGGATCGATATGGTTGACTAGAGGGGGGGGTGAATAGGCAACTAACAATTTTTAAGCTTTTCTTTACCAATTTAAAACATTGCAATAATAAAGGTTGTCTAGATGTGCAACTAGGTGGACAACCTATATGATGCAACAACACTAGCACATGAGCAAGCAAGAATAAGACCACAAGTAAGCTTGCACAAGTAAAGGGATGAGATAACCAAAAGTGGAGCCGGTGGAGACGAGGATGTGTTATCAAGTTCCTTCCTTTTGAGGGGAAGTACGTCTCCATTAGAGCGGTGTGGAGGCACAATGCTCCCCAAGAAGCCACTAGGGCCATCAGATTCTCCTCACGCCCTCACACAATGCGAGATGCCGTGATTCCACTATTGGTGCCCTTGAAGGCGTGACCAACCTTTACAAGCAAGGTTGGGGCAAACTCCACAACAACCGGAGGCTCCCAACAACAACAACAACACCACGAAGCTTCACCACAATGGAGTATGGCTTCGAGGTGACCTCAACCGTCTAGGGTGCTCAACACCCAAGAGTAACAAGATCCGCAAGGGATAAGTGGGGGGAATCAAATTTCTCTTGGTGGAAGTGTAGATCTGGGCCTTCTCAACTAATCCCAAGCAAATCAACAAGTTTGATTGGCTAGGGAGAGAGATCGGGCGAAAATGGAGCTTTGAGCAACAATGGAGCTTGGGGGAAAGAGGTAGGTCAACAAGGAGGAAGAAGACCCCTTTATATAGTGGGGAACACATCCAACCGTTGCCCCACTATGCAGCCTCAAGATGAGCGGTACTACCGCTTAGGGAAGGGCGGTACTACCGAGGGCGGTACTACCGCCTACCCAGCGGTACTACCGCCAAGAAGAGAAGAGCAGGCCAAAGGCCCCAGAGCGGCATTTATCTGGAGCAGAGCGGCATTACCGCTCGAGCGGTACTATCATCAAGCATCACGTTAGTGCCGCAAAACCCGACACGAGAAAACATCGCTCGAATCGAGGCGGTAGTAGGCGCGAACATCGAGGTACTACAGCCGAGTTCGCGAGCGGTACTATCACAACCGAAGCGAGATTATTGAGAGCGGTACCGCCTTCGTGGAGCGGTACTATCACCGGGAGGCTTCGCGTACTATCATTGTAGGTCGCAGACTATCACCGGCACAGTGGTAAGATGAAACGGACTAACGGAGCAGCTCCAAAGAAGCGACATGAAGACGATGGGTGAGAAAAGGATGTGTCGTGTGATTCCACCCAAGACTTACCAAAGCGGATCCCTCTTAATAGTACGGTGACTCCTACGAAACTAGTCCACCAACAACGAAACGCAGGAGCTACACCGTCTTGAATAAAAACACCGAGGGAGGAAATCGTCTCGTGCCAATGGATGATCCTCTGAAAGAACTTAACGACACGATTAGTCCGCAAACGCATTGTCATCAATCACCAAAACCACTAGGGAATAAATATGCTCTTACAATCTCCCCCTTTTTGGTGGATTGATGACAATACGGGATTTGCTTAAACATGACATATAGAAGGCATACAATCCCGACGGTCCTAACATGTAGAAGAGCTCCCCTTGATGTGTGCTATTTTAGATAAGTGCTTTGGACTCAAGACAAAGACACATACTCGGATCAAAGCTCCCCTACATTTTAGAGACCAATAAACTAAGCATGGTGTATGAGATCAGCATAGATGATATAACAAGGAAAGCACGCAACTCATGAGCTAGATAGACATAGATAATAATACTGAAAGGGTAAGGTAGCATATGTCTCACACCATATGACTCGAGCTTAAGTCTTACACGAACTTAGGTCTCACAGACAAACCAAAGCAAAGCAAACCAACCAAAACATGAACAAGACACACGAAAGAGACGAAAGAGACACAGCTCGCAAATCCCTAAGCTCTCTCCCCCTTTGGCATCGAGACACCAAAAGGAGATGGAGCGCTGCTACGGGCCCAGGTGAGAGCAAAAGAGGGACACACGCATCAGAGCCCAGCAGAATCATCGGCACCACCGTCTGCCACCGAAGTGCTCGGCCTCAGAGTCGGACCAGAGGCAGTGCTGCTGAATCCACTCCTCCTCCTCAGTAAGGTGATCCTCAGATCCACTGTGGACTATAGCACCCAACTGACGCATGAGCTCCTTGTGACGACCTCGAGCCTTCTTTTCAGCCACGTGAGCCATGTACTGACCGTGAGGCTCCATGCAAAAAAGCTTCTTTACCTTGGCCTTGAGTTTCTTGGCCCAAGATGGCTCTGTCCCAGAGGGCATGTAGTCATCATCCTCATCCTCAAAGACCAAACTCCTCTTCGACTCCATAGCGGCAGCAGAGGATGGAACACCAGTCCTAGGGGCTTGAGTGCCCAGTTATCCTTCTTCCTCAGACGCTTGACATCGTGGAGAAACCAAGTCTCCAAGCTCCAGCGCCTCCTTGGGATAGACATGGTCCTGTGCCTTCTCAATGAGCAAGCATAATGAACGGACCATAATCGGGCATTTGCGCTCGGAGATGGCGTAAACCAGCTCAGACCACATAACATGAGAGATATCCAAGGTCTCTCGGTGCTCTCCCCTTCTCCCGCCGATGTAAAATAAGCATGTCCACGAGATAAGAGTGAACCTGGTCCAGATTCCCGATGCGAGGGAAAAGAGTTTCTCTGAAGATACGGTGAAGTATATCCAGATAGGCAGGCAGCTCATAGGTCTCCTTCTTTGTCTCAGGGTTGATCTTCAGAGTATGAGGGCCACAGAGCTTGCTTGTGAGTGGCGATGGCTCAAGGTGGGGGCGAAAGCCGACAGCAGACTCAAGTCCAAGATCTTCTACCCCAATCAACTGCATGAAAGCTTTCCACTTGACTGACAGCAACTTGCCATTGGTCATCCATGTCAGAGTCCTGTCCTCATCGGTCCCAAGGTGAACCGTGGCATAGAACTGAGCCACAATATCAGCATCATAGTCCTTGTTGAATTGCATGATCCCGAGAATGTTCAGCTGAGTGCACATCTCAAGAGCTTCACCAAAGTAGTCGGATCACTCTTCATGTGCTCGATGTCGATGGAGTGCACGTTGACATAGAGATTCTTCTTGGCCTTGAGAACATCAAAACGTGGCAAATCGGAACTTGTTCGAGCAGACGATTGACCAAAGTGGGATCTTGGGCGACCTCATACGGGTTATGGCGCGCCGCCTTTGCCTGTAACTCCTTGGGCGGCATTTAGCACCTGTCTTGCCTGCTTGGACTTGGCCCTGTGCTTCTTCTGCATTTGGGGAGGAGGTGGAGCACTAGAAGATCCTCCGGCAGGCTCAGTGGTGCGGTAGCGCTTGGACGTTGCACGACCGGGGTTGACACGACGAGCTTGAGGCTCAGGAACCTCATCACCTGGAACCACACACACGAAACACGCAAACAACCAGAAGGAACGAGCATAAGCCACAAAATCGAACAAAGAGGATCAAGGAGAGGTAAGAGTAGGATGGAATTTGGTAGAGGGCGGTAGTACCGTGAACAGGGAGCGGTAGTACCGCTCGGGGCGGGGAAACAGCAGTTTCCTACTACCGTGGTCAGATCCGGTACTTCCATCCTACGAAATTCAAAACTACTCCAACCAAACACTAATCCAAACTGCCTAGGAGCATTCTTCATCCTACTCAAGCCTAGATTTGGCCAAAATCTAAGGATGCAACCGCTATTGCCCCTAAGAAGCTAGATTGGAAATCTAGACAAAAACAACAGGAGAACGGGGACAATACCGGCATCCATGGCAAGAGGACGAGGTGGGGATCGTCTCCACCGAAGGGAATGAAGAGGGACGGCCCGGAGAGAGAGATCCGCCGGAGCCCTCCCGAGGCGCCGGTTGCTGGAGAGAGACAGCGAGGGGCGAAGGATGGGTATGGGGGAGAAGAAACTCCCCCTGCCCCCGAAATAACCCCCGCCCACGTCTCCCAGCGGTAGTACCGCGCTGGAGGGCGGTAGTACCGCTTGGAGCGGTAGTACCGCTTACCAGCAGCGGTAGTACCGCTTGGAGCGGTAGTACCGCTTACCAGCAGCGGTAGTACCGCCAGCAACCAAAGAGGGGCCTCTTAGGCACACAAAACACACGAAAAGAACAGGACGGCAAAGACAAGAGAGAGACCAGCAAAACAAAGCACACGAAACACGAACGGGAACCCACTCCTTCAAAGCAAACAACACAAAAGGAGCAAGCTCAGGCCTCTCTCAAGAGAGGGCGGTGGCCGGAGCCACCTATGTTTGAGTCAATTGGTATGGCACCGCGAAGAATTATCCTTGGGTCCATGACCAAAACTCCTCTTTGAAGCACAAGCTCCATCAACAATGGCTAAAGTGAAAGAGTTGATCGTTTTCTGCATAAAGAGGGGAGGGAGAGTTCATTAAGAGAACAACACTCCCCCTATGTCCATGCCTACACCCAAACTAGACGTCACATTGAGTGTGGTGGGAGTTGCACGGGTTCAAGTCACATTGCTCAAATCAATGATATTTAGCTCATGCCTTAACTCGCGAAATCTTGCTTCATCCAAGGGCTTCGTGAAAATATCCGCAAGGTTATCATGAGTGTTGACATACTTGAGCTCGATCTCCCTCGCCTAATGTGATCCCAGATGAAGTGATACCGAATCTCAATGTGCTTCGCCTTGAAGTGTTGCACCGGGTTGAGGGAAATCTTGATGGCACTTTCATTATCACACCAAAGAGGCACTTTGTCACAATTGACACCGTACTCCTTTAAAGTTTGCCTCATCCATAGGAGTTGAGCACAACAACTACCCGCCGCCACATACTCCGCTCGTGGACGAGAGAGACACACAACTTTGCTTTTTGGAAGACCAACTTACCAACGAAAGCAACCAAGAAATTGGCACCCTCCTAAGTGGACTTCCTATCCACTTTGTCTCCGCCCAAGCGGAATCCGTAAATCCTTCAAGCTTGAAGTTTGCTCCTCTTGGGTACCATAAGCCAAAGTTTGGGGTATGAGCCAAATATCGAAAGATTCGCTTGATCGCCACATAGTGACTCTCCTTTGGTGCGGCTTGAAACCGTGCACACATACCCACACTCAACATGATATCCGGTCTAGATGCACAAAGGTAAAGCAAAGATCCAATCATGGAGCGATATACCTTTTGATCCACCGCTTTACCATTGGGATCAATGTCAAGTTGGCACTTGGTGGGCATTGGTGTAGTAGCCGGCTTGACATCACTTAGCTTGAATCTTTTGAGCGTGTCTTGAGTGTACTTGGCTTGGTTGATGAAGGTTCCTTCTCTTCTTTGTTTGATATCAAAACCAAGGAAGAACTTCAACTCTCCCATCGAAGACATCTTGAACTTGGAGGTCATGAGAGCGCAAATTCCTCATTGAAAGCTTTGTTAGGAGAACCAAAGATAATATCATCAACATATAGTTGGCATACAAACAACTCCCCATCGACCTTCTTAGTAAAAAGAGTGGGATCGATTTGCCCCACTTCAAAGCCGCGATCTTGTAGCAACTTCGGTAAGGTGGTCATACCACGCACGTGGGGGCTTGTTTAAGGCCATAGAGTGCCTTATCGAGTTGATACACATGATCCGGAAAGTAGGGGTCCTCGAACCCGGGGTTGCTTGACATAGACCAACTCATTAATGGGACCATTAAGAAAAGCACTTTTCACATCCATTTGTTGCAACTTAAAGTTGTGATGGGAAGCATAAGCAATCAACAAACGAATGGATTCAAGATTTAGCAACGGAGCAAAGGTTTCACCGTAGTCGATACCCTCGACTTGGGAGTAGCCTTGTGCTACCAATCTTGCCTTGTTGCGAATGATGTTCCCATGAGCATCTTGCTTGTTCTTGAAAATCCACTTGGTTCCAATGACGTTGTGGTTCTCCGATGGCCTTGGCACCAATCTCCACACTTTGTTGTACTCAAAGTTGTTGAGTTCTTCATGCATGGCATTGAGCCAATCCGAGTCTTCAAGCGCCTCATAGACCTTTTGAGGTTCAACACAAGAGACAAACGGCGTGATGTTCACAATAGTTTGCCAATTGTCTCTGAGTGCTTACCCTTGTCTTAAGCTTCCAACCACATTCTCCATGAGGTGGCCTTTGGTAGTGAGTTTGGAAGCAATCTTGGCGGCACGACGCTCTAATTCCTCCTCGGAGGTGTGATGAGGAGGAGTCACTTGATCATCTTGAGCGCCTGCCTTGAGCATGATCTTCATCATGAGCATGCTCGGGGGAGAAAACTTGACCTTGGGCATCATTTAAGGTGATACCATCGTCTTGAGCACGATCTTGCCCTTGGTCATGTTCTAGAGGTTGAGGGCCTTCATTTTGTTCTTCGGAAGCGTGTGGGCGTTGGGTTGGTGATGGCTCCACTTGAGTGGAGCATTGTCCTTCTCCTTCGCCACAAGGGGTTCCTCAATGGGTAGGATAAAGCCAACTCCCATTCTTCTTATGGCTTGGGAGGAATTTCATCACCTACATCACAAGTGCCACTTTGCTCCACTTGGGAGCCGTTATTCTCATCAAACTCCACATTAGACGTCTCCTCAATAAGTCCCGTGGATTTATTGAGGACACGGTAAGCATGAGAGTTTGTAGCATAACCAACAAATATGCCCTCATGAGCTCTAGCTTCAAATTTAGACAAACGAACACCTTTCTTGAGAATGAAACACTTACACCCTAACACCGGAAGTACTTGAGGTTGGGCTTGTTGCGGTGAGTATCTCATAAGGAGTCTTGTTCAAGCCTTTGCGGAGATAGAGCCGATTGGATGCATGACAAGCGGTGTTGATGGCTTCGCCCAAAAGTTGTATGGAGACTTGAACTCCGCCATCATGGTCCTTGCCGCATCCATCAACGTCCGGTTCTTTCTCTCCGCCACACCATTTTGTTGAGGGGTATATGGTGCAGTATTGATGCTTGATTCCCTCATCACTAAGAAACTCATCCAAGGTGTAGTTCTTGAACTCGGTGCCGTTGTCACTTCTTATAGTCAAGATCTTTGCATTATTTTGACGTTGAGCTTCATTTGCAAAGTCGATGACGGTTTGTTGGGTCTCACTCTTCCTCTTGAAGAAATATACCCAAGTGTATCTCGAATAGTCATCCACGATCACCAAGCAATACTTTCTTCCTCCAAGACTATCAAATGATGGTGGCCCAAAGAGATCCATGTGAAGGAGCTCCAAGGGTCTCTTTGAGTATATGATAGTTGTGGGAGGGTGAGCCTTCTCATGAAGCTTTCCTTCAATACAAGCAATCGCAAGCACGGTCTTTGGCAAAACTAACATTTGTTAGTCCACGGACATGGTCCCCCTTGAGAAGACTTTGCAAAGATCTCATATTGACATGGGCTAAACGGCGATGCCAAAGCCATCCCACGTCAACTTTAGCCATTAGGCATGTCGCGGTCTTAGTGGGTCGCCCCGAAAAGTTAATCACATAGAGACCGTTTTCGACATGCCCAACAAAGGCTACTTTAAGAGTCTTGCTCCACAAGAGGGCCACGGTATCAATGTCAAAGAAAGTAGCAAAACCCATGACTGCAAGTTGACGAACGGAGAGCAAATTGTATGCAAGGGACTCAACAAGCATGACTTTCTCGATCGTAAGATCATGAGAAATGACAACCTTGCCGAGACCCAATACCTTAGAATGTGATGCATCACCCCACTCGACATCGGTGGGCATAGATGGAATTTCTTGTACGTCCACCACCATGTCCTTGCTCCGGTCATATGATTTGTTGCTCCACTATCAAGCAACCATGATCCCCCAGGAAGCAAACCCTACAAGAGATCAATGCTTGGTTTTAGGTACCCATTTGGTAATGGGTCCTTTGATGTTAGTAACGAGGGTCTTAGGAACCCAAATAGACCATTCAATGTACTCATAAGACGAACCAACAAATTTAGCATAAACATGCCCATCACTAGCACGGCACAACACATAAGAAGGGTTAAAGTCACGGCTAAGTTCATGGGTATGACGTTGTCCTTCTTGGCATTGCCACCCTTAGCACGGTTCTTCTTCTTCTTGGAAGCACTCTCTCCCTCCCTAACAAAAGTTTGCTTGAGAGGAGGAGGTTGCTTGGTCTTGTCATTCTTCTTCTTCTTGGGCTTGGGCGTGAACCCTATCCCCTCCTTGGTTACGACTTCCTTTTGATTACTCAAAAGGTTGTTAAGGTTCTTCTCACCTTGAATGCATGTGACAAGGCCCTTTTCAAGTTGCTCCTTCAACTTAGCATTCTCCTCAACAAGATGCACATGCTCACAACAAGGGTTAGTAGCATTTGCATTATCAACTAATATCATATGAGGAAAGGTGGCTTTCTCCTTGGTTAGCTTCACTTGAAGTTTATCATGAGACTCTTTGAGACTAGCATGAGCACCCTTCAAGACTTTGTGAGCCTTGTCGAGAGTTTCAAAGTCCTCGTTGAGTCTAGCAAGATCAACTCCAAGCTTTGCCTTCTCGGAACTAAGCACACGAGACACAACAAGAGCATGATCAAGGTCTTTCGTTAATTTAGCGTGATCATCGTTGTGTGACTCCTCAAGAGCCAAACGAAGGCCACGCTCTTCCTCAAGAGCATTGGAAAGATCCGAATCTCATCGGCATAGTCACGACTATGCCCTTCCATCTTAGAGATGGTTTCTTCATGAGTCTCGATCATGACATTGGCTTCACCAAGTTGTTCCAAGAGAGCAACGAAGTGCTTCTTGGATTTGCCCTTGAGTTTACTCATAAAGATCTCAAATTCATTTTCCTCTACATTAGTCCCCTCATGTTCATCAATGCAATCCGTCAAAGAAGAATGATTGACGATGGTAGTTTTGATGTTGGGGTTACCTTGTTGGTGGCTTTAGCCATGAGGCACTTGGCGGTGATGTTTTCATTGGGTGAACCAAGAGAGACACCCGAGGAGTCATTGGAATGGCTACGGAGGCCATGGCACCGGTTCACCATCCTCATCATCATCATCATCCTCATTGTACTCTTCTTGAACCACCAAGGCTTTGTGAGGAGTCTTCTTTGGAAAGTTGTTCTTGTTGGGGAAAGACTTGGCCTTGTCCTTACGGATGAGCTTGCCGCCATTGTCTTCCCTCTTCTCATATGGACATTCCGCAACAAAATGACTCACATTACCACAATTGAAACACGTCCTCACTCGTTGCTTGCCCTTGGAGCCACTTGAATTGTTCTTGTTGAAGTTGGGCCTTGAGTTCTTCTTGCTCCAAAATTGTCTTGAAGCAAGGGCCATGTGTTCATGATACTCATACTTAGTATCTTCGAGGTTGCTCTCTTCTTCTTCCTCTTCTCCATCTTCTTCGACACAAATCTTGGCCTTCAAAGCGAGGTTGGGCTTCTTTGCTCTTTGGGAGCGAAGTATCGCGTTGTCGGCGGTCTTGTTCAATATGCTCATAGCCACAAACTCATCCAACACATCACTTGAGGACAAGGTGTGGAAGTCCGTCGATTGACGGATGACGGAGGACATGGCTTTGTGGTATGGCATCATTGCCTTGAGAAATTTGGCGCTTGATCCAGTTGTCATCAGTGTCCTTACTTCCATGATCCCGGAGGGAGACGGCAATCTTGGTTACTCTCCGATAGAGCTCACGAGGTTCTTCTTCTTCCTTCATCGCAAACTCATCGGCTTCGTCTTGGACCACTTCATAATTGGAGCGTTGAATGCTTGCGCTTCCTCGATACATGGAAACCACCTTGAGCCAAGCATCTTTGGCAAGGGTGTAAGGCCGAGATGAGGGAGGTCTTCGGAAGGATTGCTTCTTGGATGATGAAGAGAGCATTCTCATTGAATTGATGATCCACGACCTCTCTAGGGGAAAAGTTGCTCGGATCATGCGGATAGAAACCTTCTTCAATGATTCTCCAAAGGTTAGTGTTCACATGATTTAAATGACGCTTAAAACGATAAACCCAAGAATCAAAATCCTCCTTTTATCAATTTTAGGTGGTGGACCGGCATGATTCAAATGAGTGGAAGGAATAGGTCCACCATAAACGGGAGGTTGCACATGGGCAAATATGCCGGTGCCATTCTTACCACTAGACGAGGGGGCTTTCTCACTAATAGCTTCCCCCTTATCGGAGTTAGCATCCGCCTCCGTGTTGGCGGGATCACCCACTTTCACGGGTGCGGTGGAAAGTTTAAGCCCTTCTAGGAATTCCTTAAACATGTCCTTGACCTCGCTTCGTCATGGAGGTTTTCAATGTGTCCAACGCCACATTGAATTCCTCACGAGATCGAGGTACTCCCATCTCCGTAGATGATGTCGGATTCAAGACCGGAGTGCTCCCCACATCATCTACGACGTCAACTCATACTCTCTACGGACGGTAAAGTCCTTAAAAAGAGACGAGGCTCTGATACCAATTGAAAGGATCGATATGGTTGACTAGAGGGGGGGTGAATAGGCAACTAACAATTTTTTAAGCTTTTCTTTACCAATTTAAAACTTTGCAATAATAAAGGTTGTCTAGTACAACCTATATGATGCAACAACACTAGCACATGAGCAAGCAAGAATAAGACCACAAGTAAGCTTGCACAAGTAAAGGGATGAGATAACCAAAAGTGGAGCCGGTGGAGACGAGGATGTGTTACGAAGTTCCTTCCTTTTGAGGGAAGTACGTCTCCGTTAGAGCGGTGTGGAGGCACAATGCTCCCCAAGAAGCCACTAGGGCCATCAGATTCTCCTCACGCCCTCACACAATGCGAGATGCCGTGATTCCACTATTGGTGCCCTTGAAGGCGGCGAAGAACCTTTACAAGCAAGGTTGGGGCAAACTCCACAACAACCGGAGGCTCCCAACAACAACAACAACACCACGAAGCTTCACCACAATGGAGTATGGCTTCGAGGTGACCTCAACCGTCTAGGGTGCTCAACACCCAAGAGTAACAAGATCCGCAAGGGATAAGTGGGGGGAATCAAATTTCTCTTGGTGGAAGTGTAGATCTGGGCCTTCTCAACTAATCCCGAGCAAATCAACAAGTTTGATTGGCTAGGGAGAGAGATCGGGCGAAAATGGAGCTTTGAGCAACAATGGAGCTTGGGGGAAAGAGGTAGGTCAACAAGGAGGAAGAAGACCCCTTTATATAGTGGGGGAACACATCCAACCGTTGCCCCACTATGCAGCCTCAAGACAGAGCGGTACTACCGCTTAGGGAAGGGCGGTACTACCGAGGGCGGTACTACCGCTCCTACCCAGCGGTACTACACTGAAGAAGAGAAGAGCAGGCCAAAGGCCCCAGAGCGGTACTCAAGGAGCAGAGCGGCATTACCGCCTCGAGCGGTACTACCGCTATCGCCGCTAGTGCCGCAAAACCCGACACGAGAAAACATCGTCTCGAATCGAGGTGGTAGTAGGCGCGAACTATCGAGGTACTACAGCCGAGCTGCGAGCGGTACTACCGCTCAACCGAAGCGGTACTACCGAGAGCGGTACTACCGCTCGTGGAGCGGTACTACCGCTGGGAGGCTTCGCGGTACTACCGCTGTAGGTCGCGGTACTACCACTGGCACAGGCGAAGATGAAACGGACTAACGGAGCAGCTCCAAAGAAGCGACAGGAAGACGATGGGTGAGAAAAGGATGTGTACGTGTGATTCCACCCAAGACTTACCAAAGCGGATCCCTCTTAATAGTACGGTGACTCCTCACGAAACTAGTCCACCAACAACGAAACGCAGGAGCTACACCGTCTTGAATAAAAACACCGAGGGGAGGAAATCGTCTCGTGCCAATGGATGATCCTCTGAAAGAACTTAACACACACGATTAGTCCGCAAACGCATTGTCATCAATCACCAAAACCACTAGGGAATAAATATGCTCTTACATCCTTTCATGAGGATATCTGCCGTGACACTTCCACGACAGGTTTTGTTTGGCCAACTTGATCTATTTATCTTGCAATGGGAAGAGGTGCCCGGTAGTGGGTTCGATCTTACGGTGCTTGATCCCAGTGATAGAAACGGAAACGACATGTATGTATCATTGCTACTAAGGATAAAATGATGGGGTCTATCTCTACATAGGTAGATCTTGTCTACATCATGTCATCGTTCTTATTTCATTACTCCGTTTTTCCATGAACTTAATACACTATATGCATGCTGGATAGCGGTCGATGTGTGGAGTAATAGTAGTAGATGCAGGTAGGAGTCGGTCTACTAATCTTGGACGTGATGCCTATGTAATCATCATTGCCTAGATATCGTCATAATTATTTGAGGTTCTATCAATTGCCCAACAGTACTTTGTTTACCCACCGTTTGCTATCTTTCTCGAGGGAAGCCACTAGTGAAACCTACGGCCCCCGGGTCTTCTTTCTCTTATATTTGCTTTGCGATCTATTTTATTTGCACTTTTTATTCAGATCTATTAAACCAAAAATACAAAAATACTTTGTTGCACTTTATTTTATTTGCGATCTATTTATTCAATCTATTACAACTTTCTCTCGTCCATGCACCGTTTTTGGCGCCGTTACCCGAAAGGGATTGACAACCCCTTTAACACATCAGGTTGCGAGGTGTTGTTATTTGTGTGCAGGGGTTGTTTCTGTTGTGTTGCTTGGTTCGCCTACTGGTTCGATAACCTTGGTTTCATATCTGAGAGAAATACCTACCGTCGTTGTGCTGCATCATCCCTTCCTCTTTGGGGAAATACCGACGTAGCTTCAAGCGACATCAGGCCTTGCGCCTCTCTTCATTAAAACGACGAAGGAATTGCTTGGCCGGGTTTGAACTTTGGATCAATATTAAGAGTGCGCTCAGCAAGTTCCCTCGGTACACCTGGCATGTCAGAAGGTTTCCATGCAAAGATGTCCCGGTTTTCACGGATGAACTCGATGAGCGTGCTTTCCTATTTCAGATCCATATTCACACTGACACTGAATTGCTTGGACGAGTCGCCAGGAACAAAATCAACCAGCTTAGTGTCATCCGCCGATTTAAACTTCAACAAGGGGTCATGCTCGGTGGTTGGCTTCCTCAAAGGTGTCATATCTGCCGGGTCAACATTATCTTTGTAAAATTTCAATTCTTCTGTTGCGCAAACAGACTCAGCATAAGCGACATCGCCCTCTTCACACTCCAAGGCTATCTTCCTATTCCCATGCACTGTGATGGGACCCTTATAACCCAGCATCTTAAGATGCAAATAAACATAACAAGGCCTCGCCATAAACTTAGCATAAGTCGGCCGCCCAAACAAAGTGTGATAGGGGCTCTTGATCTTGACCGCCTCAAAAGTCAATGTCTCGGCTCTGTAATCATGCTCATCACCAAAAGCCACTTCCGAAGCTATCTTACCCACCTGATACGCCAACTTACCAGGCACCATACCATGGAAAACGGTATTAGACAGCTTAAGATCCTTATCAGTTAAATTCATACGACAAAATGTGTCATAGTAAAGGATATTGATGTTGCTGCCTCCATCCATGAGCACCTTAGTAAACTTGTACCCCCCAACCTGAGGTGCAACCACTAAAGCCAACTGACTCGGATTGTCAACCCAGGGCGGGTGATCCTCACTAAGGATGGAAATTTTATCCATGGACATGGATACCCGTGGATACCCGACCCGAATGGGTAGGGTTTGGATACATTTTTACGCCCATGGGCAGCACCCGGACCCGACCCGATTACTCGTGGATAGGGCATGGATATAATTGTGTATCCATGGATATACCCAAACCCGACCCGATAGTATGACATGTGTGTTAAAATTTAGTGATCCCCCACTATCCCATGTTTCAATGTATTTTTTATTTATAAAAAGGAAAAAAATAAAGTGTACAATCCCTCCCCAGTCCCCACCGTAACTTACGCTGCCTCTTCTCGTTCAACAACTCACCATTAATCACCGGACCATCTCCGTCTCCTCGGCCCACTACTCCCGCAGCCCTAGATGCAGCCGCCGGCGCCGCCGGCTTTTACCTCTACATATGGCGCAGGCATGCAACACTTCAGCATTCAACGCCATTGTACAGTCGCAGTCCAACAACAAATCCCTTCGACCCTCCATCTCGACTTCTTCTTGCACACACATACAACAACGGGCGGTGCAAGTCTATCAGCTGCGATGCAGAGCACACCTATGCGGAGCGGCGCGACCTACAAGAGCGTTGCTGCGCGCAGGACCAGGAGCGCGGCAGCACCGGAGTGCCGGTCGATGAGCGCAGGCCTAGAAGAGGACCATGACGCTGCCAAGGAGGTGATGAACACAACAAACAGCCGCCGTTCAGGGTGAGTTTCTTTTCTTCCCTGAATCTCTCATGTACGGCTGGTGTTCCTATATGTGGGCGTGCAAGTTGTGCTTCTTCCCTGAATCCCTCTCATGTATTTCTGCAAATTAAGTATTTCTTTCATTTTACAGTAGTACTTGGAGCAGTAGTAATTGTTTATTCCGGAATCCCTCTCATGTATGTCAGCAAGTTAAGTATTTCTTCAGTTTACAATAGTAATTGGGGCAGTAGTAGATTTTTTGTTCTAGGAATCCCTCTCATGTATGGCTGAAATTAAGTACGGTATTTCTTTCAGTTTACGGTGGTAATTTGAGGAGTAGTAATTTTTTTGTTTCCTAAATACCTCTCATGTATGTCTGCAAATCAAATATGTTCTGCAGCTTACAGTAGTAACTGGAAGATATTTATAGAATTAGGTAAATTTTCGTTGGTTACCAAATGAGCACATATCATATTGGATAAATGGCGTGATATGTAGCTATGCATGTTAATTAGTAATTAGGTTTTATCACATCTTAGTATATTTTAATCTATAGGATTGTGAATGATTAAGATTCATAGAATCTGACGTGCAATCTGGGTAGTTCTATCTTATTCCATAAAAGAAGAAAGATAGAATAATTAATTTAGGTTCGTAGTGACCATTCACTACAATTTAGAGATTACAATATTTCCAAAATGGTACAGTTTAGACATTATGTACCTTCGATCACTTTAACTGAAACTGAAGATTGTAATTTTTTTTGCATGTACTCCCTCCGTTCCCAAATAATTGTCTTTCTAGCCATCTCAAATGGACTACAACATACAGATGTATGTAGACATGTTTTAGAGTGTAGATTCACTCATTTTGCTCTGTATGTAGTCACTTGTTGAAATATCTGAAAAGACAATTATTTAGGAACGGAGGGAGTACAGCTCAGTAGCTTCTCATGATGGACCACAAGGCCCTGCTGTCGTTAGCCCTGGAAATGTTAATTCTGTAGGGAGCCCAACATAACAGAAGCCTGAAGATGATGCCCAGAAGATTGAGGTGAAGAATGGAAGATGATGCATGGTAGTACATGTGCTTACTTGATGTTGTTCTATGCCATTTTGTGAGAAATCAGGATTGAGAAATGATCTTGTTTTATTGCTATGTCATTCTGCGAGGACGGAGAATTGTGTACTTATGTTTATTTCATGTTATGTCATTTTGTGAGAATCTGAGAGCTTATTTGGTGATGTGAACTTGTCCTATGTCATTTTGTGAGAATCTAAGAGCTCATTTGATGTTGTGCACTTTTGCTATGTCATTTGGTGAGAACTTGGGAGCTTATGTGAATGTTGTGCTATGTTTTATGTATACGTGTTAAGAGAACCCGATGGATATCCATACCCGATGGATACTCATCGGGTTTGGACATGGACATAATTTTTCACCCGTGGATTGTTTCATGGACGGGCACATAATGTCTTCATGGATTTGGATATGGATTTGATATCGTTCAACCCGAGCCGAACCCGGTCCATTGCCATCCTTGATCCTCATGGCTCCAAAGAATAGGATGTTCAGACAATCGCAAGTAACGGGGGATCGCCGGCTCAATTGTGTTCACTGCCCTTTTATGAATCTTCTGGTCTCGTTTGCATAAACTCATGGTGAACACATGATACTGTCCACTATTCAACTGCTTCGGGTTACTCTGATAACCAGATTGCTGTTGATGATTCCCTTGACCAGACTGCTGATTAAAACCACCTTGATTGCCTTGGCCCTGAAAACCGGAATTCGAGCCGCCGCCAAAGCCGTGCCTTTGTGAGTCAGATCATGACCCGCCGTGCCGGCCATTATGGTCCTGATGTAAACCAGAATTTCGGTGCTCCTTCATGATGAAGCAATCTTTCCACATATGGGTAGACGGCTTATCCGGGGTGCTATGCTTTGGGCAAGGCTGATTCATGATCGCATCAATATTGAACCTTGGCCCGCCAATCCGGGGTATGAACGGCTTCCCTTTACGACGCTGATTATTGTTCTGAGCATTGGTATTAGCCACAAAGTTTGAACCATCGTCCGCCTTGCGCTTACTTTTATTACCTTGACCCGCTGTATTGGGCTACTGCCCCTTTCCATTGCTATTCTTCTTCCTCTTTCCAGCCTTCTCCTCATCAGATTATGGATCCTTGGTGTTATCCGAGTCGGCGTATTTGACGAGAGCCGCCATGAGCTCCCCCATATTATTACAGTGGCGCTTGAGCCGCCCCAGCTTCTGTTTGAGGGGAAGGAAGCAGCAGTTCTTCTCTAACATGAGGACAGTTGAGCCAACGTTAATACTATATGAGGAGTGAATAATGGTTGAGATCCGGCGCACCCAATGGGTCGTTGACTCGCCTTCGCCCTGGACGCAAGTGTGTAAGTCAAGAATCAACATAGGCTGTTTGCATGTATCCTTAAAATCCTGAATGAAACGGGACTTCAATCCATCCCATGAACCAATGGAGTGAGGGGGCAATCCTTTCAACCAGTTACGGGCCGGCCCATCCAACATCATGGTGAAATACCTAGCACATGCAGCATCACTAACATCTAACATCTCCATAGCCATCTCATAGCTCTCAATCCAAGCTTCTGGGGGTTGATCTGTTGTGTAGTTAGGCACCTTACGGGGTCCCTTGAAGTCCTTAGGCAAGTGCTCGTTGCGTAGAGTCGTCACTAAACACGGCACACCCAATGTTCTAGAGGTCACTCCTGCCCCACAGACATTGACGGATAAACCGGAGATTGCTGTTGAGCCGCTAGCTGAGCCGCCAGCTCGGCCTCGCGCTGCGCCCTACCCTAGTCCACCAAAGCTAGCAAATCGTTGCCAGCGCGCGGTGGGTCATGCCTGCTAGGCTGATTATGGTGTTGTTCACTACTCGAAACTGATGGCGACTCAATATGCGTGCTATAACTCCGGCTTGGACGAGGGGTTGAGCGAATCCGTTCACGGCTATACGAATAAGCCGCCTGTTGAGCCACTACTGTCTGAAGAAGCTCTCTGGCCCTCCGCGCCTCTATCGCAGCCGGAGACTCCCCTTCAACTGGGAGAGCCGCCAATCGTATCACCGCGGCAATCATATTATCGGTGTCGCTGAGCCGTCGGAACATGCTGAGGCGGAGTCGGAACATGCTGAGGTGGAGCCATATTCAAATGAGGCGGATCCATAGCACGCGGCTGAACCGGCGCTCCTGTCACGGGCGCCTCAACCGCCCGGTTCACCACGGGTGGGGCATTGGTCCCTGCCCCTGGTGTGTTGAAAAGGTTTCTCGCATCGTACCCCGGAGGAAAACGACTCTGGTGCCTCCTTCTCATGATGGCATTTGAAGCGTTTTGATCCAAGGTAAGCCAGAAGGATTCTGCATGAATCCGTTGTGCCTGAGCGTCCAAAGCAGCTCGCTCCGTGGCCATCCTAGCGTTCTCAGCCGCTAGCTCTTCCTTGGCTTGAGCTATCTCATCACGTAGCTTCGCAATATCCACTTTATGTTGTTCTTGAGTATCCGGGTTCACCTCCATCCCCATCAACATCACCAAAGCATCCAATAGGTCGGTCAGAACCTGAGCCGGCGGGCGTGCAGAGCCGCTAGCCCCAGCCGTCGCCGCGGCCGTTGAGCTGGAGGTCATAGCCACGGCTGTGTACCGGCCATGAAGATTGCAACCCTGATCGGCGGCTCATAGGGGTCCGGAATACTGTCACCATCGGAATATCCCCCGAGTCGGCTGTCCTGCAGTGGATACATTGAATTGGTCTCACCGGTTGACGACTCACCATCAAAGTAGATGGTCGTCTCACCATCAGACACAGATCCTTCCTCAAATTCCGCCCCATGGATGAAACCAACAAAGGCATGCTTCATAGCGGCTTGAACCTTGGTAGGTCATGCACGCTGAGCCGTCTCGATGATGTCGGTGCAGGTGTCCAGCTCAGGGCCCGACTTGCTGATCTTGCCGATGAAGACGTGGATTCCACCGAAGGGGACCCGGTACCCGTACTCAATCGAGCCGGCCTTGGGGCCCCGTCCAGCTTCGTCGATGTAGAGTTTGCCACGACGACTCTTGGTCATCCGGCCCACAGCGTATCCATTGATCCCTGGGAAGCTGCCCTCCAAGAACTCAAAATCATCGTGTGCTAGCCCCATGGTGGGCGCCAACTGTCGTGGACTTAACATGGCAGATGCCCTAGCGAAAGGACTTATGTGTGGTGCCATCGCAATTAGGTTAGCTTGAAGGGGTTAATCGGGACAAAGGACACAGAGAGTTTATACTGGTTCGGCCCCTCGCAACGAGGTAAAGGCTTACTCCAGTTTGGGGTTGTATTGCTTGAGTTTCGATTACCAGGGAGCAAATACGCTTGACCTAGTTCTCGACTTGTTGTTTCTTGAGTTAACCCGGGTCACTCCTTTATATACACAGGTTGATGCCCGGCGGCTTACAGAGTCCCGGCTGGTTCATACACAACGTGTCTGGATCAGTGACTAACTAAGCTTGCCTTACAATACAAGTTATACATATGGCGGTTTATCCGCCTGGGCCTCAAGTCGCCCCTGGGTCTTGGGCCGTCAATAGGCTTGCCATGACCCGCCATCTTTGTTTACAAGCCGCAAGTGGTACGACCCGACCCCTCCTAGGTGGGTCATACCCAACAGTTATATCCCCAACATTTGTGATACTCCTTGCAAATATTCGCTCAATACGTGTCCCCCTTTTGCTCGGTGCCGCATATTGGATCCATAGTTGCGGGCCAATCAAACTTTGACCAACAATATGTCCTCAAATCTTGAGAATGTCGGACATCTTGCCTTCGGCGTCTTGGTCTTCTTCTTCTTCTTGCTCGGATTGGGATTGGATGTTGTCCCAACTTCAAATGCGGTGGTGGCCTCCAATTCATACTCCATTTCTGTCGGATCTTCATTGTCATTGATCATGTTCGACAAGAACGCCTCCTACATGATTATGGTTCGCAAGCATTCATCATGTGTGAAATGAACTAGTGATCTATTCAAAAATCTGATCGGACAGGAGCAAAGAAAACACACTGACTTTTGTTTGGTCATTCCGTCGAACATGTCGAGGGCAGCCCGGGCACTGTCGGTGCCCGTGCTCATCCGCGCATGAATGAGCTACGGCGAGTCACATACGTTGACCGCCGGCATCCGCATGGGCGAAAAGCTCTCCGGAATGGCCCAGCCGGACGTCGAATCCTCCTCTATCCCAACGGCGTTGGACGGCGTAATCCGCGTCGGCGCTTGGACGGAAGGGGTGCGGGGATCTGGGCACGGCGGAGGAGACAGCTGCTCCACCATGTCTGAACCTCCCTGCAACGCCGCCGCCTCCCTTTCTCGCTGTCGGCGTTGCCGCAACTTCCGGGCGACGTTATCCGCCTTGCAAGTCGTAGCCGACGAAGGGACCCTGCCGACGGACGAGGCGGACGGTGTCTCCCTCGCGGCGGTCTAGGTCGGGCTGGACGACATCTCCAGCAGTGGATCGGGGCCGGTGGTGAGGATTGGGAGCAAGGGTGGAGGACGGTGAGGCTTTGGGCGCGGGAAATGTTGGAGGGCGGTGGGAGGAGGAGGAAGGATTTGATGGATTTGGTGCAATTTGCGGTGGGGTCCGGCTGTTGGGTCCGATGTGGCGGGCGCGCCCAGATGCCCACATATCAGCCCCATATTTGGGCTAGATATGAGAGGTGCCGGTCAGCCGGGTTGTTTGAGGCTCGTTTTAAGGAGCCCGTTTGGGTCGAATGACTGGACAGTGACCGGGCGGCCCACCCGGGCGTATGACGCGGGTTTGAGGCGTCTGGCTGTAGATGCTCTAATATTTCTTCCATTAAAAAAAGAAAAAAGAAAGAAAGAGAAAAAGAGAGATTCGGCTAATGCTTCCAGAGACCAGAGATGCAGAGAGGCCATGGAGGCCTAACTTTCATGTGTGTGAGAGAGTGGTTGGAGTATATATACTCTCAAACACTAATGACTGGACTTGAGTTGACACCAACACATAAATAGGATCGAGCGATAGCGGTCTATCTATTTCATGGCCGGGGAATCGGATTTGGTGGCTACCGATTGAGCTAGTAGGACAGATTGTCCTTTTGTGAGGCTTTGGAGGTTGCCGGTGAGTCGTCATCCATGCTTGCACAAGTGTCTGCACCTCCCTGGTGGTTCTGGCGTACACGATTACGAGTATGTTTTGGCACAGACAACGATCGACACCATGCAGGAACATATATACTTTCGTAGCGTGTGAGAGGTTTGGCACAGACAACGATCTGACCTTCATGTAGTGTGAGAGGTTTTTTCCCTGTCATTTCCGGGCAGTCCTTTTCAGTGCTTTTTTTTTTCTCACTGCCTCACGTTTGTTCGATATATAACGCGAATGCTATGTCTCACTTATACAATTATAGCGAGATCACCATCCGTCTCGATGAAGCTTTCCTGCACAACACGGGCGTATGGGCCGGCCCAATAGCGTGTCACTCGCTTCGGTCATTCGCCATGTGTTCATTCAGATTTTTTTTTGTTTTGTTTTTGTTTATTCCTTCGCCGATTCTTTTCGTACTTATGCTATGTTTTTTGTTTTTCCTTTCACTTCCTTTGATTTCTCTTTTGCATCTTTCATGGTTTTATCTGTTTTTCTTTTCTTTCTCGTTTTTTCCTTTCTTTTTCTTTTCTCTTTTTTTGTTTTTTCTTGATATTCAACGAGCTTCTAGCTTTTCATCGTTTATTTATCAATTTTCACTATTTTACATTATTTTTCCATTTTTTCATCGGTTTTCTTTTTTCATTTTCCTTTTCCTTTGGTTTCTTTTGTTTCCTTTCTAGTTTTCTATGTTTTTTTCATTCTACATTATTAGTGTACGTCAAGAACATATTTCTAATACAGGTTTAATAAATTATTCAACACATGGTCAGCATTCTTTTTATGTACATTTTGAACACTTTTCAAATGCTTGAATAACATTTTTCAGACACAGGATCAACATTTTTCAAATATAAGATAAACATTTTTTGAATACATGGTCAACATTTTTCAATAGATGTTTTAATATTTACAAATGCTGGATTAATATTTTTAAAAATAGATTAACATGTTTTTAATACATGGTTAACATTTTTCTATACACATTAAAAAAATTCAAATGCTTAATTATCATTTTTGAAATACTGGTTTAACATTTTTTCCAAATGCTTGATTAATTTTTTTTGAAATACTTGATCCACTTCCCACACATTGTATATTTTTGTGCACATTTTTCGTTTTTTTATAAAAGGGGAAAGACCCCGGCCTCTGCATCTGGACGATGCATACAGCCATTTTATTAATTATTGACATAAGACCTTACAAAGTCATACAACAACAAGACCAAAACCAAAGTCTAAGCAACATATGTCGCTACTCCTATCCAGTTGATGAAGGGGCGCTAAAAGTCTAGGCCTAATACCAAACAGACCTCGCAGCCAAACCTAACATCTAAGACTTGTGGTCCCAACCACGACGCATGCCGGGTATGAGGCCGCCGCAGCCACGTGCCACCAATCCATCTTCAGAGTTGTACTGCTGCATCTACCTTGCCCGGTCTAGCTGCTGCCGACGCCACCACGATGCCAGACAGCGTCACCCTCCTGCGCGAGTCCATCTCCGCTCATCTGGCGCCAAGTCTCCACTGCGCCACGCCGCCGAGATCCGCCGTCATCAATGGGCAAGATGAAACACCGCTCCTCCTCTTGTCCCCTCCAACCAACACTTGCTCCAAAACGATGCCCCCAGGAGGGAGAACGACACTGAAGGCACCGTCATCGTCCGATCCGGTAGACACAGGTCTAGGGTTTCCCCCGGAACTTCCAGATCAGGTTGACATGACCTGCAATGACGATGCCTCGAGAAGGGAACGGCGTCCGAGACGCCGCCATCGTCCGCCAAGACCGCAGCCAGGCGCGATTTTCACAGGAAGCCACGTCTTCCCAACCTCGCGGCTGGCTGGAACCAGCAGCACCTCGCCACGAAGACGTACGTCGCCGTGGGTACTCCGGCAGAGATCCGGCATCTCCTCACCGGCCCCTCCAGGCGCCGCTGGTCGACGGAAGGCCTCCCCACGACGGATCCGCTCGGGCGTTGGATCCGCAGTCACCATCGTCACCAGCCCGACCAAAACATCCCACCCCGCCAGATGGGGCGCTACCACCGCCTCCGTCCATTGAGGGTCGCCGCTCCGCTATGGTAAGCCGCCACCGCCAAGACGGCGTAAGACGGGTCGCCTACCGCCGCCGGAACGCACGAGAGGAACCGCCGCCGCCAGATGAGATGAGATCCGGCCCGCCCGCCAGTGCCTTGACGGCCCGCCGCCATCAGGCTCATGCTGCAACGGCAGCGGCGAGGAGGCGCTAGAGGGCAGCGGCGCTAGAGTTTGAGCCTGGCGCCGCTTAGGGGAGGCGACAGGTGGAGCGCTCCGCTATTCTTCTGGCTTGACAGCTGATACGCCGCAAACCACGTGCACATTTTTCGTATACATAATAAACATGTTCTGTACACACATTCAACATTTTTCAAAGGCTTGGTTAATATATTTTTTAATACACAGTCAACATCTTTGGACACATATTAAACAATTTTCAACTTTTTAATTAAATTTTTTAAAGTAAAATATTAGCAATTTTGTAATACATGGTCAACATTGTTTCTATAAAAAATTTACATTTTCAAATGCTTGATTAACATTTTTCAGATACACTTTTGACCTTTTTTTAATACATGATTAACAGTTTTCTCTATACACATTTCCCATTTTTCCAGTGCTTGATTAACATTTTTGAACTAAAATATTAACAATTTTGAAATACATGGTCAATATTTTTTCTATACACATTTTACATTTTCAAATGCTTGATTCACAATTTTCAAATACAAGTTTGATCTTTTATGAATACATGATCAACTTTTTTCTATACATATTTCATATTTTTCAAGTGCTTTAATATTTTTATAATACTTATTTATCATTTTTTAAAGTGTTTAATTAACATTTTTGAAATACATGATCAACTTATTTCACACACATTATATTTTTTTATATACATGAGAAAGATTTTCTTTATACACATTTAACATATTTGAAATGTTTATTCAATTCTTTTCCCATTTAATTAAAGTATTTTTAATATATTTATTTAGAATATTTAGAAGTATAATTTGAAAGTAAAAATATGAAAGAAAAATAAAAAATAAAGAAAGAGGGTCGTGGCCTCCCGCACGCCTGGGCCAGCCCATTTAGGGAGGGACCTGATGCGATAGCACGCTATGTCCCCCTGTTTGATAGATCGTGTACCCCTCAAAAAAAAAGTTTGATAGATCGTGTGTTTTTCCTTGTTTGGTCCAGTTTCTGTCGATTTGCAGTTTTTTTTCGTTTTCTCTGTTTCTTCACGGTTTTCTTCGGTTGTTCTATATTCTTTGCTTTTTAAAAATCTTCCCCGGTTTTCAAACGGGTTTTTATTCTCCTTTTCTTTGTGATATCTTTGGTTCCTTCATTCCTGTCTTGGTTCACTGTATTTTCCCTTTTGTTTTCTTCAATTATTTATTAATTTTTAGGTTTTCTTTGTTCTTGTTTGTTTGTTTATTTCTTTTTTTCATTATTTTTTTTCTGTTTTCATTGCATTTGTTTGTTTCTCTTGCTTTCTTTATATCAGTGCTCATGTGTTACTTTTTATTCAACACATGTCTACTTTTTCAGTACAAGATGTACATTTTTCGGACTTTTACGTTTCAGCCCTTAACTCGAACCCACCACTCGGATTTACCCCAAATTTTAAAGTGCGCCAAAATTTATCCCTCTGTCGTTATGTGGTATTATAGAAATACCCCTTAACGATGTTTTTGTCAGGTATTCTCTACTTTATAAGCTTCGCGGCGTCCCTCTGTAGCTGCTGGTGCTTTCCGTTCTTTTGTAGCATCCGTAAAAAAATTATTTTCCCTAAAAACATAAACACCCGAAAACAGGAACTGTCATCCATGGAGATGCTCGGGAATGCTACAAAAGAATGTAAAGTACCAGCAGCTATAGAGGGACATTATGAAGCTTATAAAGTAGATAATACCTGACAAAAACAACATTTAGGGGTATTTCTATAATACCACAAAACGGTAGAGGGGCAAATTTGAGCACACTTTGAAAATAGGGGTAAATCTGAGTAATGAGTTCGAGTTAAGGGCTGAAAGGTAAAAGTCCCTACATTTTTAGTGTACACGTGACACATTTTGTTGATACAAATTAAAAAAAATTAATGCATAATGTATATCTTTGGTTAAATGCAAGTTTACAATTTTTTTTGAATACATGGTCAACATTTGTCGAATACACGTGAACATTTTGTCATGTCAATAAACATATGTCACACACAATGTACATCTTTTGTATACACCAGAAACATTTTGATATACACCTTTAACATTTTCTAAATTTAATTTTTGATGTCTACTTCTATTAAATGTATGTTGTACAATTTCCGTAAACAACAGGAACATACTTTTATACATGTTTAGAAAAATATAGGCTTCGAGGTCTACTTTTTTTCATATAGATTGCATGTTTTTCGAATATAGTATGAACATTTTATACACGCTAAACATTGTCTAAAAATGTAAAAAAAAGTTTCTCTTGTATATGAATGTTGCACACAAAAGTATCCAATGTGTGTGAAAAAAGTTAATCATATATTTTGGAAATGTTAATCAATACTTGAAAAAAACTGTTAAACAAGTATTTGAAAAATGTTAATCAAGCATTTGAAAAAAGGTTAAAATGTGTGTACAAATTTTTTAACCATGTATTTAAAAAATGTTATATATATATATATATGGAAAATACGTTCTACCATTGGATGGTAGTTACCTCCACCCTCGCAGCCCTCCGATCTCACCCAGGCATATGCGTTGATTAACGGGTTTTTGTTTTTAAAAGTAGACAGATTTGTTTACCCGATTGAAAAAACAAGGCACACCCTCCCGATTTATACGGCCAGATAATTGGCATATATAACTACCTCAAGTCAAAAGACCAAGCTACCGCTCCAAACATATCCCTCGTGAGCCGGCGCCTCATATTCCACGGCCAAGAGGTAACCATCGTGATCCATTTTTTTCATCCATCTTGTTTTGAATAGGCATGTTAATCTTAGGTCCATCTCATTCTAATTCTCTAGATCTAGCATGTGTAGATGTATACTTTCTTTTTTCGTCAGATCGTGGACTTTTTTCTGTGCACGATTAATATGCAATCGCTCGTGGCGGTGGCGGCCATGAAGATGTACGGCTGCACGAACCACCGGCTGCTCCGGTGTGGCCCGGTGACGATGACCTAATATCTGGCAGTGCGATTACTTATGGGTAACGGCTCCGCACGAAGGCGACGGCGACTAGCGGTTATACTCGGTCACCGCTCCGGCAAGGTTGCAGTCTTGCAGACACCTAGACACGGCTGGCAGGTGACTGCTCATTCATCGCCGGCGACGGCAACAACGGTGAGGCTACACATCGCCGACTGGTGGCTGCTCCGGCATTGGCGCGACAGTGACTTAGCCCTTACATATTCCATACTCCAATGTGTATATCAAGTTATAGATCTATACACGCACGTACATAAGCATGCACCACAATCAGGCAAGGAGACGTGCTAGTACTCACTTTTTGCTTCAGAGTGTACATGCATAGATATTTCATTTTGCTTCAGAGTTTAGTACGTGCATAGGTACTTCGTTTTGCACCACAGAAGTATGCACTTTCGCCGCCAAGCAATCTCATCACATATTGTACTTGTACATGTAGAGGGAACAAAATGAATATACTTCTTTCAGTATCTGTAATATCTATAAGTATTCCTTTATTTAGAGATACTCCTTATATTTGGAGCATATACCCTTTCTCATTGTTTTTTTTGGAGATACTCCATACTTTCTTTATAACATTCTCTCGCCAGATACTCTATTCGTTATGAAATACCATGTACACCATACTACGTTTTTCGTACGGAACCATACTACTTTATTTTCATACTACAATACTACATACTACCTTGTCTTATGAATATACTCTCTTTTTTGTGTGAATTTATGAATGTACTTCCTATATTAAAGGGCACATCTAAGACACACATACTGTATTAAAATATGTGTCATGCACACAAAAATACATGCTCCACACTCTTAATGGAAAATATACATATACAACATACTTCATACTCCGCTAATTATATGCTAAACTCATACTCCAAGTATACAGTAGTATACTCCATGCGGCTAAAAAGTAGGTATGTACTATATTGCTATCAAATTTTTAAGGAGATTTATAAGGTCATACTACATACTCCATAGTCCATACTACCTATTTGGCTATTTCTAAGAAAAAGTAGGTACGTATTCACTAGGAAATTTTCTTTCAGTCTACAAGAGTAATCAGCGTATACTACTGATTTGGCTATTTCTAGTAAAAGGTAGCTACATATTCACCGAAAATTTTCTTCCACCGACCAAGAGAATTATTAGCGGTCAACGTGGTTATCTGATATATTGCCTGTTCACGTACGTAGGCTGGAACTGAGGAGGTGGTTGAACAAATGCATCAGCTACCGGATTATTTTATTATAAACTAAATTAGTTGCTACTGTTTGGATTTCACCACACCCGTTAAGCCAATCTCTCTACCCGGTTGAGTGCAATGGTGGAGGACACGTGGAGGACAAACAACTAGGTGGTAACTACCACCGGTGGTAGATAAAATTTGTCCTATATATGGAATATAATATTTTTTCAAATGATTGGTTAATTTGTTTCCAATTTTTTATGTAATTTATTTTGTAATATGTTGTTTTTTAATATATATATATATGTGTAAAGTAAAAAATGAGAGTAAAGAAAGAAAAAATGTGTAAAGAAGCAAAAAAACGAGGTCGGGCCTCCCGTGCGCCTACGCGGGTCATTTAGGGAGGCGCCTGACGCTAGAGCATGCTTAGTTTGCCTGTTATCGGTCGTGTGTTGTTCCTTGTTTGATCTAGTCTTCTTCAGATTTTCTTTCGGTTTAGTTTGTTTCTTCACAAGTTTCTTCGCATTTTTTATCTATCATCTTGTTTCTTCCTAGGTCTTTTCATTGGGCTTTTAATTTATTTTCCTTTTCTTTAAGATTTCTTTGGTTCCTTTGTTTTTTTGGGTTTCATTGGTTTTCTCTCTCTTTGTATTGTTCAATTGTTTATAGGTTTACTTTCTTTTTTGTTTGTTTCTTTCTTGTTTCTGTTCGTTTCATTGTTGTTCAGTTTTCATCGCATTTCTTTGTTTCTCTTTGTTTATTATCAATTTTCATCTGTTACTTTTCATTCAAGACATGTCTACCTTTTTCAGAACAAAATTCACATTTGTAGTGTACACATCAAATTTTCAGTACAAAATTCACGTTTGTAGTGTGCACTTGAAGATATTTTGTAATGTACATTTTTCTTCAATATAGTTTTACGAATAAATGGTCAACATTTTTGTCAATGACATAGTGAACATTTGTTCATGTCAATATACTTGTTTTCACATAAAGTGTAGATATTTCCTCTACATCGGAAACATTTTATATACACATTATTAAAAAAAAGGTATATGTTGTTTCACATACATTGTACATTTTCCAGGAACATATTTTTATATACGATTATTTAAACTTATATGTTTCAGTCTACGTTTTTTCATACAGAATTTACATTTTTCGTATACAATATGATCTTTTTATATACTTGCTAAACATTGTATAAACATTTATAAATAAAAAATTTCATATGTATACGTAAAATGTACTAAAAAATATACAGTATGAAACAAGTTTATCATGTATTTAGAAAATGCTAATCAAGAATTTGAAAAATATATTTAACAAGTATTTGGAAAATGTTAATAAAGCATTTAAAAATTGTTAAATGTGTATAGAAAAATGTTGAACATGTATTTAAACAGTGTTAATCAAACATATACATATTTAACATTTTTCAAATGCGTGGTTAATATCTTTTTCAACTTTTTATGTATTTTTTTGTAATACATTTACTTAGAATATTTAGAGGTATAAACGAAAGTAAAGAAAAGCAAAAACACAAAATCAAAAAAATAAAAATAAAAACAAAGAAACAAGGCCCTGGCCTCCCATGCGCTTGGGCCGGCCCATTTAGGGAGGCGCCTCACACGAGAGCATGTTAGGCCTTCCCGTTGAGAGCTCCTGTTCGACGCTCGTGAGCATCAAAACGAGCTGGTTTCGCTAAAGGTAGCGCGTAAATGGGCCAGCCCAGTTCGCAGGCGCCGAGCGAATCGCAAAAACAAAAAGCGCATCAGCTGGGAGTCAAACTCCCAACGTAGCGATGCATACTAGCAGCGGTAGCCAGCTAAGCTATGGACTGAGTACACCTGATATATGGCACTACTTGATATACAATCTAGAAGCCGCAGGTACGAGTTTTTTCAACATTTCTTGGACAAAAAGTTGAATATTTTCTAATATTATTTTTTCTTCAGTACGGAGAACAAAAGGGAATTCCGATTTTTTTGGAAACATGAACAAAATTTGAAAACAGGAACAATAATCGAAAAACTTGAACAATAATCTAAAATTGTGAACAAATTTCGAAAATCTGAACAATTTTTTTAACTGTGAACAATTTTTAAAAAATAATTTAAAATACTCATTGAACATTTTCTTAGTATACCATGAACATTATTCAAATACACACTGAACATTTTTTTAAAATACGATGAACATATTTTCAAATGCACTTGAACAAAGTTTTCTATACACGATGAACATTATTGTACAGGAGTGAACATTTCTTAAATGTAGGGTGAACATTTTTCTTCAACACGGCGAACAAAAGGGAATTCTGAACTTTTTTGGAAACGTGAACAAAATTTGGAATTTCAAACATTTTTCTGAAAATTCTGAACCTTTTTTCGTAAATATTGAATTTATGAAAAAACAAAATAAAAAACAAAAAATTAGAAAAAGAAACGAAAAGGAAGAAATAAGCAGGAAGAAAAAGAAAAAGGAAACGAAAAACAAAAATAATTAAGAAAACCGGAAAAACCTGTAAGAAAAAACAAAACAGGGAAAAACCGGTTCAGGGAACCTTCTAGAAAGTTCCCAAAACCAGTTCCTCGCTGCTAGTGGGCGGGCCCGTGTCGGTCGCTCGCTTCGCTTCGCTTCAGCGAAGCTGCGCCGATTTGACGCTAACGGGCGTCATATAGAATCCACCCTTCCCGTTATTGATCCTGGTTGTTTCTTGTTTGGTCCAGTTTTCTTCTGATTTTTAGTTTTCTTTGTCGGTTTTGTTTGTTTCTTCATGGTTTTCTGGCTTGCTGTTGTCTTAGCATTTTTTATCATTTTTTATCATTTCTTCATCGGTTTTCACTGTTTTTTAATTTGCTTTTCTTTCTCTATGATTTCTTTGGTTCCTTTGTTTTTCTAGGTTTCACTGGCTTTCTCTCTCTTTGTTTTCTTCAATTATTTATTTATTTTTAAGGTTTCTTTGGCTTTCTTTCACCGTTTTTTCCATAGATTTATTTATTCAAAATGTTTTATCTATTAAAAGCGCGTTCAAATCTTGAACCGTTTTGACCGTTGGATTTCTCACTTGAGATCTTTGAAACTAGATCCCATATTAATAGGTTTTGACGAAAAAAGTTTCACCAAAAAACCAGGAAACCAGAAAATAACTATAAAGATGATTACTGAACAAAAATCGGCAACAGAATAAGATGTGAAAAAAAGGAAGAAAACCCCGGAGACTAAAGCATGCCCCCCCCCCCCAACCACTTTTTCTTCTTTTCTGTGCTACCACGAGAAGCAAGTATGTGCTTCTCATGGAAGCACTGATGTTTTTCCCTTTCCGGGAAGCAGAAAATATGTTCCTCACGAGGAGCAATTATGTGCTTCTCATGGAAGCATAATTTTTTCCCTTTTCGAGACACATAGTTGTGCTTCTCGCAGAGCGAATATGTGCCTCCATGAGAAGAAAATTTGTGCTTCTCGGGGTAGCAGACATTTTTTTCTTTTCGAGAAGCACAATTATGATTCTCAAGAAAATAAATTTGTACCTTCACGAGACGCAAATATGTGTTTCTCATGAAAGCGCAATTTTTTTCCACACAAAAAAGCATCCATAATTTTTTTCTCCAAAACATAGGGAAAACCGGGCGAAAACTAAAAAGCCAAAAAATAAAAGACAAAACACATCTAAAATCCGAAAAAGCGTATAGAAAAATAAAAATAAAAATAAACCCAGAGCAAGCGCACAACACGCAACATGTGGCGGCAGCTAGACGCACCACTTCGTGTGGTCCTAAGGCACCAAACTTGAAGACAACCTTCTTTGGGAGGAGTTAACGGAGGAGCTTTCCACATTTTCATATCATGAAGAGCTCTCTATTGCTTCCACCACCAAGTACTTGGACGCTCCGATATCTTCCACTTCAACAACATGCGGCGTGACACAAGGTAATGGCATGGTGAGTGAAGAAATTGTTGGGTAACGTAGTAATAATTCAAAAAATTCCTACGTGTCACCAAGATCAATCTAGGAGATGCTAGCAACGAGAGAGAGAGAGAGAGAGAGAGAGAGAGAGAGAGAGAGAGAGAGAGAGAGAGAGAGAGAGAGAGAGAGAGAGTATCTTCATACCTTTGAAGATCGCTAAGCAGAAGCGTTACAAGAACGCGGTTGATGGGGTCATACTCGCGGCGATTCAAATCATGGAAGATCCAATCCAAACGCCGAACGGACGACGCCTCCGCGTTCAACACACGTACAATCCGGGGACGTCTCCTCCTTGATCTGGCAAGGGGAGAGGAGAAGTTGAGGGAGAACTCCGGCAGAACGACAGCGTGGTGATGGAGCTCGTGGTTCTCCAGCAGGGCTTCGCTAAGCACTACGGAGGAGGAGGAGGGAGGGCTGCGCCAGGGGCAAGGGGTGCAGCTCCCATGCACCTCCCCACTATATATAGGGGTGGAGGGGGCTGGTTTCTTAACCTCCAAGTCCATTGGGCCGTTGGCAAAGGTGGGAGGAAAGAAATCTCATCCTTTCCTTTCCCCACTGATTGTTATCCCCCCTTTTTAAGGATCCTGATCTTATCCTTTCGGGATATGATTTTATTCCTTCTAAGGGGGATCTTGCTGCGCCTTGACCAGGGGTGTGGGGCCTTGCCCCCACTACCCACCTTCATGTGGGTCCCCCATGCAGGTGGGCCCCACTCTAGAACCTTCTAGAACCTTCCCGGTACAATACCGAAAAATCCCGAACATTTTCCGGTGGCCAAAATAGGACTTCTCATATATAAATCTTTACATTTGGTGCATTTTGGAACTCCTTGTGAGTTCCGAGATCTCATCCGAGACTCCGAACAACTTTTGTTAACCACATACAATTCCCATTACAACTCTAGTGTCACCGAACCTTAAGTGTGTAGACCCTACGGGTTCGGGAACCATGCAGACATGACCGAGATGCCTCTCTGGCCAATAACCAATAGCGGGATCTGGATACCCATATTGGCTCCCACATGTTCCACGATGATCTCATCGGATGAACCACGATGTCGGGGATTCAATCAATCCCGTACACAATTCCCTTTGTCCATCGGTATGTTACTTGCCCGAGATTCAATCGTCGGTATCCCTATACCTTTTTCAATCTTGTTACCGGCAAGTCTCTTTACTCGTTCCGTAACGCATGATCCTGTGGCTAACTCCTTAGTCACACTGAGCTCATTATGATGATGCATTACCGAGTGAACCCAAAGATACCTCTCTGTCATACGGAGTGATAAATCCTAGTCTCGATTCGTGCCAACCCAACAGACACTTTCGGAGATACCTGTAGTGCACCTTTATAGCCACCCAGTTATGTTGTGACGTTTGATACACCCAAAGCATTCCTACGGTATCCGGGAGTTGCACAATCTCATGGTATAAGGAAATGATACTTGACATTAGAAAAGCTCTAGCAAACGAACTACGCAATCTTGTGCTATGCTTAGGATTGGGTCTTGTTCATCACATCATTCTCCTAATGATGTGATCACGTTATCAACGACATCCAATGTCCATGGTCAGGAAACCACAACCATCTATTGATCAACGAGCTAGTCAACTAGAGGCTCACTAGGGAAATGTTGTGGTCTATGTATTCAGACATGTATTAGGGTTTCCAGTTAATACAATTATAGCATGAACAATAGACAATTATCATGAACAAGGAAATATAATAATAACCATTTTATCATTGCCTCTAGGGCATATTTCCAATAGTCTCCCACTTGCACTAGAGTCAATAATCTAGTTACATTGTGATGAATCGAATACCCATAGAGTTCTGGTGCTGATCATGTTTTGCTCGTGGAAGAGGTTTAGTCAATGAATCTGCGACATTCAGATCCGTATGTACTTTACAACTACACCAGCTGATTGCCCCACCATTCAAAATATACACGTATCCGGTTTGTGACTTGGAGTCATCCGAATCTGTGTCGAACCTAGCATCGACGTAACCCTTTACGACGAGCTCTTCGGCACCTCCATAAACGAGAAACATATCCTTAGTCCTTTTCAAGTACTACAAGATATTCTTGACTGCTGTCCAATGTTCCATACCGGGATCACTTTGGTACCTCCCTACCAAACTTATGGCAAGGTTCACATCAGGTCTGGTACACAACATGACATACATAATAGAGCCTATGGTTGAGGCATAGGGGATGACACTCATCTTTTCTCTTTCTTCTACTGAGGTCGGGCGTTGAGCTACGCTCAATCTCACACCTTGCAATACAGGCAAGAACCCCTTCGTGGACTGATCCATATTGAACTTCTTCAATATCTTTTCAAGGTATGTGCTTTGTGAAAGACCAATGAGGCGTCTCGATCTATCTCTATTGATCTTGATGCCTAATATGTAAGAAGCTTCTCCAAGGTCCTTCATTGAAAAACACTTATTCAAGTAGGCCTTTATGCTTTCCAAAAGTTCTATATCATTTTCCATCAATAGTATGTCATCCACATATAATATGAGAAATGCTACAGAGCTCCCACTCACTTTCTTGTAAATACAGGCTTCTCCATAAGTCTGTATAAACCCAAACGCTTTGATCATTTCATCAAAGCGAATGTTCCAACTCCGAGATGCTTGCACCAGCCCATAGATGGAGCGTGGGAGCTTGCATACCTTGTCAGCATTCTTAGGATCGACAAAACCTTCCGGCTGCATCATATACAATTCTTCCTTAAGGAAACCGTTAAGGAATGCCGTTTTGACGTCCATTTGCCAGATCTCATAAACATAGAATGCCGCAATTGCTAACATGATTCGGACAGACTTCAGCTTCGCTACGGGTGAGAAGGTCTCATCGTAGTCAACTCCTTGAACATGTCAATAACCCTTAGCGACAAGCCGAGCCTTATAGACAGTCACATTACCATCCGCGTCAGTCTTCTTCATAAAGATCCACTTATTCTCTATGGCTTGCCGATCATCGGGCAAGTCCACCAAAGTCCATTGATACGTCTCCAATCTATATATAATTTATGAAGTATTCATGCTGTTATTTTATCATTCTTGGATGTTTTACAATCATTTTATAGCAACTTTATATCATTTTTGGGACTAACCAATTGACCCAGTGCCAGTTGTTGTTTTTTGCTTGTTTTTTACATCGCAGGAAATCAATATCAAACGGATTCCAAACACCGCGAAACTTGCTGGAGATTTTTTATGGACCAGAACACCCAAGATGGGCCAGAGCAGCACCTGGGGGGTGCCCTGAGGTGGGCACAACCCACCAGGACGCGCGCGCCCAGGTGGGTTGTGCCCACCTCGGTGGCCTCCTGCACCCCCTCTTTACCCTATAAATTCACAAATATTCCAAGACCCTTCGGGGTTAACCTAGATCAGAAGTTATGCCGCCGCAAGGCTCTGTAGCCACCGAAAACCAATCTAGACCCCATTCCAGCACCCTGCCTGGGGGGGATCATCTCCGGTGGCCATCTTCATCATCCCGGCAGCCACCACGACGAGGAGGGAGTAGTCCACCCTCAGGGCTGAGGGTTTGTACCAGTAGCTATGTGTTTAATCTCTCTCTCTCTCTCTCTCATGATCTATATCATGGGCTTTGTTAACATAGATGGATCATATGATGTTTCTCCCCTCTATACTCTTGTTGTGATGAATTGAGTCTTTACCCTTTGAAGTTTTGTCTTGTCGGATTGAATGTTCAGATATGAGAACACATGTTGTATGTCTTGCGGTATGAATACTTGAGCTGACAATGGGGTATCATATTTATTCACTTGATGTATGTTATGGCACTCAACTTATGGATTCGAGGTGACATTGGGGTAATCTATGCATAGGGGATGATGCACGTTTTATTATCTTTTCTCCGATAGAAACTTTGGGGTCTCTTTGTAGTTCTTTGTGTGGATTGAATATTATGATCATGAAGTTGTTTGATGCATATCGTAGAATTAACTCACGGATACTCGTGGTGACATTGGAGTATCTATGTGACATTAGAGTTGGTTGATGTGTGTCATATGGTGTTATTTTAGTACGAACTCTTGATTAGATCAATCGGAAAGAATAGCTTGCGTTATTTTAGTATGAACTCTAGGATAGATTGATCGGAAAGAATAGCTTTGAGGTGGTTTCGTACCCTACAAACAATTTCTATCTTTTGTTCTCCGCTAATAGGAACTCGGGAGTGATTCTTTATTGCACTTTGAGGGATAATCATATCATCCAACTATGTTAGCACTGTTGAGAGATTGCACTAGCGAAAGTACGGACCCTAGGCCTCATTTTCAAGCATTGCAATACCATTTTTGTGTCAGTTTACTATTTTTTACCTTGCTGTTTTTATTTATTCAGATTATAAAAATATATTTCTACCATCAATATTACACTTTTATCACCATCTCTTCGTCAAACTACTGCACCTATACAATTTTCCATTGTATTGGGTGTGTTGGGGACACAAGAGATTTCTTGTATTTGGTTGCAGGATCCTTTGAGAGAGACCATCTTAATCCTATGCCTCCCACGGATTGATAAACCTTAGGTCATCCACTTGAGGGAAAATTTTTACTGTCCTACAAAACTCTGCGCTTGGAGGCCCAACACGTGTCTAGAAGAATAAAGTTGCGTAGTAGACATCAAGCTCTTTTCTGGCGCCGTTGCCGGGGAGGTGAGTGCTTGAAGGTATATCTTTAGATCTTGCAATTGAATCTTTTAGTTTCTTGTTTATCACTAGTTTGGTCTATAAAAGAAAACTACAAAAAATGGAATTTAGGTTGCATCATATCATTGATCATCTTTATGATATCTTTCTTGAAAATGATGGTTCAGAAAATTGTGCTCAATTGTTAGAAGAAGAAGTCAATAAAATGCCTGGCACAAAATATTTGAATGATGAACATGATTGCAATGTTGTTAGTGTGAATTCTTTGAATATCCAAAATGCTAATGATGATTACACAAGTCCTGATAAAAATGTTTCTTATAAGTATGTCACTTTTTGCTGAGTGAATTGGGAGTGACTTTGCACACCAAAAAGGGAAGATAGATTTTGTAAGAAGCATAAATATTTAGAAATGAAAAAGTTGCAAGAGAGGCTAGATGATTGTGCTGAAAGATGTAATTTTTTCGCCATCCTTGTGAACTTTGCAATGAACTTGGTCATTTAAATCTCCAATGCAAATTATTTCATGATCAAATCGTGTCCAAATTTTTTGATAACTTTATTACCCTTGAGCATCATAAAGAGCTTAGTCTTCTTTTGGGGTATGAAGAAATGAAGCATATAACTAAGGGTTTTCCAAATCCCGAGAGATTTCTTGATTTTGATCTAGAAAAAATTTATATGTTTTGTGTGGTAAATTGCATTGAGAATCCTTATATTGCCAACTACCTAAAGACAAGAAAACAAATGGAATATGAAGAGAGTACTAATGAAAGGGAAAATGTTTCCCAATACCCTCCTAGTGTTTATTATGAATCAGGTAACGAGGAGGAGCTTCCTGTCCAATCAATCTCTTCAACAAGAAGCTTGAAAAAATTAATTAAACCCACACATGATGTGGTGAATAAGAAGAAAAGAATAAAGGTAAAAAGGTATCTCTCCCAAATAATGTTGCTCCTATCACCATTGTGCCTCATGAAAGTGAATCAAATATGTCGATGGAGGATGATGATATTGAGTATGATTTTGTGATACCTACTACTTGTTGTAATGATTATGATTGGGAAGACAACGATATCCATTATGATCTTGAAAATATTTTTAGCACTTGCTTGGAATAATATGATAATAATGTTTGCTATACTATTGGTGCCATTCATGCTATTGATAAGAATGATTGTGATGACATGCAAAACCACAAGCTTGGGGATGCTATGTTTAATGAGTATGACATGTTTTAAGATTTATTTGCTGGAAATAATGCTTGTCCTAAGCTTGGGGATGCTTTGCTTTATTAATATGATCCTTTGGTTCCTTCTACTTTCGATGAGAAAAATTATTATGATGATAGCATGCCTCCTATTTATGATGATTACATTGATAAAAGTGGGTTTGGAAGAGTGTCAACTCTAGGTAGTAGTGATCCCACTATTTTGGAGGGTGTTGAATATTATTACAATATTGATGAAAGTGGATTTGGAGAGGTCATGACTTTATTTAGTGATACATCCACTATTTTGGAAGAGGTTTCAATTGATTATGACAATGAAGTTGTTATCTATGATGATTATTATGATGACATGTATGCCATAAAGGTGATAAATCTTCTATGCTTGTGCATCATGAAAAGAGTGCTGTATGTGATGGTTATATTGTTGAATCCATTCATGATGTTTCTGAAAATTATTATGAGGAAGGAACTTATGCTCTTACATATCTCAATAATATCAAGTTTCTTCTTTATGTGTTGATTGTTTTGAAGTTGCACTTGTTTTGCCTTCCTATGCTAGTTGATTCTTGCTCCCATAAGTTGTTTTCTCAGAAAATCCCTATGCATAGGAAGTGGGTTAGACCTAAATGTGCTATTCATATGCTTCATGATGCTCTCTTTATGTTTCAATTCTTATCTTTTATGCGAGCATCATTGAAATCATCATGGCTAGCTTAAAAGGCAATAAAGAAAAGTGCTTGTTGGGAGACAACCCAACACTTTTACCTACTGTTTTTATGTGTTAATATGATTATGCTACTGTATTTATCATGTTTTATTGCTTTTGTTTCAATAAAGTACCAAGTAAAGCCTTTGGGATCATGTTGGGTGATAGTTGATTTGATCTTACTGAAAAACAAAAACTTTTGCGCTCACGAAAATAAGTCTCATTTTTAACGCAAGAGCGCTTTTGAGTTGATTCTTTTTGCAAAAGTTTAATATACAAATTTCTCACGTGGTCCTAAATTTTTCATAATTTTTGGAGTAGCAGAATTATGGTAGTTATCCAGATCATTACAGACTATTCTGTTTTCGACAGATTCTGTTTTCAATGCATAGTTTGCTTGCTTTCTAGTTTCTATGGCTTATATTGCTCAATATAAATTGTGGAAATGATATGATACAGTAGGAATTGTGTGTAAATAATTATGAATCTTGCCTTTGACAGTACCAAAGTGAAATGGTTTGCTCTTTATCATACTAACATATCTCACGAAGTTCCGTTAAGTTTTGTGTGATTGAAGTTTTCAAGTTTTGGGTGAGATGTCGATATGAGAAGAATAAGGAGTGAAAATACCCTAAGCTTGGGGATGCCCAAGGCACCCCAAGGTGATATTCAAGGAAGATACAAGCAACTAAGCTTGGGGTTGCCCCGGAAGGCATCCCCTCTTCCGTCTCCAACATTATCGGTAACCTCACTTGGAGCTATGTTTTCATTCGTCACATGATATGTGTTTTTCTTGGAGCGTCAATTTATTTTGTTAGAATTTGCTTGCTGTTATTTAGAATAATGTTTTACATCTTTTATTTCATTGTAAGTTGCATTGATAGCCTTTGCCATGCATATCTTGCAAGTATACATGCTGCTGTTTGAAAACAGTAAGTTTATCGATGTTGCAAAGATTCCCGAGGAAAGTCAGAATGTGATAAAATGTTGAAACTTTTTGCATAATAAGCTCTGATAAATTTTCTACAGTGTGGTAGCATTTCATAATGTTTGGAGTTGAATAAGCATTGATACTCTTGCATTCTTTACAGACTATACTGGTTTGGCAAATTGCTGTTATGTTTGCATATGCTTGCTTGTTTAATGATTCTATTTGAGGATAGGAGTATTCAAAATGCAGAGGCATTTAGTATGCAATGTTGAATAATAGTTCTAGTGATTTGCTATAGTAGAGAATGATAAGGTTTTGCATTAGTTTATACTAACTTATCTCACGAGTTCTTGTTGAGCTTTGTGTGGATGAAGCTTTTGAGATTTAGGAAAACTGTGATATGAGAAGAATTAAGGAGACACAAATGATCAAGCTTGGGGATGCCCAAGGCACCCCAAGATAATATTTCAATAAGTCTCAAGCATCTAAGCTTGGGGATGCCCCGGTAGGCATCCCACATTTCTTCCTTCAACAATTATCGGTTAGTATCGGTTGAGCCTAAGTTTTTGCTTCTTCACATGATGTATGCTATCCTTGGAATGCCATTTTATTTTGTTTTGCTTGCTGTTTTAATAAAGTACTTAGATCTGAAAGTTTTTAAATAAAATAGAGCCCTCAAATAGTTTCCAAGGAGGCTAAGTAAGCGGCATTCACATCCCGTCAACGAAGCTCTTTTCTTTGGAATTGCTCTTGTGCTTCACTTATATCCTATGAGTAAATTGTTGAATAAATTGAATGTCATGAAGTTGAAATCATATCATGCCTAGTGGTAGCTTCACATTGGGTTTATAAAGTGAAATATTTTGAGGCTTGACAATCGCAATGTTGGTCATACAAGTAATTCACGAATAATTAGTATAAGTGAGGGAGTCCCGGATTAGGGGGTGTCCGGATAGCCGAACTATAACCTTTGGCCGGACTCCTGGACTATGAAGATACAAGATTGAAGACTTCGTCCCGTGTCCGGATGGGACTTTCCTTGGCGTGGAAGGCAAGCTTGGCGACACGGATATGTAGATCTCCTCCCATTGTAACCGACTCTGTGTAACCCTAGCCCTCTCCGGTGTCTATATAAACCGGAGGGTTTTAGTCCCAGAGACGAACAACAATCATACCATAGGCTAGCTTCTAGGGTTTAGCCTCTCGATCTCGTGGTAGATCTACTCTTGTACTACCCATATCATCAATATTAATCAAGCAGGAGTAGGGTTTTACCTCCATCGAGAGGGCCCAACCTGGGTAAAAACATCGTGTCCCTTGTCTCCTGTTACCATCCGCCTAGACGCACAGCTCGGGACCCCTACCCGAGATCTCGCCGTTTTGACACCGACATTGGTGCTTTCATTGAGAGTTCCTCTGCGTTGCCGCCATCGGGAAGGATGCCTCATCCCGCCTTTAAAGACAAAGATCGTTGCTAAAGGAGCTTTGGCTATCGGCCAAACTCTCCGGCTAGGCGGTTTTCTTATGATCGCCTGTTCGGCCGCCGCACCGACGATGACTTCTCGGGTCATTGGAAGCAATCTACACATGAACTCGGAACTCGCCGAGCAGTTAGATCCGACGGAGCTCACGAGCTCCTGGATCGCATCGCCGCCCTGGGAGTCGCTACAGACTACGATCAGATTGGGCCTAAACCCGATCTGAGAGAGATTAACTCTCCTGTGTCACCCATCACGTTGCTGTGGTGGAGGAACAATGCGCGACCCTTCATCTATCTTAAGGACTAGCTATGTTCGGATTCCCGATCCCTCCAAGCCGGATACCCGCGGAGGGGAGGACGACACTCAAGACCTGAACTTAGAGTCAGGCAACGGGCTAGATTCATTGGACAACATCCAAGAATCCAAGCCTCCGAGTTCGGAGACTCCTTGGCCCTTGAGCCTCAGATTGGGTGAGATTTCGGATCTAATTCCACCCACCCACCCGAACATAGACGATCTATCCAAAATTAGGCAAGAGCTCGAGGAAACAGTACATCATTACTGGGCCTGATTCCTCCTGGTTATGAACAGGATAAAGGACTGCCGCGAGGAAGAAGCAATTTCATTCTTCTGCAATAATTGCATGGACAAGGGAATCCTCAACGCCATAGGTCGCCGTGAAATTACACGCTTTGCTGACTTGGCGTCCATAGTCTAAAATCTTGTGCGATGGAAAGCGCTCGAAAACCGAAGTAAGATTTTGGGACAATCCGCCACGAATACAAACCCAGTCCGAAATAAAAGGGTGCATTATCGCCAATCACCCGGTTAAACACCAAAACAAAAAACCCTACGGGGCATGGAACCGTACTGGAGGGATAGCTCAACGGACCCTGTTAAATTCATAGTACATAGGGCGCAACACCAACTCATAGCCTTAGAGCATGTTGGATACTCCGGAAGGTGGCCAAAAGTGGCGAAGAGCTTCTAACCCCAGCATCCACAGAGCACCAGCCTGTGGATACCAAGACGGTATTAATAGTCTTGAGACTTTCGCATCAAACAATATGCAAAACGAACACTCCGCAGCCTTGTCAAGTCTACCAAGTAGCAACAATAAATCCATGGAGTGACACGGCTATTACCTTTAATGCCGTTGATGAACCTAAATTTGAACAGCCCGAGCACCAAAGAAGCATTGGTCCTTAGTCCAATAGTGGACGGCTTTCGCCTTACCAAGGTACTCATGGACGGTGGCAGCGGATTGAACCTCATTTATGAGGAAACCCTTCGAAAAATGGAAATAGACTGGAGCCACATTGAGCGAAGCAGCACAACCTTTAGAGGAATAATACCCAGTCGGGAAGCGTGCTGCACAGGAAAAATCACACTGGATGTGGTGTTCGGCACGCCGGATAATTACAGGTCCGAGGAGGTCACGTTCCAAGTGGCCCTGCTCAAAGCTTAATACCACGCTCTATTAGGGCGAGAGGCATTCACAATTTTTCAAGCTATACCCCATTACAGGTACATGAAGCTCAAAATGCCCGGGCCTAACGGAATCATCACTCTTGCTAGCGACCCATACAGAGCACTCCGCGCCGAAAATAAGACAGCCGCACTAGCCCTTGAGGCACTATCCGAAGCCCTAGCGGCCGAGGAACTAACTGCGCTACGCTCCACGGTGAACATGGACGATGTGATACTCGATAAAAGATCCAAGTCCACCTCCTTTAAACCAGCGGATTTAAATAGTCAAATTCCAAGTCCACCCAACGGACCCTACAAAACGACCTCCATCGAGGCACAATTAAACCCTGATGTAGACGCCAAGACCACGAGAATTCCTACGCGAAAATTGGGATATTTTTGCCTGGCACCCTTCAGACATGCCAGGAATCCCATGCCGGCTGGCCGAGCACAGCCTAAACATCCCAAAAGGATTCAAGCCAGTCAAACAGGCTCTTCGGTGTTTCTCCGAACCTAAGAGACAAGCCATGGGAGAGGAGCTAGCCAAACTATTGGAGGCCGGATTCATCAGAGATATAAAACATCCGGACTGGCTAGCAAACCTGGTGATGGTACCAAAGAAGGACAAATCCTGGCACCTATGCGTCGATTTCAAGGACCTGAACAAGGCTTGCCCAAAGGATCCCTTCCCCCTCCCCCGCATCGATCAAATTATCGAGGCTACCGCAGGACACGATTCATTGTGTTTCCTCGATGCATACTCCGGTTACCATCAAATCAAGATGGCAGAGCTTGACCAAGCCGCAACGGCATTTATCACCCCATACGGCCCATTCTGCTTCAACACAATGCCCTTCGGGCTCAAAAATGCCGGCGCAACATATCAGCGCATGATTCGTACATGTCCGCAAACCAGATCGGCAAAACAAAGGAGGCATACATAGATGATGTGGTCGTCAAAACCAAGCATGTCGAAACTCTAGTAGACGACTTGAGGCTCACATTCGATAATCTTGAACATATGACATCAAGCTTAACCCGGAAAATGCGTTTCGCATCACCGGAAAGCTCTTGGGCTTCATTGTATCCGTAGAGGAATTGAAGCAAACCCAGCCAAGATCCGAGCTCTGTCACAATTGGATATCCCAAAGGACCTCAAACAAATACAAAAATTGACTGGATGCGTGGCGGCTCTAAGCCGCTTTATCTCCCGTTTGGGAGAAAAGGCATTACCCCTCTATCGCCTCCTCCGGCGCACCGAACACTTCGAGTGGACGGATGCCGCCACGGTCGGACTCGAAGAAATAAAAGCCATATTGGCAACAAACCCGGTCCTGGCCGCGCCCAACATGGGCGAACCAATGCTATTATACATCGCCGCAACTCATCAAGTTGTAAGCGCGGTGCTCGTTGTCGAACGAGAAACAGACGGACACAAGTTCCCCCTTCAAAAACCAGTTTACTAAGTGTCCACTGTCCTCACTCCACGTAAGTCATGGTATCCGCATTATCAAAAGATAGCGCACGCGGTGTTTATGGCATCCCGGAAGCTGCGACACTACTTTCAAGAGTGTTCAATAATGAGCCTCAAGTACCTCTTAACGACATTATAAACAACCGCGACGCGACGCCCGGATTGCCAAATGGGCCATTGAGCTCCTCTCGCTCGACATAACCTATAAGCCACGACGAGCCGTTAAGTCATGAAGTTTTGCCGACTTCGCCGCCGAATGGATCAAGCCGAACTCCCTAAAGAGTACGACACATATTCCAACTGGATCATGCACTTCGACGGCTCCAAAATGTTGGCTGGTCTGGGGTCAAGGCTGCTCGACGTCCCCAACAGGAGATCTGATTCAATACGCATTCTCGATAATGTATACGGACTCCAACAACGCAAACCGAATACGAGGCCCTTCTACATGGTCTCCGGATGGCGGTATCCATGGGCATTCAACGCCTAGAGGTGCGCGATTCGAACCTCGCGATATCCCAAATAAATGGAGACTTTGATGCCAAGGATCCGAAAATGGCAGCTTATCGCAACGCCGTCCTAAAATGTCAGCTCGGTTCAAAGGGCTCAATTCCACCATATAGCCCGGAAAACAACCAGCAGCAGACGCCTTGGCACGCATTGGCGCCAAAGCGCGATGCCGTCCCCCTCCCCCAATATCTTCTTAGAGAGGCTGTTCAAGCCATCCGTATTATGGGAAGGGAGATGCGGAAATAACAGCCCGGACCCAACAAAGACCGCCCGACACCGAACATTCTGACACAATTGGAGGCTCTGCCAACGAAGTAACATCTTCAGCCCACGTAATAATGGCAGTCATTGCCCCGTGGACGGAACCACTCCTAGCCTACCTAACTAAGCAGGAACTTCTCGAGGACCAAAACGAGGCACGTTGCATAGTGCGGCTATCTAAAGCCTATAAAGTCCATGAGGGAGAGCTTTATAAGAAAAGCACCACCGGAGTCCTTCAAAGGTGTATCTCCGAAGAGGAAGGGCAGAATCTTCTGGCTGAAATTCATGCCGGACTCGGCGGCACCACGCCGCAGCCCGGCCCTTGTAAGCAAGGCCTTCCAGACAGATTTTATTGGCCGACGGCCCGGCAGATGCTCAGACTTAGTCCAACGATGCGTCGGTTGCCAGCTCTTTGCTAATCAACGCCACGTGCCACCCACCACCCTCCAAACTATACCCATCACCTGGCCCTTCGCAGTCTGGGGGCTTGACATGGTGGGACCCCTTAAAGGAGGAACCCACAAGCAAAAATACCTACTGGTCATGGTGGATAAATTCACCAAATGGATAGAGGCCAAGCAGTAAAGACGGTCAATCCGGACCGGTGATAGACTTCATATCAGGGTCGTACACCGTTACGGCCCCCCACAACATCATCACCGATAACGGCACGAACTTCACGGCGAAGAGGTCAAACTCGTGCAAAAACTTGGGCATCAAGCTCGACTATGCTTGATCTATCACCCTCAAACTAACGGTCAAGTCGAAGCGAGCAAATGGTCTAATCATGAGCGGCATCAAACCCAGATTAGTGCGGTCCCTCAAGGAATCTAACACGCCTTTGGGTAGAGGAGCTCGACTCAGACTGGGGCTGCGGACCACGCCGAATCGCACCATCGGATTCACACCATTCTTTATGGTATACGGCACAGAGGCAGTTACGCCTGCGACATAATTCATGACTCACCTCGGCGTGCGCATGTACGAAGAAAGAGAAGCCGAGCTCGATCGGCGTGACAGTTTGGACGCCTTGGAGGAGGAGCGTGACGTGGCAAAAGCTCGTTCCGCATTCTATCAACAGGAGGCTCGAAGATATCAAAGCAGAGAAGTACGGGCCAAAACTTACAATGTTGGAGAGTTAGTTCTACGCCTGTCGGACAAGAAAAAGGACAAACTCAAGCCCAAATGGGAAGGTCCCTTTATTATCGACTCAAGTCACGACCGGTGGAGCGCATCATTCGCCAGATGCATCGGATAACCGACTCGAGCCGAACCCATGGAACGCAACCCGTCTCCGAAGATTCTACGCCTAGCGCCGGATTCTGAGTTCGTCTCCTTCCTCTGTTTATTTTTTACACATTAATTGTCTTATATTTCACTCCTTCTCCCTCTTTTTCTCTTACAGCCTTTAAAGGCTCGTTCGCGCATTGTTCGCACACACTTGACGCGCTATCCGCGCTCATTATACCTGGGGGCTTCTTTATGAAGCTTATTTGTACGGGCTTCATGCCTAACACATGTGTCACGCCCGCATGTACCTTTTATTCACCATTATATGCATCGATATTACTTAAGTTTTGGCCAAGCTGGGCTGCTCGGCTCCTGCTTACCCCTACGTTCCCGATTGTTCGGCTAGGTGGTAAAGGGAGCACCTCTGCGATTGTTACTGCCGGGTCAGCCGGATGTGTACCTCAGACTGGGTGAAGCCGAAAGCTAGCGTTCTTAAGGGAATATTTGGTCGGTGAACTAAAGATGCTTTCTCACTTATTTATTTATCTGCTCCCAGATGCTTTTCTGCTTTTTTCGTAGTCTGGACATGCACTTTAAGGCATGCCTCCTAGGGAAAGGAACCCCTAACGGAACTATTCTCCCTGTAAGATGTTTCTTACTAACCATGTAATATAACATAACTAGTTGGGCACTTGTCTGTTCAAGCACTAATGACCCCTACGACTGGTCTCCACGCATGCCCCGGTTCTTACATAACCGTGAGGGTATTTAGACACACTCCGGACTATAGGGTCCCGAGGTTGAAGCGAAAAGGTTCGCCATGACAAACGATCTACAATCCGGCTAGAAGGCATTTTTACATGTCATCTTCAATTACATAGTCAATTTGACTGAGTGTATTCCTCCTCAATACCATCTAATAGGCTGTCTAGTTTACAGTCCTGTTGGCAATACTTTGCGGCCAATTCTACTTGGCCGTACACTAAGCTCACAGGGATCTCCTTCCCATCGGGCCCCATGGGTCCGACCTCGGCCATGTGGTTTGGGTCAGCCTTCGTGTACCACGTCTTCACCATGGCCCAGCCTCCTCGGGCGCCTTTGACGATGTGCCGATATCTTCCATAATCGGAAGCGCCGCGCCCCTTAAGCCTCTCTGCAAGCTCTCCAAGGCCTTCGGGCAGGAGACAGATGGCCACAAGGCCTGGCGACGCCTTTCATCACCGCCAAACTCGCTCGTGCGCTTGTAAGAGCTCGGGAAGAAGGTCACCAGAGAACTGGCATTTCCTCTGCAGGACGACCTGTGAGCATACCTACAGACAATAACTCTGTTAGTCGACTTCCTCACCGAACTCTTTTTCAAAGTTCGCTCAAGCACTTACTAAAAATGCCGCGTTGAAGCCGTCGATTCTCCTTCACGGAGTCCGACAGCTGGGCACGAACATCCTTTAGTTCCTCGCCCAGCTGGGTGTTGGTATCTTGGAGATTATTCTTCTCCTGCCTCACCCTGGTAAGCACACTCTCCCCGGCCTTTAACCGGCACAAGAGTTGTTGCTTGTCCGGATCTACTCCGGCGCCATCTGCAATGATATTTTCAGATTTACACACACGCCGCACTTCACAACATACTTATCTTTCGAAGCGTATATTACCAGAGGGGGTCTCCTTGGCCTCCCCTGCAGCGGCTAGTGCGGCCTCAAGTTGGGCTTTGCGCTCTTCCAGCTCCTGGGACAGTTGGGTATTCTTTTTTGTAAGATCCTGCATAACAAATGATCCTTAAATCAGTTATTCTAACTATTTCAAGTCTCGGGGGCTACCGGTATATATAACCATCAAATTTTCTCACCCGTATGTCTTTCACATACTGCTCCATGGCTCTGGCTAGACCATTTTGAGCGGCACGGAGGTGCGCGTCTCCCGAATTGAAGGCATCCAATGCCTCTTGGGAGAAACACGCGTCACGAAGAACTGTCCGGCGACGCCTGTGATTCATGGCACTCTCCACCTCGGAATTGGTGGCAGATAGTCTGTCGGCATCCTCTGTCGGAGGAGTGTCCGACGCACGCCTCGTGTTCGCCTCCGCTTCTGGACCTGGCTTTGGAGCTTGGCTCGTGGAGGCTCGATTGGCAACCTCTCCGGATATAGTCCGACGAGCGCTCTTTTTCCTCAAGAGAGCACGAGCGTTAGTATACCTTCCGGGAATAAAACCTGGGAATAAGATGGCACGCCATACCGTTGGGCCGGCGTCTCGATCCGGACCGCACTTCTTTTCAGCCTGCTGGGCCTTGCGCCTTGTTGGCTAGCCACCGCAGCTCGGCCTTCCGCCTCAAGGGCTCCCCTGCAAAACACCATTGATATACGGTGATAAAAATAAGCACGAATGGATCATTTTCAAAGTATTGGGACTTGGTCTCGATTACTGTGAGGCTGGAAATATTCCGGGTAATCGGCCGTAATGGCGACCAAGGCATTGTCGATGCTCGGTTGGTAAAATACCCCATCGATCAGCTCCACGGATATGTTCGGATCCTCTTGGGAGGCGGATCGAGGACCGTTCCGGATCCTCGGGTTGTGGAGGAGGGCTGTTTATATCCTTCACGGCCCGGCGCAATTCCTCGGCCGAAATCACAAGATAAGGTACTTAACTATGGGAATATGGAACGGATGGGCAAAAAGAAGTGTCCGCTTACCCAGCTTGGAGGATTGTACATAGAAAATCCGCCCTGTGGATTGACACGGAGAAACTCCTCCTCTTCTCCCTTGTACAATGCGGACAGGGCCTTCGTCGGAAGCAAAGAATCGATCCCGCCCCTTACGGCCGCAGCGGGTGGCATCATCCTCCTGTTGAAATCCCACATGGGGTGGCCTCTATATCAAGCGGCTGCACTTCAAGATAATGCATGTGGCCATGACCCCGATCATGGTCATCCGAATGAGATAACAACCTTATCCGGCTCATCGTAGAGGACGCCCTTATCATTTTCCTCCGAGGGCTCCATGGACGCCACTTAGGCGCTTCTTCAAGGGAGCATTATTGAACTCGGGAGGCCGATCCAACAGGGTCCGCAGAGGGACATCTTCTATATAAAACCATTACGAAGGCCGGTCTTACAGACGCCTTCCTTGGGGTTCCGGATAGATATCCGGTCCCGGCGATGCGCCATAGTTCGGCTCCGCCCACTTGATATATCGACCCCTCCTGAGAACGGGGCACAAGGCAGAACAACTTCTTCCACAACGCGAAATGAGCCTCGACGCCCAAGAACAGCTCGCAAAGGGCTACGAAGCCCGCAATATGCAATATGGAGGCAAAGCGAAGGTTGTGCAGCTGGAGGCCGTAGAACTCCAGGAGCCCCCGGAGAAACGGATGAATTGGAAATCCGAGCCTCTTATTAAATAAGGGACAAGGCATACCCGCTCTCCTTTGGAGGGATTGGGGACGCTCTCCGCCTGCTTTCCGCCATTATAGGTGGCGAGTCCAGCTCGAACCGGGACCATAAAGGCCGGGGGAAGAAATCCCTTGGTTTGGAGCGTCACTAGCTCATTTGTGGGACGGAACATCTCTCCCAATCTCCAGGCTGAGGGCTGGGAGGGCGAGAGGAGGAGTTGCGTCAACTGGCCATGATGGAATGGATTTCTGTCGGATGCGCTCCGATGAATGCTCGCGAAGGGAATATGGTGTGATTCGGATCTAAATCCTCGTCTCTTTTATAGGGCAGCTTATTTGTGCAGCTAGGGGGGTAAAAGTAAAAACACCCTGGCTTTTCGCATTCGTTTGACATGTGGAAGACGGCCATTATTGGGCGTGGAAGCCAAGGAGCACAATATTCACGAGAAGCCGGACACTATTCAACAGGTACACAGAATTTGGAGAAGAACCCGCCTTGCAATGTCAAGACAAATCTGCGCGCGGACTCATCGTCATTGAAGCCTGGTCTGGGGCTACCGAGGAGTCCCAGATTAGGGGTGTCCGGATAGCCGAACTATAACCTTTGGCCGGACTACTGGACTATGAAGATACAAGATTGAAGACTTCGTCCCGTGTCCGGATGGGACTTTCCTTGGCGTGGAAGGCAAGCTTGGCGATACGGATATGTAGATCTCCTCCCATTGTAACCGACTCTGTGTAACCCTAGCCCTCTCCGGTGTCTATATAAACCGGAGGGTTTTAGTCCAGAGGACTAACAACAATCATACCATAGGCTAGCTTCTAGGGTTTAGCCTCTCACGATCTCGTGGTAGATCTACTCTTGTACTACCCATATCATCAATATTAATCAAGCAGGAGTAGGGTTTTACCTCCATCGAGAGGGCCCGAACCTGGGTAAAAACATCGTGTCCCTTGTCTCATGTTACCATCCGCCTAGACGCACAGTTCGGGACCCCCTACCCGAGATCCGCTGGTTTTGACACCGACAATAAGGAAGAGAACTTTCACATGCAAATACACTATCCTGGAAATCTTTTGTGATTGTGAGCCCCCATCAAAATATTATATGCCAAAATTGTTGACATTGGACAAGGAAGACAACGTAATGACTTATGTTTGTTCATATTCACATAGAAGTTATATTGTCATAGATCCTTCAACATGTGGTGCTTGCCCCCCATCTTTGCTAGCCAAAAACTCCGTACCAAGTAGAGATACTACTTGTGCATCCAAAAACCCTTAAACCCAAATCTTATTTTCAAGAGTCCACCATACCCACCTAAGGATTGAGCAAGATCCTTCAAGTAAGTTGTCATCGGTGCAATAAGGCAATAAAAATTGCTTCTAAAAGTATGAGATCATTTAGTGTAAGAGAAAATTGAGCGTTGTACGAACTTGTGATGGCAAAGAATAAAAGTGACAGGCTGCATAATAAAGGTTGCTATCATAAGGGGCAATATGATGTGACATTATTTTACACTAAGGGGTTGAACATACAAACAAATAAGCGCATGGCAACCTTTGCTGCCCTCTGCGAAGGGCCTACCTTTTACTTTTCAGTATTTACTTTTATGCAAAGAGTCAAAGTTTTTCTCTCTATTCCTTTTTATTTTTCTCTTTTCGCAAGCATCATGTGGTGAGGAAAGATCTAGGCACATATGTCCAGTTGAATATGGGTAGCATGAGTTATTATTGTTGACATCACCCTTGAGGTGAATACGTTGGGAGGCAAAACAATAAGCCTCTATATTTCTATGTGTCTGGTTGAAACGTTTTGCTCATGTGTATGCGGTGAGTATTAGCAATCATAGAAGACTATATGATGGTTGAGTATGTGGAGCCCTTACTTAAACTCTGTTGAATAAGTTGAATTGCAATTGCTTGGTGACTAAGAACATAGGTTGTTGAGTTTCAAGAGAGTTCATTGTTTGAACCTTAACATGTGAATTGGTTGCTACTATAACATGAGAAGTTTTATAAGAAAGAATTGTTGTTATGATGCTAGGAAAAGTGATTGGAATTTTCATTGATCAAACTTGTGCACTTTGCTAGCATTCACACTTCATAAATTATTTCTTTTATCATTTACCTACTCGAGGACGAGTAGGAATTAGGCTTGGGGATGTTGATACGTCTCCAACATATCTATAATTTATGAAATATTCATGCTGTTATTTTATCATTCTTGGATGTTTTACAATCATTTTATAGCAACTTTATATCATTTTTGGGACTAACCTATTGACCCAGTGCCCAGTGCCAGTTGTTGTTGTTTTTGCTCTTTTTTACATCGCGGAAAATCAATATCAAACGGAGTCCAAACACCGCGAAACTTGCTGGAGATTTTTTCTGGACCAGAACACCCAAGATGGGCCACAGCAGCACCTGGGGGTGCCCCCAGGGGGCACAAGGCGTGCCCAGGTGGGTTGTGCCCACCTCGGTGGCCTCCCGCACCCCCTCTTTACCCTATAAATTCACAAATATTCCAAAACCCTTCGGGGTTAACCTAGATCAGAAGTTCCGCCGCCGCAAGGCTCTGTAGCCACCAAAAACAATCTAGACCCCGTTCCGGCACCCTGCCGGAGGGCGGAATCATCTCCGGTGGCCATCTTCCTCATCCCGGAGGCCACCACGATGAGGAGGGAGTAGTCCACCCTCGGGGCTGAGGGTTTGTACCAATAACTATGTGTTTAATCTCTCTCTCTCTCTCTCTCTCTCTCTCTCGTGATCTATATCATGGGCTTTGTTAGATGGATCATATGATGTTTCTCCCCTCTATACTCTTGTTGTGATGAATTAAATCTTTACCCTTTGAAGTTTTGTCTTGTCGGATTGAATGTTCAGATATGAGAACACATGATGTATGTCTTGAGGTATGAATACTTGAGGTGACAATGGGGTATCATATTTATTCACTTGATGTATGTTATGGCACTCAACTTGCGGATTCCCGAGGTGACATTGGGGTAATCCATGCATAGGGGTTGATGCACGTTTTTATTATCTTTTCTCCTATAGAAACTTTGGGGTCTCTTTGTAGTTCATTGTGTCGATTGAATATTATGATCATGAAGTTGTTTGATGCATATCGTAGAATTAACTTATGGATACTCGTGGTGACATTGGAGTATCTAGGTGACATTAGAGTTGGTTGATGTGTGTCATATGGTGTTATTTTAGTACGAAATCTTGATTAGATCAATCGGAAAGAATAGATTGCGTTATTTTAGTATGAACTCTAGGATAGATTGATCGGAAAGAATAGCTTTGACGTGGGTATCCTACAAACAATTTCTATCTTTTGTTCTCCGCTAATAGGAGCTCGGGAGTGATTCTTTATTGCACTTTGAGGGATAATCATATGATCCAACTATGTTAGCACTGTTGAGAGATTGCACTAGCGAAAGTACGGACCCTAGGCCTCATTTTCAAGCATTGCAATACCGTTTTTGTGCCCGTTTACTATTTGTTACCTTGCTGTTTTTTCATTCAGATTATAAAAATATATTTCTACCATGAATATTACACTTTTATCACCATCTCTTCGCCGAACTAGTGCACCTATACAATTCGCCATTCTATTGGGTGTGTTGGGGACACAATACATTTCTTGTATTTGGTTGCAGGATCGTTTGAGAGAGACCATCTTCATCCTTTGCCTCCCACGGATTGATAAACCTTAGGTCATCCACTTGAGGGAAAATTGCTACTGCCCTACAAAACTATGCGCTTGGAGGCCCAACACGTGTCTAGAAGAATAAAGTTGCGTAGTAGACATCATCCACACTTTGTTTGCATACATGGATCATATCTCAGATTTCATGGCTTCATGCTAGTTGTTGGAATTCGGGCCCGCCATCGCTTCTTCATAGTTCGAAGGTTCACCGTTGTCTAATAACATAATTTCTAGGACAGGGTTGCCATACCACTCTATTGCGGAACATGTCCTAGTGGACCTACGAATTTCAGTAGCAGCTTGATCCAAAGTTTCATGATCATCATCATTAACTTCCTCTCTAGTCGGTGCAAGCACCACAGAAACATATTCCTGAGCTGCGCTACTCTCCGGTTCAAGAGGGGGTACCTGTAACGCCCCGGATTCGATGCGCCAGGTGTCCGTCAGTTATTCGCCATCGTTGCCTTGTCATGTGCTTGCGTGTTGCACTTTGCCATGTCATCATCTGCATTTCATACCATGTCGTCATGTGCATTTCATTTTGCATACGTGTCCGTCTCATGCATCCAAGCATTTTCCCCGTTGTCCGTTTTGCAATCCGGCACTCCTATGTCTCCCGGCGCCCCTTTTACCTCTTTTCGTGTGCGGGTGTTAAACGGTCTCGGAATGGACCGAGGTTTGTCAAGCGGCCTTGGTATAGCACCGTAGACCGCTGTCAAGTTTCGTGCCATTTGGAGGTCGCTTATACTCCAACGGTTAACCGGTAACCGCAAAAGCCTCCTTCTCTTTGCAGCCCAACACCCCTCCAAAGTGGCCCAAAACCCAGCAAACTCCCCTCCATGCTCTCGGTCGTTCGATCACGATCGCGTGGCCGAAAACCGCACCTCATTTGGACTCTCCTAGCTCCCTCTACCTATAAATACACCTCCCCCTCCGAAATTCGCGGTCCAAACCACCCTAACCCTAGCAGATTCGTCCCCGCCACCGGACACGTCTGCCGCAGAGCCGGACACGTCCGGTCGTCCCAAGATCCGCCACGTGGCACGCCGCCATTCGCCGCCGCCCCCGGCCCGAGAGAACCTGCCCTCCGGCCCATCGCGCTGCCGCCGCTCTGGCCGCTACTTGCCGGGCCGATCACACTTTCGTCGCCGGCTCGCCGGCTCCCAGCGCCGGCCACCGCCTGGCGCTCGCCCGCCGCTGTCTGACCACCGGCCTCGCCGCCGCCGCCGCTTTCTAACCGGCGACCTCGCCTGCCTCGGCGCCCGCGCTTGCCCGGCCCGGATCCGGCCGCGGCCGGCCTCCGCGCCGAAGCGGGCGCCTCCGTCTGCCACTCGCCGCGCTTCGCCTCAGAGCCGCCCAGCCAGATCCGTACGGGTGGTATGAGATCCACCCGTCCCGCGATCCAAACGGCGTCCCCGGATCCCTCCGTCCCGCTCGTCCTCATCCCGTTTGACTTTTTCCGGAGGTTGTTTTTCACTGTCCCGAATCTGTAATATTTTCATGCATTTTCATCGCATCATATCTCTGCATCTGTAGCTCCGTTTCGTGCGTGTAATATGTTAAATTGTTCGCCTCGACGAGTACATCATTTCATCTCATTGCATAATTTTCATTTGAGCTCATCTTAGTGCCCGAAATGCTGTTGGAAGAGTGCTATGTGATGTTAGTTTCAGTTTCTTATCAGAACATGCACTTTTGTCATTTTTGCCATGATTGATGTGTGCATCCTATGAACTTGAGTCCTAAATGTGTTTTGTAATATGCCATGCCATCTTTACAGGGGTGTATGCCATGTATTTTTGAGATCTCTGTGGTGACTAGCACAAGCATGCAAACTAGGCTTCATGATGTTGCTGATTTCAGCCCCTGTTCTGCTGATATTTTTATGCCATGTAAACTTGATGCTACCGAAAGATCCATACTTATTTTGAGATACTTCAGTAAGGATGTTTTGAACATATGGTTATTCTCTATCCATCCATGCCCTTTTTTGCAATTATGGAGTGCCATAGCTTGAGTCTATTGAGCTCTACTTTTGCTATAAAATGTTTCCTGGCAGGTTGTTTACATGTTATTCAGTTTTGCTAAGTTTGTTGTAGTTGATCCGTGTATACTATGATGTTGTTCTTTCCATGTATAGCTTCTATGATATGTCTTCTAACTGTGAGTTTCCTTGCCATGCCATGTATTGCTCTGTGGTGAGTGGTTCAAGCTCACCAACATGCCTACTTATCGTTGTTCCTGCCATGTTTAAATCTGTAATATAACTTGCCATGTTTACATGGGTGCCATCATATTTTCTGTGCCCTTTTGGCTCATGGTAAGTAAGGGAATCTTGTTCTATGCATTTAGTAGTTTCATTCCATGCCTTTGTTTGCCATGATAAGTCCTGTAGCATGTTGTTGGATAGCTCTAAACATTGCAACCTGATGTTATTTTTGCTATAGTCTGAAACTGTTATTATTTGCAATCTTGTCATGTCATTTTGAGCATGTTCTATTGATTTCTGGAGATAGCTCAGTGTTCATGTTTTGTCATGCTCTACCTGTACATCATGCCCATGCCTTTTGTTCTTACGTTAAGGTGTTGTACATGTTGTTTTGATGCTTGCAATATGCGTAGTTGCTGTTTTGGACAGATTGTTGCTATGACTTGAATAGTGTGTATGTGTTGATCCGTTGCTCCGTTTTGAGTGTGCTCTATATGGAACTTGCTTGATTTTGCATGTAGTTTCATATTATCATGTTGCATCCTTGTTTTGAGGTGTTTGCTTGATGTTCGTATGCATTTTGCATCAATGCCATGTTTATCTTGTTTTGCTCATATCTTCTAGGCCGTAACTCCGAATCTAATGAACTTTATATGTAACTTGACTAAAATTTCGTGTAGATCATCGTGGTGCATCTTAACTTGCTGTTTAACAACTTGAACATAATGTTTATTCAGATCTGGACCTATTTCGGAATTTGCATATGAGGACTTACCGGAATTGTTATATGTCGTTTCCGGCCTCATTTAAACTTGCTTTGATGTGTTGCTCTTGTTTGCATCATCTCTTGCCATGAGTAGCTTCATGTAGCTTTGTCATGCATCATGCTTGTTGTGCATCTTGTCATGTTCATGTGTGGTGTGTTTACCTATGTTGTGTGCTTCTTCTTGTTAGTTCCTCGCTTGCTATGCGATCGTGGGGATTCGCTCGCTCACGCTTGGTTCGCTTCATCCATTCGCCTTCTTCATGGACTCGTTCTTCTTCCTTGCGGGATTTCAGGCAAGATGACCGCTACTCGGATCTCACTACTATCATTGCTATGCTAGTTGCTTCGTTTCTATCGCTTTGCTGCGCTACCTATTACCTGCTTTATCAAGCCTCCCAAATTGCCATGTCGCCTCTAACCTTTTGTACCCTTCCTAGCAAACCGTTGTTTGGCTATGTTACCGCTTTGCTCAGCCCCTCTTATAGCGTTGTTAGTTGCAGGTGAAGATGAAGTTTGTTCCATGTTGGAACATGACGATGTTGTTCCTTGTTGGAACATGTTTACTTGTTGGGATATCACAATATATCTTATTTAATTAATGCATCTATATACTTGGTAAAGGGTGGAAGGCTCGGCCTTATGTCTGGTGTTTTGTTCCACTCTTGCCGCCCTAGTTTCTGTCATATCGGTATTATGTTCCCGGATTTTGCATCCCTTACGCGGTCGGGTGATTTATGGGACCCTCTTGACAGTTCGCTTTGAATAAGACTCCTCCAGCAAGGCCCAACATTGGTTTTACCATTTGCCTCACCTAGCCCTTTTTCCCTTGGGGTTCCGGAGCCCGCGGGTCATCTTTATTTTACCCCCGCCAGTGCTCCGAGTGTTGGTCCAAACTAGAGCACCGTATGGACCATTCCTTGGCAACTTGGGTTACGCCGGTTCCTCAGACGCTTCGCTCATCCGGTGTGCCTCGAGAACGAGATATGTGCAGCTCCTATCGGGATTTGTCGGCACATCCGGCGGCTTTTGCTGGTCTTGTTTTATTGCTGTCGAAATGTCTTGTAGCCGGGATTCCGAGACTGATCGGGTCTTCCCTGGGAGAAGGAATATCCTTCGTTGATCGCGAGAGCTTATCATGGGCTAAGTTGGGACACCCCTGCAGGGTATAAAATTTCGAGAGCGTGCCCGCGGTTATGTGGCAGTTGGGAATTTGTTAATATCCGGTTGTAGTAAACGCGAAGCAAACTCTTCTAAAATACACCAACCGTGTGCGTAACCGTGAGTGTCTCTTTTCGGGGTTGATCGAGAGGAGAACACGGTTTCTGGGTTATGTTTGACGTAAGTAGGAGTTTAGGATCACTTCTCGATCATTGCTAGCTTCACGACCGTTCCTTTGTTTCTCTTCTCGCTCTCATTTGCGTATGTTAGCCACCATATATGCTTAGTCGCTACTGCAACCTCACCACTTTACCCCTTCCTTTTCCCTTTAAGCTTTGCTAGTCTTGATACCCATGGTAATGGGATTGCTGAGTCCTCGTGACTCACAGATTACTACACCACCGGCCAGGTGTACATGTGTTATGCGATGATCATGACGTGAGAGCGATGTTTGCTTGTATTGGAGTTCTTCTTCGCTTCTTCTTCGTCAGGATAGGTTCTGTGTCGGCAGCTGGGCTAAAGGTGGTGGATGTCGCTTGAGCTTCATTTATGTTTCATCCGTAGTCGGATGTTGATCTTGTATATGATGTTGATGTATTCTTGTGGCACTCGTGCCTTATGTATGTATCCCCATCTATTATGTAATGTTGATGTAATGATATCCACCTTGCAAAAGCGTTTCAATATGCGGGTCTATCCTTGGTGGGACCGTCGAGTTCCTTTTGGATAGGGTCGCATATTGGGCGTGACAATACCTCATCAAGTTCTAATTTCCTCCCACTTACTTCTTTCGAGAGAAACTTTTTCTCCAGAAAGGATCCATTCTTGGCAACAAAGATCTTGCCCTCAGATCTGAGGTAGAAGGTATACCCAATAGTTTTCTTAGGGTATCCTATGAAGACACATATTTTCGATTTGGGTTAGAGCTTTTCAGGTTGAAGTTTCTTGACATAAGCATCGCATCCCCAAACTTTCAGAAACGACATGTTAGGTTTCTTCCCAAACCATAATTCATACGGCGTCGTCTCAACGGATTTAGACGGTGCCCTATTTAAAGTGAATGCGGCAGTCTCTAAAGCATAACCCCAAAATAATAGCGGTAGATTGGTAAGAGACATCATAGATCGTACCATATCAAATAGAGTGCGATTATGACGTTCGGACACACCATTTCACTGAGATGTTCCAGGCGGTGTGAGTTGTGCAACAATTCCACGTTTCCTTAAGTGAGTGCCAAACTCGTGACTCAAATATTCTCCTCCATGATCTGATCGTAAGAACTCCATTTTCCTGTCACGTTGATTCTCTACCTTGCTCTGAAATTCCTTGAACTTTTAAAAGGTTTTAGACTTGTGTTTCATTAAGTAGACATACCCATATCTACTTAAGTCATCAGTGAGGGTGACAACATAATGATAGCCACCGCGAGCCTCAACGTTCATTGGACCGAACACATTAGTATGTATTATTTCCAACAAGTTGGTTGCTCGCTCCATTGTCCTGGAGAACGGAGTCTTGGTCATTTTGCCCATGAGGCATGGTTCACACGTGTCAAATGATTCATAATCAAGAGACTCCAAAAGTCCATCTGCATGGAGTTTCTTCATGCGTTTGACACCAATATGACCAAGGCGGCAAAGGCCACAAGTATGTCGGACTATCATTATCAACCTTACATCTTTTGGCATTCACACTATGAATATGTGTAACATCACGTTCGAGATTCAATAAAATAAACCATTGACCAGCGTGGCATGACCATAAAACATATCTCTCGTATAAATAGAACAACCATTATTCTCGGATTTAAATGAGTAGCCATCTCACATCAAACGAGAACCAGATATAATGTCCATGCTCAAAGCTGGTACTAAATAACAATTATTGAGGTTTAAAACTAATCCCGAAGGTAGATGTAGAGGTAGCGTGCCGACGACGATCACATCGACCTTGGAACCATTCCCGACGCGCATCGTCACCTCGTCCTTTGCCAGTCTCCGCTTATTCCGCAGCTCCTGTTTTGAGTTAGAAATGTGAGCAACCGCACCGGTATCAAATACCCAAGAGCTACTACGAGCTCTGGTAAGGTACACATCAATTGTTCGAAATATGCCCTAGAGGCAATAATAAATTAGTTATTATTATATTTCCTTGTTCATGATAATCATTTATTACCCATGCTATAATTGTATTGATAGGAAACTCAGATACATGTGTGGGTACATAAACAACACCATGTCCCTAGTAAGCCTCTAGTTGACTAGCTCGTTGATCAACAGATGGTTACGGTTTCGACCATGGACATTGGATGTCGTTGATAACGGATCACATCATTTGGAGAATGATGTGATGGACAAGACCCAATCCTAAGCCTAGCACAAAGATCGTAGTTCAGATGCTAAAGCTTTTCTAATGTCAAGTATCATTTCCTTAGACCATGAGATTGTGCAACTCCCGGATGTCGAGGAATGCTTTGGTGTACCAAACGCCACAACGTAACTGGGTGGCTATAAAGGTGCACTACATGTATCTCCGAAAGTGTCGATGAGTTGGCACAAATCGAGACTGGATTTATCACACCGTAAACGGAGAGGTATCTCCGGGCCCACTCGGTAGGACATCATCATAATGTGCACAATGTGACCAAGGGGTTGATCACGGATGATGTGTTACGGAACGAGTAAAGAGACTTGCCGTAACGAGATTGAACAAGGTATCGGTATACCGACGATCGAATCTCGGCAAGTACAATACCGTTAGACAAAGGGAATTGTATACGGGAACGATTGAGTCCTTGACATCGTGGTTCATCCGATGAGATCATCGTGGAACATGTGGGAGCCAACATGGGTATCCAGATCCAGTTGTTGGTTATTGACCGGAGAACGTCTTGGTCATGTTCAGATGGTTCCCGAACCCGTAGGGTCTACACACTTAAGGTTCGATGACGCTAGGGTTATAGGGAATAGATATATGTGGTTAACGAATGTTGTTCGGAGTCCCGAATGAGATCCCGGACGTCACGAGGAGTTCCGAAATGGTCCGGAGGTAAAGATTTATATATGGGAAGTCCTATTTTGGCCATCGGAAAATGTTCGGGATTTTTCGGTATTGTACCGGGAAGGTTCTAGAAGGTTCCGGAGTGGGGCCCACCTGCATGGGGACCCACATGAACGTGGGTAGTGGGGGCAATGCCCCACACCCCTGGTCAAGGCGCACCAAGATCCCCTTAGAAGGAATAAGATCATTATCCCAAGGGATAAGATCAAGATCCCTAAAAGGGGGATAACAATCGGTGGGGAAAGGAAAGGATGGGATTTCTTTCCTCCCACCTTTGCCAACGCCCCAATGGACTTGGAGGGCAAGAAATAATCCCCTTCCACCCCTATATATAGTGGGGAGGCGCATGGGAGCTGCACCCTTGCCCTCGGCGCAGCCCTCCCCTCTCCCAAGTCCTCCTCCTCTCCGCAGTTGCTTGGCGAAGCCTCGCAGGATTGCCACGCTCCTCCATCACCACAACACCGTCGTGCTGCTGTTGGATGGAGTCTTCCCCAACCTCTCCCTCTCTCCTTGCTGGATCAAGGCATGGGAGACGCCACCGGCTGTACGTGTGTTGAACGCGGAGGTGCCGTCTGCTCGGCACTAGGATCTCCGTGATTTGGATCACGACGAGCACGACTCCTTCAACCCCGTTCTCTTGAACGCTTCCGCTTAGCGATCTACAAGGGTATGTAGATGCACTCTACTTCCCTAGTTGCTAGTTTCTCCATAGATAGATCTTGGTGACACGAGGGAAAATTTTGAATTTCTCGCCACGCTCCCCAACAAAGGGCATCATGAGCTAGGTCTATTGCGTAGATTCTTTGCACGAGTAGAACACAAAGTAGTTGTGGGCGTTGATTTTGTTCAATATGCTTACCGTTACTAGTCCAATCTTGTTTCGACGGTATTGTGGGATGAAGCGGCCCGAACCGACCTTACACGTACACTTATGTGAGACAGTTTCCATCGACTGACATGCACTTGGTGCATAAGGTGGCTAGCGGATGCCAGTCTCTCCCACTTTAGTCGGATCAGATTCGATGAGAAGGGTCCTTATGAAGGGTAAATAGCAATTGACATATCATGTTGTGGCTTTTGCATAGGTAAGAAACGTTCTTGCTAGAAACCCATAGCAGCCACGTAAAACATGCAAACAACAATTAGAGGACGTATAACTTGTTTTTGCAGGGTATGCTATATGATGTGATATGGCCAAAAAGGAATGTGATGAATGATATGTGATGTATGAGATTGATCATGTCCTTGTAATAGGAATCACAACTTGCATGTTGATGAGTATGACAACCGGCAGGAGCCATAGGAGTTGTCTTTATTTATTGTATGACCTGCGTGTCATTGAACAACGCCATGTAATTACTTTACTTTATTGCTAACCGTTAGCCATAGTAGTAGAAGTAATAGTTGGCTAAAACAACTTCATGAAGACACGATGATGGAGATCATGATGATGGAGATCATGGTGTCATGCCGGTGACGATGATGATCATGGAGCCTCAAGATGGAGATCAAAAGGAGCAAAATGATATTGGCCATATCATGTCACTATTTGATTGCATGTGATGTTTATCATATTTATGCATCTTATTTGCTTAGAACGACCGTAGTAAATAAGATGATCCTTCATTAAAATTTCAAGAAAGTGTTCCCCTAATCGTGCACCGCTATGTAAAGTTCGCTGCTTCAAGCACCACATGATGATCGGTGTGATAGATTCTTACGTTCACATACAACGGGTGTAAGCCAGATTTACACACGTGAAACACTTAGGTTGACTTGACGAGCCTAGCATGTACAGACATGGCCTCGGAACACAAGAGACCGAAAGGTCGAGCATGAGTCGTATGGTAGATACGATCAACATGAAGATGTTCACCGATGATGACTAGTCCGTCTCACGTGATGATCGGACACGGCCTAGTTGACTCGGATCATGTAATCACTTAGATGACTAGAGGGATGTCTATCTGAGTGGGAGTTCATAAGACGAACTTAATTATCCTGAACATAGTCAAAAACCCTTTGCAAATTATGTCATAGCTCGTGCTTTAGTTCTACTGTTTTAGATATGTTCCTAGAGAAAATATAGTTGAAAGTTGACAGTAGCAATTATGCGGACAGTAGAAGTCTTATGTCCTTAATGCACCGCACGGTATGCTGAACCTCGAACGTCGTCTGTGGATGTTAAGTAACATCCGACATACACGTCTTGATAACTACGTGATAGTTCAGTTAAACGGTTTAGAGTTGAGGCACCAAAGACGATTTCGAAACGTCGTGGAACATATGAGATGTTTCGAGGGCTGAAATTGGGATTTCAAGCTCGTGCCCATGGTATAAGACCTCCGACAATTTTCTTAGCCTGCAAACTAAGGGAGAAAAGCTCAATCGTTGAGCTTGTGCTCAGATTGTCTGAGTGCAACAATCACTTGAATCGAGTGGGAGTTGATCTTCCTGATGAGATAGTGATGTTTCTCCAAAGTCATTGCCACCAAGCTGCTAGAAGCTTCGTGATGAACTATAACATATCAGGATAGATATGATGATCCTTGATCTATTCGCAATGTTCGACACCGCGAATGTAGAAATCAAGAAGGAGCATCAATTGTTGATGGTTAGTGAAACCACTAGTTTCAAGAAGGGCAAGGGCAAGAAGGGCTACTTCATGAAATGGCAAATCAGTTGTCGCCCAAAGGAAGAAACCTGTGGTTGAATCCAAACCCGAGACTAAGTGCTTCGTAATGAGAGGAACGGACACCCAAGCAGTGATTACCCTAGATACTTGGTAGATGAGAAGGTCGGCAAGGTCGATAGAAGTATATTGGATATACATTATGTTAATGTGTACTTTACTAGTACTCCTAGCAGCACCAGGGTATTAGATACCGGTTCGGTTGCTAAGTGTTAGTAACTCGAAATAAAAGCTACGGAATAAACGGAGACTAGCTAAAGGTGAGCTGAAGATATGTGTTGGAAGTGTTTCCAAATGTTGATGTGATCAAGCATCGCCTGCTCCCTCTACCATCGAGATTTGTGTTAAACCTAAATAATTGTTATTTGGTGTTTGCGTTGAGCATAGACATGATTGGATTATGTCTATCACAATACTGATTATTCATTTAAGGAGAATAATGGTTACTCTATTTATTTGAATAAAACCTTCAATGGTCTTGCACCTAAAAGAATGGTTTATTGAATCTCGATCGTAGTGATACACATTTTCATGCCAAAAGATATAAGATAGTAATGATAGTACCACTTACTTGTGGCAATCGCCATGTAAGTCATATTGGTGTAAAACGCATGAAGAAGCTCCATGTTGATGGATCTTTGGACTCACTCGCTTTTGAAAAGTCCGAGACATGCTAACCATTTCTATTGGTGTATACGCATGAAGAAACTCCATGCAGATGGATCGTGTGGACTCACTTGATTTTGAATCACTTGAGATATGCAAATCATACCACATGGGCAAGATGACCTAAAAGCCTCGCTTTGAAGATGGAACAAGATAGCAACTTGTTGGAAGTAACACATTTTGATGTGTGCAGTCCAATGAGTGCTGAGGCATGCGGTGAATATCGTTATGTTCTTACTTCACAGATGATTCGAGTAGATGTTGAGTATATTTAATTGATGAAACACAAATCTGAATTATTGAATGGTTCAAGTAATTTCAGAGTGAAGTTAAAGATCATCGTGACAAGAGGATAAAATGTCTATGATATGATCATAGAGATGAGTATCTGAGTTACGAGCTTTGGCACGCAATTAAGACATTGTGGAAATTGTTTCACAATAAATACACCGAACACCATAGTGTGATGGTGTGTCCGAACATCATAGTTGCACCCTATTGAATATGGTGCGTACCATGATGTCTCTTATCGAATTACCACTATCGCTCATGGGTTAGGCATTAGAGACAACCACACTCACTTTAATAGGGCACCACGTAATTCCGCTGAGACGACACCGCTTGAACTATGGTTTGGAGAAACCTAAGTTGTCGCTTTCTTAAAAGTTTGGGGCTGCGATGCTTATGTGAAAAAGTTTCAGGTTGATGAGCTCGAACCCAAAGCGGATAAAATGCATCTTCATAGGACACCCAAAACAGTTGGGTACACCTCCTATCTCGCATCCGTATAAAAGTAATTGTTTCTAGAACGGGTCCTTTCTCGAGGAAAAGTTTCTCTCAAAGAATTGAGTGGGAGGATGGTGGAGACTTAATGAGGTTATTAAACCATCACTTCAACCAAAGGTGTAGCAGGCATGTGAAGTTGTTCATGTGACACCTACACCAATTGAAGTGGAAGTCGATGATAGTGATCATGATGCTTCGGATCAAGTCACTACGGACCTCAGAGGGTCGACAAGGACGCCAGATTACTTCAGAGTGGTACGCAATCCTGTCTTAGAGGTCATGTTGCTAGACAACAATGAACCTACAAGCTATGGAGAAGCGATGGTGGGCCCGGATTCCGATTTAATGGCTCGAGGCCATAACATCCGAGAGAGGATCCATGACTTTGGAAGAAATACTTGATGGTCGTAAGGACGTTGGGTAAAGATGGATTTTAAAAGGAAGATGTACAATGATGGTAAGTATCACCATTAAGAAAGCTTGACTTGTCGTTAAAGATATTTTCCGACAAGTTCAAGGAGTTGACTACGGTGAGGCTTTCTCACCAGAAGCGATGCTAAGAGTCTGTTGGAATTGGATTAGCGATATCGCATTATTTATGAAATCTTGCATATAGGATGTAAAAACATTGTTTCCTTGATGCTTTTCTTGAGGAAAGGTTGTATGTGATACAACTAGAAGGTTTTTGACAATCCCGAAGACGCTAACAAGTATGCAAAGCTCCACTATCCTTCTAAGGACCGGAGTAAGCATCTCGGAGTTGGAATGTACGCTTTGATGAGATGATCAAAGATTTTGGGTCTATACAAAGTTTATGAGAAACTTGTATTTCCAAAGAAGTGAGTGGGAGCACTATAGAATTTCGATAAGTATATGTGAATGACATATTGTTGATCGGAAATGATGTAGAATTTCCGGAAAGCATATAGGGTTATTTGAAAACTGTTTTTCAATAGAAAACCTGAATTAAGTCGCTTGAACATTGAGCATCAAGATCTATGAGGATAGATAAAAACGCTAAATGGTACTTTCAAATGAGCACATATTTAACATGATCTTGAAGGTGTTCAAGATGGATCACCAAAGAAGGAGTTCTTGCCTCGAGTTGTAAGGTATGAAGTTAAGAGTTAAAGCTCGACCACGGCAGAAGAGAGAGAAAGGACGAAGGTCGCCCCTATGCTTCGTATATAGGCTCAGAGTATGCTATGTTGTGTACCGCATCGAAGTGTGCCTTGCCATGAGTCCGGCAAGGTACAAGAGTGATCCAGAATGGATCATTGGACAAATGGGGTCAAAATTGTCCTTGGAGTAAATAAGGACATGTTTCTCGATTATGGAGGTGATAAAGAGTTCGACATAAAGGGTTACGCCGATGCAAGCTTTAACACCTATCCGAATGACTCGAGTAGCAAACCGGATACGTATAGTGGAGCAACCATTTGGAATAGCTCCAAGTGGAGCGTGGAAGCAAGATTTACAATATGACCTAGAGATTTATAAGTACATACGGATTTGAATGTTGCGTAACCGCTGACTAAAACCTCTCTCACAAGCAAAACATGATCAAACCCAAGAACTCATTGAGTCTTAATCACATGATGATGTGAACTAGTTTAGTGACACTAGTAAACTCTTTGGATGTTAGTCACATGGCGATGTGACCTGTGAGTGTTAATCACATGGCGATGTGAACTAGATTATTGACTCTAGTGCAAGTGGGAGACTGTTGGAAATATGCCCTAGTGGCAATAATAAATTAGTTATTATTATATTTCCTTGTTCATGATAATCGTTTATTACCCATGCTATAATTGTATTGATAGGAAACTCAGATACATGTGTGGGTACATAAACAACACCATGTCCCTAGTAAGCCTCTAGTTGACTAGCTCGTTGATCAACAGATGGTTACGGTTTCGACCATGGACATTGGATGTCGTTGATAACGGGATCACATCATTTGGAGAATGATGTGATGGACAAGCCCCAATCCTAAGCCTAGCACAAAGATCGTAGTTCAGATGCTAAAGCTTTTCTAATGTCAAGTATCATTTCCTTAGACCATGAGATTGTGCAACTCCCGGATGCCGAGGGAATGCTTTGGTGTACCAAACGTCACAACGTAATCGGGTGGCTATAAAGGTGCACTATGGTATCTCCGAAAGTGTCCGATGGGTTGGCACATATCGAGACCGGATTTGTCACTTTGTGTAAACGGAGAGGTATCTCTGGGCCCACTCGGTAGGACATCATCATAATGTGCACAATGTGACCAAGGGGTTGATCACGGATGATGTGTTACGAATGAGTAAAGAGACTTGCCGGTAACGAGATTGAAAAAGGTATCGGTATACCGACGATCGAATCTCGGCAAGTACAATACCGTTAGACAAAGGGAATTGTATACGGGATCGATTGAGTCCTTGACATCGTGGTTCATCCGATGAGATCATCGTGGAACATGTGGGAGCCAACATGGGTATCCAGATCCCGCTGTTGGTTATTGACCGGAGAACGCCTCGGTCATGTTCAAGATGGTTCCCGAACCCGTAGGGTCTACACACTTAAGGTCTGGCGACGCTTAGGGTTATAGGGAATAGATATACGTGGTTAACGAATGTTGTTCGGAGTCCCGTATGAGATCCCGGACGTCACGAGGAGTTCCGGAATGGTCCGGAGGTAAAGATTTATATATGGGAAGTCCTATTTTGGCCATCGGAAAATGTTCGGGATTTTTCGGTATTGTACCGGGAAGGTTCTAGAAGGTTCCGGAGTGGGGCCCACCTGCATGGGGGACCCACATGAACGTGGTAGTGGGGGCAAGGCCCCACACCCCTGGTCAAGGCGCACCAAGATCCCCCTTAGAAGGAATAAGATCATATCCTCAAGGGATAAGATCAAGATCCCTAAAAAGGGGGATAACAATCGATGGGGAAAGGAAAGGATGGGATTTGTTTCCTCCCACCTTGCCAACGCCCCAATGGACTTGGAGGGCAAGAAATAATCCCCTCCACCCCTATATATAGTGGGGAGGCGCATGGGAGCTGCACCCTTGCCCCGGTGCAGCCCTCCCTCTCCCAAGTCATCCTCCTCTCCCGCGGTGCTTGGCGAAGCCTGCAGGATTGCCACGCCTCCATCACCACCACACCGTCATGCTGCTGCTGGATGGAGTCTTCCCAACCTCTCCTCTCTCCTTGCTGGATCAAGGCATGGGAGACGCCACCGGCTGTACGTGTGTTGAACGCGGAGGTGCCGTCTGCTCGGCACTAGGATCTCCGTGATTTGGATCACGACAGCACGACTACTTCAACCCCTGCTTCTCTTGAACGCTTCCGCATAGCAATCTACAAGGATATGTAGATGCACTCTCCTTCCCTCGTTGCTAGTTTCTCCATAGATAGATCTTGGTGACACGAGGAAAATTTTGAATTTCTCGCCACGTTCCCAACAAAGGGCATCATGAGCTAGGTCTATTGCGTAGATTCTTTGCACGAGTAGAACACAAAGTAGTTGTGGGCATTGGTTTTGTTCAATATGCTTACCGTTACTAGTCCAATCTTGTTTCGACGGTATTGTGGGATGAAGCGGCCCGGACCGACCTGACACGTACACTTACATGAGACATGTATTGTGGGATGAAGCTGAAACATGTATATCATATATACCTTTGGTGTTGCCGGCCTTCTTATCTGCTAAGTACTTGAGTTGCCGACCTTATTATACACTTTTGGAGCCCCGATTCTAAGCTGTAAAGCATGCCGCACTGAACCAGGGAGTAATCAGCACTAAGCGACTGCCAGGCGTTCATAACGTCTTGAGTTGTTGGGAAAATGGGTGCGTCACCTAGTGGTGCTTCAAGGACATATGCTTTCTTGGCAGCTATGAGGATGATCCTCAAGTTACGGGCCCAGTCTGTATAGTTGCTTCCATCATCTTTCAGCTTGGTTTTCTCTAGGAACGCACTGAAGTTTAGGGCAACATAAGTGTGGGCCATTGGATCTACATGATAGATTGTAAAGACAATTTTAGACAAAGTTCATGATAATTAAGTTCATCTAATCAAAATATTTAATGAACTCCCACTCAGATAGACATCCCTCTAGTCATCTAAGTGATACATGTTCTGAATCGACTAGGTCGTGTCTGATCATCATGTGAGACGGACTAGTCATCAACGGTGAACATCTCCGTGTTGATCGCATCTACCGTATGACTCATGTTCGACATTTCGGTCTCTCGTGTTCCGAGGCCATGTCTGTACATGCTAGGCTCATCAATTCAACCTAAGTGTTTCACATTTGTAAATCTGGCTTACACCCGCTGTATGCGAATGTTAGAATCTATCACACCCAATCTTCACGTGGTGCTTCGAAACAACGAACCTTCGCAACGGTGCAGAGTTAGGAGGAACACATTTCTTGAAATTTTAGGGAGGGGTCATCTTATTTATGCTACTGTCGTTCTAAGCAAATAAAATGTAAACATGATAAACATCACATGCAAATCATAAAGTGACATGATATGGCCAATATCATCTTGTGCTTTTGATCTCCATCTTTGAGGCGCGGCATGATCACCATCGTCACCGGCATGACACCATGATCTCCATCATCGTGTCTTCCTGAAATTGTCTCGCCAACTATTACTTCTACTACTATGGCTAACGATTAGCAATAAAGTAAAGTAATTACATGGCGCTTATATTGACTCGCAGGTCATACAATAAATTAAGACAACTCCTATGGCTCTTGCCGGTTGTCATACTCATCGACATGCAAGTCGTGATTCCTATTAAAAGAACATGATCAATCTCTTACATCACATATATAATTCATCACATCCTTTTGGCCATATCACATCACATAGCATACCCTGCAAAAACAAGTTAGACGTCCTCTAATTGTTGTTGCATGTTTTACGTGGCCGCTACTAGTTTCTAGCAAGAACGTTTCTTACCTACGCAAAAGCCACAACGGTGATATGCCAATTGCTATTTACCCTTCATAAGGACCCTCTTCATCGAATCCGATCCGACTAAAGTGGGAGAGACAGACACCCGCTAGCCACCTTATGCAACAAGTGCACGTCAGTCAGTGGAACCTGTCTCACGTAAGGATACGTGTAAGGTCGGTCCAGGCCGCTTCATCCCACAATGCCACCGAATCAAGATAAGACAGTAACGGTAAGCAAATTGACCAAATCATCGCCCACAACTACTTGTGTTCTACTCGTGCATAGAATCTACGCATAGACCTAGCTCTGATACCACTGTTGGGTAACGTAGTAATAATACAAAAAATTCCTACGTGTCACCAAGATCAATCTAGCAGATGCTAGTAACGAGAGAGAGAGAGAGAGAGAGAGAGAGAAAGAGAGAGAGATAGTATCTTCATTCCCTTGAAGATCGCTAAGCAGAAGCGTTACAAGAACACGGTTGATGGAGTCGTACTCACGGTGATTCAAATCGCGGAAGATCCGATCCAAGTGCTGAACAGACGGTGCCTCCGCGTTCAACACATGTACAGCCCGGGGACATCTCCTCCTTATTGATCCGGCAAGGGGAGAGGATAAGTTGAGGGAGAACTCCGGCAGCACGACAGCGTGGTGGTGGAGCTCGTGGTTCTCCGGCAGGGCTTCGCTAAGCATTACGGAGGAGGAGGAGGGAGGGCTGCGCCAGGGGCAAGGGGTGCAGCTCCCATGCACCTGCCCACTAAATATAGGGGTGGAGGGGGCTGGTTTCTTGCCCTCCAAGTCCATTGGGGCGTTGGCAAAGGTGGGAGGAAAGAAATCCCATCCTTTCCCTTCCCCACCGATTGTTATCCCCCCTTTTTAGGGATCTTGATCTTATCCCTTCAGGATATGATCTTATTCATTCTAAGGAGGGATCTTGGTGCACATTGATCAGGGGTGTGGAGCCTTGCCCCCACTACCCACGTTCATGTGGGTCCCCCATGAAGGTGGGCCCCACTCCGGAACCTTCTAGAACCTTCCCGGTACAATATCAAAAAATCCCGAACATTTTCCGGTGGCCAAAATAGGACTTCCCATATATAGATCTTTACCTCCGGAACTCCTTGTGACGTCCGGGATCTCATCCGAGACTCCGAACAACTTTCGGTAACCACATACAATTCCCATTACAACTCTAGCGTCACCGAACCTTAAGTGTGTAGACCCTACGGGTTCGGGAACCATGCAGACATGACCGAGATGCCTCTCCGAAAAATAACCAATAGTGGGATCTGGATACCCATATTGGCTCCCACATGTTCCACGATGATCTCATCGGATGAACCACGATGTCGGGGATTCAATCAATTCTGTATACAATTCCCTTTGTCCATCGGTATGTTACTTGCCCGAGATTCGATCATCGGTATCCCTATACCTTGTTTAATCTTGTTACCGGCAAGTCTCTTTACTCATTCTATAACGCATGATCCCGTGGCTAACTCCTTAGTCACATTGAGCTCATTATGATGATGCATTACCAAGTGGGCCCCAGAGATACCTCTTCATCATACGGAGAGACAAATCCCAGTTGATTCGTGCCAACCCAACAGACACTTTCGGAGATACCTGTAGTGCACCTTTATAGCCACCCGCATTACCGTGGACGCTTTGATACACCCAAAGCATTCCTACAAAGATCCGGGACTTGCACAATCTCATTGTCTAAGGAAATGATACTTGACATTAGAAAAGCTCTAGCAAACGAACCACGCGATCTTGTGCTATGCTTAGGATTGGTCTTGTCCATCACATCATTCTCCTAATGATGTGATCACGTTATCAACGACATCCAATGTCCATGGTCAGGAAACCACAACCATCTATTGATCAACGAGCTAGTCAACTAGAGGCTCGCTAGGGACATGTTGTGGTCTATGTATTCACACATGTATTACAGTTTCCGGTTAATACAATTATAGCATGAACAATAGACAATTATAGTGAACAAGAAAATATAATAATAACCATTTTATTATTGCCTCTAGGGCATATTTCCAACAAAAATATCTTACGATGATGGCATGACACAAGGTAATAACTTTGGCTCGAGCTGTTTTTTGTTTTTTTTTGTTTTTAGCCAAATATGTTTAGCAAAAGAATCATTTTTTACGAAGCATGATATTAAAAATTCAACTAAAAATTTATCCTCCTATCCATATTAATTGCGCTGGTTTAGTATAATGTTAGTAGTAATATTTTTTTAATTCAATATAATTTTTAAAATGTTTTATGTATATTGGAAATATGTACACCTTGTCTTAGAAAACTTTATTACATATTAGAACAAAGAAAAAGGAAAAAAATAAAAAAATAAGCCTGAAAGAAATAGAAAGGAAAATCGGATGGAAAAAAGTAACATCAATGAACGAACGCGGCGCACGCTTGGCTGAATTAGGCCTTGCCTCCTCTAGTTGACGCATGCGGGTGTCAACTAGAATTCACCCTACAAGGCTCGTTATGTCAAATTGCCACCAATCGCAAGCGATCAGATCGACCCATTAAACTAGGGTGAAGTCTGTTTTAAACCTTGAGCTTGTTGAGCTCGTTAGAAACGAAACCTCATCTATAAATCCTTGAAGTATGTACCCTGAACTTTTCTGATCCCTGTCAATCCTAATCTCACACTTGTTTGGTGCATCCGAAAAAACTCGATCCCAGTCGGGATCATCGGCTATTCTCACTGACATGCCAACTCCACATGTCATACTTATCTTCATCCACCACTCTGTTCTCCTCATTCGTCGTTGCATCAACCCGTGTCCATGCGCTAGTCTTCCAGCTTGTAGTCCCATTATCACACCGGCAATCACAACACCTCCTCCAGCTCGGACCCATCGTTGTTGTAGGCCAGCAAACTAACGAGGTCCGAGAAGGCCATGATTCTTGCCTCCACATCAACAGTAGCAACCGGCCCAATGGAGATCATCTCGGCGACCTTGAGGTTGATGAGGATAGCGAGCAAGGCTTCAATGTGAAATCATCTGAAACAAACCAATCAGTAGCTAGCTCAACGGATTCGTAATTCGTACAACTAGCTTATATGCCCATGAGCTCTCGGCCTTGAGCCCTCAAGGGCACCCATAGTGTAGGGATTTTCCGCCTCTGACACTGCCTCTTACGCCTTAGAGGCTGACTCTATACACTGCAAGCTTGGACAACGTTGCCTCTTGCATTGGAGTCGCCTCTAACCTTAGAGGCCGCCTCTACAAATTTAACAATAAAAATGACCCCATTCGTCAGCGGTTGGTTGTAGTAAGATCTGGAACAGAAAAAAAGGGTGGATAACGATTGGTTGGATTCTTTTATTGATGGTGGCCTCCATCTTAGAGGCCGGTTGAGGCCTTCATACATTGCATAATTTTTGGGTGGGCTAAGAGGCAACATGTGGGACCCACCCATAGAGGCAGCGCTGCTTCTTTACAGTGTTGATGCTTTAATAAATCATAGTCTGCTTGCAATGAATTGGACATTCTAACTTGCTAAGTCATCTGCCACGCCGGCGATATGCGGTATACCGAAAGTAGAGGAGTCGTGGTGAGCTCTGTTGAATCCTGACGCTATCGTCTTTGCTGCGTGAGGCAGTACGCTCGCCACGAGGGTTGAAGGGAGGAGCCGGCGCCAAGTGTCAGCACGTCCATCAAGAGCACAAGAGCAAGACCTCAGAAACCTCGTTTTGTCTCTATCGTACTGCTACAATGCTGCATAAGGACCTTCTGTAGCCATGACTTAATTCTGTCAGACAGTTGGTCTGCGTGCACTTGCCTGCAGTTCACCACACCTCCAAGCTCGATACGACCACCCATGTGGCTCCCCGCGAGTCACATTCGTCTTCATGCCTCCTTGGATCTTTTTTCGAGAAAATTGCTTCTATACCATTGACAACCTCTGCAATGGCTCATTTGCCATCCAACAAAGCTGCAGTGCTTATATACCAAACGCAAACACATTTTATTGCTTATATACCACTGCCGTCAGTATCCCGTTACACTACCTTCTTTTTCCCGTCAGTTTTCTCACAAATTCCGATTGTACCCTCACATTAGATAATAAAAAAAGAAAAAGAAAATTCAACTCGCGCACGCCCGGCCCTCCTCATCCCCACAACTCCAAGCACGCACCCGACCTCCCATCTCCACGCATGAGCGCGAGCGGCGCCTCCAACCAGCCGCAATGGCGGAACCGCCGCCAGCGTCACCACAGCCCCTACAGCCGCTCCCCCGACCCCTACCAATGCCACAGATTCTCGTCGCCGCTGCGCTTCAAAGCTTCTCGCCCACCGCATCTTCGGCGTTCTCCAGGCGACGCCTCATGGCGGAACCGCCGCCGACGCTTCCTCTGCCCCTGTCGCATGGTCCCGTCTCCGCCGCGCCTCTAGCTCTCTCGTCCACCACATCTTCAACGGCCGCACATGGGCTAGTAGCACCAACCACTCGCAGCGGCCAAGTCGCCCAGAACCCTAGGATTGGGGATTCCGGTGAGGTGGAGAGCAGGGTTGTGGCACCGACGGCCGAAGCCCTCCCCAAAATCAATTCTTCTGTGGGCGCACTTGTAGGAGCCCCTCTGCCCCAGATTTCCATGGCCGGCGAGGAGGACGACATGGCTGATGAATGCGACTCGACCTCTCTCTCTCTCTCTGCTATTTGCGCTAGGTAATTTCTTGGATTATCTCTCTTTTTGCTGCAATTTTTGGTAGGAGAATGCGCAATTGACATGCTTTGCATCATCCACAGGATGATCCAGTCTTGTACTTACACAAAGAGAGGTGAAGGTTTGTTGCAAAGTGGAACCAAAATCAAAGGGGATTCTACATTCGGGCTATAGATTATTGAAGGTACCAGGACAAGTATGAAGGATTTGTTGGCTTCTATTGCTGGAACCTTTGCTTTTGCTTTATGCTCAGAGGATAATATATTTCTTGAGTATGTTGATTGCACTAGTGGCAAAAATATCTCTGTGTCAAATGATGAAGAATGCATGAAAATGTTTGACTGTTTTAATCAGAAGAAGTGGCCATTTGATCATCAAATATTCTAAGAGAAGTGATAATGTTGATGTTCCATGTACTCCTTAGAACCAAACACCATTTATAACCTAGTCAACCAAGTAATGTCATGGATGAAGCTAGTTTATGCCTAACAGATACATATCTTGACAATCTCCATGAAGAATATGAACATGTTGGTGTAGATGAGGAGGACCAATACTCAATTGGCGATGTTGGTTCCTATAGTGATGATGAGGTCGGTGAAAAAGATATACCAAATACTTATTATGTTGAGGATATCAACGATGATGAGCAATGGGTTGCGGTGTTGGGTTCTATGGTAGGGTGCGTCGACTGCAAATTAAAATTTTCCTACGCGCAGAACAACCAGGAACATGCTACGGGAATGGGTCACCAATCATTACCACTAGACGCGCAGTGTCATGCAGCGGAAGAAGAGTTGGGGCAGCGCGTACGCGTGGATCGTTTCCTCCTCGTCCGATCTCCCTCAAACAGCCGGTCGTCGGGTCCCTCGTACAGGTTCGCCGGAGCGGCGCAAGTGCACCGCCTCTAACGGTATCCGCGTGTGCAGGAGGAACGTCGTGCGGCGGACTTCTAGGTCCGATCACACAACCGGCGGCGAGTGGAGGTGTCTATTCGCAACACATGCAAACCCTAGTGACAGCACCGAAGCGATCAATCACATGAGTGTGCGCACCTCCACTTTATATAGGCGTCCATCGCGGGCTCAACACTTGGGCCTCGCACGGACCCTAAAGCCCATAAGTCTACTCAGCCACAATCCGAATATAGCTCGGATCACATACGACCAGTGTCCTCGGATCCGACCTCGTAGGTTCCTTCCCTTAAGTGTGCGACCCCTTAGGTTCAAGTCGGCTTGGTCACAGTTCGGATCACCTCTGAACTGCACGATTGGTAGCGGCCTCTAGCAAGGCGTGCCGACCACCAAGTAGACAATGAAGCTGGTTGGCGAACCTATACATCATACTTCCATTCCTTTTGCCACACGATATATGTTGTCGGGATCAAGGCGAGTCTGTCATCCTTGTGCTAGCCCGACCTATTTCTCGTTCCAGTGATGCCGACCATAAACCAGATTATCTCATAATCCTTGTCGCATGGTCATGCTTATCCTGGTCGGATCACACGAGGGGCCCACCCGAGTATATCTCTCCTGGTCGGAGGGGCAAATCCCATCTTGCTCGACCATGTCTCGCAGCATGGGTCTGGACAAGCCCGAAACCTACCTTTGTAACTACCAAGTCACGGAGTAGCGTTTGGTCGGCCCAAAGCAAGTCTGTCACCATCCCGAGTACATGTGCCAGCTCAGGTCTTAGGACATAGAACATATGTTGTATTAGAGACTCACAGATGACATATCTCTTCGTCTCATAGTTGGGTCTGTCCGACTCGGACCTTATTCGACCCGGATCTGACTACATCGAATCCAACAAGATCCTTCCAAGTCCATATTATCCGGTTAGCATCCAATGCTCCATGGTTAGTGAGACCCAAGCCATCAACCATGTCATATGCTAGTCTAGTTGGCTGCGCGTCCACGCAGCCCTTTCGACTAGGGACCTTTTAGGACAGTCATCATACAATGCATAGTCCCACAAACAAGTCATGTACTTGCTAATACACATCATTAATAATGTCCAAGGACTATCTTTATTCATAAACACATAGGAAATATCATCATACATGATTGCCTCTAGGGCATATCTCCAACATGCGGAAGATGCTAGACCGGATGCTATTCCAGAAATTGCCTATGACAAAGAAAACCCGCCAATGCATGTTGGTGCAAAGTACCCCAACATAGAAGAGTTTAGGTTGGCAATTGCTACATATGTTGTAAAGAAAGAGTTCGAATTTAAGGTTGAAAAAAGTGAACCTACTCGATTCAGGGCTTATTGTCGTCGGGCGAACAAGACAAGCTGTAAATGGAGAATTCATGTTGGGAGGTTGGATGACCGAGGAACTATGGAGGTATTTTGGTTGCATAATTTTGTTGAATGATGTCTTGTTGTAAAATGGAGTTGACTGACACTACTTTCTCCCATTATTTATTTAATGCAGGTCAAAGTTCATGTGCAGGAGCACACATGTTCTAGCACAAAGAAAAAAAGAAGCAAAAAATGCTTCAAAGGCATGGGTATGTGAGAAAGTCATGGACTAGGTAAAAGAAGATCCTAGTGTTCGGCCGATGGAATTACGCAGGAGGCTACATGACAAGTACAAGATCAAGGTCCAATACACAAAAGTATTCCGTGGCAAAGGGCTAGTAGTGGCTAAGTTGTTTGGTAATTGGGATGATTCTTTTGACAAGCTATATGCTTGGAAAGTTGAGGTTGAGAAGAGGTCTCCTGGAAGTATAGTTGCGATTGACCACATGGAGTACGATCAGAAAAAATATTTCATACAGATGTTTGTTGGGCTGAAGCCTTTGTGCGATGGATTCTTGGCTGGCTGCAGACCTTACTTGGCGATAGATAGCACTCATTTGGCAAGCAAGTATAGACGCCAATTAGCTACTGCTTGTGCTATTGATGGGCATAATTGGTTGTACCCTGTAGTCTATGGAGTTATCGACTAGGAGACTACTGAAAGTTGGGTTTGGTTTTGGGGGAAGCTTCGTGATGCTATTGGCTCTCCCCCGGTCCAGCTATATGTTCAGATGCAGGAAAAGGGATTGACACTACAATCGAACATGTATTTGGGTATGCAGAACATAGAGAATGCATGCGGCACTTGGTTGTGAACTTCAAGAAAAAAATCATGGTAAAGGTTTTGATGATCATTTGTGGCTAGCTGCTTATTCATGGACTCCTCGAGGGTTTGACTATGACATGGCAGCCATAGAGGACAAAAAGGCTGCTGCAATAGCATACTTAAACAAGTACCACAACAGGCTATGGTCAAGGAGCAAATATTCAACCTCCTTAAAAGTGGATTATGTGACAAATAATTTGGCCGAGTGTTTCAAAAACTGGATCCGCAAGCACAAAGGTTTAATGTTGTTTCAGCTCATGGACGAGATCAGAAGAAAGATTACTGTTAAATTTGAGAAGAGGAGAAGGGTAGCTAGAAAATTTCAAGGTCGACGTATACTTCCAAGTGTCATGAAGGAGTTGAATGACATAAGCAGGGGGCTGGACATTGAATATAAGAGAATAGATGACATGATTGAAGAGGTGAGTGAGAGTGTTGCGCTAGGTGGCAAGCGCCATGTCACTGATCTAGCAAATAGGACATGCACATGCAGGGCATTTCAAGTCTTCGGGAAGCCTTGCAAACATGCAATTAGCTTTATTACTGGAATTAGGGGGGTCACAATAGAAGACTTCGTTGATGATTGTTACATCGTTGCCAAGTTCGCTGCAGCTTATGCTCCTATTCTTCATGGCCTAACCGACATGTCTCAATGGCCAAGTGTGAACAAAGAATTCTTCTTGAACCCCCCAATCCTTAGGAGGGCCCCTGGGAGGCCAAAGGTACAAAGGCACAAAAGTGGTGCTGAGAATAGCAAGGGGAAGGGAAAGAAAGGCCAACACCAATGTCCAATTTGCAAAGCTTATGGACATAGATGGCAAAGCTGCAAAGATGTTGTTCCTGAAGCACTAGAAGCCTATGCAGAAGTAGGAAAGCAAAAAAAAGGTACTTGCTATTTCAATATGAGATGTATGTTCCACCTTACTCTTGTCTTAATTAAGCTATAATATGTGAAACTCATGCAGGGACAAAAGAAAGAAAAAACCCATTACAAAAACTATTTGTACAACATCAGATCAAGCAACCGATGGTACACTACCTCTACTTCCGTGTCCAAGTGAAAATGAAACTGCACTAGCTCTACTTTCATGTCCAAGTGATGCAATTCAAGACGATGTCGACAAGTCTACATCATCGAAGACTACCTCTAAATCTAGAAGGTATGAAAACTGCTCCAAATTTACTTATATTCGGTGAGTGTACCTCTAAATCTAGAAGGTATGAAAATGCACCAAATTTACTTATATTCTACGAGTGTACCTCTACATCATCGAAGACTACCTCTAAATCTAGTATGTAATCAAAAAAAATTATGTAGATCAAAGGTCATATCTGTTGCGCCTGACAACCCTGCAATGGGAACTCGAAGCAAGAAGAGAGTTGCACCTAACAGCCAAGCAATGGCCAGTCAAAGCAAAAAAAAAAGTTGAAGCTGTGAAATTCCCTAAAATCTCGCGTATTATCTGTACACAACTCTTCATGTGTATGCTATTTTATTTAGAGACTTGCTTGTGTGAACAAGATATTTCGGTTGTGGTATTTTGATTCTGGAAGATGTGAACTTGGTACTGATTGTGCGAGATTTAATGTGGTGTTTGCTGAATCTCTTCTAAATGATGTGAATTTTCTTGAGTATATTACTCAGTTGCTGGAATTATTTATATGTTGGAATTGTTAGATAGTCACTATATTTTTGCTGGAATGCTGAAAATAGAGAAGGAATGCTGTCAATTTTTTTCTGGACATGTTTTACAGTTGTTTGCTTATTTGCCATTGAGGGCAGGATGGTCATTTTGGCCACTTACCGGACTGAGGAAACACTAGACTAATTGCTAGTAGTATATAGGCAATAGAATTTGTTTGTGTTTGGTATATAAGCACTGAAGCTTTGTTGGATGGCAAATGAGCCATTGCAAATGTTGTTGATGGTATAGAAGCATTTTTCTCATCTTTTTCCGGTGCGCCAAACTATTCTAGGCAGGACTGGGACCTGGATCAGTGAGTACAAGGTACAAACTTCAGAAATTTAGAGATGAGGATTCGTTTGCAACAAGATCTATAAACTCGAGGTTTAAAATATACTTCACTCCATTAAGCTACCTTCATGCACATTAGGTTTCTATTCCACGATCTTTTTCCTTTCGACTTTTCCATTCTGTACACACTGTAGCTACTCGGAGCACTATAGCGAGCCAGACACAACAGCCCACGCTGGTTTTGATATACTCCCTCCGGTACTTTTTAGTTCGCATATAAGATTTGTCTGAAGTTAAACAAAGTAAACTGTGACCAAGTTTATAGAATAAAATACTAACATTCAGAATGTGAAATCAACAACATTAGATGCGTCGTGACATTAGTTTTTATATTATACAAATTTAGCATTGTAGATGTTAATATTTTTTCTTATAAATATGATCAAACTTTACAAAGTTTGACTTCAGACAATTCTTATATGCAGAGTAAAAAGGATCGAAGGAAGTATTTTGATGAAAATATTAACATTTTTAACGTAAGACGATGGTTGCGCGCGCTCATCCAATCACCCCAATTAGAATCACAAACCAAGATGACCATGTGTTTGTAGATGAGGTCTTTGTAGAGGTTGAGGATTTTAACCTTCCTAACATTTGAAAGGAGCAAAACAGGGAGCACACACATATTTTTTGATTTATTTTAGACTGTTGAGTATATGATTATTAGGAAATATATAATAGATTAGGATTTGGTCCTGCCTTATCTTGTACTTCAAATTAATCATGTATTTCTATATATATGTCCACGAGGCTCAAGCAATAAAACAACAACAATTCCACCAAATCTCCCTCCCCTTCTAACATGGTATCAGCCTAACCGATCGAAACCCTAGCCGCCGTCGTTGCTTCCGCTCCGCGCCGTCCCCGGGGCGGTGGATCTCCATGATCACCACCGAAGGCCGCGTCATTCGTACTTAGGATTCGTCCGCCGATCGTGTTGATCGACTGCCCTAAAGAATCTTTTTTCCGATCAATTGTTCTGGGTTATTCTCTCTCGCCGGTCATTTGATCGGTGTCACTTTTTGGGTTTTCGATCTATAATCGGTTTGCATCGCCGGCCGCCGTTCGTCGTCTACAACTTGGGCACTTCATCAGCATCTTCATCAACTCCGACGGGATCGGGTTGCCACAGTGTGCCTCTGCTTCACGCATGCCGCGCGTCCTGTACGCTGGTACGGCAGTCGCCCGCGCAGTCCTGCACTGCCCTGTCGTCGCGGCCGCATGGCCCGCGACCACTCATGGTCTCGCGCGGGCGTGTTTGGTGGCTGGAGCAATCCCGTTGGTGCCCATCTATGCACACCACGTTCCATGCAGCTTGCGTGTACATGGCTGGTCGTGCATGTTCTGCCGTTCCACGTGTGGCTGCTTTTGTGCATCCGCGTTCGATCGTCCTGTCCGCTCGATTGCGCGCTTCTGCATCGTTCGGCCGCTCGGACGGGTACCTCATCTGTTGCGCCTTGCATGTGCGCGTCTCCGCCGGATTCAGCGAAGAACATCGTCGAGTATATACATTTCTCCGTGGATTGAGTAACAGGCTGCCGCTGCGTCGCCCAGTTGGGCCGCAGCGCCGCCGCCCCATGATTCTTTCCGTGGCCGTACCGATCTACGCCGTCGCTGTGTCGCCCCTTCGGACCGTAGTGCCGCGGGACGTGATCCCGTCGCCGTTCTGAGGTCGTTCCTGTGGATGCACCACCTCATGCGCTGCCGTTGTGTCGCTCTTTGGGCCATAGTGCCGCGGCCTGCGGTCAACTGCCGCACTGAGGCCGTCCGCTCAGGGTCGTCCCCGAGGCTGCATCGTCCCTCGCGCTGCCGCTGTGTCGCCCCGTCGGGCTGTAGCGAGCGTGGCACGCAATCCTTGCAACCATCCTGAGGTCTTCCCCGTCGTCGCCCCGACCTGCCCGCCGCTATTGCGTCGCCTCTTCGGGCCGTAACGATGCGGCCCGTGGTCCACCGCCGTCCCTGCGCGTCAACTTTTTAGTGGTATGCGTCACGCCGCCTCCCTTGACGCGGGAACGTCACTGTCCGCGCCGGTCTTCGTCACGCTGTTGGGTTCTTTCTCGCCTACTTCGAGCATCGCCGCCGCACTCCCTTCCTAACCGCCGCCGCCGCCTCCTCAGGCCGCCGCCGCCGTTGCTCTTCTTTCGCGGCTCCACGACGACTTCCTCGACACCGGCTACCCCAACTCGACACCGACCACGGCGTCCCTCGCACGGCTACCTCAACAACGGATACATCACCGTACGCTCTCGGCTACATCGACATCGGTACAAAGGGCTACCGCCTTGCTTGAGCAACCTCGTCGGTTTCCACTCCAACCACGCCTTCCGCGATGCGTCGATGGTTACGACTGTGGGGGGTGTCCGTCGGCTTGCCTTCAGATTCTGCTCCAGTCTCACCGTCTGCGTCGCTACCATTGTGACTGCGGGGGATGTTGAGTATATACTCCCTCCGTCTGAAAATACTTGTCATCAAAATGGATAAAAAGAGATGTATCTATAACTAATATACATCTAGATACATCCTCTTTTATTCATTTTGATGACAAGTATTTCCGGATGGAGGGAGTAATTATTAAGAAGTATAGGATAGACTAGGATTTGGTCCTGCCTTATCTTGTACTCCAAGTTAATCATGTACTCCTATATACGCCCACGAGGCTCAAGCAATAAAACAACAACAATTCCACCAAATCCCCCTCTCCCTTCTAACACAGACTTTCCGGCGATGTTCGTCTAGTAGGAGGAAATGTTTCCGTTCATTACGAGGTACTTATGGTAACTTCGTTAGTCTTAAGATACTATGCCGATTCAGTCTTTTGGAGATGTTTATTTGTATATAATATAAGCGTGTTTTTACAGGGGTGGATGTATGATTATGAGTGCGAGCGACTTTGATCGTATTGTTTAAAATAAAAAAGCAGGGTCACGGACGTTCGGGAAGTCGCCTACCGTGTTGGGCGATCAGTGCGCAACGGACGCGTGGCCGTGAGCACGGAGTGGAGTGTCCACGCAAATCCGTATTTTTTGAAGAGATGCCGCCACCTTCTGCTGTTCGTGGGCGTGTTTGCTTGGTTGCCCACCAGCTAACTAAACCAAGACATTAATACCCAGACCAGACCTCCTCTACCCATCCCTACCCTTCAGAAATCGGGCCCCTCATAAATCTGGGCGCAATCGTTTGTGGGGAACGGCGGAGCTCCTTGTCTCCAAATCCCTACACTCCTTGAGCTGTTCATCTGCAGATTCATCCCAAGTACTCCTCTCCAGGTTCATCAGAAGAATCAAGGTAGTACGAAGAGTACTCTCCAATCTCAGTTAAGGTTTGGTCTCACACCCCAGTTTAGCTGCAGTCCATTTAGCATCTCGTGCAAATTCATTCCATTCCAGTCAGTCAGCACTCGGCACTCAGCAGTTCTTGATGCAAACCAGAGCTAACCGAACCCCCGGCTTCCGAACCTCATTACGGCAGATGGAGACGGAGCCCGTGAGCGCGGCCACGGGGGCCACGGGGTCCGTCCTCGGGAAGCTGGGCGCTCTGCTCGCCGACGACCATGGCGACGTCGAGTCCCTCAAGGCGGAGCTCCAGGCGGTGCACTCCTTCCTCAAGACACTATCCCAGGCGGAGGATCCCGGCGAGCGAGGCAGGCGCTGGATGAAGGAGGCGCGGGAGTTCTCGTACGACGTGGAGGACGCCCTAGACGAGCTCATTCTCCCTCCCCGCGACGGATCTGGTAATAGCAACCCAGATGGCTTCTCTGAAAAGATCAGCACATGGTTGACGGAGGCGGCGGCTCGCCGTCGGACAGGCCAAGAGATCAGCGACAGCATCTCCAGGGCCGGCACCGGCGGCGTCGAGGCAGAGGATCCCCGCCGGGACTGCTCTCTCTACAAGGAGACGGGTGAGCCCGTGGGCCTCGACGGGCCCGCTGATGAACTCATCAAAATGTTGAACGGAGGAGGACAGCAATTGGGGGTGGTTTCCATCGTCGGGTGTGGCGGGCTGGGCAAGACGACCCTTGCTCGTCGTGTCTACAACACGTTCGGTGAGCAGTTTGAGTATCGGGCTTTTGTCTCCGTCTCCCGGAAACCTCATTTGGTGGCGATTTTGAGGGATATTCGTAGCCAGCTGGGGTATGAGTATGACCAGACCTTAACTGAGGATGCGCAATCGCTCGCTGACAGCGTCTCCAATTTCCTTCAGGATAAAAGGTACTGTACGCCAGTTCAGATAATAGGAAATTTACACTTTTATTAACCAGCTATAGCATGTAGCTATTTTATCTTCACATATGTTCCAGCGACACGAGGTCCGTGTGAGAGAATATACATTTGCTAGATAGAGTTATAGACCAAGAAAGGTGGGCCGGTCTAAGTTCTTTCAGTTTGTATCCAAGTGTGACTCATTCCGCACTACCATATTTTTGAATAGTTCATGCCAATAATGTTAATTTTGATGACTTCATGACACACTTTTCACTGAACTGCTCATTAAATTAGCTCCTATTTCAGCAAGTTTTGTGTAAAAACTGCTATCCTTTCGAGAACACGGGACAAATTTTGAAGCTAACATTAAGGAGACAAATTGGCCTATGCTGCTGAATCCGTGAAATGTTGTACAGACTACTGGATATTTTCCCTTGTTTTGTGGAATTTTCCTACATGTAGTAGAACTTATGATAGTGCTTAGGAGTGTGTTTCTTTATTTTTGTTGTAACGACTGTAGCTTGCTGTTGACATTGCAAAATTATGTGCCAGGTACTTCATCGTAGTAGATGATGTATGGGATGTTCAAACATGGGATATTATCAAGGGTGCCTTTCCAAAAAGCAATTTTGGCAGCAGAATAATCACGACAACGCGTATACATGAAGTAGCCAAATCATGCAGTGCAACATGTGGGGGTCGAGCTTATACGTTAAGCCCTCTCATTACCGCCGACTCGGAAAGGTTGTTCTATAAGATAGTGTTTAATTCTGGTGAGCAATGCCCATCCCACCTCAAAAGAGTTTCTGACAAAATCTTGCAAAAATGTGGTGGTCTGCCCCTGGCAATTATTGCTATATCCGGTTTGCTGGTTGCTAAAAATCATGAAGATCAATGGGAGCAAGTGTACAGTTCTATCAGGCATGGACTGGGAAGCAGCCCTGCTGTTGAAAGAACCATGAGGATTTTGTTGCTTGGCTACTTTGATCTTAGCCCTTGCCTAAAATCTTGCCTACTTTATCTCAGTGTATTCCCGGAAGGTTATGCTATCAAGAAGGAACGTTTGGTAATGAGATGGATTGCTGAGGGATTCATTCCTGAAGAGCATGGACATACCCTGTATGAGTCAGGAGAGAGGTGTTTTAACGAGCTCATCAACCGGAACCTGATCCAACCAGGGGAGATGAATAAGTTTGGTGAGGTGGAAAGCTGTCGAGTCCATGGCATAATTCTTGATTTCCTCGTGTCCATGTCAAACCCAGACAATTTTGTTACTTCATTTGGTGTACCTGGTGTAAATCCTGAGCCGCAAAACAAAGTCCGTCGGTTGTCTCTACAGGGTGACAGTGAGATTCCTGCAGATCTTATTTTGTGTAATGCCCGGTCACTTTCTGTTTTTGGTGGTTGTGTTAAAATGCCATCCCTATCGAAGTTCAGACACTTGCGCATTTTAGATTTGGAAGGTTCTGGGGAAGTAGATCAACTTCTTGCAAAAATAGGTGGTCTGTTCCATCTTAAGTACCTGAGGCTCAAGTCAAAAATTGGGAAGCTTCCCCAACAAATAGCAGAGTTACAGTCCTTGGAGTCACTTGAGATATGTGAAAGCAATGCGACAACTGAGGTTCCATCAGCCATCAATCAACTCACACAATTGGTACGTCTAGTTGTTAACGATGAAACCATATTACCGGATGAAATTGGAGGCATCAAAGCATTGCAAGTGCTCAGAGGCATTAATGTCAACACCCAGTCGACCAACTTTGTTCGGCAAGTTTGTCTGCTATCAAACCTGAGGGAACTGAGCATAAGTTTTATCAACTATTATGCTGGTGATAACTGGAAGGAGAACCAGGAAGAGATGGTCAGTTCGATATGTCGGCTAGGCGGAGCAAACCTTCATGTTCTACACATTACTATCAATGAGGGAGCAGATGAGATCTTTGAGGAGTCATGGAGCCCTGCTCCACTTAGTCTCCGGGAACTTGTCGTCGAGGTGGGCGTTGTCTCGAGTGTTCCAAGATGGATTGGCTCACTTGTCAACCTCCAGAAATTGGCGGTACCTATGTGGGAAGTTGGGGAGGAGGATGTGGTGATCCTGGGAAGCCTGCCTGATCTGCGCCATCTTAGCCTCACTGCACTGGCTGCTGGATCAAAGGAAGGGCGGCTTAGGGTCACCCAAAGCCATGGATTCCCTTCCTTGGTCAGTTTCCAGATCGTGGAGAAGAGTGTGCACTGGGGTTAGCTTTTGAAGCTGGCTCCATGCCAAAGCTACAAAATCTCGAGCTCGAGTTCGATGCGGAGGAAACTAGTTCTCTGACTAATGGTGGTTTTGATTTTGGCATCGAGCATCTCTCCTGCCTCACAAGCACAACGGTTCGCTCTACTTACGACGATCCCATTCGTCCCACGTTGGAGGCTGCCATGGAGAGATGCATCAACGACCATCCCAACCGTCCCACGTTGATATGGATGAAATGAATATTTGTAAGATACTGGTTCCCTCTTCCAAAGATTTGACACTCAAAAGTATGTACTGTGTTGTGTTTTTTCTTCTATCTATCCTCTCACAATATCTCTTTCCATATGTTATTTTTCTACCTCTTTCAGGGCAAAATTCAAGCAGGCTGATAGAAGCTGCAGTTAGCATGAGCATCAAGATGGGTGAACATGGTTATAGGGTGACTCTGAAAAGCCAAGAGCAGAGCAATAACCGGACTGAAGTTCTTGTTACATCAGTTAAGTGGCATTCTATCTATCCAAAAGTTTATTTCAAGAAAACTGTTTTCTTGAAATGTTTCTAGACATGGGCAATCAGCGTGGTGTACCTCATGGCTGATGGTTAATATTTTCTTTTTGATACTTCGTTGTTTCGTTAAAGTGAGCAAGTGACATTTAAAACTTCCTTGAGTATGTATAGTTACATCAACATCTTCTTTTGCGGGGAAAGTACATCGACATCAATAGTGTGTTTTTTGTGTATGTTCCTGCCGACGCTGTCCTGCCGTCCCCTGCCAGGCGGCACCCGGCGCCGCCGGTAGCTGCTCCTCCGGGGCTCAGCTGGTGTTCGTGCTGACTGAAAAGCAGCCGGAGTTGGTGGGCCATGTGTATCACGTAAGGAAGCGGTCGGCGGAGGCGGCTGCCAGCCGCTCCAAGTGGAGCCAGTTCGCCGCTTTGGAGCCATTCCCCCGGCCAGCGATGGTGAAGAGGCTCTCCGCGACGCCATCCTCCAATTTGAACTAGTAGTCCGATGGCATGTACGTATTATAAACTACCATATGCTATGTCATGTATGAACTATGTGCTATGTGTTATATGAACTATGAAGTACGTCGTTTGATCTATGTTGCATGACATTGTGTCGATCTATGTTGCATGATAGTGCGGATTTGAGCTGACAAGGGCAATGGCGGCGGTGGGTGAAGTTTCTCTATAGCCTCCTGATTTGAACTAGTATAACATGTCTAATTTTAGTAGTCTGATGGACATGGCCACATGGGTAAGGGCAAAGGTGGCAGTGGGTGAACTTCCTCTATAGCCTGATTTGAACTAGCAGAACAGGAAGTTTCTCTATAGCCTCCTGATTTGAATTAGTATAACATGTCTAATTTTGTTAGTTCGGTGGCATGTATGATGTACTACCCTATGTTATGTCCTGTATGAACTATGTGCTATGTCATATATGAACTATGAAGTATGTTGTTTGATCTACTTCGTATGATATGGTGTGGAACTGTGGATATAGGGGTCTGCATGAACTACCCTATGCTATATCATGAACTATGTGATATGAAGGCGTTTGATCTACTTCATATGATATTGTGTGGATTTGAGGGTTTACATAGGGGTGGCCGGGCACAGGTGCGTCTGCCAACATATAGGGGTCAAATTAGGATATACGGCCAGGCTAGATCTTCCCGCATGACTCGTCGCATCAATCACGGCAATATTATGATTTGGATTTTTGCCGACGCATGGCAGTATGTTCCCTATTCTGGCAGCACATATGATCAATAAATGTATATGAAAAATCAACTCAAGAAATCAAACATCCAACATGATATATGAAGACAACAGCTATCCCAATGAATATCCAAGTGGCGAATTTATTCAGATACTGGGTTTTTACAACAATATAGTACAATCTTCGCTGATATTAACAAAATACACTCCTCTCAATTGTTTATTTATTTATTTACGGGGAAACGAGAGAAGGCCATGCAGGCAGTGGCAGTACAATTCTAAATGAAGGGTCCACATAGCAACAGAGTATTTTTATGCTGCACTGGGTGAACAGCAAGCCCACACTCAGTGTCCCTATTGTAAACCCAAGGTCCAAAGGAAAAAAACACACATGACTGTTGACAACTTCAATGCCATCATGCGAAAATTCTTATGTAGCACAAACTAATCCATCTTGACATTCGAATATAGGAGCGTGTCCCTGGTAAGCGGCATGTTCATAAGCAGGCAAATCTGCACAATCAGCACATAGTGCCGTCAGAGATGCGTTTCAACAAAGTTAATCAATAATAGACAAGACTAGGAGAAAGCATGCTCACCCCAATGAGAGTTGACACAAGAAAGATGATCCCTGTAATCCATGCAAGACTCAATCTAACAAGATATATAGCAGCTATAGAAGCTGTAGCATTAGTTTTAGATGCTTCTGCAAGCCTTCTTGAGATATGCAATGAAGACGGTGCATCGATGATGGATGCCAAGGATGTTGAAGCCTCCTTGGTGGATATTACCAGCCCAACAATTTTCCCTATATTAACACATGACAAATGTCAAAAGAGAAGAAAATAAATCAACTGGCAATAGTGTTCTGCAAATATAACAAGAGTACTCATTCATAAGGTTATGTTTTAAGTCAACAATCAACGGCACAAAGTTACTTACCATTATATGCTCCTTGCAATTGATCAAATGCTTTGGTGAGAGCTGTTTGAACTACTTCCACTCCCTGCTTGACAATTTCTGCGGAACCATATTCATCTTCCAGAGCCTAAATAAACCCATCAAATAAGTAACTTCATATGACTAGCATAGGGGGTTGGGGTCATGTGCTTCATAAGAATATTCAAATTGCATAAAGATACTGTTGCTGTTGAGAAAATTCCTTATATAACACTGTTTTAAATGTTGTTTCCTTATTTGACACTGAAAAACTTGTTCTTCCCTATCTAACACCGTGTCTAAATTTTATGCCCTTTTTATGACACTTCCGTCCATTTTAAGACTTAACTGTGTTAAATGGCATCTGAAAAGACCTATTTGCCCCTCATGTAGTATGTGACAATTTTTAAGTGGTTGTTTAGCTTGAGTATGCAACTCTATCTAAATGGCAAGTCTGGTAGATCTACTCAATTTGCCCCTGGGAGCAGTGCGTTTAGAATTCCTATCCATCATCGTATATGGCAGATATTCCTATCCATCATCGTATATGGCAGAAATTTGCTCACGTACCTAGCAAAATGTTGGAAACAAACACGACCTCGTGTCCGTGTAGAATTCCTATCCATCATCGTACATGGCAGATATTGCTAGGTGTATATGTATCTACCCAGCCCCTTAGTAACAGCCGTAAGTTCAGATTGAAAGAAAGAAAATAAACAAGACTGACACGGTCCTGTGGCCATCAATCGCCTCATGTGTCGCCGAGATAATATTGCTAGCTTGGTTAGCTAGCCAGCCAACGTAAAATCGATCAGGCGAGAGATCGACTGCTAGCTAGCTTCATCTACGTCTTGACGGAACCATTAGCTCCGAAAGTACTCAAGTCTGTATGTCGGAAAGCACTCGGCTACAACAACGTCGAGGTCGGGTCGAAGGCCAACACAAATCGAGTCGGCCAGATACACACATACACGTAAAAATTTCACATACCACATGAGGGGCAACTTTTCATGTGTCATTTAACACCATTAAGGCTTTAAAATAGACGGAAATGTCATAAAAGGCATAAAATTTAGATGCAGTGTTAAATAAGGAAGAAAAAAAATTCAGTGTCAAATAAGGCAACAAATTTGAATACAGTGTTAAAATAAGGAATTCTCTCGTTGCTGTTTGGTCTTAGGAATGAATAGTTACAGCCTTACAGGGTCTCTCGAATATTTTGCTGTGCACAGTTCATAAGAATATTTAAATTGCAGCTAAATATTTATGTTTATAATTACCTTAATGCCCGTGAAGTGGCATACTAATAACTCTGCAGGGCTCACAATGCCTCCTGAGAAATCTTCGTGAACCTGAATACCCCTTTTGATGGTTTTGAGAAGGGAGATCAAGCTGGATGCAAATTCAACGTCTACTTCCTGTGTAGACATGCAAATCAAGTTAAATAATTCCTACAATTTAATAGTCAATTTTGCACAAACTAGGAAGTGACCTCATCCAATTTTAACAGAAAAAGCAATGCATCCTCAGAGACGAGTTATGTTCTTTTGAAGCCAAGTTCAGGTTAGTATGCAAATGGATGATGAAGCGATGCTAACCTTATTGAGGAGCAAAGTAAGACTGTTTCCACTCTTCAATGGGATGATTAATTTGCTATCAGCCTTCTGATAGGATCCCTCCAACCAGGTTGCCTGCACACAAAATATTCTACTTATAGTTTCTAAATTGTATACTAGTTTTCTCCTAAAGAAATAGTATACTTACCAAGTTGGTGAGTTCATTATCAAGAACATCTGATCCAGAAGATTCATCTGAACGAATGACAATCAATTCACCCCTATCTGCAAGGTACATGATCAATGATACTTATGTGTTGACAGGGCAAATACAGAAGTAGGGGCATCCAAGTTCCAAAAAAAGGGAGATGTTCAGTAATTAGTCAGACCTGTAAGCCCTGTAGCAGCATTTTTTGCACCATCAATCTTGGTTTTGTAAATACTACCGCATCAGATACGAAGCTATCGACAGAGTCTGATATATGATCAAGAGAGACAACATTAGTCGCTACATCAAAATGCATCAATGATTCAGATAGAATCATCCCCAACAAATTAACATACCATGGGATCCATCAATTTGCACCAAGAAAACAGCACGAGGCCTGTCAAATGGTTTCGGCAGTAGCAGCTTGTTTAACTGAAAATCAAGATAGACAAAGGTTGAATGGCTTAGATAGAGTAGCACGATGCATGCAAAGACTAGCTGAATCCCAAAAGCTAAATAACCTTTGCAGAAGAAGGCAGAGGAAGCATGGCAGGTGGTGCAAAACCAAGCAAGACGGAAACAGCTGCAGAAACTTCATCAAGTGACATCAACGTGGCCTGTTGTAGCATGGCAAGGCATATCATGAGATCATACTGGCGCTTGGGTTACAAATGAAATAAAAACGAAAGCTAAGGTTGATCTGTCATGGTAACCAGCATTGCCTTCACAATTAACGAAGAAAACGGTGGCAGTTAGTCGAAGCAAGGGTAAAGTGCTATTAGGGCATGTATAAACGCAGGTGCTTGAAGAGGTGCTTAGCAAACAAAACAAAAGAACTGTTTCTTGTCATGAAGGCCGGCTAAGATGCTACTCCCTCCGTTCCTAAATATTTGTCTTTCTAGACATTTCAAATGGACTACCATATGTAGACATATTTTAGAGTGTAGGTTCACTCATTTTGCTTTGTGTGTAGTCACTTGTTGAAATATCTAGAAAGACAAATATTTAGGAACGGAGGGAGTAATTTATAGGTACCGCTGATTAACGCGTTGCTATGCATGTAGCTACCTGTAGCTAAAAGATAATACAACTATCTGATTAAGTACCCATGGAGAGTATAGGTGCTTAGCTAGTACTCCCTCCGTAAACTAATATAAGAGTGTTTAGAATACTAAACTAGTAATCTAAACGCTCTTATATTAGTTTACAGAGGGAGTAGATGAGAACATATATGGCTGGACAGTTGACGATCTACTTAGCTATATTCGCTCTCTTTAATCCCCGGCGTAAATGCATCATATCGCGGTGAAACAGCTAGTATTTGGTGCTGTCCTGTCATCTGGTATTTGTGTTTTGAATTCAATGCTTGTCTGGTATTCGTTACCTAACCTACGAACTAAAAACCGGAATCCGGCATGGATTTGCTGGAAGAGTCGTTCGAGCGCGTGAGAAGCAGCAACGGGTTGGTCCGTACAGAAAGAGAGGGGACAATCGGTGGCCGAACCTGGTCGTCCTGCTGATCCCGCAGGTAGCGGTGCGACGCGCCGTCGATGAAGGCGGCGGCATCTCCATGTCCCTGTGGCCACATACGGATGGAGCCATCGTAAGGGGGCGCGACAGAGATGAGGGATTGCAAAGAGAGGGAGAGCTGGGTACCTCAGGGGCGGCGGCGACGAAGGAGAAGGCAAGCGCGAGGAGAGGGAGGAGGAGGAGGAGGTGGTGACGGCGAGCCATGGTCGCCGGCGTCGGCTGGAGATCCGATCGAGTCGCTACAGAAGATTTGGATCTTGGCTGCCCCCCTCTGTCTACCTCTAGAAAATAGATTGTCCGATTGGGGAAACAAATTGTGTAAGGGCTTGTTTGATTAGGGTGATCCCGGCTGGGATCCTAGCCCAATCCATACCTGGCCAAACGGGCCGTGCGACGGCACGACGGTTCGCCCATTGTAATCGTGCCTGGCGGCCGCTACGGCCAAAACGACATTATACGGGCCGTCTGCGTGCGGCCAGCGTCGCCCTCAGGCCGGGCCCGATTAGTAAACGGTAAGACGTTGCCGTCTGCTTAGCACGATGGCCGCGATTTTTTAGCTTTGTCATTTGACGACCGAGCGCTTTTAGCCTATTTTTACATGTTGGGCCATATATAGATGTATAAAAATGTAATCGGGTCAGTGCGTTTACCATGGCTCAACCTCCAGCCCAAGCATCGCCCAAGGCGGCTGCCGGCGGCTCACGGGCGCCCGAAGAAACCGCCCATTTGGCGGCTATAGCCCAATCCACGTGGAACACTCACGGTGGGGAATAATTCTCAGATTAGAATGGGATGTGTGTTTGGTTGAGGCCGGACGGAAAGAATCCGCCTCGAGCAAAGGGAACGAATCACCTTTCGAAAGTTGAGGTGATGGGTGTCAAGTAGAGGATTAACCCAATCCCTGGGTGTATTTGTTTCACGAGGGGATTGTATCCCCTACAACCAAACATGGCCTAAAGAAGAGCAGCCAATTTGGAGATGGAGAGCACCAGGACGACACTTTTTCCCCATAAGCCTGGCGACTAGGGTTTTCGTTCCTCTGCCGGTTTCACGCCGTCGTCAGTCTACCTCCTCAGAACAACCATCAATCTCTCCTCCACTTTATTTTCTCCTGTTCGGGTTGATCAAGGGGACAAATGGACTGTCTTCCCAGCCTTGGAGCAAATCACGTTTCTTGGAGTCATATCGGTTTTTGCTACAGTTTTAGCACCGACGGTGGCGAACACAACAAGTGAAGGGAGCAAGGTCAATGGCGGGCTGAGCGGGTCAGAGGATGATCTTGATGAGATGATGTGGAGGATGGGGATTGAAGAGGGAGAGTATGATGATGTGGTCTTTGAGGAAATGTAGGACGTAGCATGGCTCCTACTAGGGTTCATACCACGAACGAATTTGCTCCCCCCCCCCACCTTTTACTCGAATATATGTGAACGGCATGGGGTATGACTGAGCAAGTTAATCTCTGGGCGCTAGTGTGAGTGCTATTTCTTTTACCTACCAAGAAATTATGAATGATACAACACCTGCTGAAATAGAAGACATAGATGTTACTATTATACTTGCTAATAGAGATACCATCACACCACTTGGGATTGTTATAGATGTTGAAGTCTTGTGTGAGAAAATAAAATACCCTACTGGTTTTTTAGTTCTTGGTTCCCCCATGATTCACAAGTGTACCTATGTTAAAGTTGTGTCGTGAGCTTGTGAATATATGTTAAAGTTGTCACCAATTGTCAATTTGAATTGAGATAATTGTTATGTACTCATCTATCTGTTATTGAGTTGAGATCAATGTTTTTTTGTCAAATGTGTTATGATGAATGTAAAATTGTGAATAACTTGTGCACTATTTGATCTACCCGTTGGGCACCCAATGGGTATGGATACCTGTCGGTATGGGTACGGGTAAAGTTTCATACCCGTGGATACGAGTATGGGTAGAATTGGTTGGGGAACGTTGCAGAAAATAAAATTTTTCCTACGGTTTCATCAAGATCAATCTATGAGTTCATCTAGCAACGAGAGAGAGGAGTGCATCTACATACCCTTGTAGAGATCCCTCCTTGATCGTGACAGATCAGGTTAGGCAAGCACTACTTGAAGTGATTCTGTCACTTTTACAATATGTTTTGATATATGGTGCCACGCTGATTGAAGAAATGGTACCGGCCCTCTGGGGGCAAGTTTTCTAAACGTGGGCCACCATTTGTATTCCGACGAAATGCTATCACCCAGAAAACAGAGATTGAAAGGATAGTTCGCGAGCGGAAGTGTTCAAGAGAACGGGGTTGAGGGAGTCGTACTCGTCGTGATCCAAATCACCGATGATCCTAGTGCTGAACGGACAGCACCTCCGTGTTCAACACACGTACGGAGCGGAGACGTCTCCCGCGCCTTGATCCAGCAAGGTGGAGGGAGAGGTTGAGGAAGAAAGCTCCAAAGAAGAAAGACGACGGCGTGGTGGTGGTGGAGAGGCAAGATTCTACAGGCTTCGCCAAGCTCTTATCGGAGGAGGAGAGGTGTTGGGAGGGAGGGGCTGCGCCTTGGATTGTGTGTGTGCAGCCCTCCCCCGCCTCTATTTATAGGGGAAGGGGAAGGGGCCGACCCCTCTAGATGAGATCTAGAGGGCGGCGGCCAAGGGAGGGGCTTGCCCCCAAGGGGCGCCCCCACTAGGGTCCCCCCCCCCAATCCTAGGCGCATGGGCCCAAGGGGGGGATGCGCCCAGCCCTCCAGGGGCTGGTTCCCTGCCCACTACGGCCCATGAGGCCCTCCGAGAGAGGTGGCCCCTCCCGGTGGACCCCCGGAACCCCTCCGGTGGCCCCGGTACAATACTGATATGCCCCCGAACCTTTCCGGTGGCCGTATGACAACTTCCCATATATAAATCTTCATCTCCGGACCATTCCGGAACTCCTCGTGACGTCCGAGATCTTATCCGGGACTCCGAACAACATTCGGTAATCGCATACAAGTCATCCTAATAACCCTAGCGTCACCGAACCTTAAGTGTGTAGACCCTACGGGTTCGGGAGACATGCAGACATGACCGAGACGCCTCTCCGGTCGATAACCAACAACGGGATCTGGATACCCATGTTGGCTCCCACATGCTCCTCGATGATCTCATCGGATTAACCACGATGTCGAGGATTCAAGCAACCCCGTATACAATTCCCTTTGTCAATCGAAGACGTTACTTGCCCGAGACTCGATCGTCGGTATCCCAATACCTCGTTTAATCTCGTTCATCGCAAGTCACTTTACTGCATCGTAATGCATGATCCCGTGACGGCACACTTGGTCACATTGAGCTCATTATGATGATGCATTACCGAGTGGGCCCAGAGATACCTCTCCGTCATACGGAGTGACAAATCCAGTCTCGATTCGTGCCAACCCAACAGACACTTTCGAGATACCCGTAGTGTACCTTTATAGTCACCCGATTACGTTGTGACGCTTATACACCCAAAGCACTCCTACGGTATCCGGAGTTGCACACTCTCATGGTCTAAGGAAATGATACTTGACACTTGGAAAAGCTCTAGCTAAACGAACTACACGATCTTTGAGCTATGCTTAGGATTGGGTCTTGTCCATCACATCATTCTCCTAATGATGTGATCCCGTTATCAATGACATCCAATGTCCATAGTCAGGAAACCATGACTATCTTTGATCAACGAGCTAGTCAACTAGAGGCTTACTAGGGACATGTTGTGGTCTATGTATTCACACGTGTATTACGATTTCCGTATAACATAGTTATAGCATGAATAACAGACTATTATCATGAACAAAGAAATATAATAATAACAGTTTTATTATTGCCTCTAGGGCATATTTCCAACAGTCTCCCACTTGCACTAGAGTCAATATTCTAGTTACGTTGTGATGAATCGAACACCCATAGCGTGCTGGTGTTGATCATGTTTTGCTCTAGGGAGAGGTTTAGTCAACGGATCTGCTACATTCAGATCCGTATGTACTTTACAAATATCTATGTCTCCATCTTGAACATTTTCACGTATGGAGTTGAAGCGACGCTTGATGTGCCTGGTCTTCTTGTGAAACTTGGGCTCCTTTGCAAGTGCAATAGCTCCAGTGTTATCACAGAAGAGTGCGATCGGCCCCGACGCATTGGGTATGACTCCTAGGTCGGTGATGAACTCCTTCACCCATATTGCTTCATGCGCTGCCTCCGAGGCTGCCATGTACTCTACTTCACATGTAGATCCCGCCACGACGCTTTGCTTGCAACTGCACCAGCTTACTGCCCCACCATTCAAAATATACACGTATCCGGTCTGAGACTTAGAGTCATCCAGATTTGTGTCGAAGCTAGCGTCGACGCAACCCTTCACGATGAGCTCTTCGTCACCTCCATAAACGAGAAACAAGTCCTTTGTCCTTTTCAGGTACTTCAGGATATTCTTGACCACTGTCCAGTGTTCCTTGCCGGGATTACTTTGGTACCTTCCTACCAAACTTACGGCAAGGCTTACATCAGGTCTGGTACACAGCATGGCATACATAATAGACCCTATGGCTGAGGCATAGGGGATGACACTCATCTCTTCTTTATCTTCTACCGTGGTCGGGCATTGAGCCAAGCTCAATTTCACACCTTGCAATACACGCAAGAACCCTTTCTTGGACTGATCCATATTGAACTTCTTCAATATCTTATCAAGGTATGTGCTTTGTGAAAGACCTATGAGGCATCTTGATCTATCCCTATAGATCTTGATGCCTAATATGTAAGCAGCTTCTCCAAGGTCCTTCATTGAAAAACAATTATTCAAGTAGGCCTTAATGCTGTCCAAAAGTTCTATATCATTTCCCATCAAGTATGTCATCTACATATAATATGAGAATGCTCTGAGCTCCCACTCACTTTCTTGTAAACGCAGGCTTCTCCATAAGTCTCAAGATAAACCCAAACGCTTTGATCATCTCATCAAAGCGAATGTTCCAACTCCGAGATGCTTGCACCAGCCCATAAATGGATCATTTGGAGCTTGCATACCTTGTTAGCATTCTCGTGGTCGACAAAACCTTCCGCTGCATCATATACAGTTCTTCCTTAAGATGGCCGTTAAGGAATGTCGTTTTGACGTCCATTTGCCATATCTCATAATCATAGTATGCGGCAATTGCTAACATGATTCGGACGGACTTCAGCTTCGCCACGGAGAGAAAGTCTCATCGTAGTCAATCCCTTGAACTTGTCGATAACCCTTAACGACAAGTCGAGCTTTATATATGGTAACATTACCATCCGCGTCATCTTCTTCTTAAAGATCCATTTGTTTTCTATTGCTCGCCGATCATCGGGCAAGTCTGCCAAAGTCCATACTTTGTTTTCATACATGGATCCTATCTCGGATTGCATGGCTTCAAGCCATTTGTTGGAATCTGGGCCCGCCATCGCTTCTTCATAGTTCAAGGTTCACCGTTGTCTAACAACATGATTTCCAAGACGGGTTGCCGTACCACTGCAGTGCGTAACGTGTCCTTGTGGACCTTGAAGTTCATGGGAGCTTGATCCAAGTATCTTGATCATCATCATTAACCTCCTCTCTTGTCGGTGCAAGCACCACAGGAACATCTTCCTGAGTTGCGCTACTTACCGTTTCAAGAGGCAATACTTCATCAAGCTCTACTTTCCTCCCACTAAATTCTTTCGAGAGAAACTCTTTCTCCAAGAAGGACCCGTTCTTGGCAACAAAGATCTTGCCTTCGGATCTTAAGTAGAAGGTATACCCAATGGTTTCCTTGGGGTATCCTATGAAGACGCATTTCTCCGACTTGGGTTCGAGCTTTTCAGGTTGGAGTTTCTTGACATAAGCATCGCATCCCCAAACTTTTAGAAATGACAGCTTAGGTTTCTTGCCAAACCATAATTCATACGGTGTCGTCTCAACGGATTTAGACGGTGCCCTATTTAAAGTGAATGTAGCTGTCTCTAGAGCGTATCCCCAAAATGATAGCGGTAAATCGGTAAGAGACATCATAGATCGCACTATATCCAATAAAGTGCGATTACGATGTTCGGACACACCGCTATTACCGAGGTGTTCCAAAGGCGTGAGTTGTGAAACGATTCCACATTTCCTTAAGTGCGTACCAAATTCGTGACTTAGATATTCTCCCCACGATCCGATCGTAAGAACTTTATCTTTCGGTCACGTTGATTCTCTACCTCATTCTGAAATTCCTTGAACTTTTCAAAGGTCTCGGACTTGTGTTTCATCAAGTAGACATACCCATATCTACTCAAGTAAATGGGTGAGAGTGAGAACATAACGATATCCTCCCTGAGCCTCAACGCTCATTGGACCGCACACATCAGTATGTATGATTTCCAATAAGTTGGTTGCTTGCTCCATTGTTCCGAAGAACGGAGTCTTGGTCATTTTGCCCATAAGGCATGGTTCGCATGTGTCAAATGATTCATAATTGAGAGACTCTAAAAGCCCATCAGCATGGAGCTTCTTCATGCGCTTGACACCAATGTGAACAAGGCGGCAGTGCCACAAGTATGTGGGACTATCGTTATCAACTTTACATCTTTTGGTATTCACACTATGAATATGTGTAACATCACGTTCGAGATTCATTAAGAATAAATCATTGACCATCGGGGCATGACCATAAAACATATCTCTCATATAAATAGAACAACTATTATTCTCGGATTTAAATTAGTAGCCATCTCGTATTAAATGAGATCCAGATACAATGTTCATGCTCAAAGCTGGTACTAAATAACAATTATTGAGGTTTAAAACTAATCCTGTAGGTAAATGTAGAGGTAGCGTGCCGACGGCGATCACATCGACCTTGGAACCATTCCCGACGCCAAGATCGTCACCTCGCCCTTCGCCAGCCTCCGCTTATTCCGCAGCTCACGCTTTGAGTTATAAATATGAGCAACCACACGGTATCAAATACCGGTGAGCTACTACGAGTCTTCGGTAAGGTACACATCAACTACATGTATATCAAATATACCTTTGGTTTTGCCGGCCTTCTTGTCCGCTAAGTACTTGGGGCAGTTCCGCTCAAAGGACCACTTCCCTTGCAATAAAAGCACTCGGTCTCGTGCTTGGGTCCATTGTTTGACTTCTTCCCAAGAATCGGCTTACCGGGCGCGGCAACTCCCTTGCCGTCCTTCTTGAAGTTCTTCTTACCCTTGCCTTTCTTGAACTTAATGGTTTTATTCACCATCAACACTTGATGTTCCTTTTTGATCTCTACCTCCGCTGATTTTAGCATTGAATATACCTCAGGAATGGTCTTTTCCATCCCCTGCATATTGAATTTCATAACAAAGCTACTGTAGCTCGGTGGAAGCGATCAAGGATTCTGTCAATGACCGGCCATCATCAGAGATTAACTCCCAATTGAGTCAAGCGGTTGTGCAACCTGCACATCTTGAGTATGTGCTCACCGATGAACTATTTTCCTTCATCTTACAATTTGAAGAACTTGTCGGAGACTTCATATCTCTCGACCCGGCATGAGCTTGGAAAACCATTTTCAGCTCTTGAACATCTCATATGCTACGTGTTGCTCAAAACGCTTTTGGAGCCCGGTTCTAAGTCGTAAAGCATGCCGCATCGAACGAGGGAGTAATCATCAAGACGAGACCGCCAAGCGTTCATAACGTCTTGGTTCCACAGGATTGGTGCTTCACCTAGCAAAGCTTCTAGGACATAATCTTTCTTGGCAGCTATGAGGATGATCCTCGTGTTCCGGACCAGATCCTTATAGTTGCTGCCATCATCTTTCGACTTGGTTTTCTCTAGGAACGCATTGAAGTTGAGGGTAACGTGGGCCATTTGATCTACAAGACATCTTGTAAAGATTTTAGACTAAGTTCATGATAATTAAGTTCATCTAATCAAATTATTTAATGAACTCAAACTCAGAATAGACATCACTCTATACATCTAAGTGAAAAATGACCCGAGTCAACTAGGACGTGTCCGATCATCACGTGAGACTGACTAGTCGACGCGTCGGTGAACATCTCCATGTTGATCGTATCTTCTATACGACTCATGCTCGACCTTTCGGTCTTCCGTGTTCCGAGGCCATGTCCGTACATGCTAGGCTCGTCAAGTCAACCTAAGTGTATTGCGTGTAAATCTGGCTTACACCCGTTGTATTCGAACGTTAGGATCTATCACACCCGATCATCACGTGGTGCTTCAAACAACGAACCTTCGCAATTGCACAGTTAGGGGAACACTTTCTTGAAATTATTGTGAGGGATCATCTTATTTACTATTGTCGTTCTAAGTAAACAAGATGCAAAAACATGATAAACATCACATGCAATCAAATAGTAGTGACATGATATGGCCAATATCATATAGCTCCTTTGATCTCCATCTTCGGGCTCCATGATCATCTTTGTCACCGGCATGACACCATGATCTCCATCAACATGATCTCCATCATCGTGTCTCCATGAAGTTGCTCGCCAACTATTACTTCTACTACTATAGCTAACAGTTTAGCAATAAAGTAAAGTAATTACATGGTGTTGAATCAATGACACGCAGGTCATACAATAATTAAGACAACTCCTATGGCTCATGCCGGTTGTCATACTCATCGACATGCAAGTCATGATTCCTATTACAAGAACATGATCTCATACATCACATATATCATTCATCATTCATCACAACTTTTGGCCATATCACATCATTAAAGCAATTGCTGCAAAAACAAGTTAGACGTCCTCTAATTGTTGTTGCATCTTTACGTGGCTTCAATAGGGTTCTAGCAAGAACATTTTCTTACCTCTGAAAAAAGCCACAACGTGATTTGTCAACTTCTATTTACCCTTCATAAGGTCCCTTTTCATCGAATCCGCTCCAACTAAAGTGGGAGAGACAGACACCCGCTAGCCACCTTATGCAACTAGTGCATGTCAGTCGGTGGAACCTGTCTCACGTAAGCGTATGTGTAAGGTCGGTCCGGGCCGCTTCATCCCACGATACCACTGAAGCAAAATAAGACTAGTAGTGGCAAGAAAGTTGACAACATCTACGCCCACAACAGATTTGTGTTCTACTCATGCAAAGAGAACTACGCATAGACCTAGCTCATGATGCCACTGTTGGGGAACGTTGCAGAAAATAAAAATTTTCCTACGGTTTCACCAAGATCAATCTATGAGTTCATCTAGCAACTTGAGAGAGGAGTGCATCTACATACCCTTGTAGATCGCGAGCGGAAGCGTTCAGCAGAACGGGGTTGAGGGAGTCGTACTCGTCGTGATCCAAATCACCGATGATCCTAGTGCTGAACGGACAGCACCTCCGTGTTCAACACACGTGACGGGCGGAGACGCCTCCCGCGCCTTGATCCAGCAAGGTGGAGGGAGAGGTTGAGGAAGAAAGCTCCAAAGAAAGACGACGGGCGTGGTGATGGTGGAGAGGCGATTCTCGGCAGGCTTCGCCAAGCTCTTATCGGAGGAGGAGAGGTGTTGGGAGGGAGGTTGCGCCTTGGATTGTGTGCAACCCTCCCTTGCCCCTCTATTTATAGGGAAGGGAAGAGGCGGCCCCTCTAGATGAGATCTAGAGGGGTGGGGGCGCCAAGGGAGGGGCTTGCCCCCAAGCAAGGGCGCCCCACTAGGGTTTCCCAATCCTAGGCGCATGGGCCCAAGGGGGGATGCGCCCAGCCCTCCAGGGGCTGGTTCCCTGCCCACTACGGCCCATGAGGCCCTCCGAGAGAGGTGGCCCCTCCCGGTGGACCCCCGGAACCCCTCCGGTGGCCGCAGTACAATACCGATATTCCCCCGAACCTTTCAGGTGACCGTATGACAACTTCGCATATATAAATCTTCACCTCCGGACCATTCCGAAACTCCTTGTGACGTCCGGGACTCCGAACAACATTCGGTAATCACATACAAGTCTTCCTAATAACCCTAGCGTCACCGAACCTTAAGTGTGTAGACCCTACGGGTTCGGGAGACATGCAGACATGACCGAGACGCCTCTCCGGTCAATAACCAACAGGGGATCTGGATACCCATGTTGGCTCCCACATGCTCCTCGATATCTCATCGGATGAACCACGATGTCGAGGATTCAAGCAACCCCGTATACAATTCCCTTTGTCAATCGGTACGTTACTTGCCCGAGACTCGATCGTCGGTATCCCAATACCTCGTTTAATCTCGTTACGGCAAGTCACTTTACTCGCATCCGTAATGCATGATTCCGTGACCGGACACTTGGTCACATTGAGCTCATTATGATGATGCATTACCGAGTGGGCCCAGAGATACCTCTCCGTCATACGGAGTGACAAATCCAGTCTCGATTCGTGCCAACCCAACAGACACTTTCGGAGATACCCGTAGTGTACCTTTATAGTCACCCGATTCACGTTGTGACGTTTGGCACACCCAAAGCACTCCTACGGTATCCGGGAGTTACACAATCTCATGGTCTAAGGAAATGATACTTGACACTTGGAAAAGCTCTAGCTAAACGAACTACACGATCTTTGAGCTATGCTTAGGATTGGGTCTTGTCCATCACATCATTCTCCTAATGATGTGATCCCGTTATCAATGACATCCAATGTCCATAGTCAGGAAACTATGACTATTTGTTGATCAACGAGCTAGTCAACTAGAGGCTTACTAGGGACATGTTGTGGTCTATGTATTCACACGTGTATTACGATTTCCGGATAACCACAGTTATAGCATGAATAACAGACTATTATCATGAACAAAGAAATATAATAATAACAATTTTATTATTGCCTCTAGGGCATATTTCCAACAGAATTTTATATCCATTGACTATACGGGTATGGGTATGGTATTGCTCTACCCACCCCATACCCTATCCATTGCCATCCTTAGTCCCATGTGTTGTTCACCAAAGGAAAAAAAGAACCCTGACCAATTTACCCTAGGCTAACGCAACCGCTAGCCTCGACCCCAAATCCCCTACCTTTGCCCATGTGCATGATCTTGTTTAAATCTGCAGATCTTGTTTTGTGAACTCATGATTTTATCTTTGATTTTGTTTATCTTACTATATAGTCTCCTTCATTTGATCATTTTTAAATAGAGGCTGCAGAAGTATCTTCAATAAAAGGAAATTAGAGAAAATTGTGCCCCTCTTGTTTGTGTCATAATTGAAAAAAAGAACAAATGTGAATGTTTCTCTAAAAAGTTCACTTACAGGCTACTCATCCATGAATATAATTGGACATTGTATAGTGTCATCTAGTTCATGCTTATTGCTATACATTTATGGAAACTAATACTATTCTTTTTATTCCATCACACAACAAGTCATCATATATATATGTGCTGAAATGCTAAAATGTTGAAGTATACATGCTGAAATGTTGTGTATATATGTGGAAATGTTGAAAAATACATGATGAAGTGTGAATTGGGTAAGGTGACCGAGATGGGTATTTTTACCTGCGGGTATTACCCATAATAGGTCGGGTACGACAATCGGCTGGTTACGAGTATGAGAACAGTTTGGAACCCGAGATGCAGGTACGTGTACGGGTACGGGTTTGGGTGAAAAATGTTGACAGGGGCATGGATTTGGGCAACCATTACCCGCACCGGAACCCAGCGGGTGCCATCTTGAGATGTGTAACGCCCGAATAATTAGACTACAGTAATTCCCTGCTAATGATGCCACGTCACCTTTGTCACAGTAGTTAATCTCGGGTTAGTTCAAAAAAAACCAATTCAAATTCAAAATTTAATTAAAGGCAAACAACAAAAGTTTTCAAACTTAAAAACTAAAATGTTCAATAAATAGTAGATAAATCAGAGGCTAGGATAAAATTGTAAACAACATTATTGAAATATGATAGGTCATTTAAACAATCTCAAATAGTGGCTGAATACATTATTTAATAACCTTTTAATTAATCTGAATCTAATATGAAATAGTATTTCACCCAAACTAGTTTTTGGTGCTAGGATATAATGCACTACAATTTATGAGCTACCTCCCATATTTTATAAAAATCAATTAGGTGCTAAACATTTTTGAAAAACGGAAAAAGGAAAACCAAGAAAATAAATAAAAAAAGAAATACAAAACAAAACAAAAAATAAAACAGAACCCCCCCCACTGGGCCAACTGCCCATTGCTAGCTCATCGAGGCCCAGGCCGCCACCCCACTCCCCATAACCCCACCCCTCATTAAACCCTAGCCCATCAAGACAACCCCCATCCACTCCCCACGCCTCTCCCTTGTGCCCGCCTGACTTGTAGCTCACACGCCTACCACTGCACCCCGTTCCCCGCGCCCGTTGCCGCCTCTCCACGGGCCACGGCCACCACGCGGCCCCTGCTCCCCTCGCCCCGCTCCATTCCCACCTCGGCTGCCTCCCCTGGCCGATGCCTTGGCCGTCGGCACCTAGCCGCGTCGATGGCCACGCCGCGCCATTGAGGCCGCCTTAACGCGCCTTCGGCTATGCCCGCTCCCGCAACCGCTAAGCCCCCGGGGTCAATGACAGGAGGGCCCCGCCTCCAGAACAATTTTATAAAAAAGGAATTAAATAAAAATAAATAATAATAATAATATAATTAATTAATTAAGATAATTAATTAACTTAGTTAATCCTGATAATTAATCTAACTAAGCCTAATTAACTAACCTAAACACATTAATTAAATTAACTAATCCTGTTTAGTTAACTAAGTCAATGACCAGTGGGACCCACACGTCAGCGACCCAGTCAACACCTCTATTGACTGCTGACGTCATGATGATGTCAGCATGCACTGTTTTGGATAATGTTGAATTAAATTAATTAAATAAATTCTAAAAATGTTTTAAAGCCTTAGAAAATCATATAAAATAAACCGTAGCTCAGATGAAAAAACTTTGTACATGAAAGTTGCTCAGAACGGCGAGACGGATCCGGATACGCAGCCCGTTCGTCCGCCATACATCCCTAGCATAGAGAACACGCAACTTTCCCCCTCCGGTTCCTCTGTCCGAAAACGCGAAACACCGGGAATACTTTCCCGGATGTTTCCCCCCTTCGCCGGTATCACCTACTACCGCGATTGGGCACACCTAGCATCACGCTTTGTCATGTCATGCATCGTCATGCATTTGTTTGCATTGTATTTATTGTTTCTTCCCCTCTTCTCCGCTAGACACCGAGACAGACCTTTGCTTTCGTGAGTACGATTACGGTGTTGGCGACCCCTCCTTCTCGGTTGAGCTTCCGTGCAAGCCCCCCTTGATCACGGATATCGCCTATTCTTCTCTATACCGCTTGCATTAGAGTAGTGTAGCATGTTCTTGCTTTAGTTAATCCTATCACGATGCATAGCACCGCCTTGCTACTACTGATGTTACCTTTACCTACAATCTTACATGCGTAGTTTAGGATGCTAGTATTCCATTTGTGGGCCTACATTCTTGTCCGTCTGCTTTGCTATACTATTGGGCCGTGATCACTCGGGAGGTGATCACGGGTATATCTATATACTTTACATGATACTGTGGTGACTAAAGTCGGGTCGGCTCGTAGGAGTACCTTGAGTGGATCTTTATTGGCGGAGCGGCAGAGGCGAGTTGAGACCGCCTAGGTGAGAGGTGGGCCTGGCCACAGTCGGTGTCCATTGTTACATCATTAACACGCTTAACGAGATCTTGGTATTTGATCCGAGTGCGGCCATTTGGTCTATACGCACTAACCAACTACGTGGAAAAGATATGGGCACTTTCGGTGTCGTGGTATCACCGAAGCCTTCGTGGCGTCAACGGCCGAAGCGGCCTTGATTGGAACGTAAGCCTGCTCTTGTATTAAGGAGGCTAGTTTTGCTTCCGGCCGCGTTCGCAACGTGCATGTGTGCTAAGGGCGATGAGCCCAGACCCCTGTGCGCTTAGGTTTAGACCGGCGTGCTGACCTCTCTGTTGGCCTAGGTGGGGCTGCGACGTGTTGATCTTCCGAGGCGGGCATGACCCGAAAAAAGTGTGTCCGGCCAAATGGGATCAAGCGTGTTGGGTTATGTGGTGCACCCTGCGGAAGTTTATCTATTGAATAGCCATGATCTTGATGTGACGACTTGGAGTTGTACCTTGACCTTATGACAACTAGAACCGGATACTTAATAAAACACACCCTTCCAAGTGCCAGATACAACCCGGTGATCGCTCTCTAACAGGGCGACGAGGAGGGGATCGCCGAGTAGGATTTTACTATACGATGCTACTTGGTGAACTTACCATCTACTCTCTTCTACATGCTGCAAGATGGAGGTGGCCTGAAGCGTAGTCTTCGACATGATTAGCTATCCCCCTCTTATTACGGCATTCTGATTGATCCACCGATATGGTCCTTTACACATATACCCATGCATATGTAGTGTAGCTCCTTGCTTGCAGTACTTTGGATGAGTACTCACGGTTGCTTTTCTCCCTCTTTTCCCCTTTCCCTTCTACGGTTGTCGCAATCAGGATGCCGGAGCCAGAGCGACGCCACCGGCCGACGCATTTACTCCTACTACACCGGAGGTGCCCTCTGCTACGTGCAGCCAGACGGCGACCGAGGAGTAGTTTAGGAGGATCGAGGCGGAGGCCTGCGCCTCTTTCGATCTGTATCCGGTTTGTGCTAGCCTTCTTAAGGCAAACTTGTTTTAACTTATGTACGTATTCAGATATTGTTGCTTCCGACTTCGTCTATGATCGAGCACTTGTATTCGAGCCCTCGAGGCCCGACTTGTATTATGATGCTTGTATGACTTATTTTATTTTTAGAGTTGTGTTGTGATATCTTTCAGTGAGTCCCTGATCTTGATCGTACACGTTTGCGTGTATGATTAGTGTACGATTGAATCGGACGCGTCACAAGATGGGTGTAGATCCAAGGCTATGTTAGAAAACTTGGCATCTCACATTGGGGGGATGGTAGAAGTTGAGACTAAACTTAATGGTGTAGGAAACTTCTTGAGAGTTAAGGTGAGAATTGATGTTCATGATCCCCTGACCAAGTATGTTACAATTACAAGGAATAAGAAGGGGGGATTTCTTTTTCATGTGGCTTATGAGAAGATTCCCAGGTTCTGCCCGTCTACAGTGTGGCACTAGGGAACATCTGGAGAAAGACTTGAAGTGCGGAAGCTGGCTTGAAGCTAATCGGAACACATGGCATGGGCCGTTTGTATTTGGTAGAGGTAGAGGAAATGGTATGGGAGGCCGATTGGCAAGTCGCGAGGATACAACACACGGTCGTGCTAGAGGTGGGGAGTACTATGACTCAAAGAACCAACTAGAAGGGAATAGAGGTCGACCCACCAGCAGGGAAGACAAATGCAAAGTTAGTAAATACAACAACAAACCCTCTAAAACATAACAACATTGGAATTATTATGTATGATGCAGACAAGAATGCGAGAAAGAGGCTTGATCTTTTCTTTTTTGAACCGTACACTCGTAGGCATACGCTACTTGTATTTATATGAGTCGGAAAACAGTACAGACATATGAGTTGATACATGTATAAGTACGAAAATACAACAAGGATACAAGTCGAAAGTTGGCTCCACCAAACATCGTCAAAGATCCCAATAAAAAGAGAATTTGTGAGCAAGTCCTTGGTCTTCTTTGTTTCCATCGCCACTCCGTCGCGTCGATGCCAGCCGCCAATGGCGGAGGCCGGAAAAAACACTCAGTAGCAGCGCGTATGGAGTTGAAGGAGCTCCTTGCTCTATGGCGTTAGTGAGCCGCAACAGCCACCAGCTCCGTCGAGCCGGATCTGATCCCAAATCTTGCATCGGTCGAAGGCAGCGACCACATCGGTCCACCCTCTTCAAGCTCCTTCCCCTCCGGCCCTGGGGACGACGCCACTCCGTCTCCTGCGAGACGACCAAGTCCATCCGCCACGAACCACATCCAAGGCCAACCGACGACTACATCCATCCCGAGCAGGACGCCATCAGCACAGCAAGCCGCACTTCTGGCTGAATCTTGCTCCAAAAGACACCAAATCCTCACACGCTCTGCTCCGTCGCTAGGAAGTACCCCTCCGTAGCCGGCAAGAAACAGGAGGAACCATACACCCATGGGCTTCTCGCTGGGGACAAGATCTCCGACGAAACGCGGCTGAAGCCAGGGAACATTTATTCCGACGCGGCGCCGCCACCGACATCTGAACGGCGCCTCCTGGAACCTACCTAGACGGCCGGCTTCCCCGGAGCTCTCCCCCACCTGCTGAGGCCAAAATGGCCACCAGAGGCGAGGAGGAGCGGCGACGGAAGGACCGGGAAAGCGGACGCCTCCGGGATTCCTCTCGCGTTCTGTCTTCTGTGGAGAGTTCGAGGGAGACCCACACGCTTCTCTCTCCGGTGCGAAAGAGGCTTGATCTTGGGAAGGAGAGGGAATGGAAAAGGAGGGACCCAACCTTTAAATCTTTTGGCAAGAGGACCCAACCTTTAAATCTTGACGAGATCCCACCATTTGAGTAATAAACTGTTTTTCATCTCTGAAAAAAAATGATATTGCGGCAATGAGTTTTTTGGAAGTCATCGGTCTATGTTGATATGAAAGAATTTCGCCCAGAAAAACCCCTGAAACACTTGGATCAAAATGAAAAGACGACAAGTCAAAAAGCAACACGCTGCACAACGTACGGAAGTGGCATCCTTGGATAACTCAATCATCGTCCAAGTAGCACCTTAACGAGTACAACTCTGAGGGAGAAGAGAGTTGCGGATGTTTCTGCACCCGAGCTTGGGTGAACAGTAAAATTAAAAAAAAATAAAAAACAATTAAAAAATTCCAAAATTTTTTGGTAGAAACATTGACAAAAGTTTTAAGTGCTTGTAAAAATTCGTCATGAAATCACATTTCTAGAAGGCATGGCAAAAAAAAACAAAATCGGTATTTTGAAAATGCTACTTTCAAAAGCATTTTGGAGGCTGAATTTGTTTTTTTTGCCACGCCTTACAGGAATGTGATTTCATGATAAATTTTTACAAGAACTTAAAACTTTTGTCAATGTTTCTCTGAGAATTTTTTTGAAATTTTTGATTTTTTTTGATTTTTTTTATTTTACTGTCCACCGAGCTCAAATGAGCTCGGGAGCAGAAAGACACTTTCGATCAATTCTTTCCTTTTCTTTTTGTAACTACTTACTACTCCTAATATGGATCGGAGAAAGTGACGGACTTTTAAAATGGAGGGTATGCACAATACAAAAATTGACGTCTATTTCAATTGGCTTAGATGGGTCTTGAAAAACAGCTATTTTCAGTAAAGAAACATTTCTTAAATTACGCCGCCGATCAGAGGGAGTATTATCTCCCTCTGTCTGAAAATACTTGTCATCAAAATGGACAAAAAAGGGTATATCTAGAACTCAAATACATTTAGATACATCCCTTTTATTCATTTTGATGACAAGTATTTCCGGACGGAGGAAGTACTACTAGCTACTCCCTCCTTTTCTAAATATAAGTCTTTTTAGACATTTCAAATAGACAACAACATATGGATGTACTTCCTCCGTTCCTAAATGTAAGTCTTTTAAAAAATTACACTACAAACTACATACGGATGTATATAGACATATTTTAGAGTGTAGTTCATTCATTTTGCTTCGTATGTAGTCCATAATAAAATCTCTAAAAAGACTTATATTTAGAAATAGAGAGAGTATAAAATTGCACGATATTAATTCATGCAAATAATCTATAACTTCCATCAAAAAATAAACTTTCCCGCTGAAAATAAAGCTTCTTTTTTGCAGAGAGAGAATTAAAATAAAGCCTCGAGATGCCACTGCTCGAAATAAATCCTTTCAATCCGAGATCAACAAACACACTTAAAAGTCAGAGACACGTGATCTTAACAAGAAATTAAGTATAATTTTGATACACATCAATCCGATCCAGCATACAACTCCTCTCGCCGAACTTCGCCAAAAAAAGAAAAGAAAAAAAAAGCCACAATGCAGCTCCCCACTTCCGTCCGCTCATGAATCGTAGTTGTAGAGATAATCGATCTCGTCCTCGTCGAGGTAGTACGTCTTGCTGATCTTGCCGTGCTTGAAGTTGCGGCCCGGGCCCGCCTTGGACGACGCTTTTCCGGCCCCCGAACGCGCCGGTGCCGGCTGAGCCTGCGCCTGCCTCTGCGCGGCGGCCCCGTACCTGGACGGCGGCGACGACGGCGGCCACCATCCCGGCGAGTACCCGTACCGCGCGGCCGGCTGCGGCGGGGGCGCCTCCTCCTCCTCCTCGTCGAGCGCGCGGAGGGCCTTCCTGCAGAGTGCGTCGAGCGCGCGGCTGCCGCCCGGCTTGGAGTGGTTGGTCGGCCTCCGCGACGCCCTGACGTACCCGCCGTTGGCCACCACCACGGCCTGCCCGTCGGCGTCCACGACGTGCGCCGCCCGGCGCTTGCCGTCCGGGTCGACCAGATCGCGGTCGTACACGCGCACCCACCCTCGCTGCCTCCCCTCGCGACGCATCTTGGCTCGTTTCCTTGGTTTGCTTCTGCGGTTCTGTGTGCCGGGGCCGGAGCCGCCGGTGGCAGATTTATACAGCACGGGCGGGGCGGGCTGTGCCTTCCCTTCCTTGGCGGCCACGGGTTCGTGTTGGTCGTCGGTTCGTGCCGTGGTCGGCAACTTGGGATCCAAGTTTCCGATGGGCCGAGTATGTTCTGGCCTTTTTTCTTTCGGAGACTACTGTTGTGGCCTAACCTCACAGTACACAGTACACACACGAGTGCTCCTATTCTCTCTTTTTTTTAGGGGAGTGCTCCTATTCTTTCTTCTTCTTTTTTGAGGGGAGTGCTCCTATTCTTGTGGCCTTAACCCATAAGTGGAGAAAAATAGGAGGCAAATCGCCTCGAAGTTTCTACATTTTTCTTTTGAGCGTCCCTCAAAGTTTCTACATAGGTCGGCTGGGCCATTAATAAATACTTTCTCTGTAAACTAATATAAGATGTATATATAAGTTTATTTCTATAAAAAATAACTATGTAAGTTGGGTACGAGTTTTTAAAATAGTGCTATAAAGGAATTCATCAGTAATTTTTTATATTTAAAATAGATGTTCGTGATTTCGGAAATAAATGTTGACATGCTTAAAAAGGAAGTATTTATGTATGTCGGAAGAAATATTTATTTATTCCAAGACAAAAGCTTCACTTGTATAATAAAATGGATGTCCATGACTTCAACAACAAATATTCATATACTTCTGAAAGAGATTCATCCTTTTTCTACAAATAAAATAAATAAGAAAGAAAAAGGTGAAAAAAAATTAAAGGAAAAGGGAAATATGAGAATTGAAAAGTTAAAACAACACGAAAAACAAACAGAAATAATAATGATGAGAAACACGAACCATGAGCCATATACCAGTGCTTAACTGGATGTGCTCTGTATCATTAGCTATGCTAAAGTCCAAGGTTTTTTGGGTTTGGGGTGGGGTGGGGGGGGGGGGGCGGTGAGTCGATTAAGAACAAACCAAATCTCAGTTGACTAGACCCAACTTGTGATAATTGAGGAAGAAAGGGAGCACGAAAAAGCCCTTCTAGGAAGCGGTCTTTTGGGCACGAGGGTGTACATATGAATTACAAGACGCATCAAGGTGATCCTTGGCGTGTAATAATTGAGGACGAAAGGGAGCGCAAAAAGAAAAAAAAAACTTCAAGGAAGAGGTCTTTTGGGCATGAGGGCATGGAGGCGAATTGTGAGACGCATCAAGGCGATTCATGATGTGTGATAATGGAGGAAGAAAGGGAATGTGAAGAACAAAACCTTTGAGAAAGCGGTCTTTTGGGCATGCGGTCATGGCATGGTTTTAAATAGCACGCTATAGTGTTTACAAGAGGTCTTGCGCTAAGGGACTTAGACTCAAACACATGAACAAACATTTTAAATAGCGCAATATAGCTCCGCTATAGCGTTTAGAGGATGTTCGTCGCTAAGAGGCTTAGCGCGCTATTTAAAACTATGGGCCATGGAGACGGATTGTGAGACGCATCAAGGCAATCTGTGATGTGTGACAATTAAGGAAGGAAGGGAACGTGAAAAAACCCTTCAAGGAAGCGGTCTTTTGGGTATGATGGCATGAAGGCAAATTGTGGGACACATCAAGGCAATTCGTGATGTGTGATGATTGAGGAAGAAAGGGAAGGCGAAAAAACCCTTCGAGGAAGAAATCTTTTGGGCATGAGGGCATGAAGTCGAATTGTGAGACGCTTCATGGTGTTTGGTGGAGCTGTGGATTTTCTGAAAGCAGTTGTAGGAGATGTGTAGTGGGAAGCCAACTGTGGGAGATGTGTCGTGAGAAAGCTATAAGCCGTTTGGCAAACTAGCTGTATGAGGTGTGGATGTGAATATAAATGTCTAAAATGCCCCTAAGATCATTACAATTGATTTAGAACACTAATAAAAACATAATTAAATAATTATCCAACTCTTATGATCAACATGGTGTTTTGGCACGGCAAAAGACTAGCACACAAATGGAAATACAAACAACTCATCATAGAATTCACTAGCAATCTATCCCAATTTCTTTTTGTCTTTGGTCAATACATTAGAACACTTGCATTTTTCACAAGCGAAAGCCAAGCAACTAGATTAGTAGCATCGGCATAGAATCTTATATACACTTGTACACATATCACAAAATGAAATAGTAGCTCATCCATGAGCAGATCAAAGAACTCTATGATTAACTCGAGCTCATCAAGGGTTGGCAATTATGGGCCAGTTTGGATCACATCCACACCGCTAGACATTTAGCCTGGAGCTCTCCTAGAAACTGCCTGACACTTGTTTGGTTGGTGCCCCGGAAAGGAAAACGTCTGCCTGGCCTAGCAGCCAGTAGCATTGTCATTAGCCTGGTTCAGTTGAAAAAAATAAAAGAAAGAAAAATGCTTGGCCCAGGCAACACCTTAGCCTGGCCCAGGTGTCCTATAGCTTGCGCCTGGCCAACCGCCTGGCACTAATAATGACCAATGAGCAGTATGGCCCACGTGCAATTTTTTTTGTAAGTACTAGATGACAAAGTAGCAACTATGGGAAGGAATCAAACATGTGTGGTCAGGCAAAAAACATGACCAATGAGCAGTCAGGCAAAAATTGTCCATCATCTCAGGCTCCATCCAGGCAACACTTTTTCCCAGGCACAGTCTCCAGGCCTCTAACCGAACACAACATATATCACAGACTCTATTCATGCCAGAGAAGGACGACCAGAAGATGTAGGTATGTCTTCTATCGATGGGTTCCTGTGAATCAGTCCTGGTCGACCCATCGAATGGCATAGGTGGATGCTTCGTCTCGCGCGTGTATTTTTTGTTGCGCTGTGATGGAATCGGCTGGCTCGTTTTCGTTTACCTCTTCGGTTAGGATTCGACTTGCACACCACAATGGAATCGGGCGGTCTCGTTTACCTCTTCGGTTAGGATTTGGCTTGCACACCACATAATCCGGCTAAAAAAAGTGAAACCAAACGGTGTCCAAGGCAATCCTTGATGTGTGATAATTGTGGAAGAAAGGGAATGAGAAAAAACCCTTCGAGGAAGCCGTCTTTTGGGTATGCATGCATGAGATGGACGGTGAGATGCATCAAGGCGATCCATGATGTGTGATAATTGAGGAAGAAAGGGAACGCGGCAAAATCCTACAAGGAAGTAGTCTTTCGGGCACGAGGGCATGGAGACGAATTGCGAGATGTATCAAGGCGATCCGTGGTTGCCGACGACAGCATTATCCCGTTTAAACTAAGAAAAAAAACTCCGTGATACTGAGCTTATTCACTCTGCCCTGTTACGCCTTATAAAAAACTAGGGGAAAAGAACCATTTTTTGTTCCTATCCCCAGTGAAGATTTAACCTATTTGGTGGCAGTGAATCATAAAACCAAGTTGGCTTTCATCTTTAAAAACTGTTTGATTCTTATCTGTGCTATATATGTATTCCTGGCATTCGCGGTCGAAGCACAAATGTCATGGCAAAGCAACGAACTGTGCTACAGAAAACGTGCTCCAAAAAGAGCTTATTATTCACGCTGCAGTCCGACATACACAATGAATTGCTGCTTCCCATGTCCTGTGTTCAATCAATTCAGCAGCCTGACCTCTCAACAAACCTGAGTTCACTGGGCACAATGGATTGGAAAGCCGGCCACTTCATTTGGTGATTATCAACCGCCGTCGGATCTTCAGGTAACCAAACTTGCCAGCGCCTGGAGACGACCCGTCAAAGACGATCGGTAGGTATCCCGTGGCCGCCTTGTACCTTTGCTGAACCTGAAAAATGTCCAAGGGCAAAGTTATTATAGTCCCACCCACACAAAGTAAAAAAAGCAACTACAGCCCAATGGACTGCACGGTGCATTCCGAAACAGAATCGGTACTGCCCAAGTGCGACACAAGGGAGTAAACATTTGGGGGAAGCTACTAAACTGACCGTAGCTCGCAACATGGTGAAGCCATCAACATACTAGTATATGAACTTTATTACCTCGGCGATCTCTTCAGCGCTTTGGAGGCAGTTCTTCCCGATAACACAAACGGAGCCACCAGACCCTCCGCCCGTAATCTTCGCACCGTACAGATTAGGACCTCCATTTTCCGGCGTCTTTCTGTGCTGCATTTCTTGCACTAGATTAACCAGCCTATCTGTGCCGTCGGAACCAAGCCCGCATGCATTGTAGCTGTAGTGGCACTGCCAAGTCCAGTGAAGGGTTAATGGGATGTGAAAACGATGTCAGCACTATGGAACACAGTGAAGACAGAATCATCATTTGTGGACGAAACGTATATCGTAGCAAACAAAATGGTTAAGAGACTCAAATTCACCTGGTACATAAGTTCTCCAAGCGCTGCCAATTGCTCATCTGTATTAGCTGCTGTTAATAATGCTTTGAAGGTCTGCATGCCAGAAAACAGAAGAATGTCAACAGTAAAATCAACAAAATTATGCATTTTATTTTTACTGCTTTATTTCAGTAAAGAGAAATCAAATGAATGGTCGTTGCTTGGAGAGATTTTAGCTATTCTCTTTGGGACAACTCACATTATTGTGCCAGTTATGATGATACCAAAAAAATTGCAACCATTGCCACGACAGCATTCTGGGAAAACAACGAAATTTTCCAAACATAGTGCAGAAAAAAACAACAATCTGGTGAAAATGTCGAACCTCGACTCTGAAGTTTTCATATATGGGATGTCTACTAGGCGCCTTCACGCTGTAAGATCTTTTTGGATCAATTACTGTTACCATGTCATCGTGGTCTCCATATTTCTCTAAAAATGCATCTCCAGTAATGGTCTCCGGAATATCTTTTGAATAAGCAGCTTCATATCTGAAATTCCGATCTTATTATAAGTAACTACTCCCTCCGTTCCTAAATATAAGTCTTTTTAGAGATTCCAATATGGACTACATACGGAGCAAAATGAGTGAATGTACACTCTAAACTACGTCTATATACATCCGTATGTAGTCTATATTGAAATCTCTAGAAAGACTTATATTTAGGAACGGAGGGAGTACTATACATGCAATGTCCAGAACGATTCATGTTTTTGCAAACTAAGTAGTAAAGACAGTGTGACCTGTGAGGTGGCAGCTTGCACAAATACTCCATGGAAGCTTCAGACTTCAGTACATCCCTTCCCTTTTCTTTATAATCATCAGACTGAGCAGGGGCATCTGAAGTTGAGGATATTGATACTAAGTCGGATGCTGCACACTTAATCATCTTTCGCCCCATATAAGTGCCTACCCTTACAGATCCATAATCTCCCCCACCAACACTGTTATCTCAAGACATGACAGAATACTGCAATCAGATGCAATTCGCCCAACCACAAAAGTTCTGTCCCATGAGGCTGCTAACAGAAAGCTCAACGAGGAAAAAAACTACCTATGTCGTATGCCAGAGTCTAGACCCCAAAATCGAATATGAGATGGAATCATAACCAATTCCTTCACTTCTGCAGGCTGCACCAAAACTGTGATTGAACGATACAGAAGTAACATGGTTTCGAATGGAGTTAAGATAAATCAACCAACTTGTGGACTTTAATAAAGACTACTAACCTGGCAGACCATTGCAAGGAGTTTGTTAGCTTCTCCACAAGCAGATGCCATTTGGTCCATGACCCCACATGGAGCTCCAACAACATGATTCTCAACCTGAAAAATCGTAGAGCTATAATGCACTTGCCGCATTCTATTTTTACAGCCAGACTTTTGTTAAGCTCGTACCTTTTGACAAAGCAAAGCAAGATCCCTCGGAGTAATGTTTAAACCTGCAGGCAACAAAATAAAATAGAAAGCAATTTAGGAGATTCTAACAAGGTTAGTCAAATAGATGGCAGGATTATGGTAGGGTAGCTATTAGCGATCAACAAACCATAGGCAGCTGCAATAGCAGACATCGTGGCAACCTCCACCGATGCAGAAGAAGAAACACCTTTGCCTTCTGGCACAGCAGAAGAAACCTACAGTTTCAGGGCAGAAACTAAATAAGAACTGATTGCGTAAAACACATAACATAACCGTTATCATGTGTCCAAGAGAAGAAACACGGTCAAACTAGTACGACACTGTGATTTCGCACAGCCCCCTAAATAGAGCGTTTAAAATCATTTTTGTTGAAAACAGAAATTAACATGCACATTAATGGAGGACAAGGAGAAGCTTATGTGCTTACCAGAATGCTCATGCTGTCAGTGAACTGGATGCCTAGCTCAGTCATCAAGATTAAAATTGTTCCGGAGACATAAGCAGCCCATCTGATATCGGATATAATTAGGAAATATGTGAATATAATTGATCACTCAGAATTTCTGTAGAAAAATAAAGACACTAACTTTTGTGATGGGTCCTGGCAGAAAAACTCTCTGGCTTTTTCATACGATATTGGTTTGTCACCATCCATAAAATCGGACAGGTCCATATCGAAAGTTGGTGCACGATTACTCAATTCAGAACCAAATGAAACCTGCAAAATAATGATATACATAAGATAATACACTTTCACCACTTCTATCAGAGTTATTAAAGTACAAATTGGGCAAAATGGACATTTTTATCATACAAACAATATAAGGTATACTTATGTTCTGCAGATAACTAAAGAAAATAGTGGTAGCGAATCTTGAGAATTAATGACAACAAAAAATATTTGAACAATTGAGTAGAACATACAATTTGTACCACAGGTACCACCCCTGTGTTCTCAAGCTGTCTTGCTTGTACATGCTTCCATAGCTTCTGCTTGCTAGGATGGTTTCTCTGAACAGCAACATGGCAGGCTTCCCGAAGAGGCATCTACTAATGGCATCAAAATTTTCCATCACAACTAACTAAAATATGACTTGACAAGAATAATACTGCAGTTATTTCCAAAATTCTATCTAATTATCTGTGAACTGAAGAAAGTTCATGACAAGTCAACAGTTTACTGAAAATATAGCATATATGGGGAACGATGGAATGGAATTCTGAGTTTTTGCATAGCATACAGAACTTAAAGATGCACAATCTGAGCAGAAATCATTTTATGACTCTAGAGGAAAATTTTTGCTTGTTTCAGGCGCAACAGATGTTAATGGTAGTCAGGGGACTAAGTTATTTGTAAGAGTAAGTACCATGATATTATCTAACGTAAAATCAGATAGATAACTGCCATTTTTCACCTGTAATTGAGCATACCTGCAAAACAAGACTTCCTGAATAGTCTGCAATGCCACCCATGACATCTAACCTTCCAGGCGCCCTTGCTACATATATTTCCATCTGCAAAGGAATGAATTAAGAGAAAAACAATTATAAGAAACCAATCATTTGTTGGGCATTTCAAATAACTAACTTCAGGTGTCAACCTAACATAACATACAAACAAGCCAGTAAGACTAATTACGAATCAAGTTTCCTCCTATAAAAGCTTGACAAAGTCATATATATGTGTGGATAGAATACGAGTGAACAAAGATAAATTTGAGAAAAAGAAAGATCAACGAAAGAAATAGGTTTGTTGTCAAAACAAAGAGCAACGGTTACCTGTTTGAACATATGTTGCACCACAAAATTGCTATTTAGTTAACATGGTAAAATTTGTGGTCAACAACGTGAAACCGGAATAATATATGCAAAGTATCTATCTGACAATTTCCCGTTGAGTTGTTTTATGACAAAACTTGAATCCAGCATGGAAAGTTAGCTCTACATGGTCTGTGCAAACTAATTAGAAATGAGCCATGGCTCACATTGGTTGAACCAAATAGTATGCGAGGATAATAAATTAGCAATTTTCAAAATGAAACTTCAGAGCATAGGCAAAAGTTGGCTTATTTCTGAAATCCAGGAAGATATTATCTGAACGTACAAGGTGAGCAGCAGCAACATGTGGTTCATACGGTGGTATAATTCACTAAAATTAACACAAAGCACTGAAAGATTAGTGCTGGAATTTTGTCTATTTTGGGCCAGCCCAATAGCAATTTCAGAAATTCCTAATAAATCCTAGAGGCCCACGCAGCCCATTCGTGCAAGGCAAGAGGTGGAACTAAAGTTTAGTCCCACATTGCTAGTTTAGAGGGAGTTGGACCTCCTTATAAGGGAGGATGTTTCGCCACATGTATAAGCATGAGAACAAGAGGGACATTCACGCGCGCTCCTCCTCCGCCGCCCGCCTCGCCACGCCACGCCTCGTCACGACGCTAGAAGACTCTCTTCCTCTCGCCACCGAGTTCCTGAGCACTGCGCTACTGCCACGATCTTCCCCATCCCGGCTTGCGGCGTGCACCACAGGTCGGGACAGTAGGCCTCATCTTTGAGTCCTGTACGGGAGAAGGGTGATAAGGTTTTTGGGGAGCGCTCCGCGCGACTATTGACTTCTTCCTCACGGACGCCCCGGACTCTGACGACTTCTTCCCCGACATCGACAACATCTTCGATGACATGGCTGGCGAGGATGTCGACCCCAAGTCCAGTGCTTCTGCTGCCGCTGCTGTCCCGTACGTGTTCTTGCTCTTTCTGTTAGAGGTCCTGTCGCAGTTCTTTGTTCTAGTGTCTGTCTTACGTATGTTAGGTTCTACTTCATATATGCAACATGTTCTACTGTCTGCTCTAGACATGTTTGGTTACAGTTCATATTTGCAGATGCTATTTACCTTCTCACTGTCAGATTGCATGACTAGTTTCTCTGCTATAATAGTCATGTTTTATCTAGTATTTCTAGTAATAAAATCATATGGTAAATTGCTCATATTTCCAACAATTAGTACCTCCCAGTCAAAGAGCACGGATGCAGCAGTTCTTTCTCGGGATTGCACCTCAGAATCCTTCAATTCATTTCCAGTAAGTCCAGATAAGCTCTTCAAAAAGGCCATGGTATCTGTTAATCCTTGCAAGTCCCCATGGAGTATCTCAAAGTCTTCACAGCATCTGCCAGAACCAAATTTGGTACGTCAGTAAAAGAAATTTATAATTGGAAAACCACAAATATATGAAAAATGCCAGGATAAACTCACGATTCTGCCGTTTTGATCTTTTCAGTATTTTCTATGATTGGATGGGCACCAATTTCTGTGCCATTAAGAGAATACCAGTCAGGAATTCCTACATCTTTCCCAGGAGTCCTTTGTAGTTGATATCCTAACACTATGGCATCTTGCAATCGTCTTGCTCCATTAAACTGTAAATGCACATAAAATAGGTTGATCGACTGACACTAAAACAGGGTTTCTGAAATGTTGCTTACAACTCCAATCTCGTTTATAAAATAAAAGAAAACAGAAAATATGTGCTCGGTATGTGATGAGTTTACTTGCAGCACAGCATAGGTTTCCACCTTCCCAGGGAAAAATGTTTTCCATATGAATCATGGAAACTAGAGAATTTGGGATGAAGACAGATGCAGTTGTATATAACGAGTGGAACAGTGGGCATGGAAATATCTTTATCATAATCACATATTTAAATAGTGTGAATCTCACTGATCAGTCAACAGTCGTCCAGAATGACTCACTTTGTCCGAAGCACACTTCTTTCCAACAGCAATGTCCTGAAGGATCCGAGCAGCCACCTGCATAGACAGGTATTAGCTCATTACAAATATTATGAATTTCAATAGCTGAAGCCTTCTTTATGATATAGTTGATTTAGTGAACTAATAGTCTATCTTTTGGAACATACATGAGGATTATGCTGGTAGTGTCATAATGATGTACTGCAGCTAACTGTTAATCTTCAAAGGTTCTAATACAATTGACTGCAAGCTGCAACATGACATAGCCCAATGGAGGGGCACGTTATCTCTCTGGCTGATGATAAGAGTTCAATTCTCATCAACCACAGGCCGGATGGGTTATTTTTTGTGGATTTCCAGTACAATTTTGAGGATTCAAAACCATGACATGTGTGTTGTGAAATTTTAGATGATTACACTAGCCAAATGCCCCTGTAGTCTCCAAATACAATTGGCAGCATAAATAGTTTTAAGTCCTGACAAGCTAGGATGCAGTTATGCAAAAAATATTATAAGAACCCTATTGGAGAGCATGCAGGGAAATTACTTGGCCACCATTTGTTGGGCCATCATAGGAAGGTTGAAGTGTGAGAGCACGGAGTAGATATGGTTTCCAGTGCCCAGCAAGGAAATCCCTTCTAATCATCTCAATGCTGCTTTGGTGGTGCTGAAACAAAGTGGGAGAGAGGACGTCAAATTAAGGCATTTTCAGCACAGCTATACTAACTTACCCCAAGAATATTGTGATGGTAAGAAATGTTCAACCTCAAGCAAATTCCGCAGAAATGGCTCCTCGTTAAAATAATCTCTGCGAACGAACACAAATGGTAGTTTGTATGCTAAAGCTTCACTTGCCGTTCCATACCCAATTTTTCCTATAATGAAACTGGAGTGAGTATTTTCGAAGTGTTCCTTTTTAAATAATACCTAGCATTCAGCAGTGAATATGTAATGCTTTATTTTACCTAGCATGCAGTCAGATGCAGCCATAACATCTGGTGTGTAAGTATCTTTCTCAAGCTTAATGAAGTTTGGAGGAACCTCTTGAGAATCAGATGCACCACAGACCTTTTATGAAGAGATTACCAAGTTAAGATCAGCAAGAGGCACAGTTGTTGCAGGAATAGATCTCCATTGCAGAAAGAAACATACCAAACAGATCCAGCCATCAGGCAGCCATTCTTGCTTCAGTTTCCATCCTGCTGGCTGGGGATAATAGCACATTGATTTCATTTGATATGTGAGTATGTAAGCGTAGGACCATTCAATACAGAAGATAGACGGCTTTCAACAAAGCATGGTATGTGATTATATGAGGAACAATGTTCACACATGCATTTTTTTCTTGTGAACATCAGTGTATAGTGTATTTTAAGGATTTTACTGTTGCAGGAAAATTGGTTCAAAATGATGTATGTGTATTAATGCGTAATGGCATTACAATTTCAAATAATTGCACAATACGTCAAACTGATCAGTTAGCCTATTTTTTATTGAATACCCCGGGCACTTCTAAATTTTGTCTCTGAGGGTGTGTGTGTGTTACCCTTTACAGCAGAGAGTAGTGAAACAAGTCTCTTAACCTCACCTGTCCACCAAAATTAAAAATGACCAGCTTAGTGCTCTCCGCAATTCCAAGGTCCTTCCTCACCTAATAGATCAAAATAAAAATTAGAAAACAGAGTGGTGTTCAAGCCTGTGGCATATCGTTCTCCAGCAGAAGGACACCAACCTCAGATCTGGATTTGCGCAAACCTCTTACCACCAGAGGCACATCAGTGACATCACGGAAAGCCGGCACTAGAGTGAAATGTTCAGTTCTGATGAATATTCAGAAGTCGGGCATAGACGTTTACAAGAAAAAAAAGTGCAATTGCACGTACTAGGGCAATATCCAGGTAGTCGAAGTAAGGTCTCGCAATTGGAATAATCCTCTGCTATCTGTAAACGTTGATGAGATAGTCACATTGAGCAGGTAAAAGTGCCAATGAGCATACGCAAAAAGGGACAGTGTTAAAGACAGCAGCAGAGAGTTGGAACGTACAACATAGAATCAAGAATTATAATCTGAAGGTCCAAATTCGAAATTTTGAACACTTTGAAAGATACAAATAAGGTAATACAATGATGTGGGAAATAGTGAAAGGGACCTGCCAAACAATAGATCGGTGATGATACCCAGCTGCCATGACGTATTCTGCATATATGGAGTCCCAACTGCAAATTGTGCGTGCGAAATAAAATACCAACTTTTGAGACATTTGGTACATTTGTTATTCCTAATGCAAGTGTAAGTTGAGATTGTTCAAAGAGTCAACATGCAGACAGATAACATTGCCGCGCCAACAGAGACTAGAAAAACAGCTCCACATGACTGTGTAAGGCCGATGATTGCAGCAGAAAACAGAGAGGGTTAACTCGTGAGAAATGCTGATAGGTCTAGCAGGACACTGTATAGCATGACAGGCAAGGTAGAGGAAAATGGTACTAGTATAAGAATAGTTTCAGGCAATGCAGCAGAAACAGAGAGGGGAAACAAAAGCTCACCTAAAATTCCCAATGCACACCGAGCGGATACCGGCATCTGCAGCCGCCCTGCACACCACAGGAACAACATCCGAGACCTATCCCACAACAGCATTCACTTCACACTTCATACATTGCAGCCATGGCCGAGAGGAATCAATTTTGACATGGACTGAATGATAGCACAGCAGAGCAGCAGTAGTACCACTAGGTCGGCCTTGACGGAGCGGAGCCACTCCGCCTCCGTTCTCAGGATCGACTCGCGGGGCACCACGGCGGTCTGATGGTACTGCATTTCCGCAATCACACCCCAAATGAGAATCAGTTACAGCACGCGCAGACGCAGGCCAGTAGCGTAGCGTAGCTGCGTAGGGAGTGAGGAAAATTGGGTGCGTCCTGAACCTTCTCGAGGGACGCGAGGGGGTCGACGGTGAGGGGGTCGGACTGGACGGCGCCGCAGTCGAGGAGGACCTTGCGGACGTGGAGGCCGGGGGAGCGCAGCTCGGCGGTGAAGACGAACTCCGGCACCGCCGTGGACACGTGCACCTCGTGCCCCGCCGCGATCAGGTGCCGCACCACCTGCGAGTTGCCAGGCGCGCCCCGGCCACGCGCGCAAACAGAGTCAAATTCTCCGGCGAGACGGGCGAGTCGGGATCGTGGTGGCCGAAATGGCTGAGGAGGAGAGGGGAAGGGGCGGGACCTCGATGGCGCGGGTGGCGTGACCGAAGCCGTGGCCGGTGAGGTAGAAGGCGAAGACCAGGCGACGCTCCGGCGCGCCGTCGCCGCCCCCGGCAGTCGACATTGCCGGTGAACTGGCAGGGAGCTCTGGATCCACCCGACCGACTGGGGATGGGCCGCGTCGGCTGTTGCTTCAAGCGTAACTAATCGGAGCGACCGAGTCCACACTCCACAGCGCGAGTACACACAACTTCGCTCTCGACCCACGACCTGTCAGCCTCTTCAATCAAAATTCTACTACTACCCCTCAAATCTACATTAATTGTCGCTTATTTAATATCACTTTATACTGAATGAGCGACAATTATTAATATTAAAAGAGCAATAAATACGGTTAGGCAAGTGACGTCCTATAAATATGTATAAATATTAAGCTCAAGCTTAAATCCAATCTGTAATAAGAAAAAAAATTACTTACTTTTTTGGTGGGATTTTTACTTAATTCTTTGAAAAGGTGGTTAACCCGTCCTTTACATCGATTGATACATATGGACATATATTTAACAATGGTGAAGAGTTAAGCATCACTTTTCATAAAGAATTTTTTTAAACCCCTCCCATATATTAATTAATTAAAAACATTCATACAATCATCTGTTAGGCACGCATGGAGGAACACTATTTATAAGCAAACCATCAGACCTATTATGTAAACTAAACTTTGCAATCTCCTGCGTCACCTTATTGGCCCTTCTGTTAATCTGAGATATCTTGAGATTAATCATCATCTTAGAAATACTCAGCGCTTCAATCTTAAGATCAACGAGGGGAGATCTGTCCAAATAATCATTTCTAAGAAAAGACATCACAAAGGAGCAATCAGTTTCCAAAATGTTGGTTTTATGAAGGGTAATATCGATCTAAAGCCCCGCAAGTGTCACTCTCAGTTCCGCTTCATCCACACTCTTGCAAACCCTAATATAGTCCCAAAAAGAAATGATGACTTCATCTGTATGGTTCCTGTCAACCACTCCTATTCTGGCAGCACTAATGGCCTTCACAAAACTTGCATCAACATTGATCTTAATAAAATCTGGATCGGGGGGCTGCCAGGTCACACATTTTCCATCCACATCATTGGTATAATTTACGCCATCCATCCTATCCTTATTGTTGTTGGTAATCTCCATCTTCATGTTGGTATGTCAGGACGAGGAGTAGTCCCAATAGCTTTGAATAAAACTCATAGAGGTAGAGATAGTTTCTTTACCTTTACCAAATATCAAATCATTTCTCAAGCACTACAAAAAAAAACACATCTGTGACATTTTGGGCCAAACGAAATTTTTTTCTGTCATACTTATGACACTTCTATGACGATAATTGTGACGAAACCTGGTATCGTCATAGATGTGGTGGGCTCCTACTTCTATGACAAAAAATCATGATAGAAAATGGGCTTTTCGTCCTGGGCGGGCCGGAGACGCAGCTGCATGACATTCTTTGGGCCGTCCATGACGGAAAAAACCGTGGTAGAAGCGAGGGCGAGTAAAATATCGGGGTGTTCCCGGTTAAGGTTTGCACGTTTCTCTCGTACACGCACGCGCGTGGGTGCAAGGAGTTGGGCTCTAACTGAACCCGAGCGAGGCGTTCGCCGCCATCTTGAACCCGGCGATTGACTTTGCAAGCTATGCGTTCTTGGACCCGATCGATCGATCGATGGTCGTTAATCGAACCCGATCGAGCGATTCCTTCGCTACTGCTGCTAACTGAAGCCGATAGATGCTGCCTCTGGATGAACAGTGAGTGTTGCTAGGGGGGTTTGGATGAACAGTTCCCGGTAGGGGTGGATGAACAAGACCCCGTGGTGTTGCCTCTGGATGAACAGGACCCCGATCGAGCCGGTTGGGGCTGGATGAACAGGACCCCGTGCAGGGCTGGATGAACAGGACCACCCCGTGGAGGGCTGGATGAGCGATGAGACGGTGGAGGCTGGATGAGCAGTAGCCCGTGGAGGGTGGTTGAACAGGAGCCCGTGGAGAGGGTTGGTTGAGCGATGCTTTGTGGAGTAAGCGCGTGGTGGAGGCTGGATGAGCGAGCCCGTGGATGAGCGATCGCATGTGGAGGCCGGAGGAGGTCGACGGTGGATGAGCGATGGCCCGTGGAGGCCGGAGGGGTCGACGATGGAGATGAACAGTATCCCGTGGAGTCCCGTTTTGCGGTACGCCACACCCCTCCCGATGAACATGACCTCCGTTTCGACCGTAGCGCTCCAACACAAGTCTGTTTCCTCTGTTTTGTGGTACGCCACACCCCTCCCGATCAACAGGACCCCGTTTCGACCGTAGGAGGTCCAACACAAGTCCGTTTCCTCCGTTTTGGCAGACGCTGCACCCCTCGGATGAACAGGATTCCGTTTGAACGTGGCGGTCGAACACAAGGCCTTTTCCTCTCGCTCGCGAAAGACGCTGTGCCTCGTTTCCATCGGCTATTCCGTCCAAGCCGGTTGGCTCCCACGCGTTCCGTTGCCTCCCGATAAACATGACGCATTCCGTTGCCTTCCCATGAACACGAGATGATGCAGTTTATCCATTTCGACCCATCCATGTACACGAGCCCTAGCCGTACGTATGCGCGAGTAGGCGTTCGAGACTCCGCCCGTATGTACGTACGTGGCCGTATTTTCTTTCTTGCACCACGGTCATGCGTGCGTGTACATGCTACATGCGGCGCCTCTACTACGACACGTGCGGCGCCTCTACATCGACCATTATATGCGTACCGTTCGCGACAGAATGACAACGCTATATGCGCTTGGACGGGTGGGCCCCGATCGCCGAGCACTTCCTTGCGAAGATGTAGCTAGTGGGTCCCAGCAGTCAGGGGGTGAATCGTTTTTTTTTGCCCGGATGCACTTCCTTGCATGCAAAGATGTAGCTGGTGGGTCCCAGCAGTCAGGGGGGAACATTTTTTTCACAAAATACGGTGGCCCATCCGGTGGGTCCCTGCTCAGGGTGTGCAAAACCGAACCGGAAACCACAAACCGAACCAAAAAAACCAAACCGAACCCCTGCTGTCAGGTGGAGGAATAATTATTTTGCGCGTAATAAGGAGGCACTTCCTTGCGGCCGCCGTGGACCCAGCTGTCAGTCTCTCCATGTACAGTACTCTTCCGATGAAAGTCGTTCCTTGACCACGTTGACCACGCCGCGCCGAGAGCACCAGGGCGGTGGACGACGGCGAGGCCTAGGAAGGGGACGACGCGAAGCCGGGGAAGACGCGCAGCGATGGAAGCTTCTTGTGAAGAGGAATCTGAGGTTCATTGGTTCGGCTACGGTGTGAGGCTGCCGTCACCGCAGGGCCTGGCCAGCGGTGAGAATAGTAGGGGGCGGTGAGGCCTCCGACAGCCGACCACAGGAGGCAGGTGTTGGGGAACGTAGTAATTTCAAAAAATTTCCTACGATCACGCAAGACCATGGTGATGGCATAGCAACGAGAGGGGAGAGTGTCCGTCCACGTACCCTCGTAGACCGAAAGCGGAAGCGTTATAACAATGCGGTTGATGTAGTCGTACGTCTTCACGATCCGACCGATCCAAGCACCGAACGTCACGGCACCTCCGAGTTACGCACACGTTCATTTCGATGACGATCCCGGACTCCGATCCAAAGAAAGTGTCGGGGATGAGTTCCGTCGACAAGACGACGGCGTGGTGACGATGTTGATGCTCCACCGACGCAGGCTTCGCCTAAGCTCATGACGATATGACTTCTCCGGCGAGGCTTCGCCTAAGCTCCGCTGACGATATGACCGAAGTGGAATATGGTGGAAGGGGCACCGCTTTGCAGCTAAGGAAAGATCCGTAGATCAACTTGTGTGTCTTGGGGTGCCCCGGCCCCAGATATAAAGGAGCCAAGGGGAGGTGGCGGCCCTAGGGGAGGCGCACTAAGGAGGAGTCCTACTCCCACCGGAGTAGGACTCCCCCTCTCCTAGTTGGACTAGGATTGGAGGAGGGAAAGAGGGAAGGCGCCGCCCCCTTCCTTGTCCTATTCGGACTAGAGGGGAGGGGGCGCGCAGCCCACCTTGGCCTGCCCTTCCTCTTCTCCTATGGCCCATTAAGGCCCATGGACCTCCCGGGGTTCCGGTAACCTCCGGTACTCAGAAAATCCCGATTTCACGGAACACTTCCGATGTCCAAATGTAGGCTTCCAATATATCAATCTTTATGTCTCGACCATTTCGAGACTCCTCGTCATGTCCGTGATCACATCCGGACTCGAACAACCTTCGTGCATCAATACTTATAAACTCATTATGAACTGTCATCGCCGAAAGCGTTAAGCGTCACGGACCCTACGGGTTCGAGAACTATGTAGACATGACCTAGAACTATTCTCATTAATAACCAATAGCGGAACCTGGATGCCCATATTGGTTCCTACATATTCTACGAAGATCTTTATCGGTCAAAACCGCATAACGACATCGTTGTTCCCTTTGTCATCGGTATGTTACTTACCCGAGATTCGATCGTCGGTATCCAATACCTAGTTCAATCTAGTTTCGGTAAGTCTCTTTACTCGTTCCGTAATACATCATCTCACAACTAACTCATTAGTTGTAATGCTTGCAAGGCTTAAGTGATGTGTATTACCGAGAAGGCCTAGAGATACCTCTCCGACAATCGGAGTGACAAAACCTAATCTCGAAATACGCCAACCCAACAAGTACCTTTGGAGACACATAGTACTCCTTTATAATCACCCGATTCACGTTGTAGACGTTTGGTAGTACCAAAGTGTTCCTCCTAAACGGAGTTGCATAATCTCATAGTTATAGGAACATGTATGGGTCATGAAGAAAGCATTAACATACTAAGCGATCAAGTGTTAAGCTAACGGAATGGGTCATGTCAATCAGATCATTCAACTAATGATGTGACCTTGTTAATCAAATAACAACTCCTTGTTCATGGTTAGGAAACATAACCATCTTTGATTAACAAGCTAGTCAAATAGAGGCATACTAGTGACATCTTTGTTTGTCTATATATTCACACATGTATTATGTTTCCGGTTAATACAATTCTAGCATGAATAATAAACCTTTATCATGATATAAGGAAATAAATAATAACTTTATTATTGCCTCTAGGGCATATTTCCTTCAGTCTCCCACTTGCACTAGAGTCAATAATCTAGATTACAAAGTAATGATCCTAACACCCATGGAGTCTTGGTGTCTTTGATCATGTTTTGCTCGTGGAAGAGGCTTAGTCAACGGGTCCGCAACATTCAGATCCGTATGTATTTTGCAAATCTCTATGTCTCCCACTTGGACTTGGTCCCGAATGGAATTGAAGCGTCTCTTGATATGCTTGGTCCTCTTGTGAAATCTGGATTCCTTTGCCAAGGCAATTGCACCAAGATTGTCACAGAAGATCTTCATCGGTCCCGATGCACTAGGTATGACACCTAGATCGGAAATGAACTCTTTCATCGAGACTCCTTCATTCGGCCGCTTCCGGCAGCTATGTACTCCGCTTCACATGTAGATCCCGCCACGACGCTTTGTTTAGAATCGCACTAACCGAGCGGCTCCACCGTTTAATAAAAACACGTATCCGGTTTGCGATTTAGAATCGTCCGGATCAGTGTCAAAGCTTACATCGGCGTAACCATTTACGACTAGCTCTTTGTCACCTCCATATATGAGAAACATATCCTTAGTCCTTTTCGGGTATTTCAGATGTTTTTGATCATTGTCCGATGATCCATTCCTCGATTACTCTGGTACCTACCGCCAAGCTTACTGACTAAGCATACGTCGGTCTGGTACACAGCATTGCATACATGATAGAGCCTATGGGTGAAGCATAGGGAACATCTTTCATTTTCTCTCTATCTTCTGTTGTGGTCGGGCATTGAGTGCGACTCAATCTTACACCTTGCAACACGTAAAAAACCTTTCTTTGCACGATCCATTTTGAACTTTTTCAAAACTTTATCAAGGTATGTGCTTTGTGAAAGTCCAATTAAGCCGCCTTGATCTATCTCTATAGATCTTGATGCCCAATATGTAAGCAGCTTCACCGAGGTCTTTCATTGAAAAACTTTTATTCAAGTATCCTTTTATGCTATCCAGAAATTCTATATCATTTCCAATCAATAATATGTCGTCCACATATAATATCGTAAATGCTCTGAGCTCCCACTCACTTTCTTGTAAATCTGAGCTTCTCCAAAAGTGCAGCACAAACCCATATGCTTTGATCACACTATCAAAGCGTTTATTCCAACTCGAGAGGCTTGCACTGGACCATAAATTGATCATTTGGAGCTTGCACACTTTGTTAGCACCTTTTGGATCGACAAAACCTTCTCGTTGCATCATATACAACTCTTCTTCTAGAAATCCATTCAAGAATGCAGTTTTTACATCCATTTGCCAAATTTCATAATCATAAAATGCGGCAATTGCTAACATGATTGAGACAGACTTAAGCATCGCTACGGGTGAGAAAGTCTCATCGTAGTCAACCCCTTGAACTTGTCGAAAACCTTTCGCAACAAGTCGAGCTTTGTAGACAGTTACATTACCATCGGCGTCATCTTCTTCTTAAAGATCCATTTATTTTCAATGGCTTGCCGACCATCTAGCAAGTCAACCAAAGTCCATACTTTGTTCTCATACATGGATCCCATCTCAGATTTCATGGCTTCCACCATTTTGCGGAATCTGGGCTCACCATCGCTTCTTCATAGTTTGTAGGTTCGCCATGGTCAAGAATCATGACTTCGAATAAGATTACCGTACCACTGGGTGCGTATTTTACTCTGGTTGACCTACGAGGTTCAAGAGCAACTTGATCTCAAGCTTCATGATCATCATCATTAGTTTCCTCACTAATTGGTGTAGTTGTCACAGGAACCATTTCTTGTGATGAACTACTTTCCAATAAGGGAGCAGAATCTGATTATCTCATCAAGTTCTACTTTCCTCCCACTCACTTCTTTCGAGAGAAACTCCTTCTCTAGAAAGGACCCGAATTTAGCAACGAAAATCTTGCCTTCAGATCTGTGATAGAAGGTGTACCCAACAGTCTCTCCTTTGGGTATCCTATGAAGACACATTTTTCCGATTTGGGTTCGAGCTTATCCGGTTGAAGTTTCTTTACATAAGCATCGCAGCCCCAAACTTTAAGAAACGACAACTTTGGTTTCTTGCCAAACCACAGTTCATAAGGCGTCGTCTCAACGGATTTTGACGGTGTCCTATTCAACGTGAATGCGGCCGTCTCTAAAGCATAACCCCAAAACGATAGCGGTAAATCGGAAATCGACATCATAGATCGCACCATATCTAGTTAAGCACGATTACGACGTTCGGACACACCATTTCTACGTGGTGTTCGGGTGGCGTGAGTTGCGAAAACTATTCCACATTGTTTCAAATGTAAACCAAACTCGTAACTCAAATATTCTCCTCCACGATCAGATCGTAGAAACTTTATTTTCTTGTTACGATGATTTTCCACTTCACTCTGAAATTCTTTGAACTTTTCAAATGTTTCAGATTTGTGTTTCATTAAGTAGATATACCCATATCTGCTCAAATCATCTGTGAAGGTGAGAAAATAACGATACCCGCCGCGTGCCTCAACATTCATTGGACCACAAACATCGGTATGTATGATTTCCAACAAATCGCTTGCTTGCTCCATAGTTCCGGAGAACGGCGTTTTGGTCATTTTGCCCATGAGGCACGGTTCGCAAGTACCAAGTGATTCATAATCAAGTGATTCTAGAAGCCCATCAAGATGGAGTTTCTTCATGCGTTTTACACCAATATGACCTAAACGGCGATTACCACAAATAAGTTGCACTATCATTATCAACTCTGCATCTTTTGGCTTCAACATTATGAATATGTGTATCACTACGTCGTGATTCAACAAGAATAGACCATTCTTCAAGGGTGCATGACCATAAAAGATATTACTCATATAAATAGAACAACCATTATTCTCTCGATTTAAATGAATAACCGCCTCGCATTAAACAAGATCCGGATATAATGTTCATGCTCAACGCCGGCACCAAATAACAATTATTTAGGTCTAAAACTAATCCCGAAGGTAGATGTAGAGGTAGCGTGCCGACCGCGATCACATTGACTTTGGAACCATTTCCCACGCCGCATCGTCACCTCATCCTTTGCGGTGCTCGTCTATTCCGTAGTCCCCTGCTTCGAGTTGCAAATATTAGCAATGTAACCAAGATCAAATACCAGTGCTACTACGAGCTCTAGTAAGGTACACATCAATAACATGTATATCACATATACCTTTGTTCACCTTGCCATCCTTTTATCCGCCACATACTTGGGGCAGTTCCGCTTCCAAAGGTGTCGATGCGCTTGCAAGAAAACACTCAGTTTCGTGCTTAGGTCCAGACTTGGGTTTCTTATCTTGATCGGCAACTTTCTTGCTTTGTTCTTTTGAAGTTTCCTTCTTCTTCCCTTTGCCCTTTTCTTGAAACTAGTGGTCTTGTTGACCATCAACACTTGATGCTCTTTCTTGATTTCTACCTCCATGACTTTTAGCATTGCGAAGAGCTCGAGAATTGTCTTAGTCATCCCTTGCATGTTATAGTTCATCACAAAGCTCTTGTAGCTTGGTGGCGATGATTGGAGAATTACATCAATGACACTATCATCCGGAAGATTAACTCCCACTGAATTAAGTGATTGTTATATCCAGACATTTTGAGTATGTGCTCACTGACAGAACTATTCTCCTCCATCTTGCAGCTATAGAACTTATTGGAGACTTCATATCTCTCAATCCGGGCATTTGCTTGAAATATTAACTTCAACTCTGGAACATCTCATATGCTCCATGACGCTCAAAAGCGTCGTTGAAGACCCGGTTCTAAGCCGTAAAGCATGGCACAATCGAACTATAGAGTAGTCATCAGCGCTTTGCAGACGTTCACAACTTCGCTCAAAGATCTGCAGAGCCTGTCACCAAATGTGCTTCGTGACGTAATTTTTACGTGCGGCAAAGAATGAGGATAATCCTCAAGTTACGGACCCAGTCCGTGTAATTGCTACCATCATCTTTCAACTTTGCTTTCTCAAGGAACGCATTAAAATTCAACGGAACAACAAAGACGAGCCATCTATCTACGATAAACATAGACAAGCAAAATACTATCGGTACTAAGTTCATGATACATTTAAGTTTAATTAATCATATTAAAAACTCCCACTTAGGCAGACATCTCTCCGGTCATCTAAGTGATCACGTGATCCATATTAACTAAACCATGTCCGATCATCACGTGAGGCGGAGTAGTTTCAATGGTGAACATCACTATGTTGATCATATCTACTATATGATTCACGTTCGACCTTTCGGTCTCCGTGTTCCGAGGCCATATCTCATTATATGCTAGGCTCGTCAAGTTTAACTTTGAGTATTCGGCGTGTGCAACTGTTTTGCACCCGTTGTAGATGGACGTAGAACTTATCACACCCGATCATCACGTGGTGTCCGGGTACTACGAACTTTGGCAACGTGCATACTCGAGGAGAACACTTCTTGATAATTTTTAGTGAGAGATCATCTTATAATGCTACCGCCAATCAAAGCACGATAAGATGCATAAAGGATAAACATCACATGCAATCAATATAAGTGATATGATATGGTCATCATCATCTTGTGCTTGTGATCTCCATCGCCAAGCACCGTCATGATCACCATCGTCACCGGTAGCGACACCTTGATCTCCATCGTAGCATCGTTGTCGTCTTGTCAACTATTGCTTCTACGACTATCGCTACTCCTTAGTGATAAAGTAAAGCAATTACATGGCGCTTGCATTTCATACAATAAAGCGACAACCATATGGCTCTCGCCGATTGCCGATAACTTCGGTTACAAAACATGATCATCTCATACAATAAAATATAGCATCACGTCTTGACCATATCACATCACAACATGCCCCGCAAAAACAAGTTAGACGTCCTCTACTTTGTTGTTGCAAGTTTTACGTGGCTGCTACGGGCTGAGCAAGAACCGTTCTTACCTACGCATCAAAACCACAACGATACTTCGTCAAATAGACTCCGTTTAACCTTCTCAAGGACCGGGCGTAGCTACACTCAGTTCAACTAAAGTTGGAGAGACAGTCTTCCGCAAGCCATCTATGTGCAAAGCACGCCGAGGGAACCGGTCTCGCGTAAGAGTACGCGTAAGGTTGGTCCGGATCGTCTCGTCCAACAATACCGCTGAACCAAAGTATGACATGCTTTGGTAGGCGGTATGACTTGTATCGTCCACAACTCACTTGTGTTCTACTCGTGCATATGACATCAACGCATAAAACCAGGCTCGGATGCCTTTGTTGGGGAACGTAGTAATTTCAAAAATTTCCTACGATCACGCAAGACCATGGTGATGGCATAGCAACGAGAGGAGAGTGTCCGTCCACGCACTCGTGAGACCGAAAGCGGAAGCGTTATAACAACGCGGTTGATGTAGTCGTGACGTCTTCACGATCCGACCGATCCAAGCACCGAACGTGCGGCACCTCCGAGTTACGCACACGTTCAGCTCGATGGCGATCCCGGACTCGATCCAAAGAAAGTGTCGGGGATGAGTTCCGTCAAGACGACGGCGTGGTGGACGATGTTGATGCTCCACCGACGCAGGGCTTCGCCTAAGCTCGCTGACGATATGACTTCTCCGGTGAGGCTTCGCCTAAGCTCCGCGACGATATGACCGAAGTGGAATATGGTGGAAGGGGGCACCGCACACGGCTAAGGAAAGATCCGTAGATCAACTTGTGTGTCTTGGGGTGCCCCCTGGCCCCGTATATAAAGGAGCCAAGGGGGAGGTGGCCGGCCCTAGGGGGAGGCGCACCAAGGAGGAGTCCTACTCCCACCGGGAGTAGGACTCCCCCCCCTCTCCTAGTTGGACTAGGATTGGAGGAGGGGAAAGAGGGAAGGGGCGCCGCCCCCCCTTCCTTGTCCTATTCGGACTAGAGGGGGGAGGGGGCGCGCAGCCCACCTTGGCCTGCCCTTCCTCTTCTCCTATGGCCCATTAAGGCCCATGGACCTCCGGGGTTCCAGTAACCTCCGTTACATCCTAAAATCCCGATTTCACGGAACACTTCCGATGTCCAAATGTAGGCTTCCAATATATCAATCTTTATGTCTCGACCATTTCGAGACTCCTCGTCATGTCCGTGATCACATCCGGGACTCGAACAACCTTCGTGCATCAATACTTATAAACTCATTATGAACTGTCATCGAAGCGTTAAGCGTGCAAGGACCCTACGGGTTCGAGAACTATGTAGACATGACCTAGAACTATTCTCGGTCAATAACCAATAGCGGAACCTGGATGCCCATATTGGTTCCTACATATTCTCTGAAGATCTTTATCGGTCAAACCGCATAACGACATCGTTGTTCCCTTTGTCATCGGTATATTTACTTACCCGAGATTCGATCGTCGGTATCCAATACCTAGTTCAATCTCGCTACGGTAAGTCTCTTTACTCGTTCCGTAATACATCATCTCACAACTAACTCATTAGTTGTAATGCTTGCAAGGCTTAAGTGATGTGTATTACCGAGAAGGCCTAGAGATACCTCTCCGACAATCGGAGTGACAAAACCTAATCTCGAAATACGCCAACCCAACAAGTACCTTTGGAGACACTAGTACTCCTTTATAATCACCCGATTACGTTGTGACGTTTGGTAGTACCAAAGTGTTCCTCCAGTGGCAGGGAGTTGCATAATCTCATAGTTATAGGAACATGTATGGGTCATGAAGAAAGCATTAACATACTAAGCGATCAAGTGTTAAGCTAACGGAATGGGTCATGTCAATCAGATCATTCAACTAATGATGTGACCTTGTTAATCAAATAACAACTCCTTGTTCATGGTTAGGAAACATAACCATCTTTGATTAACAAGCTAGTCAAGTAGAGGCATACTAGTGACATAATGTTTGTCTATATATTCACACATGTATTATGTTTCCGGTTAATACAATTCTAGCATGAATAATAAACCTTTATCATGATATAAGGAAATAAATAATAACTTTATTATTGCCTCTAGGGCATATTTCCTTCAGCAGGAGCATGCGGCACGACAAGCGCTGCTTTGGGTGGCTGGAGCAAGAAGACCAGAGGTTGAAGAAGCACTACGGCCGTTGGATGGACGTCGTACGGTCACTAGAGTTAGAATCGTTCATATTGACTAAGTTGACAAAGCACTCCGTCCCCGTCAACTTAGTAGGCCCACAAGTCAGCCTCCCACCAAGGTGGGTCCCAACTAGCAGGGCGAATATTCATTTTTTTGTGCGTAATAAGGAGGCACTTCCGGTGGGTCCGAGCTGACAGCGGGGGGAACGTTTTTTCGCGAAATACGGTGCCCCATCCGGTGGGTCCCAGTAGTCAGGGGGAAACGTTTTTTTCACCAAATATGGTGGCCCGTCTGATGGGTCCCTGCTGTCAGGTGGAGGAATTATTATTTTCCGCGTAATAAGGAGGCACTTCCTTGCGGCTGCCGTGGACCCAACTGTCAGCCTCTCCATCGTGACAAAGATTTCTTCCGATGGAAGTTGTTCCTTGACCATGTTGACCACGCCGCACCGAGAGCACCAGGACGGTGGACGACGACGAGGCCTAGGAAGGGGACGACGCGGAGCCGGGGAAGACGCGGCAGTGGATGCCCACACGGAGAGGAGTACGAGAGTTCACTGGTTCGGCTGCGGTGTGAGGCTGCCGTCGCCGCAGAATAACAGGAGGTGTGGGTGAGTAGAGGGATGCCTTGGCCAGCGATGGGAGTAGTAGGGGGCGGTTAGGCCTGCGCGACAGCATAGCTGGCCATGGGAGGCGAGAGCAGGCGGTCCCGCCGGCGCTGGATTTGGCGGCTGGAGCAAGAAGATCAGAGATTGAAGAAACACGACGGCCGTTGGATTGACATCCAACAGTTACGTCTGTTAGAATCGTTTGTTGACGTATATAATAACTAAAAAGAATCTTGCATACGCGTCAACTTAATATGCCCACAAGTCAGACTATTCCCTTTTTTTTTAATAATTTATATATAGCTCATTGCGACTTCTTATGCAATTTATTGCAGTCCTTTTTTTGGTTGGCCAGGGCCAATTTCGCATATTTCTGTGGGGTCCAAACTATTTTTTAATACCGAAATGTCGAGCCAAATTTAAAGTACTTTGAAGATATATTTAAATTAGGTTAATGCCCAATGAAATAGAAATCTGAAAATGTGAAAAAATTCAGAAATTATAAAGTAATTGCCAATTTGTCATCTGTTTTTATATTTACAACCCATTTCATATTACTTTGAAGATTTGCAGGCGTCTTGAAAGAGTTGCAGCCCATCGTATGAGAAAAATAAGTAGGCCTGGATTGGGTATTCTTCGTAAAAAATAAACTGGGCTCATTTTCACAAAGAAAAAATAGCTGGGCTGGTCACATGGTGAACATAAAATATAAGCCTGGGCTAGACGGGCCACAGCCCAGTTCAAACCCTGCTCCATCTCAACAATAACAAAAAAAATACTGCTCGAGCAGCTACGTCCCAGGTGTCAGCCGATCTTGTGTTGTTCTCTTGTCTATTGACTATATACTCTCACAATGTCGTGGGTCCGAGATGTAAGGAAAACACTAGGTGGAAGCATTTTATTTTTCGATATGCTGATATGGTGGGCTCCTACTGTCATCCTCTCCACGTACTTCTGCCGATTCCTGATGTTTGTTGACCATGTTGACAACGCGAGAGGGCGGCGCCGCGGCGAGCGCACCAAAGCGCGCGGAGGACGACGGCGAGGCCTCAGACATCGGCGTTAACAATTTAGGAGATGGTGGGGCGGCGATGCGTGCGCTGAGGCGCAGCCAGCCATGGGAGGCGGAAGTAGGCGGCCCCGCCGGCGCTGGTTTGGTTTTGGCGGCTGGAGAAAGACAGGACTGAAGAAAACGACAGACTGTAAAAGCAGCAGGAGTACTTAACAACCTTAACTGAAACTAGCAGGGGCATTTAACAACCATAGCTGAAAGCAGTATGAGTACTTATACAGGTTCAACCATACAAAACACGCCTCGAACAGTGCTACTTTGCCTCTGATTAACCAAGGGTGAGGCCGCCAAGCCCTGAGACAAGGCCCAGCGCCACCGCGCATCCACAACCTTTCCGAAGCGGCTTCATATCACAATATGGTCAATAAACAGGATATTCGCTTTAGAGCCATGGAAAAGTAGGAACATAATCTTCTGTCCTATTCTCCAAGATGGACGAGCCTTCATTATTTGAGACCACCCATGAATAAGTATCTTTTCACCTCCAAGGGGAATGGAGTAGGTCGACATAAACATCATGTTGTGACCAAGCGCAAGTCTGACCCGACCATGGTCAGGCATCTGTATAGGAACAATAGAATTGGGCAGTTTCTGTTTCAAGAAGATCACAGATGTAAAACTGTGTATAAGCAATAGTTTATGAACAACATATATAACAGAAAACAACTCATACCATAAGTTTCTCGACACAGTTGGACCTGTTCAACGAGTGCAGCAGTGGCACACGTATCCCATGTGGCCTTCCACCATTGAAACGCCCCACAAGGACCTCAAGAGATCAATAAAGTGTAGGAACTTGTGGATGTCGTCCCAGTCAACTTCAATGCCATCAGTAACAACCGAGTTGTTACAGAATAACAAACGAGCAGCTTGCTTAACTCTGAAAAAACCTACACGTGCCACCAATTATAAGAAAATATTAGTTAGAAGTAGCATCTTCGTGAGAGATTTGTTGCTACTTCTAAAGTTAAATTGTGATTAGTTAGACAGAATAGGTGGATTAAGAAGTAATCGAGGCAACAAGCAAGAACCGGATACAAAACTAACATGGATGAACAATTGAACGACGCCGGGTGGAAGATCGCGGTGAAGATGAGACCAGGTTACGCTATTTCCATCAACATTCGTGCGCCAACTTTCACCAGTAACACTTGAGAAAGTTTATCCAAGTTCGCCATAAAAAGCGGTGATCTTCTTGGTTCATGAACCCAACTTGGAACTTATATCCATGGCTTGTCTTCACTGTGACCATTAAACTGGTGTATTCGGTTATGGCAAGGCCAAGCATCTTGAGTACATGTGTTCTGGGCAGAGCAAATAATGCAATCGCAGGAAAAATAATATGAGAACACAATGTATTCCCTATCCAGATCTAGAAATAACTTCCTCCTTCACGTTGATGTTGACCATCATCTTTGGTAGTACCTTTTATCCAAATATAGCAATCCAAATTTCCAAATTAGTCGACAACATGTTCAAAAAACCCCACCCTCCGGATAGAAAAGAGGATTCTAGGAACATACTGCGTGTTTTAAAATCCGTGTTAGGATGAGAAGGAACAAGTGTGGCGTCTCACGAGGGCGCAGAAACCTCAGAGGGTCCTCGCACTTTGGGCACTACAAATGAAACACACTAGATTCAAGAGGGAAGAAAAAATGCATCAATGGCGGCGGTACGCCATCCTAGGATTACCCGCGACCAAGGGACTTGGATTTATCGGGGATGGATGAAGAATTTGTACCTGGTTCTCCATGAGAAAACCCTATGCAATTGCCGAGAGGGGGTTTTCTCTGAACAAGCAGACGAGGGAGAAGGGAATTCAGGCCCAGTGACATATTGCCATTTCCGTCTGGCCCAGCTCATCGCTAAAACTGGAAGGGGGGTTGTGATTTGACGGCTCATTGGGCATTACTGCGGAGCTACGACCGGGGTGTGTCTACCGTGCAGTTGTGCACTCTAATTTGTGCATATGGCATGCGGACCCCGTTGCCGGATGCCCCACATATCAGCGAAAGGAAGTAGAAAGACAGGAGTAACTAGTTACACATAAATATATTTTTGACAGAGAGATACTCCCTCTGTAATGAAATATACAAATCTTTTATATCACAACTTTATACATAAGAAAAATCAAGGGGAATATATATAACATATATAATTATAAAAAATAGAGTTGTTTTTAACACAGTATAGACGAGTTGGTGATGATGGTGTGCCTGCCATCCTGCAATATAGGCCGTCCGATTTATATCTGATGGATAGAAAGGAAACTATGGCAATTTTGCAAAAAGGTACCCACACACCTCTCCACATTTGCAAATAAGGCCTTCCCTCGTTCATCCTTTTCTCTCACAAGATAAAATACTCATACAAATGCATCTTGATGTTACGTGCAACGCACGGGCATTATGGGGGTTCAGCTGAGAATATAATACTCAGACAAGCTCACGGTTCTGGACTTTGGGCTGCAGGCCCACCCTGCATGTTTGGGGGCCCATCTATTCTACCTCAGCGCTTTTCATATTGCAAGCGATCAGTATGTCGCTGGTTTTAGATGCTATCGCAAGGCGAATACACAAAATTGAATAAAGCACGACAACTGTTGGAATGAAATCGAATCTACGTGTCCTAACCAAAGAATGAGAGTTGCAATTCTATCAACGATATACCATGTGATAAATAATATTGTCAGATTACTTATACACACAAGACACTTGTTTCACCATGCCAGATTATTACATCAAAAATCTCGGAGGATAGATCAATTCGGCGATGCGTCGCCATCGAAGAATTTCAAAGTTGATTTGGACTAGCTCTCCTTGCCGAGAAAGTTCGATTTTGAGATCATCCCCATCGCAAGATATGATTTAGATTTGAACCTTGACCATCCTTTAGCATCAATCATCATGCGACCATCCTTTGTACTTACGGTATATTGAGCAGGTTCATTCACACCAAGGCTGCGCATGGTAAGAGAAACTTGGCCGCTGTCGCCTGAATTGTTGAACGACTCCCTCATTGCTCTAGGAATTCTCTGTTTGCAAACAAGAAGACATATCCAAATAGTTAGATCGACACAGTGAATCATGCGAAACAACATGGAAAGAAAAAAGAACGAAACACTTGGGCGGCCAATGCTTACTAAGAAGGTGGACATGTCGGTTTTTGTAAGGACTTTGGTATATGAAGTGCGAACTGCAGCCCAGTCTGTTGCCCGTGCATCTGCTTGTTCGGTTGCCGCTGCATAGGCCGGAGTAGATGCAAGTGCAAGTGTTGGTGCAGTGCAAGCTTCTTCTTTGCGGAGATGGTGCTCCTTGTAGAGGTGCCGGTGTCGGAGCGGTGCGGTGTCGATGCCCGATCCTTCGGTAGAGATCGACTGATCATTGCGCGGTCGGTGCCCAATCCTCGGTGGATCGGTGAGTTGCTTTGCCATTGTCGATGCTAGAAACAGCTGCGGTGCTCGATCCGATTCTTGAAGGTGGTACCGATGCGAGACAATGGCGATCGTGTCCGGTCTGCTATGATCAGCTTTCTAACTTGACTAGGCTTCGTGGACCGTGATCCAGCTTTTTTCTTCATTTCTTTTAAATGCGAGAAGGACTAATTGTGGCATTTTGTTAAACCAAACTGCAGTTCATCATAGGGATTCAGCTTGTACTCGCACAAATGATCGGTCCAGTTTTTTCTAGTAATATAAGTGATGGGCGGTGCCTTCATTCATCGACACGACATAAGAAGTGAAACCTGCAAAAATAGCCATCGTGAGAGCAAGCGAAACGGTTTATTCTGTGATGAATGTCACATGGCAAAACCTGCATCGTAAAATTGCAGGAAAAGAAAGAAAACATGACATTAAATCAATAAGATTTAGACAAGAAATCAATAAGATTTACTTGATGTGACACGAGTGAATCCTTACCAGGAAATCACTATGTTGAAGTACTAAATGAAGATTGATCGTCCAACTACGGGTGGCATGCGGGGCCCCGCCTACTCCCACACAAGGTGACAGTCCAAAGGTCGTGACAAATCGTATGGACCGAACATCCATGGGTCTGGAAATCCTGGTGGGTGCGATAAACCCTGCAATGCATACAGATATTAGAGTGCAACCATAATTGATAAACCGTCCTCACAAAAAAGATGATCTGGATACTTCAAAATACTCTGATCAATTGAGTGGACATACATTAACATAGACCGTTCTCGGGGATCGACCACACACCAAAAGCGGCGGTACTAATAAACAATACAGGTTCACAAACACAAATCAAATCTTGAACAATAGTACTTACTACGGACAAGCAAAGTTGCACTAATTAAACTCTGCAGACTATTTCTTGCCACCGACCTACGGGATGAACCCCGTGATAACCGACTAGGCCATGGACTTCGTGAGAGATGTCTACATGCACCATCACCATCTCGTCAACCTTGGAGAACCTAACAGTGGTCTTTCCACTCATAAACATGATGATGAAGACAGGCCGCATCAGATTTGTTGGGAAGCTTTACAAGAACCACACCCTTCAGAATCGAAGGCACAACCAGAAATTGTTGTGGTCAAGGCAGCCTCGAGAACACACGACAACAATGCTACAGAAAACACTAGTTCAGTGACATGTGGCGACAAGGACACAACAATTTGGATAGTTTAGCAAAGATAACTCATCCTCGGGTCTTCCAGTTCACACAACATGACTTTGAGAACTTCATCTCCACCGCGGACCTGGTTCTAATTCAAACAGAAACCATATTTTATTACTACCTCCGTTCAGAAATATAAGATGATTTTCAATATTATACTCCATATATGACTACATATACGCATACGTAAATGAGTGAACAAAGACACTAGAACATGTCTTCAAAGGCATGAGAGCAGAGGGATTACTTGCAATATCCATAACACAAGTTACTGAGGCAAATATACCCTCTTCAAAGGTAGCATTGATGTTCATAAAGTACTAGTTGAAAGTAATCTATAAGAAATCAGTGTCAACCTCTCGCATGTTTTGGTCAAAAGAGGAATTTAGAACCATCATTTGTCAAAAAAAAATAACATGAAAGATCACCCAGAAAGTTGTACTACTAGTACTAGTACTGCATGTTAGATGAAAAAACACGATCAAGATCAAGAAAAAGATCGTCAAGAAGAGATATTACCTGGACTTGCTTAATGAGGGATCCCGGAGAGGGGGGCTTGGACAGGGCAATGGCTTTGAGCTTGTCTGTGGTAGTCTTGACGGGATGCTTGCGCTTCTTCGTACCATGAGCCTCGTCGGTTTTGGCCAGAGCCATAGACATCACTTTGGCCGGTGCTCCAGCGTCCATTAAGAAACTGTCAAATAGAAACAAAAGAAAAGAAACCATAATCACAAACCCAAAAGAAGAATAGAGAGGGAGTTATAGGATCAGTCTCGGGGTTGCAAGACAGGGCCTTGGCCAGAATCAACACCATGGATGCGCTTACCTTTCCTTCTTTGGGAGAGAAGAACAATGGCAGAAGCAGGTCGGGGTTTTCTTGAAGAAATGAGGAACAAGATGAGAGAGAAGCGAGTTGGGTAGAGAGGAAGCTGAGAGAGAAGAGTGAAATGATGGTTGCTTCGTCCGTCCAACTTACTGCTGGAAAGGAGGGGTTTTTGTGATTTGACGGCTCATTGGTCTACTGCGGTGCTTCGATCGGGGTAGTCTACCGTCACTCTACTACGAAGTAATTTAGTGCATGGCTGGTGGACCCCGATGCTGGCTGTCCCACACGTCGGCGAAAGTGAGTAATTTAGTGCATGGCTGGAGGAGGATCCGCACGGTAGAGCGTGTCCACTGTTTTTCTGAAGAAAAAAATGATTACAACAAGTGTTTCCACTCTTACGACGGAGGAGTGCGAAACACGGCAGCCACTTGAACATACACAATGCTCCTACTACTAGGCATGTGCAGTGGTTCATACGTCAGTACTACATAATCTTGTTGCTAGTGTAGTAAGATATGACGACAACAAATGATGTTGTGCGCATGTCAACTATATGAACAGTAAGGTAGTAACATAGTACCGCTTTTTCGACTGTCCGGTCGAGAATGAACGGTGAGATCAATATTAACAGAACTAGGTCTACAACGCATGGAGAGTACGGTGCTACAGTACTCCATGAAACATAAACCATATGAAGCACGAATAGTGTTAAGCAGGGTGTATGAAGGGTGCACGGGATGGGAGCAAAAGTTCCCTTCTCGACCCACTTTGGGTGTTTGGTAGAGTGCATGAAGGGTGCATGAGTCCACACTAGTAGGTTAACACAAATACACGAAGAGGAAACAACTATATTGAGATGAGAATGCAACCAAACACACCCACACGCTTTGTGCTACAAAGGATCGATCCGCACTGGCCTGAGTTTGATTTAATAGTCATGTTGCGCCGAGACATGGACATGCCCATGCAGAGGGCGCTTAAACACCACCGAAGTCCCTCTGCTTCTCGAGGCGCACGACGTTGGTGATGCAGGGGGCAAAACGGCTGAAAGGCAATGCAGTCTACGGGAAGGCGGAGGGAGCCAGCCGAGGAGCGGGGAATCTTTTGGTTTTCACCATGGTAAAACACCAGTCGACGACTTCTCACATCAGGGAGCAGTGGATTTTACAGGCGGAGTCATCGTGACTAATTGCTGTCGCGCCTGCTCTCATCAATCAAAAAATTAAAAATCCTGCCGCTACCGCCCCGTCAATCAAAATTAAAAATCTTGCCGCACCCAAACACCACAACAACGCCATGGTGGATATTTAAATTTACATGCCGGCAAGTAGATAAAAAAGGGGTGAAAAACAAATGTGGCGGCGGCCTAGCTAATCGGTCGAACTAGCCCAACTAGCTAGCCACCGTGCTTCACTGATGTACTCGGCGAGAAAGGTGGTCTTTAGTGATTTGACGACTCATTTACTTGCTTCGACGAAAACGCATGGTAGGGCGTCCCACGTCAGGAAGAATATATGCGTCCACCACCCGGGAGGACCCCGAAACCGCGTGGTAGGGTGTGCCATGCCTCGGCACGGAGGAAAAATGCGCGTGTAAAAATTTACTGTATCAAACGTAGTACCTATGGTTCGACCTCAGGACCCAGCCAGTCGGTCGAAAACACCCCACTAGCCACACAGCTTCATCATGCTAACGTGAAACGGAGGATAGGTGTGGTTAGCTCTGTCTCGACCAGCCACAACGTCTCTTGTTTTAGGTGATTCTTCTATTTTCCAAGCTTTTTTTTAGTTGTAATAACACCACGGCAAGCTAGCGCCGCTCTTCGTGTGTGCCCTTCCAAAGGTTAGACGATGGAGAGAAGAGAGAGATCGCAGACCCACCAGTAAGTGAGTCAACGCTCATGCACGTGTTGACGAGGCACTCCCTTGACTCTACTAAATTTAATACTGTATAAAATCAAGTTATGGGACAAAGCCAACAACCGTTGTTGTTTCAGGCTATCGACTTACGCTTTGTAGTCCAGGTTGCCAGTTCGAATCTCATCTTTCAGATTTGTTAGTTTTAGGTCCAAATTTGATTAATGACAAGTGGGACCCCCGTGTGTTGTTCGGATATTTCAGTGTAGGATGGTTTTTTTGAACAAACACTTTGTGCGGTTAGACAAGTAACGGCATGAGTTACACGTATTTTGCAAGTTTACGAACGAAAATGACAGCGGCATAGAATATCACATCCACCCCGCAGCTTAGATGCTATGGTGATACGAGTTTTTACACCGTTGGAAGTGAGATCCAATGCTTGGGAGTAGTCTTTGTAATATGCGCAATTTCCAAACTCTCCAAAGGTTTTTTTGCAAATAAAACATTCAGGCCTCATGTGTGCCGCTGCATCTTGGATCCAATGGCTCCCCGTTGCTCATATTAGGTGCTCCCCGTAGCTTAATTACCCGCTACGGTGATATGAGCATCTAGGTCGTATGATCAGTGATCAGATGGCACATGCATAGTACTTGTACTTTCTGCGCAATTCCATAACTCTCTCAGCCGTATATTGCAAAAACATCCAAACCTCCTACTATGGGCCATTAGATCTCCGTGAACTCGTATCACCATAGAATCTACGGTGCGGGAGCACCTCATATTCTCCCGTGCGAGAAAACATAAGGTGCTCTCGCAGCTTGGATGCTATGGTGATACGAGCTTCGAGGTCGTTTGATCTGAGATCCAATGGCATCTGAGCAGTCTTTGTGCTAAGCAGTGGCCGAACTCTTTTGGGGGCTTTTCTACAAAAAACCATTCGAACCACCGAGGAGGTGTTGGGTCACAAATCCAACGGCTCCGAAGAGCTTGTATCACCAAATCATCTAAGGTGTGGTAGCACATGATATTCTTACATACATGAGAATATGATGTCCTCCTTCATCTTAGATGCTACGGATACGAGCCGAGGTCGCTGGATATGGGATCCAAGGGCATCTGAGTAGTTTTTGTACAAATTGTGTGCAATTCTCAAACTCATCAAGGTTTCATGTAAAAATATTAAGACATCATGTGAGCTGCTATATCTCAGATCTACAAGCTCCAAGCAACTCGTATCGGCATATAGTATCTAAGGTATGGGGGAACATGATATTCTCCCGGGGAGGAGGGGTGGGGGGTGCACAACCAATCGGTGGTTGGGAGGGTGGGAACAAATATAATCTAAACAACCCTAAGCAGAGCTTCACAATTTTATCTAAGGTCGAGGGGTTGACCCCCGACAATCATAGCTCGCCTAATTAAACACAACATTTGCATGTACTGTAGTACTAGACTTAATATTCATGTTTCAGTTTCATGCTCATTTTAAATATTGAATTGAGGACCATGCATGTCTTACATTTTACTCCCTTCGTTCCTAAATATTAGTCTTTTTAGAGATTTAAAATGGAATGGCACATACGGATGTATATAGACATATTTTAGAGTGTAGATTCACTCATTTTGCTCCGTATGTAGTCACTTGTTGAAATCTCTAAAAGACTAATTTTTAGGAATAGAAGGAGTATTTTTGAATTCGTGTCATACATGCATGGTTTGGAAAAATAGATGCACTATACTTACTGGATTGTTGTTGTGTTCGTGTGTGGGTGTTTGTGTGTGTGTGTGTGGTCATATGCTTGATACATACAAAGTTATCTGACCTCCATATTGTTCATCTTTTAAATTTGAATTTGCATTAAAAAACTTACTAGGGACACCATGAAATGTGAAATCCACGTTGAGATCACTATATCACAAACTCACTCTAATTCAACAACTCGTCATAAATCAATTACCACGTTGAGATTAGTATTTGCAAGGAAAATACGGGCATTGTAATACACATAGATTCGTTCGGCAATTTAGAAGGTTTCTTTCATATTCACGAATGGTAGGACCCAACGGCGTACCAGTAGAACCTTGGCTCGTGTTGATCCTAAAAAAAATAAAAAAATCAGGCTCGTGTCCTTCTGGTGGCGTGCGTGGTACGCACATTAGGCAACCCCAACCAGTCGAGCCTCCGCGTTTCGAGTCGAAATATCCGGCGCCGTAATTCCAGCCCTAGGAAATTCCCTCATGTCCCCGGTCCATAATGACTACCGATGAACAACGGAGGGATGCTTTAGTAACTAGACAACGTTACCTACCGTGCCAAGCACGGTTCAATTCCCTCGATGCGCCGCCGCCAAGGTCACCCGTCAATCGCATTGCCTAGTACTACTACTACTACACCGTGATGAGCACAGAATTGAGCCCGTTTGTTCGTGCCTAGTACTTGAGTTAATATATTAGGCAATGCACTGGTATGGAGGGATTATCCTTTTACTCTGCATATATAACTTGTCTGAAGTCTAAATAAGCAAAATGTTTGACCAAATCCTTTCTTAATAAATACAACAGGACAGATGTATGGCTTGAAAATTTATTGCATGATGTAGGTTATGATATTGTTTCGAATCCTGGATCTTAAATTTCAGAAAATCCAAAAGTGACCATAAATTCTTGAAACTGAGCATGGTCACGTGATATGGCACAAATATTACTTCGTAATTTTTTCTTGAATTTGAGACAAGCTGCTTATGACAAGTTGCACAAATGAAGAGCCAAGGTATTTTGGAACAAAGACCTGTCACGTTAAGGCGAACGCTTTCACTATTGAAACCGTGGGCGTTTACGTGCCGCCACGAGTCCCGCTTCTCATCGGCAGGTGCCGTCCGAGCAAGCGTGTGAGTCGATGGGAGGCGTACGAGCAGAACGCTGCACCGGCTGACAGGGAGGTGTGCGAAAGGCATCACCGTGTGCTCACCGGAGGCGAGCCTTTGGCTGTGCTCCACCGCCCACCTTCGTCCCAACTGCTCCCACTTTTAATGTCGCCAGCGCCACATTTTAAAATCAACCCCGCACTACCCGGTATCGCTACAATCTTCTCTCTTCCTCTCCGATTCTCCTGTCGTCTACCTCCAAATAGCCTGACCTAAACGTACGCCATGCCGCATCACGATGGTCTGCCCTTAGTCTTCCAGTTTCCTGAGGAAGACACCTAACCGGAGTCTCAAGAACATAAGGCGCTTTGGGACAAGCTTGAAATGGCCTTGCGGGAAGACGCCGTGCCTGTCCCCGCTCCCGTTTCGGCTCCCGTCGCCTCGACTGCGCCAGCGCCCATCCCTGTGGCATTGATGGGCTGGGAGCCGCACATTGCTGCCGAGATTGATGCCACGGGGTTCCACGAGGTCCCCGCCGACTTTCACGCACCCGTGCACCTGCCAAGATGCGCTGCGTGCACCGATGCAAGACGCCGGTGCCGTGCACTGCGCCGTGCAGACATACGCTGCGATCGACGCGGCGCGTGCGTGCCGATGCGGCACACGATCGAATGTCTTCGCCGCGCCGTTGGCCAGATGTCCTCAAGACGGGTGACAGTGGCCCCCTCAGCGGCATGGATGGCCGCCGTCGACCGCTTCCTTGCACCAACGCCAGTCGCCTCCTCCCGCCAGTTGAATCGCTCCAAAGTCCAGAACATTTTGGCCTTCGTTGAAGCTAGGCCAACGTCCAGGAGTACGCCAACAACGGCGCAAGGCGGCGCCGTCACCGTCGGTCAGTGGCCCGACGATACACAAAGCACGGCAGAGGAGCCGCTTCCCACTGCAAGACGCCCCCGCCGCCGCGTAATCTAATTTTGCCATGAAAAACGTTTGGATTGCCATGCTTAAAATCCGAACATTTATCATTTCTGTTTATTTTAGATCGATCGTCGTATAATTTAAAGTCGGAGTCAGACTGAACGAAACCTATGGTTTGATCGATTGAATGTTCTGCTAGAGCCGTATCAAATTAAATATAAAACGTCATCTAGCCACATGTATTCCTTGTCATCCAACGACCTAGACTGCTTCAATTTCGAGCGCTCAACCCGTTTAGCGTGCAGTTAATTTCATGCCAAAATAGTGCTAATCACATAATAACACGCAGATAATATCCTACCTAATATCCACATGCACTTAATATACTTCCAAATTAACGTGCATTGCACGTACACACTAATTAGTGCTGCTAGCACGTGAAACTGGTGCCGTAACTCGTGAACGCGTACAGATATGGTCAACGGCAACATCGCCCGCGAGTTCTTCATGTTCGCACGTGTATCTAAACGCAGAAGGGGAGGAGGGAGAGAGAGAGAGCACACATGGAACCCACCAGTAAGTGAAGGCGAATAGTACTAAAAATAATATTACATGTTATCCATTAAATAGGCTATGGTAATATAAAAACATTATGTGAACAAAGGGAGGTACAACAAACATTGCTGTTCTACGTATGTTGCCTATTGACGTGCGGCTTGAAGGCCCTGGTCGCATGTTCGGTCCTAGTCCTTTATTTTTTAATTTGTATATGGGTCCAAATTTGTTTCATGACATGTGGGCCCCTCGGTGTGTAGTTTGTAGCACTTTAATTTGTGGGTCGAAATTTGTTCCATTCCAAGTGGACTATCAGTGTGTAGTTTTGTAGCTTATTTTTAATAATTAAAGAGAACAACAGAGTTTTTTGCAATAATACCATGGTGTGACGTTGAAGGCGAGAAAGGACGTGCGAGAGAGCGATGACCAAGCTAGAGGGAAATCAACTAGGGGAGTTGCGGGGGTTGCAATGGTGTTTGGAGTAGTTGTGGGCCGAATGCTACGAAAATATAATCTAAACCGACCGGAATAAATGCCTACACAAATTAATCCAAGGTTGGAGTGCCCCTTGCAATGTAAATAGCTCCGGCTTTGCGAGGGATGGAGAGGTAGCTTCAATGTGTGGAAGATACGGCGTGAGAAAGCAAGGTCAATCAAGAGACATATAGATAGAGAGACAAAGTGAGTGTGGTCTGACATTCATTGAACAGATATATATGCTCTGGAGAGATATTGTCCAATTGAGCCTTTGGCAAAGGTGAGGGCTGTAAGATAGAGCTTGAGAGATGATCCAGTCACAGACGTGTAGATATATTTTGTGCGTGGGAGGAAGCAAGGTCAATCGATCACATAGGGTCGTCGTGCAATTGAAAGAGTGAGACGGGTTGGAGAGAGTGACCTAGATAGACAATGTGCTTGAGAGAGTATACAATGTGAATAGGTCGAATTGGGCCCAAACATGGTGATATGTCGTTTTTGTCCGAGAAAGAGCGAGGTCAATCGAGACATGCAAAGAGAGAGAGAGAGAGAGAGAGAGAGAGATAGAGAGAGAGAGAGGGAAGGAGGGAGGGAGAGAGAGAGAGAGCGAGCGTGGCCCGCCATGAGGTCAAAAGAGTGGGGGCGGCTTGGATGGACTGACCTAGATAGACAATCTGCATGAGAGAGTATAGAGTGTGTCGATCGAGGCCCGAACAGGGAGATATATCATTTGTGTGTGAAAGAAAACAAGGTTAAACGAGACTCGAGATAAAGAGAGCGAGTGTGGCTCACTGCTTGGAAGAAAGAGTGAGACAGTCTCGAGGGAGTGACCTAGATAGACAACGTGCGTGTGTGCGCACGAGAGGTTGGGAGGCTAGATAGGCAATGCATGTATTTAGCGCGAGAGGGTGAGAGGGAGAGGGAGAGAGAGAGAGAGAGAGCTCGGCATGGGGTGCAATGGCGGGTGTGTGAGGTAAATACATTTGGTAACAGAGTGGAAAAGGGGGTTGTGTAGTTTAGAGAGTTAGAGATCGAAACATGGAGAGAAAGAATAAATGTGTGTTGGAAACCATAGCTTCCTAAGGTGGTTAGGAGAGGAAGATTGACCGATACAGGAAGTATGTAGCGTGTGTGTGTGTGTGGGGGGGGGGGCTAAAAACAACATTTGAATGTAGATAGTACAAGACTTAATATCGATGTTTCAATTCGGTGTACATTGTAAGATTTGAACTGAGGACCATGCATATGGGTAATTATTTCGAATTCGTGCCATACTAGGTTTCGAAAAGTTGACATTGACTCGATTTGTTGTGCTATTTTGTAAGTCATATGTTTGAATCCATTCAAAATACCATGGTGTTCATCATATACATATGAATTTGTATTAAAAAAGTAGCGTGGATACAGTTGTGACGCCCCGATTCAATCGTACACTAATCATGCACGCAAATGTGTACGATCAAGATCAGGGACTCACGGGAAGATATCACAACACAACTCTAAAACATAAATAAGTCATACAAGCATCATAATACAAGCCAGGGGCCTCGAGGGCTCGAATACAAGTGCTCGATCATAGACGAGTCAGCGGAAGCAACAATATCTGAGTACAGACATAAGTTAAACAAGTTTGCCATAAGATGGCTAGCACAAACTTGGATACAGATCAAAAGAGGCGCATGCCTCCTGCCTCGATCCTCCTAACTACTCTCGGACGCCGCTGTGGGCTGCACGTAGTAGTAGGCACCTCCGGGTAGTAGTCATCATCGACGGTGGCGTCGGCTCCTGGCTCCATCGTGCAGTCGCAGCAACCGAGTAGAGATAGGGAAAAGGGGAACAAGGCAACCGTGAGTACTCATCCAAAGTACTGCAAGCAAGGAGCTACACTACATATGCATGGATATATGTGTAAAGGGCCATATCGGTGGACCGAAGCTGCAGAATGCCGTAATAAGAAGGGGATAGCTAATCCTCGTCGAAGACTACGCTCGCGCAGCCTCCGTCTTGCAACATGTAGAAGAGAGCGGTGAAATCCTCTAAGTAGCATCGCATAGCATAATCCTACCCGTGATCCCTCCTCGTATCCCCGAGAGAGAGCGACCACCGGGTTGTATCTCGCACTTGGAAGGGTGTGTTTTATTAAGTATCCGGTTCTAGTTGTCATAAGGTCAAGGTACAACTCCAAGTCGCCCTGTTACCGAAGATCACGGCTATTCGAATAGATTAAACTTCCTGCAGGGTGCACCACATAACCCAACACGCTTGATCCCATTTGGCCGGACACACTTTCTGGGTCATGCCCGCCGCGGAAGATCAACACGCCGCAGCCCCACCTAGGCACAACAGAGAGGTCAAGACGCCGGGTCTAAACCTAAGCGCACATGGGTGCAGGCCCATCGCCCATAGCACACACAAGACGTTAGGGCGGCCGAAGCGCAGACCTAGCCTAGCAGCGTTCCGGTCCAATCCGGCCGCCCGCCGCCGGGCGCCACGGCAAGTTTGGCCGATACCACGACGCCGGATACCCATAACTACTCCCACGTAGATGGTTAGTGCGTATAGACCAAATGGCGGACTCGGATCAAATACCAATATCTCGTTAAGCGTGTTAAGTATCCATGAACGCCGACCAGGCCAGGCCCACCTCTCTCCTAGGTGGTCTCAACCTGCCTGCCGTCAGCCACAAGTAACAATCGGGGCCGCCGGGAACCCAGGCCCACCTCTACCGGGATGGAGCCACCGTCCTTTCAGCTCCCATCTCCTAACAAAGATATCACAGGTAATGCAATAGTGTAAAGTATATAGTATATGCCCGTGATCACCTCCCGAAGTGATCACATCCCAGTAGTATAGCATGGCAGGCGGACAAGAGTGTAGGGCCACTGATGGAACACTAGCATCCTATACTAAGCAATAGGATAAAGGTGTAAAGGTAACAACAGAGTAGCAAGGACAAAGCTATGCAAAAGTATAGGATTAATCGAAAACATTAACATGCTACACTACTCTAATGCAAGCGGTATAGAGAAGAGTAGGCGATATCCGGTGATCAAAGGGGGCTTGCCTGGTTGCTCGGCAAGAAGGAGGGTCGCCAACTCCGTAGTCGTGACCGGGCAGCAGCAGCTTGGTCTCGGTGTCTAAGCGGAAGAAGAGGGGAAGAAACAATGAATATTTAAGCAAACAGATGCATGACGATGCATGACAAAGCAAGGCGTGATGCTAGGGCGTGCCCTAACGTGGTATGAGGTGATACGGTGAAGGGGAAACAACCGGAAAGTATCCCGGTGTTTCGCGTTTCAGCGAGGAGCCGAGGGGAAAAGTTGCGAGTTCGATAGGTTAGGGATGTGTGGCGGACGAACGGGCCGCGTGTCCGGATTCGTCTCGTCGTGCTGAGCAACTTTCATGTAGAAAGTATTTTCATCTGAGCTACGGTTTATTTTATATGATTTTTAAAAGATTTAATTCATTTTTTAGATTTATTTAATTCCAAATTTAATCAATAAATACTTCTGCCACATAATGCAGTGCCAGCCACAGTGTATGACGGGTGGGGTCAGGGTCAAAGTCAATAGTCCAGTCAGCAGTTGACTAGGTCAACATTGACTGGCCAAACTGGCTGATGGGACCCAGCTATCATAGAGACAGGGTAAATTAACAGTTTAATTAATTTAACAGGTTAAGTGGGGGGGCCACATGTCATTGACTTAGATATTTTTTTACAGGCTTTTAAATGAAATGGGTCCACATGTCATTTTCAGTTACTCAACTAAACAGTTTTATTAGGTTCTAACTAGGTGGTTAAGGGAATGGTTAAACCATGCGGGCCCACACGTCAGTGGGTCAACCTAGTGTTAGAACGTGCGTGCACGTGAGTTCAGAGGACGGCGGGCGCGCGCGGAGCCGGCGGCTCCGGTGACCAAAAGGGCCAGCCCGGGCGTCAAACGGGCAAGCGTGATGCGCCAAGGCCGAGTTGTGCTGCCGTAAATGCAGGAGCTAGGAGCGGCTGAAACATCATCGGGCGACGGAAGGCGGCGATTTACCACGGCGGAGCGAGCAACAATCGCGCTGGAGGGCACGGGAGGAGAGGGAGAGGCCGGGGAGCCGGATGCTCACATCGTTGCAGAGGAGGGCTCGGGAGGCGGATGGACCTCGCCGGTGAGGTCCGTGGCACGGACGGACCGGGCAGGCGAGGCGCAGCAGGGCTTGGGGAGGCGCGCGGGACGACGGGAGAAGCTGCGTGGCAGCGACGGCAGCTCTTCGGGCGCAGTTTTGCGCTGGGGCCGCGGCTCATGGGAGCCACGGCGGACGCGACGACGCCGCCGGCGACAAAGGGTGGCGGAGGCGGGCACCGGTCGAGGCCGGATAGGGAGGCAGCAGTGTCGCCGGTGAGGGCAGCAGGGCGACGATGGGTGAAGCAGAGGGATCGAAGGGAGGAAAGGCTGCGAGGGGGGAGGTTCGGGCGTGAGGCGCCGATGGGGTGATGGGATCGGGGGTTGCCCCGATCTAGATCGGGGAAGGACGAGGGAGGAGTGGGACGAGGGGGAGGGAGTGGGTGCGAGTGGGGGCGAGGGGAGGGACCGCTAGGGTTCGGTCGGGGGTTAGTAGGCTACGGCGCCGGGTGGGCAGGTGCCGCTTGGTTCATGTGGCCAATCGGCCTAGGCCCATCGGGAGGGGTTGTTTTCCTTTTATTTGTTTTCTTATTTTCTTTTCATTTTAGTAATTTTGCTTTACTGCTTTTATCTTTATGCTCATTTAATTTTGTTTTACAAAATACATATATAAGCCCTAAATTAGTGTGACTAGTTTTACCACTGCCACAAAAAGTTCACACCTAATTAAAATAGTTTAATATTTTATAAATTATAAAAGGCCTTTATTTAATTGTCTAAGCTACTGTTTTATTTATTTTATAGTTATTTAAACATTTTATAAAAGTGTGGTTCCTTCACCATAGTTACCTACGCGTTATTTGGCACAACCCGAACATTTTAGTTTTAATTTTTCAAAATGTTTATTGTTTGCTTGAATTTGAATTTGAATTCGAACCGGTTTCGAACTAACGCGAGATTTGCAACAGTAATCGAGGTGACGTGGCATCATTAGCAGAGGGTTACCGTAGCTTGATTACCCGGGCGTCACAAATCTCCTCCACTACAAGAAATCTCGTCCCGAGATTTGAGAGGGGGACTAGGGGGAAAGGTCTGGTTACGAAATCCTAACGAATCTTCTCGTCTTTGGTTGCTCTTCTCGAAGAGGTCAATCCATTACATTGATGTCTTCAGTTCTCGGCTTCGGGTCATCATGATGAAGTTGTCGTCCTTACTTGGGGATCTTCATCGTACTTACGGAAAGGATAAGGGGTAGCTTCAAAAGGACAGACCTCTACAAGGTTGACTATCTGGTCGATAACATCGAGGAAGGTGGCAGAAGTTACTCTCGGATTGAATCTTAAGAAAATATCGAGAGCAAAGTAAGGAGGTACCATGAGAATTTTCAAACGGATAGGCAAGCGTTCGATGCCTAATCAGAAGGTGAAAGGGGTTCAGCGCAACGAGAATAAGTATTGCGTCTGATACCAAAATAGATTACTTGGGACGGTGGTCCGTGAATTACATACGAGTCCACGCGCGAGGAATAACTTTGGGAACAGGGGGTGTACAGGAGATTCAGGTTTTGATCCTGTGGAACTGTGGGTTATGGGCCCACCATGTGGGTTAAAAGTAGCAAGGGTGCTGACATCTTGCACGGTCACGATAGTAAGGTATGTCAGAGGGTAGCCTGCCATTTATGTTGGCAACAATGTCGGTACCAAGGGCGAGGGACAAAGAGAACCATTTTCCTGCTTGTTGAACGAGGCGGACCAATAGGCAAAGTTCTCGTCCATCGGTGGTTACCGGAATGTCATCAACAATAGTAATGTGGTCTTACCGATGAATTGTACAATCGAGGTGTTATCATAACCAGGGAATTAATCTTGCTTAGATCATAATGATCACCGTAAAGGTTAGACGAAACAATGGAAAGGAAAAGGTGTTTATCAGATTAACAAAGCAATGGAAAGGAAAATGTGTTTAAACACATATTTCAGGGGTATATCCTTCCCAAAGTCAAGCAGAGGATGATATCCAAGACAGGATATAAAGTAGAAAACCCTTTAGATAAGAGGAGAGAAATTTCATGGCATTACCCATACAAAGGTGTTTGGATAATTGAGCAAGAAACATTTAGCATTTGGCTTCAAATGTTCTTGTTGAAAATCAGAGTACCACATACATGCTGACATGGTCTTTAAGCAAAGGTCAGACTTTGGATACACAAAGGATCCATCAAGGACAACTTATAGAATAAGTCTTACAATTTCCTCATGGAAGAATGGATAATCTTGCAGAAAAGGAAACTATAACAATAGGGCCTCCGGCCAGGTGTGCTAGGCACGCCATCACCTTACCGGGTCACATAAAGACCATTGTTATAACTCTTGGAAATATGTTCTAACCATCATATCTGATCGAGACCCAGATATGATTGGTGCCAGGATGCCTCACACTCGAGATGCCGGAGAAGAAAAGGTGCAGCACAAATTGACGAGATGTCATTTCAAGATTCTCGGGATATGAACTATGGAAGCGAGTTCCAAAACAAGAGTTCATCATTTAACCAAGGAGAGGACGAGGAGGTGGCTGATGGACTCAGCGACAATTCCTCGAGATTTCCAAAAGGATGGATTTCCACAACTATGTGAATAAGGAGATAACATTTGTCAGATCAGATGACATAATGAGGTATGCTCGAGGAAAACATACACAATTAAACATGAGTTGAAAGGTGCACCCGAATATGGGCTGGGTTGCACGACCAACGTCGGAATGGTGATTCAATAATCAAAGTATTAGAATGAAACTCGACCATTAGCTTCAAAGCAATAGGGTTGCTAGAAGTTTTGAATCCGCACAACATAGTTCAATTGTCGGTATTCCGGTTAGAAAGAACACGGGTACCAAGACAGAATGGTGATGGTGAGAAGCATCACAATACCAAGAATTCCTTAAGAGGTGGAGCAATTATCGCGACCTTCTTGTCACAAAAGATGGTAATACTCCAATGTAAAGAAGAACAATGCTGGGTAGCAACGAACTCAAGGTATAACACAAAACACGAACAAGTTTGTGTCGGAGGGAAGGCAATAAGGTGGCCGATGATAACACGACTCATCGAGGGCAAGGATGGTATTTCTCTTCATGAATCCAATTGATATCCTGGAAGGGCTCATAAGGTTGATGATGATCATGACACATTTGTCGAGAGATTTCATGAAGATGTAATCAATCAGCGACGACATCGAGTCAACGGAATGATGAAGCGAAAGGTTATTGGAACCATGGGTACGACACAAACTCAAAATCAAGTCTGTTTAAGGAGAAATGATATGACGAGGAAGATCACGGAAGATTAGCTCACCATCTAAATCTGTGCTCCGGAAGAGGGGCCAGGTAGCACAGTTAAAAAGTTGCACGATAATGATATAGCCGATCAGGCTAGCAATGACTTGAAGGATTAATAAACTCATAAGCAATGAAGAATACTTAGAGTTATCGAATCAAAGTGCGGAATTGATTCACTTATCAGTGTTCTCGGTTGACGACAACCCAGAACCCAGGAAAATTGGAATCTGTGAGAAATAACAGTTGATGAAGAACCCATAAGAAGTTATGTAGTTTCATGATATTCTCGCGGTACCAGAGGGTATACTCAAGGGTAGCGCGGGATAGAGGTTGGACAAGTGAAATCATTTGCAGAAGGCAAGCACTTAAACTTGTCCAAGAAATGGGATCAAGGAAGAACAATATGGTCGAAACCACGATGTAAAAGACCAAGCATAGATAAGAGAAGAAGTTATAACAAGGGGATTATTATTACTACGAGAAGCTTCCATGATAAGTTCCACCTCGGGTCCATGGGCATGAACACAAAGTTCAAGGTCGACTCCCACTTCTCCAAAGCATAACCTTACATTCACTTCTTGTTTCGATAATGGCATTAGTGTTGAAAGTTTTACCTGGCGAAATACCAGATGAGTATGACCCGTGAAAACTTCCGAGTTCACACATAGCAAGGAAGGCATAGGTTCAACCCATCAGGGCATCTTACGAACATATACCACAAACTTTGGGGTAAACAATACAAGCTCGAAAGTAGAGCATTGTTCAAAAGCAGACGATACAATTTACCAAAGGCATTATATACCCATGGAAAGGCTCTCAAGGTTATTCAATATGAAGGACACTGTCCGATAAAATCCAATAAAGGTTCTGGTGGTCCACAAGGGATCTGACGTGAGCATCGGTACTCAACTAGAGGAAGAAGAATGCAAGGAGATCAGATTATAGAAACAACTGACTAACTCAATTGTCAAATGCAAAGGAATTATTATTTCCAAATCAAGGGATCAGAAGCAATGCTCTGATTAGGGATGGATAAGTTGAATAGCCTTAGGGTACAATCAACGACAATTTGATTGGTTGAGAACCAATTCCAGTTAAAGAATGGCAGCTCGGTAGGAAGGTAATTTATAAGGATCAATGATGATTGCGTGTATTCGCAAACATATTGAGTCAACAGACTCAAAATGATAATGACAAGGAATGTCAATAAGACTACGAGACTTATGTGATTAACCATAATGCAAGCAAGCAAGAATTTCAAGAGCCAAAGGCTCCAGAGGATTTTCGGAAGATCAAATAGTATTTTGAAGACTGTTGTGAAACACATGAACAACTGGGGATGAGCGGATACTCGACAAGTGCGAGGATTTATTTGAAGGGGTATTCATGTGGCAAAGAACTGCTAGGTAATAGGCACAAAGTATTCTCCGAACAATAGAGAAAACTTCGGGGTATCTTGTAATAACAAGATCAATGGGGGATGATCGTATGAATGGCAAGCGTAAGTAGTTTTCATAGGGGTTGACGGTGGAAGGAAATCGCAAATGCGATGGCACAAAGACTCGAGAAAACATCGTAGAGTAACTACGGAATCTTCTAGTGCAGCAGGCAATCATCTGAAGTGACGGGCTCTCCGGGAGAAAGTACTTGCGAGAACCTAAAGTTAGTTTTTTTTAGCAAAATCGTTTAACCCGAATAGAAGAGAGTTCGTAATCGAGTAAAGGTCGAGGAGTAAAAGATCCTAGTACCACCCAATGGCGATGTGGGCCCGTAAGGCACACAACCATGTTAGTAAAAGTTTTGTAATGTCTAGACTCGACTTCGACCAAGGAGTTGGGAAGTGGGATTCCTCTGAGCGATTGGCTCGATACCAACTTGGACGCCCCGATTCAATCGTACACTAATCATGCATGCAAATGTATACGATCAAGATCGTGGACTCACGGAAGATATCACAACACAACTCTAAAACATAAATAAGTCATACAAGCATCATAATACAAGCCGGGGCCTCGAGGGCTCGAATACAAGTGCTCGATCATAGACGAGTCAGCGGAAGCAACAATATCTGAGTACTGAGACATAAGTTAAACAAGTTTGCCATAAGATGGCTAGCACAAATCGGGATCTGAGATCAAAAGAGGCGCATGCCTCTGCCTGGGATCCTCCTAACTACTCCTCGGACGCCGTCGTCAGGGCTGCACGTAGTAGTAGGCACCTCCCGGGTAGTAATCGTCATCGACGGTGGCGTCGCTCTGGGCTCCATCGTGCAGTCGTAGCAACCGAGTAGAGATAGGGGAAAAGGGGAACAAGGCAACCATGAGTACTCATCCAAAGTACTACTTAAGCAAGGAGCTACACCACATATGCATGGATATATGTGTAAAGGGCCATATAAGTGGACCGAATCGCAGAATGCGAGAATAAGAGGGGATAGCTAATCTCGTGAAGACTACGCTCGGCAGCCTCCGTCTTGCAACATGTAGAAGAGAGCGGTGAAATCCTCTAAGTAGCATCGCATAGCATAATCCTACCGGCGATCCCTCCTCGTATCCACGAGAGAGAGCGACCACCGGGTTGTATCCGCACTTGGAAGGGTGTGTTTTATTAAGTATCCGGTTCTAGTTGTCATAAGGTCAAGGTACAACTCCAAGTCGTCCACATTACCAAGATCACGGCTATTCAATAGATTAAACTTCCTGCAGGTGCACCACATAACCCAACACGCTTGATCCCATTTGGCGGACACACTTTCTCGGGTCATGCCGGCCGCGGAAGATCAACACGCCGCAGCCCCACCTAGGCACAACAGAGAGGTCAAGACGCCGGTCTAAACCTAAGCGCACAGGGTCTAGGCCCATCGCCCATAGCACACCTTCACGTTGCAGGGCGGCCGAACCTAGCCTAGCAGCGTTCGATCCAATCCGGCGCCGCCCGCTCAAGGCCACGAAGCGTTTACCGATACCACAACGTCGGGATACCCATAACTACTCCCACGTAGATGGTTAGTGCGTATAGACCAAATTGCCAGACTAAGATCAAATACCAAGATCTCGTTAAGCGTGTTAAGTATCCATGAACGCCGACGGGGCCAGGCCCACCTCTCTCCTAGGTGGTCTCAACACCTGCAATAAACCGCCACAAGTAACAATCGGGGGCCGTCGGGAACCCAGGCCCACCTCTACCGGGATGGAGCCACCTGTCCTTTCAGCCCCCATCTCCGAACAGTATCACAGGTAATGCAATAGTGTAAAGTATATAGTATATGCCCGTGATCACCTCCCGAAGTGATCACAGGCCAGTAGTATAGACGGACAAGAGTGTAGGGCCACTGATGGAACACTAGATCCTATACTAAGCAGTAGGATAGTAGGTAAAGGTAACAACAGTAGTAGCAAGGACAGGCTATGCAGCAATATAGGATTAACTGAAAACAGTAACATGCTACACTACTCTAATGCAAGCAGTATAGAGAAGAGTAGTCGATATCTGGTGATCAAACGGGGGGCTTGCCTGGTTGCTCTGGCAAGAAGGAGGGTTCTCAACTCCGTAGTCGTACTAGGCAGCAACAGCGTCGGTCTCGGTGTCTAGCGGAAGAAGAGGGGGAAGAAACAATGAATATTTAAGCAAACAGATGCATGACGATGCATGACAAAGCAAGGCGTGATGCTAGGCGTGCCCTAACGTGGTATGAGGTGATACCGGTGAAGGGGGGAAACAACCGGGAAAGTATCCCCGGTGTTTCGCGTTTTCGGGCAAAGGAGCCGGCGGGGGAAAAGTTGCGAGTTCGATAGGTTAGGGATGTTTGGCGGACGAACGGGCTGCGTATCCGGATTCGTCTCGTCGTGCTGAGCAACTTTCATGTAGAAAGTATTTTCATCTGAGCTACGGTTTATTTTATATGATTTTTAAAAGATTTAATTCATTTTTTAGATTTATTTAATTCCAAATTTAATCAATAAATATGTCTGCCGCATAATGCAGTGCCAGCAGTGTATGACGGGTGGGGTTAGGGTCAAAGTCAATAGTCCAGTCAGCAGTTGACTAGGTCAACATTGACTGGTCAAACTGGCTGATGGGACCCAGCTATCATAGAAACAGGGTAAATTAACAGTTTAATTAATTTAACAGGTTAAGTGGGGGGGGCACATGTCATTGACTTAGATATTTTTTACGTGCTTTTAAATGAAATGGGTCCACATGTCATTTTCGATTCTTGAACTAAACAGTTTTATTAGGTTCTAACTAGGTGGTTAAGGGAATGGTTAAACCATGCGGGCCCACACGTCAGTGGGTCAACCTAGTGTTAGAACGTGCGTGCACGTGAGTTCGTGAAGGGCAGCGCGCGGAGCCGGCGGCTCCGGTGACCAAAAGGGCCAGCCCGGGCGTCAAACGGGCAAGCGTGATGCGCCGCGTCGAGTTGTGCCGTCGTCTGGAGCTAGGAGCGGCTGAAACATCATCGAGGCGAGAAGCATTTACGACTACGGGCGGAGCGAAAGCAGCAATCGCGCTGGAGGGCACGGGGAGGAGAGGGGAGAGGCCTGGGGGAGCCGGATGCTCACATCGTTGCAGAGGAGGGCTCGGGGAGGACGGATGGACCCTGCTGGTGAGGTCCGCGGCGGACGACCGGCAGCGGCGAGGCGAAGCGAGGGCTTGGGGAGGCGCGGGGACGATGGAGAAGCTGCGTGGCGGTGACAGCTGCCGGGCCGTCGCAAGGCGTGCTCGTGGGGCAGGCTCCGCGGGAGCCACGGCGGACGCGACGACGCCGGCGCGACAACGGTGGCGGAGGCGGGCACCGGTCAAGGCCGGACAGGGAGGCGAGCAGGTCGTCGGTGAGGGCAGCACGGGCGACGATGGGCGAAGCAGGAGGGAACGAAGGGAGGAAAGGCTGCGAGGGGGAGGTTCGGGCGTGAGGCGCCGATGGGGCGATGGGATCGGGGGTTGCCCCGATCTAGATCGGGGAAGGACGAGGGAGGAGTGGGACGAGGGGGAGGGAGTGGGTGCGAGTGGGGGCGAGGGGAGGGACCGCTAGGGTTCGGTCGGGGGTTAGTAGGCTACGGGCGCCGGGGTGGGCCGGCAGGCCGCTCGGCCTCATGGCCAACTGGGCCTAGGCCCAGTCGGGAGGGGGGTTGTTTTCCTTTTATTTGTTTTCTTATTTTCTTTTCATTTTAGTAATTTTTCTTTACTGTTTTATCTTTATGCTCATTTAATTTTGTTTTACAAAATACATATATAAGCCCTAAATTAGTGTGACTAGTTTTACCACTGCCACAAAAAGTTCACACCTAATTAAAATAGTTTAATATTTTATAAATTATAAAAGGCCTTTATTTAATTGTCTAAGCTACTGTTTTATTTATTTTATAGTTATTTAAACATTTTATAAAAGTGTGGTTCCTTCACCATAGTTACCTACGCGTTATTTGGCACAACCCGAACATTTTAGTTTTAATTTTTCAAAACGTTTATTGTTTGCTTGAATTTGAATTTGAATTCGAACCGGTTTCAAACTAACGCGAGATTCGCAACAGTAATCTAGGTGACGTGGCATCATTAGCAGAGGGTTACCGTAGCTTGATTACCCGGGCGTCACAACAGTGAAATGCGAAATCCACGTTAGAATTGGAGATCGCTATGTGACACACACTCTAATTCAAATAACTAATTATGTGACACACACTCTAATCCACGTTAGCGTGGATACCGTTTGAATTTTTTTTCAAATAACTCCTCATTAATTAATTTATAGTATCTCGTTTCGAATGACTAATTATTGCAAGGAAAACACGGGAATGGTAATACATACAGATTCGTTTGCAAATGAAAGAAGATTCGTTTGCATTCTCAAATGTAGGCGCACCAAGCAGACCAGGGTCGTGTCGTGGTGGTCGCGTGTGTTGGATGGACGCTTAGCACCTAGCAGCCCACCCCCTCCCTCCCTCCCCCCCCCAAAAGGACGACGAAAAAATAAGTTCGCGCTTCCATGTTTCGGATTGAAATATCTGGCGGCCCCAGTTCCAGCCCTGCAGAATCTCCCTTCTCCACCGTCCCCTTCCGCGCCCAGATTGCTCAAATCCCTAATTCGCCGCCAACTCAAGCAAAGTTCGAATCGCCCCTCGTCTCGTCTCTTTCCCCACCTCTGTGCCGGACGACGACGACGAAGACGACGGTCGCGCTTCACCACCGCACCGGAGCTACCTCATCTACGCCCTCGTCCACCGCACCGGGTGGTCCACCGATAACGTCGGCCGCCGCAACCGACGTGCCTCACAGACACCGACTTCCACCGCATCAGGTGCGCTTCACCGACGCCGTCTTCCAGCTCATTGGGGCTACTTCACCGAGCACATCGTCGCGCCTCCGCCCCCCGAGGCCGCTGGGGCTTCACCAACGGTCTCGTTGTAACGCCCTCGATGCGGCTATATCTCCCACGTGTCGAAGCACGACTTAGAGGCATAACCGCATTGAAAGCAATGTCGCAAGCGAGGTAATCTTCACATAACCCATGTAATTCATAAGGGAAAGAGATACAGAGTTGGCTTACAATCGCCACTTCACGCAATACATGAGTAAGGCATTACATCATACAGATACAATCAAGGTCCGACTACGGAACCAAAATCAAAGAAGACTACCCCAAATGCTACGGATCCCCGATCGTCCCAAGCTGGCTCCACTCTTGATCAACTGAAGCGAAACAACACAATGAACAAGATCTTCATCGAGCTCCTCCTTGAGCTCGGATGCGCCACCTGCGGTTTCATCGGCACCTGCAAACTGGTTTTGGAAGTATCTGTGAGTCACGAGGACTCGGCAATCTCACACCCGCGAGATCAAGACTATTTAAGCTTATGGGAAGGGTAAAGGTATGAGGTGGAGCTGCAGCAAGCGTCTAGCATATATGGTGGCTACCATACGCAAAAGAGAGCGAGAAGAGGAGGCAAAAGCACGGTCGAACAACTATGATCAAGAAGTGATCCCAGAACAACCTACGTCAAGCATAACTCCAACACCGTGTTCACTTCCCAAACTCCGCCGAGAAGAGACCATCACGGTTACACACGCGGTTGATGTATTTTAATTAAGATCAACTTCGGGTTTTCTACAACCGGACATTAACAAATTCCCATCTGCCTCATAACCGCGGGCACGGCTTTGAAGATAATACCCTGCAGGGTGTTCCAACAGCCCATTATAAGCTCTCACGGTCAACGAAGGATATTCCTTCTCCCGTGAAGACCCGATCAAACTAGGAATCGGTTTACAAGACATTTCGACAATGGTAAAACAAGACCAAGAAAGCCGTCCGAATGTGCCGACAAATCCCGATAGGAGCTGCACATATCTCGTTCTCGTGGCACACCGGATGGGCAAGACGTCGGGTTGGAATAGACCACTGGATTGCCCAGGGCGCCGGACATCGCCCAGTTGGGCCAGCACTTTCGAAGGAGCACCGGTCCGGGGCTAAAATAAAAGATGACCCTTGAGTCTGCAGAACCCAAGGGAAAAGGCTTAGGTGGCAAATGGTAAAACCAAGGTTGGGCCTTCTTTGGAGGAGTTTTATTCAAAGCGAACTGTCAAGGGGGTCCCATAAATCACCCAACCGTGTAAGGAACGCAAAATCAAGGAACATAACACTGGTATGACGGAAAACTAGGGCGGCAAGAGTGGAACAAAACACCAGGCATAAGGCCGAGCCTTCCACCCTTTACCAAGTATATAAATGCATTAATTAAGATAAGAGATGTTGTGATATCCCAACATAAACATGTTCCAACATGGAGCAATCTTCAACTTCACCTGCAACTAGCAACGCTATAAGAGGGACTGAGCAAAGCGGCAACATAGCCAAACAACAGTTTGCTAGGAAAGGTGGGTTAGAGGCTTGACATGGCAACATAGGAGGCATGATATAGCAAGTGGTAGGCATCGTAGCATAGGCATAACAAAAGAGCGAGCAACTAGCAAGCAAAGATATAAGTGATTTCGAGGGTATGGTCATCTTGCCTGAAATCCCGCAAGGAAGAAGAACGAGTCCATGAAGAAGACAAACGAACGTAGTCGAAGGAATCCTCACAACTCCGGAACGAAACCGAAGCTAACGAGAGAAGCAAACCGGAAAGAAGCAAACAACATGGTAAACACACAAGCATAAACATGTCATGATGCACAATCAAGTATGATGCATGTCCAGTTTAAATGAGGCATGGCATGGCAATATGCACAAACAACACTATAAGTTAAGTGGAGCTCAATATGCAACGAGTTGCATATTGACGAAACACCACATCAATTATTTAGTTCTCTCTCGTTTAGGTACTCAACAATATTAAATATTGGTTAACATGGCAAGAGGTGAAGCATAACAAAACTATACCATCTAAACAATTTAAATGGGGCCGGATATAACAAACAACAAATCCGGTAAATCCCCATTCGCATTTAGAAAATTAATGGAAACAACAAATATAAACATTTTAAATGTTGTAATTATGATGAAGATGACATGTGCAAGGTTTAAGCAATTTTATGAAAATGTTGACATGAGCAAGATACGAGGCATTTGACGAATCCAAAAATGATGCCACGGCAACATATCGGTTCCAGTGGTACTTGCGAATCCGCGGTGTCATGCACGTTCCAACATCAAACTTGGAGGGACACTGACGGCGTGGTACTTGGCGAATTCGGAGACGGCAGAAGACAAACTTGGCGGTCCTCGTTGATCTGGTACTTGGCGTCTCGTACTGGCCGATCCAAAACGAAGAAAGACAAAAGGGCCTCTGGTGGACAGCAGCAAGGCAACTCATGCCCGACAATGAAGCAACAAAATCGGCCACGATGTGGTGGTCGAGCGAGAACACCAAGAGGCAGGGCGTCGGCGAGGGAGACGGACGCCTGAGAGGCCAGCGCGGCGCACGCCCATGGCACACACACGAGGACGAGCGGTGACGCCGAGGAGGGCAGCAGAGGCGACGGCGGAGCAGAGGGGCCAAGGCCATGGCGCACGGAGGAGAAGCAGGCCAGGAGCGACGCTGGGAGGAAGCAGGGCGATGCTTTGGGGCTCGGGTGGCGCTTCGGCAAAAAGGAGCAGCTCGGCGATGGCGCCGCAAGGCGCGCCAAGACGGCAGGGGCGAGGAGGAGGAGCGACGCCTGGGGTAGCGTGGCGAGGCGGAGGCGGGCGGCGTTAGGTGGAAGGAAGGCTGCAGGAGAGGTGCCCACGGCAGGTCGTGGGCGGAGGCGAGGCGAGGACAACGACGAATCCGGAGAAGGAGCTGTAGCTACTGGCGAGCATCGAGGGCCACGGGCTGGGGAACAGGCGCCATGGGGATCGGGCGTGGCGCTCCTCTCTGTGCGATGCGTGTGTGTGGCGGCGGTGTGGGAGGACGAGAGGAGAGATCGAGAGGAGGGGTCGGGGCTAGGGTTATAGGCGCTGGTGGGCCTTGGGCCAAATGGATCAAGGGGAAGCAGGCCGGCACATTCTTGGGCTCTCTTCTCTCTCACTCTAAATAAAGAAAAAAACAGAGAAAAGAAAGAAAAGAAAGAGAGGTTAGGGGAAGAAGTTGGACACGCGGGTAATTTTCCCGGACTCACAAAAATGTGGTTGTTCCGAGAAAATAGAAAAGGCCATGGTTGAAAGATGTAAATTCAAACTCATTTGAGTTTCACTCAAATGGGTTTGAACTAGGACTTGGGTTTTGAAGTGTCCAAATTTTTTGAGATTTTTGGTGGAGCTCCGGAAAATGATGAAAGAAATTATGGGCAATGTTGGAGACCGGGAATTTAGATAACAAAGGCATGGGATATTTTGCAAGTGTGTTATGGTTAATTCCAAATAAATGGAATAATTTTATTATAGCTCCCTAATAATATTGAGAGGCTTTAATATGTTATAAAGAGAAATCACAAATGAATTCCCTCGATTTAAATGGATCAAAGACCCATGCAATTTGTTTGAGTTTTAGTTGGTTTGAGAAATTGATGGCATGATGACATGATGCAATGCAAAAATAAAAGAGCAAGCACAAATGAAACACACGGTGATCACGAAAATATGGAAGTCTTCTGAAGCATCGGTCTCGGGGCGTCACAACACTCCACCACTACGAGAGGATCTCGTCCCGAGATCTAGCATGGCACCGGGGAAAAGCGGAAGAACAATAGGTAAAACAATGTTGCTTCTTTGACAAATGAGTGAAACCACGAGCCTTGAGAGGTTGGACAAATTGAAATAAAGAATACAATGGAGATGAACGATATTGCAAACACTCCATTAGCAAAGAGGAACAAGGAACATTCGAGAACCTTGTCGGTTGAAAGACAAGAAACAAGGGCTTAACGAACCAAAGAATATGAAACCACACCGGTTGGAACGAGATATACGAGGAACGAGAAAGAACAATTTCGGCAGCACTCCGGTTGACAAGAGGAACAAACTTGATAAGATGGAAAGAACGTGAAAAGAGAACACCACACTCCGGTTAAATGGATTAGCAAGGAAAAGAACATGATCTCCAAATGAGATGATGGGTCGAAGAAAACATCACAATGCCTTCGGGACAAATGAAAGAGTGGAATCAAGAGAACAGAGAAGAGAATAACAACTTCTATCACAATTGAATTTGAAAGAGCCTCCTTGAAAAGATGGATAGAACGGAGTTGTTGAGAAATCAACAATGAAATGATATACTCCTCGTGGACTTATGAAAACATCTCAAAACTAGAGGTGAAATTTGCCACTAATGTAAACCATTGATTGATTGGATTGAGATCAACAAGGAGATGAAAACTTCTTCGCCAAGATGAGAACGAGAAAATTGGATCATTGATAAACACCACAAATAGCTACATTCCTTAGGGAAGGCTATAGGTGAAACATGACACAAGATAAATCCAACGAAGAGATCGGTGGATTTAAAATATCTCATTCTTGACAACATGTGAATCATGAAAGGCGAACTGAAATTGTCAAGAATGACATAACACCACCTCAAATGATAAGGAAGAACGAATTGCACTTTAGAATGCAAGATGAAGAATGCTTGGACTCCACAAAACAAAACATGTGTTGAACACCATGTTTATTTTTTAGTATAGCTTGGCGGATCTTAACTCCAAGAAAAATCTTGAAGAACAATTGAAGAATGAAAGGAAACCTTGATGAACCACCATGAAGAAACTCCACGAAGAACTCCGGTAATAAAAGGATGATAGAAAGAAAGAGAAGTTGAAAACACAAGGTGAAGCTTTGCAGTGATAAGATGAAGCTTTGAAATGATATAACCGAGAAAACTTGCAACTCCGGAAAGAAAGATGAACAAATGAAATCAAGAATTTTGATGAACTTCCAGAATAAGGAATTGAATTTACTCGATGAAACAAGAATAAGAATTACATTATGCTGATCCTTCACCAATTAAATTGATGGCAAGCAATGGATTTGGCATACTACTTATTCTCGTGGAGAGGATTAAGATAGATATGGCGCAAACTTGGGAAGGTCTTCAACGAACCACGGTAGGATTGAAAAGAACGAATGAATCTATATGATAATGAAGGAAGAGAACTCTTGAGCGAACCACCGCAAGAATTGAAAATGAGCGAAGAAAAGAGCGAATCGCCGTAAGGAATTAGAAATGAACGAAGATACTTGAGAGAATTTAGATACATGAGAACGGAGAGATCATGAACTGATTAGTGAATACTTGAATGATGCACCGGTAAGATTTGGGGAACAAGAGCTGAAAGCTGGAATGAATAATTACGAGATGATGGGCTCGGAAGAATCAAACTGAAAAGACTCTGAATTGCTCCGGATGGGTGAAAAGAATTCTCACAATCGAAAACAACTATGAGAGGGCGGCATCAAGCTAGAACCATGAATCTTGAAGAGAATGGAGCAAGATTTAAGAGAAACTCTTCTTCGGTCTTCAAATGTTGAGAATGACGATGAGAAACACCACCATAAATTGTTGAGGCACTCCATAATGAAAATTAGAAAGGTTGAACCAACAATGAAAAGAATTTGGAAGATCTTGGAGAAAGCCATGACTAATGAAAACCCATTCTTACGTCAAACTTAGAAAAGAATTTTTAGAAGCTCCGGAAAAATGAGAAGAGTCAGGTAAGATCCTGGGAAAAGACCTGTGGGTTAGGGCCCACTCAAAAGAACCACCGTTGAACGATTGCTTGAAAGGGAGGTTGCACCGGTTGATTTAAATGGCTTGAATGAGATAACAATCTCGAAATAACTTGAACGGATTAAGAATGGAAACACGAATCTTCTGAGATATCTTCGACACTCTGGAACAATCGAATAGCGAGAAGTGGATGATTAAGAGATGCACCGACATGAGAAAGCATTTGAAACGATGAAAAGAATACGATCAACACTGAAAGCTTGACTTGAGTCCACCGGAGAAGAAAAGAACGAAGAATAATAAACTCGAAGCTTCCTTTAGCATCTTCATGAGAATAACCGGATAAGAGCATTGAGGAAAAGAATGAAGAGACTTCACATCCATACGATGGATATTTGATTAAGAAATCTGAGTCCTTGAAGAAAAGAGTGGGAAGGCGGGAAAACAAAGACAACTTGTGGGCGGATGAAACGAACAACGTTGAGAAAAGCTTAGAATTGATCTTGCGGATGGGGAGAATGATGGGATCATCTTGAAGAGAAGCGCACCGGTGAGAAGAAATTGAGATGACAAACTCGATGATCAAGAAGGATTAGTATTCACATAGAAATATGAGAACACCATTTAGGAAAGGTATGGAATCAACACTTGACATTAAAGCAACTCGAATACCACAACTTAAAATAAAACAAAGGAGTGGCTTGCGAGAATAAGCGAAACAAACATATGATAGATCCCATATCGTATCATGTGTGCATTGGAAAGATATCCTACGAGATACTTGAATTCCCACTTATAAACTCCGAAACTTTCTAGTTATGCAATCAGGTGTTGGGGATACGAGGACACAAAATATATCACCCAAACTAACAATACCTAGATCCAGTTGTATCCATCCTTCAACACATAACCAAGAAACCTTGAATCGTTTACCTCAACCTTCGAAAAGCATCCGTTATAATGAGTTATGGCAATACTCTCGAGCTCGCCCAAAGATTTCTTGGTTATCGAGGTTATCTCACCAACAACTACATAAAAGAGATTTTCGATGTCGTAAAACTCAGGTATTCCGAACTACAACGATAAAATTGTGACGACAACACCTCGGAGCTCAACTCCCCGGGACACTGCCACAACCCCTAAATGTCAGGAAGCACCAAGAACAATGTTCTCGTCACAAAACCATCGGAACGATTCCAAGATACCCGCGTGATCCTAATTTTTTTAGTGAGATTTGAGGAGAGGAGAGTCAAAACTTCTACGTCAGGGGGCCTCACCAGAGCGACGAAGGGACTGAGGAGTAAAAAGAATCCTACTCTCCGATAAATATACTCCTAAGACTCAAAACATTTTTTCTAGACTCAACAACGCCAGCGATTCTATCAACAGGGGGCTCCTAAGTCGGGGATGGCTCTGATACCAACTTGTAATGCCCTCGATGCGGCTATATCTCCCACGTGTCGAAGCACGACTTAGAGGCATAACCGCATTGAAAGCAATGTCGCAAGCGAGGTAATCTTCACACAACCCATGTAATTCATAAGGGAAAGAGATACATAGTTGGCTTAGAATCGCCACTTCACGCAATACATGAGTAAAGCATTACATCATACAGATACAATCAAGGTCCGACTACAGAACCAAAATCAAAGAAGACTACCCCAAATGCTACACAGATCCCCGATCGTCCCAACTGGGCTCCACTCTTGATCAACCAAACGAAACAACACAATGAACAAGATCTTCATCGAGCTCCTCCTTGAGCTCGGATGCGTCACCTGCATGGTTTCATCGGCACCTGCAAACTGGTTTTGGAAGTATATGTGAGTCACGAGGACTCAGCAATCTCATACCCGCGAGATCAAGACTATTTAAGCTTATGGGAAGGGTAAAGGTATGAGGTGGAGCTGCAGCAAGCGTCTAGCATATATGGTGGCTACCATACGCAAAAGAGAGCGAGAAGAGGAGGCAAAAGCACGGTCGAACAACTATGATCAAGAAGTGATCCCAGAACAACCTACGTCAAGCATAACTCCAACACCGTGTTCACTTCCCGAACTCCGCCGAGAAGAGACCATCACGGTTACACACGCGGTTGATGTATTTTAATTAAGATCAACTTCGGGTTTTCTACATCCGGACATTAACAAATTCCCATCTGCCTCATAACCGCGGGCACGGCTTTCGTAAGATAATACCCTGCAGGGGTGTTCCAACTTAGCCCATTATAAGCTCTCACGGTCAACGAAGGATATTCCTTCTCCCGGGAAGACCCGATCAAACTCGGAATCCCGGTTTACAAGACATTTCGACAATGGTAAAACAAGACCAGCAAAGCCGTCCGAATGTGCCGACAAATCACGATAGGACCTGCACATATCTCGTTCTCAGGGCACACCAGATGGGCAAGACATTGGGTTGGAATAGACCCTGGATTGCCTGTGGGCGCCGGACATCGCCAGTTGGGCCAAAGACTCGAAGGAGCACTGGTCCGGGGGCTAAAATAAAGATGACCCTTGAGTCTGCAGAACCCAAGGGAAAAAGACTTAGGTGGCAAATGGTAAAACCAAGGTTGGGCCTTGCTGGAGGAGTTTTATTCAAAGCGAACTGTCAAGGGGGTCCCATAAATCACCAAACCGTGTAAGGAACGCAAAATCAAGGAACATAACACCGGTATGACGGAAAACTAGGGCGGCAAGAGTGGAACAAAACACCAGGCATAAGGCCGAGCCTTCCACCCTTTACCAAGTATATAGATGCATTAATTAAGATAAGAGATATTGTGATATCCCAACATAAACATGTTCCAACATGGAGCAATCTTCAACTTCACCTGCAACTAGCAACGCTATAAGAGGGACTGAGCAAAGCGGCAACATAGCCAAACAACGGTTTGCTAGGAAAGGTGGGTTAGAGGCTTGACATGGCAACATAGGAGGCATGATATAGCAAGTGGTAGGCATCGTAGCATAGGCATAGCAAAAGAGCGAGCAACTAGCAAGCAAAGATAGAAGTGATTTCGAGGGTATGGTCATCTTGCACGAAATCCCGCAAGGAAGAAGAACGAGTCCATGAAGAAGACAAGCGAACGTAGTCGAACGAATCCTCACAACTCCGAACGAAACCCGAAGCTAACGAGAGAAGCAAACCGGAAAGAAGCAAACAACATGGTAAACACACAAGCATAAACATGTCATGATGCACAATCAAGTATGATGCATGTCCAGTTTAAATGAGGCATGGCATGGCAATATGCACAAACAACACTACAAGTTAAGTGGAGCTCAATATGCAACGAGTTGCATATTGACTAAAACACCACATCAATTATTTAGTTCTCTCGCTTAGGTACTCAACAATATTAAATATTGGTTAACATGGCAAGAGGTGAAGCATAACAAAACTATACCATCTAAACAATTTAAATGGGGCCGGATATAACAAACAACAAATCCGGTAAATCCCCATATGCATTTAGCAAATTAATGGAAACAACAAATATAAACATTTTAAATGTTGTAATTATGATGCGGATGACATGTGCAAGTTTTAAGCAATTTTATGAAAATGTTGACATGAGCAAGATACGAGGCATTTGACGAATCCAAAAATGATGCCACGGCAACATATCAGTTCCAGTAGCTCATGGAGATAACGGTGCAAAAGGAAGCGCGCGGATGTGCGAAACATGCTAGAGATGGTGGGGTGCTCCCGACTACCGGGTTCCCACGGGTTAGTGGCATGGAAACGAGTGACAATTCGGACACAGTGCAAACACAAGCATCTCATACAACATGCATTCGTTCACAGGCGTCGTCTGGGTGGTTATACCTTCCAAGGGAGCATTCTCGAGCGGTTCGAGTTCGTAGAGGAAGTAGTTGTTCTCGTGACGGTAGTGGAAGTAGGGGTACATGACGACAGTAGAGGTACTCGCGACGGTAGTGGTACACGTTTCGTAGATGTTCCAGTAGAGGTACTTGGCAGCGTAGTTGTACAAGCGCGACATCGGACTTGTCGAACCCGAACTCTTCTGGGGCGTCGTGGTACTTGGCGAATCCGCGGTGTCGTGCGTTCCAACATCAAACTTGGAGGGACACTAACGGCGTGGTACTTGGCGAATTCGAGACGGCAGAAGATTTAACTTGGCGGTCCTCGTTGACTGGTACTTGGCGCCTCGTCTTGGCCGATCCAAAACGAAGAAAGACAAAGGGCCTCTGGTGGACACCCGCAAGGCAACTCATGCCCGACAATGAAGCAACAAAATCGCCACGATGTGGTGGTGGAGCAGAACACCAAGAGGCAGGGCGTCGGCGAGGGAGACGGACGCGATAGTAGAGGCTGGCTGGCAGCGCACGCCCATGGCACACACACGAGGATGAGCAGGGGCGTCGAGGAGGGCAGCAGAGGCGGAAGCGGAGAGGGGCCAAGGCCATGGCGCTGGAGGAGAAGCAGGCCAGGAGCGACGCTGGAGGAAGCAGGGGCGATGCTTGGGGCTCGGGTGGCGCTTCGGCAAAGGAGCAGCTCGGCGACGGCCACAACAAGGGCGCCAAGACGGGGGGCGAGGAGGAGGGAGCGACGCCCTGGGGTAGCGTGGCGGCGAAGGCAGCGGCGGCGCTTAGGTGGAAGGAAGGCTGCAGGGAGAGGTGCCCACGGCAGGAAGGCGGAGGCGAGGCGAGGACGACGATTTAATCGGAGAAGGAGCTGCAGCTCTGGCGAGCATCGAGGGCCACGCGCGGGGAACAGGGCGCCATGGGGATCGGGCGTGGCGCTCCTCTCTGTGTGATGCGTGTGTGTGTGTGGCGGTGTGGGAGGACGAGAGGAGAGATCGAGAGGAGGGTCGGGGCTAGGGTTATAGGCGCGCCGGGCCTTGGGCCAAATGGATCATGGGAAGCAGGCCGGCTGGGGCTGGGCTCTCTTCTCTCACTCTAAAGAAAAAAACAGAGAAAAGAAAGAAAAGAAAGAGAGGTTAGGGGAAGAAGTTGGACATGCGGGTAATTTTCCCGGACTCACAAAAATGTGCTTGTTCCGAGAAAATAGAAAAGGCCATGGTTGAAAGATGTAAATTCAAACTCATTTGAGTTTCACTCAAATGGGTTTGAACTAGGACTTGGTTTTTGAAGTGTCCAAAATTTTTGAGATTTTCGGTGGAGCTCCGGAAAATGATGAAAGAAATTATGGGCAATGTTGGAGACCGGGAATTGAGATAACAAAGGCATGGGATATTTTGCAAGTGTGTTATGGTTAATTCCAAATAAATGGAATAATTTTATTATAGCTCCCTAATAATATTGAGAGACTTTAATATGTTATAAAGAGAAATCACAAGTGAATTCCTCGATTTAAATGGATCAAAGACCCATGCAATTTGTTTGAGTTTTAGTTGGTTTGAGAAATTGATGGCATGATGACATGATGCAATGCAAAAATAAAAGAGCAAGCACAAATGAAACACACGGTGATCACGAAAATATGGAAGTCTTCTGAAGCATCGGTCTCGGGGCGTCACACTCGTCCACCGCATCGTAGCGCTCCGCTGCCACTCAAGATCTGCATCCGTGCGCGCCAGCCAATGCCAGCGCATCACCCTCAACGGCTCTGAAGTGACCCGCACTCTAGCTAGGCAAGCATGCCCAAATGCCGACCCAAACTAGGTATCCACACATCACTCCCTTGTGCACTATTCTGATGATGTTTGGATATCCTTTCACTGCTCTCTTAGCTTACACACCTATCCAACTCTGACTTTAACTCTTATTTCTTCTGGAGATATCATCTGAAACAAGCAAATCCATTTTTTAGCGAAGCATGATGGCGCTATGGGATCTGGTACACATCCTGCACACCCGTATAACCTTGTAAGTATCTGTCCTCCGATACAATAGCAGGGTCGATTCCTCTTATTTGATCAACCAGTCGCCATGTCAAGAATGCAGAGGGGGATGCAAGGAGCACAAGGCCTGCACATCCAAGCAAGTGGTAACATGGACTTGTACATGGAACATCCCAAGCGCAAGCAGAGTTGCAGTGAGCATGTAGAACGAGCTAGCGTAAGTCCCTGCATTTCATTTAATTCATACTGGTATTCGTGTATGATTTGTGTGCAGTGGCGGATCCACGAATTCAAGTTACCAGGGGCAAACATTTAACTTAAAAATACGAAGGCACTTGCACTCCGGAAATCAACACAACTTGAGAATGTGAAGCTACATGCACTTTGAAAACCAGCTAATGATCCAAAGTAGTTCAGATTATAAACACTAAATGATGCAAGCACCAAAAAACACAAAATGCAACATGGTGTACAAGGACTACAAACATGGTCTGTACCTGCTTGAATTATTCGTTCTCTGGCTAAAAATATCGAAGTGTAATTGCACCTATAACCAGTGTGCAAATTGCATATCAATATATCTATCCTGCACAAGTATGCCAATAGTTTGAAACAACAGATTAGAAAAGTATTTATGCTACGTTGTCATGATACGGGGACTTTACGGTAGATGGCCTCGACGCGTTTCCTCAAGCCATGAAAATGCACTATAATTTGCTTGTCATCAATGCCTACAAATCTCTATGTCTCTCTCAACATAGCAGATCATCATTAGACACTAAATCCTTCAATGGGAGCTTGCAAAATGTTTGCATTAGATCCCTCATTAGACACTATATGTTCATCACCAGGAGCATGTAAAATGTTTGCATCAAATCCTTCATTAACAGTCTGTTTATTAGACACTTCAGGCTCAAGAACAACATGAGCTTGGATGTTTGCACCGAAAACTTGATTAGATACATCAGATTCTGTCAGTTCAGTATTGATTGGGGGAGTTATAAAATAAGTAGAAATTGGTTTCATTTTCTCATAGATTCCCTACCTAAAAGCATTTTTACAACACCGCCAGGTTTAACTATTTGCCAGAAATTGAAGAGTTGAATTAGATATAATCAGGGATGTGATGTACCTGCTCGTTGCGCATGCTACTCTTGTAAGTTGCGCAAGCTCGATGCCATGCCCGTGCTACCGCCGCTACCTCCCACGCAGGCTACACCCATGGTTGGATCTTCATCTTCTTGTCCTTCCGTTTGCTTGAAGCCCGGCGACCGCCCTCCAACGATGGCGCGAGGAAGTGTTGTGTCGGTCTGTCCAGCGGCGGCTGGGTTAGGAGCGAACTGCATCGGAGGCCGGAGCCGATGAATTGGGATTTTCATCTTTGTCGATCGATATGAGAGGCGCTCGTTGGGCCATGAGCCTGCTATAGGGCCTGCCTCTTATGTTATTGGCCCATCCAAATTAAAACATTTTTCTTCATTTTTACATTGCTCGCCGTGCGTTGGGACGAACAAAACTAGCCTGGGCCAACCTGCACGACTCAAACTAGGTGCACACTTTCCAGCCACCCGAGGCGGCCGCCCATACTAGCCCCTACAGTGGTGTTGCCCCTTTTTTCTTGTATGATTGAGGTAGTGAAAAATATTCCAGTGTCGCTTTTGATTTACCCACAGAATGGTTGAATTGCTTGTTTCTATGAACTGAGTTTGCAAATAATGTGAAGGATGCCAGTCTTTTCATCCTATTGTAGATTGCTTAGATCTCGATATGCCAAAAGTAATCACATGAAATATACAGTAAAAGCTATTGTGATGTGTGTGGCCACAACTAGTCCGACTACACGTCCTCATATAACATATCAAGGACGCACCATCTTACCAGATTAACCATTCGACTGACCAATGCATTGTGGGAAGAAAGAAGTATTGGGACCGTGTATGCAAGCAATTGATGCCATGGACTCCTTCGTACAACCTTGTAAGAGAAAAAGAAGTTGCAGTGTGCCTGTACAAAGAACTAGCGTAAGTTCAGTTACCTGCTTCTCAGAATTTTAGTTAGCCACTTATTGCAAAATTGTTCAATTACGTTGCTTGGCTTAATTTAGTTTGCTAGTGATTACATAATGCCACAGCCTGTTAATCCTATTATAGACTGCGCCTATCTATGTGTTTGATACTTCATGTTAAGAATTACTGTTTGCACGAACTTAAATAGCTCCTTGTTTGTTTAATTGCTTTGCTGCTTCAACAACGGGTTACAATGATGTTAATAACTACTTTTCAGCATCCAATTGAAACTCTTTAATTCCTTGTTTGTTTAACTGGTTTGCTGTTATAACTCCCAGTTGAGATGTTTTGCTAACTTCAATTTTCTAAATCCAATTGGAACTTTAATGGCAAAACAGGTTAGCCCAAGATCAAAGAGCAAGGTCCCCATGGACGTTGTATCATCCAACAGTGATACGTCTCCAACGTATCTATAATTTTTGATTTCTCCATGCTATATTATCTACTGTTTTGGGCAATATTGGGCTTTATTATCCACTTTTATATTATTTTTGGGACTAACCTATTAACCGGAGGCCCAGCCCAGATTCTTTGTTTCATGCCTATTTCGGTGTTTCGAGGAAAAGGAATATCGACGGAGTCAAACGGAACGAAATCAATCGGAGAAGTTATTTTTGGAAGGAAGCCACCCGATGGACTTGGAGTGCACGTTAGGGAAGAAGGGAGGTGCCCACGAGGTGGGGGCGCCCACCCCCTAGGGCGCCCCGCCTCATGGCCCCCTTCGTCCATCGACGCACCCCTGCACCCATATATACCTACGATCGAAAAACTTCCAGAGCAGAAGATAGATCAGGAGTTCCACCGCCGCAAGCCTCTTGTAGCCACCAAAACCTCTCGGAGCCTGTTCCGGCCTGCCGGAGAGGGAACCCATCACCGATGGCCATCTTCTTCATCCCGGCGCTCTCCATGACGAGGAGGGAGTAGTTCACCCTCGGGGCTGAGGGTATGTACCAGTAGCTATGTGTTTGATCTCTCTCTCCCGTGTTCTCTCTCGTGTTCCCTCTATGGCACGATCTTGATGTATCCCGAGCTTTTCTATTGTAGTTGGATCTTATGATGTTTCTCCCCCTCTACTCTCTTATGATGAATTGAGTTTCCCCTTTGAAGTTATCTTATCGGATTGAGTCTTTTATGAGAACACTTGATGTATGTCTTGCCGTGTTTATCTGTGGTGAAAATGGGATATCATGTGCCGCTTGATGTATGTTTTGGTGACCAACTTGCGGGTTCCGCCCATGAACCTATGCATAGGGGTTGGCGCACGTTCTTGACTCTCCGGTAGAAACTTTGGGGCACTCTTTGAAGTACTTTGTGTTGGTTGGATGAATCTGAGATTGTGTGATGCATATCGTATAATCATGCCCACGGATACTCGAGGTGACAATGGAGTATCTAGGTGACATTAGGGTTTTGGTTGATTTGTGTCTTAAGGTGTTATTCTAGTACGAACGCTTTTATAGATTGATCCGAAGAATAACTTTGAGGTGGTTTCGTACCCTACCATAATCTCTATGTTTGTTCTCCGCTATTAGTGGCTTCGGAGTGACTCTTTGTTGCATGTTGAGGGCTTGTTATATGATCTATCTATGTTATTATTGTTGAGAGAACTTGCACTAGCGAAAGTATGAACCCTAGGCCTTGTTTCCTATCATTGCAATACCATTTACGCTCACTTTTATCATTAGTTACCTTGCTGTTTTTATTATTTCAGATTACAAAAACCTATTTCTACTATCTATTTTGCACTTGTATCACCATCTCTTCGCTGAACTAGTGCACCTATACAATCTACTATTGTATTGGGTGTGTTGGGGACACAAGAGACCTTTTGTTATTTGGTTGCAGGGTTGCTTGAGAGAGACCATCTTCATCCTACGCCTCCCACGGATTGAGAAACCTTAGGTCATCCACTTGAGGGAAATTTGCCACTGTCCTACAAACCTGTGCACTTGCAGGCCCAACAACGTCTACAAGAAGAAGGTTGTGTAGTAGACATCACACAGCAGTGGCACCGGCCCAATCGTGCATTATGAATTGCCAACTGCTGATGCTCTAGAGGCTAAACTAGTGGTAGAAAGTGATTCTGCTTCTACACTTAGAGATGAAGTTGACATGTTGAGGAAGCAAATAGCACAATCACAAGCAGTACTCAAGACAACTATTAAATATTTGGTGGATTTCAAAACGAAGCAATTTGAGATCGACCACATTGTTAAGGTCCTGAAGGAAAAAAGGAAATTAAATTCCCACTTGGTAAATCATAGGTGAAATGTTCTTTCCATTGTTGAATAACCTTTCTTTTGTTTGTTCATGTAATCAATCAGACATTTGTTTTAGAGATCATGTAATATTTTTTTTGTTTTTTGGTTTGTAATTTTATTTGAGCACAAGTCTGTATTAATTGATAAGACTCGGAGACATTTCATTTTGATTGTTGTGCTAGACCTACAAATATGCCAATCGGGCTGAATGTGCATTCAACAATAATAGTAGTATAAATGGACCATAAGTGGCACGCATTGAAAAGGGCCAAGATGTTGTAGTAGCTTGGCTAAAAAAAGGATGCTGTTGTAGCAAAAAAAAGTACAACGGTCTGGCTTATGTATGTTAGTTGATATTATTGATCCATATACTCTATAAGTGTTTATATGTCTGTTAGTTCTGTACATTATTGGTTGATTGACTCGGTATTTGAATCTTGATACATCGCTTGTGTACATATCTAAATGGGAGTACACATTATGCTGTGTGTGACATTTGAGTTGGACACGAAGTGTTCCAAATATTCAATTCACCTTAAAGCTGGATTCTAGCTTGAATTTGAGTATTGGCATTTCTAAACCATATTCATATATGACAGTGGAATACATATTTGTCGTCCTTTTGAAGATATATAAAAAACACATAGAATGATTTATAAAGATTCATATAGGAATACAAAATGGATTCGAATTTTGTTGCCAGGGTAACCGTGGATGCTTATTGTCCCAAAATTCGAGAGAAGCGGCAAAATGTCTACTCCCACATCGGCTGCCCGAAGCCAAGTGTTTGGGAGATGGAAATTACTGTCTACCCATTACACGGACAATCCATCGTCCGATTTCCACTGCTCTAAATAGGGGTAGGTTAGTAAATTCAATTAGACGTGACACTGTTGGGGAACGTAGTAATTTCAAAAAAATTCCTACGCACACATAGGATCATGGTGATGCATAGCAACGAGAGGGGAGAGTGTTGTCCACGTACCCTCGTAGACCGAAAGCGGAAGCGTTAGCACAACGCAGTTGATGTAGTCGTATGTCTTCACGATCCGACCGATCAAGTACCGAACGCACGGCACCTCCGAGTTCAGCACACGTTCAGCTCGATGACGTCCCTCGAACTCCGATCTAGCCGAGCTTTGAGGGAGAGTTCCGTCAGCACGATGGTGTGGTGACGATGATGATGTTCTACCAACGCAGGGCTTCGCCTAAGCACCGCTACGATATTATCGAGGTGGACTATGGTGGAGGGGGGCACCGCACACGGCTAAGAGATCCAAGGGATCAATTGTTGTGTCTCGAGGTGCCCCCTGCCCCGTATATAAAGGAGGGAGGGAGAGGCCGGCCCTAGAGGGGGCGCGCCAAGTGTGGGGAGTCCTACTAGGACTCCCAAGTCCTAGTAGGATTCCCCTTTCCTTTCCGGCGTAGGAGAGAAGGAAAGAGGGGGAGAGGGAGAAGGAAAAGGGGGCTGCACCCCTTGTCCAATTCGGACCAGCGGGGGGGGGGGCTCCTTCCTTTTGGCCTCTCTCCTCTATTCCCGTATGGCCCAATACTTCTCCCGGTGAATTCCCGTAACTCCCCGGTACTTCGAAAATACCCGAATCACTCGGAACCTTTCCGATGTCCGAATATAGTCGTCCAATATATCGATCTTTACGTCTTGACCATTTTGAGACTCCTCATCATGTCCCCGATCTCATCCGGGATTCCAAACTACCTTCGGTACATCAAAACACATAAACTCATAATACAAATCGTCATAGAACTTTAAGCGTGCGGACCCTACGGGTTGGAGAACTATGTAGACATGACCGAGACACGTCTCCGGTCAATAACCAATAGCAGAACCTGGATGCTCATATTGGCTCCTACATATTATACGAAGATCTTTATCGGTCAAACCGCATAACAACATACGTTTCTCTTTGTCATCGGTATGTTACTTGCCCGAGATTTGATCGTCGGTATCTCAATACCTAGTTCAATCTCGTTATCGGCAAGTCTCTTTACTCGTTCCGTAATACATCATCTCGCAACTAACTCATTAGTCACAATGCTTGCAAGGCTTATAGTGATGTGCATTACCGAGAGGGCCCAAAGATACCTCTCCGACAAGCGGAGTGACAAATCCTAATCTCGAAATACGCCAACCCAACAAGTACCTTCAGAGACACCTGTAGAGCACCTTTATAATCACCCAGTTACGTTGTGACGTTTGGTAGCACACAAAGTGTTCCTCCGGTAAACGGGAGTTGCATAATCTCATAGTGATAGGAACATGTATAAGTCATGAAGAAAGAAATAGCAACATACTAAACGATCAAGTGCTAAGCTAACAGAATGGGTCAAGTCAATCACATCATTCTCCTAATGATGTGACCCCGTTAATCAAATGACAACTCATGTCCATGGCTAGGAAACATAACATCTTTGATCAACGAGCTAGTCAAGTAGAGGCATACTAGTGACACTTTGTTTGTCTATGTACTCACACATGTATTATGTTTCTGGTTAATACAATTCTAGCATGAATAATAAACATTTATCATGAAATAAGGAAATAAATAATAACTTTATTATTGCCTCTAGGGCATATTTCCTTCAGACACGACCGCCTCTGAGTCCATTCCGACACGGTGGGCGCCAAACATGGGCGGCAAAACACATTTGATTGAAGCTCGTCCGAAAGACCTCTGTTTCTCCCTCCATTTCCCCATTCATACACAGTGGGCGGCAAAACAAACTCGACTCGGCCAAAATCGATGTAGGCAAATAATTTCAATAGGGGCAGGTTTGTAACTTCACTCAGACGTGACACAACCGTCCTACCTGCCAGCCCCGTTCATACACCATGAGCGCCAACCACCCTCTCCTCGCCCGAAATCGCTCTGGGCAAATATTGACGAGATGCGAGATTACCGTCGTATCCCCAACCGACGAGACGTCCAAATTTTAAACGGGGGCTAAGTTCATAACTTTCCCATATTTCAGACAGGCGCGTCCCAAAAACATGGTTCCCCGTACCTCTCCCTCCATTTTCCCATTCATACACCGTCCGCGCTAGAACACCATCCCCACACCAGCCTCCGTCCGCCACCCCATCCATCGCCGCCGTCCTCCATCCCATCCATCGCCACCGTCCTCCACCATGCCAGAGCGCCTACCAAGACCGCGTCGTCCACTACTAGAGATGGACGTTTCTCATCCACGGCGATGGACCAAGAGCCTTGCATCACGTCCTCTCGCTTCATCGGTGCTGTCGTCCTCTTTGCCGGGGCCGCTCACACGACCTTCTCTTCCACCGCAACGGGACTTATCCCCTGATGCACCCGTCTACCGTCGCAGATCCGCTTCAACGCCACCAACAGCCATCGCACCCCCGACGCCTACACGGCGCCGCAAGAGAGGTGGTACTTCATATCTCCTCAACCTTTTGATCTCAACTAGAAAATAGATCTTAACTTGGTTACTCTACTTTCTTTTCAGCTCTTGGAATTTAGTTCTTAGTTCGAAGCAAACAATGGCTGCTAAATATCATTTCTCCGGTTTGCAGCTTCAAATCTGCCATGTAACAGTCATAATACGGTTTAATTGGTCATGTTGGTTCCGTGGTGGTTTCTTTAATAGAAATCGGAGGGGAAACCCTCTTTTGCTAAAAAAATATGCTTAGAGTTTCCCCCTTTTATGATCACTATACGATCAGAATACGTGCTTCGTGTCATAATAGCACTGCTCCACCCATCAAGCTAAACAAGCTTAGTTGTTCAAATACGAATCTGATATTATTAACGAAGAATCGTTTAATTGGTCAGCTAAATGTTCCTAAATTAGTTTTGAAAATGCATGTTCGCCGCTCGGGTGTGTATCTCTACAGGGTGCCCACGGTGGGCCGGCCCACCCTGGGATTTTGGGTCGTCCCAGGCCCCAATTCCCCTCTGTTACGCTGCGGCCTTCCGATCTCTACTGCTTGACCGCTTTGCCTCGCCGGCGACTTGTCGTCCCCGGACGGCATGACTCTAGGAGGAGACGCCGGACTATCAGGAGGTCAGGAGCCGCTCGCCCAACAGCGTCACCGCTGCCTGGGCGCACCGCCGTGCCTACCTTCCCAGTCCGTTCATGGCTCAGGCGTGCAGCACCCACTAAGCCAACCCGATTTATCCTGAGATACATCCTCAACACTCAGCAACCACTCCTCATCACCCATTTTCTAATTGATTCATTACTCATTAGCAGGACTGTCATTATGGTTTTTTGTGTGCTCAGTGCTACCTACACTTAATGGTTCAGATGTATTTCAGTAATCTTTAGTACATGTAAAGTTCACAGGGTTCTCAAAATTTCGGCCCTAGGAACAGACATTAGTCATTTTGGATTGTTGGTCATAGTGAGATTGACCCAGATTACTATTGCAAGCCAGGTTTGTTGACAATTTTACTTGTCTTTCTTACTCATTCGATATAATATCCAATTATTCACGTCGATTAGTTCCAAACAATAAGTGCTAGACAAACTTCTTGATTCAGATTTTGGACGGTCTCTTACTGCGATTACAATTATGCATACTTGTCCTAGTAAGCTCACAAGTAAATGATTGATTCACTACATCTATGCTTGCCTTGTCATATTTGTTGTCAATATTCTTTTAGGGTGGACCACCCTGTTTCTAAATACTGGAACCGTAGACATGAGTGAATAGTATTTCTCTATGTGATCTCTTCCATCATGTGTGGGCAACGAACACTGCATTGTATAGAAAGAAAGTGTCATTTCCAGCTTTTACATAGGCTTCGATCTTTTACATGGAATACAATCTTCCTACTTGCTTTGTGTCGCACTACCAACACTCCACCCTTGAAGCTAAACATTATGCCACTCATAATTCTTTAGTTTATTTGTTCAAATACGAATTTCATATGATTCTAATGTTCCTACTTCAGTTTTGAAATGTGTGTCTGCCTGTTATAGAGACATAAAGGGGTTTGTATTTCTGTGTGTGGTCTGGTCAGCACGGCTGGGGGGTAAACTTTGCATATGCAGGGGTTTATAGGGAGACACTCTTCGAGTTGAATCCGCAATGCATTCCATAGATAATCTCACTACTTTTTATGTTTTCATGAATCTCAGATTTTGAACAGCATCATAATGATTATGAGCTTGCGCGCATGAAAAGAATAAAGCAGAACAATGCCATGGCTGTCAAACTTGGCATTAAGGGGCTGAAATCAAGTGTGGATGCAATGCAATGCAATGCAAACGCTCTCCACCTACAGATTCATGCTCAGAATATGATCCTAACAGTGATTCTGAGCTAGAGGGAGACCTAAGTCAATGTAGCTCCCTAGTGGAGGAGTCAGAGGAAGATGCCCTATGTTATTCACCCATCAAGGTGCTTGCTCTAACTTTCCAAGGTTATATTGGTCGCACATATCTTGCAACTGATGCTTTGCATTGCTTCTACTTTGTTGAACTGCCATTAGCTTAGTTTACACATTGTGTATGTGAATACGTCATGCCTATCCATTTTCAAAGACATATTCCATCTGTCATCATACCATATTTATCCATTCAAATGTTGTTCTTGTGTATCAGACGTTCAAAAGGAAGAGGGCGATTGCTGATCGTGGAGGAGCACAAGCAAAGTATTTGGAAAAGGTAGTGGCACCTAATAAATCAAATAGCCCATTAGGTGTAGTTGCAATATCACCTGACCCACAAAACACCCCAACTCTAGCAAACTCTAGCCCTACTACCTTTGGTCATTTCGATGCCCCAACTCAGAGACCCCAACTGCAGCAAACATTATGATTATGCCAGTTGACATAGCACCAGCTCTACGACGCAAAACCCCCATTCCAGCAAAGAGTACACCAAATCCAGTTGCCAAATCCCTTTTCAAACCAGAGAGATCCCCAATTGCAGCAAATAGGACCCATGTTCCATTTCTTCACAGTTTAGAAGACGAAGCTTATATTGTTGTCAGAAACTTTGTGCGCATCTTTCCTTCATGGAAAGATTATACATGCATACGTAACAATTTCCAGTCTTCCTCCGTAACTTACGCGTAAGTAATGTACTAATGTTATTCATGGTCATTACTGCATATATGTTTCTGCTGACAGAAGACACAAGATTTCATTCTTTTAAATAGGCGAGGACCAAACTGGATTGTGAAGACGAGCAAGGGTTGGTTGTGCTTTTCAAGCACTCGTTGATGAAGTATCATTCCTACCTGAGGCAAGGGCACTTCGATGGCAAGCCTCTAAACGAAATTTCTGTAAAGTCTCCGGTGCTACATTTATCCAACGGTGACTGGAATAATCTTGTTACACATTGGTCTCGGCTACAATGTAAGGTACTATCTATGATATCACATCACAATTTGAACTACATTTCTGCATTTGCCTTAACATCTCACTTGTACGAAAACTGTTAGCAGAAGAACATTCATTCTCAAGGGACCACAGAATCTCGCAACTATACTGCATAATCGCATTGCTCTTGTGAGTACCTCTTGCCCTGTATGACCATACTTACTTTCATAGCTGTTTGATTATGTAGCATCACTGCACATGTTAGCCTCGTTATCGTCCATTTGGTGGACATTATAATATCCATATGGACTCTTACATAAATTTAGAATCAACTCAATGCTTTTGAAGAGGTTTAGCTCTGCAGTCCTCTCTATCACCGTACTTACATTAACAGCTACTCCCTTCGTCCCATAATATAAGAATGTTTTGTACAGTACACCAGTGTTCAAAACACTCTTGTATTATGGGAAGAGGGATTGGTTCATTGTGTAGCATTCTGCATCTTATCTCCTCGCCCACCATTTACTAAAAAGATCAGATCTATATTTAATCTTACCAAAAGTAGAATACATGAGACAATGCCGGTCAAGTGTAGCCCATTGCTCTTGTCAAGACATTTTGTCTGTAACGCTTGTACTTCGAGGATTGGTAGTTGATTATGTAGCATCAATTTGCATCTTATCTTCATTATCCTCTATCCCTTCCAAAGATTATCATATCTATAATTACTCTCTACAAAATGTAGAGTACAGGCAATGCTTATGAAGAAGATTATGTGCTGAAATTCTTGAGTTATCCTTCCCTTGACATGGAGAAGGGCATTATAAAGCCGGTGTTAACTTGTTAATGTAAGTCAGTCCTTCTAAAGCCTTTATCCTCAAGCTGTTTAATTTGCTCATACTCCCTATCGTTTACTCTTTGTTTAGTTTGTTGTTTCTACCAAAATGCATGTTCGCAAGAACCGTAAGTTCTAAGTTTTACTTGTAAAACCAAATTCCTTATTCATACCATGCACATTACTCAATACTCCCTATATGTATGCTTGTTTTTGTGGATCTATAATCCAGTGTGTGGTGAAGCAGCCCACATTTGCACATTGTCATCTCCTGTTTTATCTTACTGATGTGGCTGATGATATGAACAACATGACATGCACATTAACCAAGATAGATACAATGATTTTCTTTGCCCTTCATCTATGCTTGTTATGTTGGCATGGTAATCCAGTAGTGTGGTGAAGCTCCCCGCATTATGAACAATGCCAAATTATGCTATTGATATTTCGAACTTACTCTTTATTTTCTAATTTGAAATTGGATGGAATTGACAACACATTTATCATCTTTGTTTATACACGTGCAAAACCTGTCATCTCTCTGCTTTGTTTCAGGGTGATATGCCTGATGGCATGCACAGTGTCTTTGAAGGCTGTGAGACAAACCCAACATATATTGCAGCAAAGAAGGTAAAACATCTTGAAGTTAGCGAGACAACCCCAAAGTCTTGTCTTGATGCAGTGTTTAAGTTACTTGATACTAGCAGTCAGACAAGCTCACAGAATTCATTGTCTGAATCAGTTCGACTTCTTCAGTCCCAAGTTCTAGCAGAAAGGCATTCTGCAACTTAACTTCAACTTGAAGTCCTATCTCTAAGAAAGATTGCGGAGAACACCAATGAGAACCTCATCGCTAAACAACTACACCTGGAAGCTATGACAGACATGTTAGGCCGGTCCCATAGCCTTGCTCGGCTGACTTCTTGGCCAGTTCCTCAGCAAGGCTAACCTTTCTTGAACTGTCTTGGAAGTGGTCTCGGTTCAGTATTATTTTATTCTGTTGCAATGGTGCCCGATTTTGTAATCTGCTTCTTCGTTGCGCTTTATGATCCGGTGGCGAACTTCGATGAATAGTGGATGTAATATACCATAAATCCTTTATTGTATAGTGTAGGTTTATTCTTAGTTACTATGCCGTAATTTCTTTATTGTATAGAGTAGGTTTGTTCTTAATTCCTACTAGTTACTGCCATCATTCGCTATCTGAAAAAATCAGATGTAGTCGACCGGGCCGAAACATTCGCCTCTAACGGGCCTGATTTTTAGCGGGCCACAATTGGGCTGGCCTGCATCTTTCTTGGGCCCGAATGATTGGGGCCTTCACACTTTGCGCGAGGCCCACAACTTACACCGGCCTATATTTTAGTTGGGCCTTTTGTGGACCAGTAACTTAGTTTGGCCTGTAGCGTTGGACCATTAATGTGCTGAATATTGTCTTGGCACATTACGCCCAAATGAAACCATGGGCCTTTAGCAGGCCGAAATGCATGTTGGGCCTCAATTTTCACTAGTCGTCGATGGGCCTTCACCAGGCTGAAATGTAGACCGGGCCTTTTTGGGCCCAGTTATATCACGGCGATTACTGTGACGAAACATATCTCGGCCTTAGTTGGCCCATCGATATCATGGGCCTTTAAGAGGCCGAAAGCTTAGTACAGACATCAACGGGCCGACTTATGCGACATGCCTTTAACAGGCCCGAAGTCACGTTGGGCTTAACTGTTGCCACCTTTATCACGAGCCGTTAGTGGGCCCGATGTCCCGTCAGACCATATATGGCCCATGGGCAGCACGGGCCATTCCCAGGCCGAAAGTCACACCGGGCTGAAATGGGCCCATGTCCTCTAACAGGACGAAAGTCGCTGGGCTGCAATTGGGCCCAAATATTCGACGAACAATTAACGGACCAGATCTGGCTTCGGGCCGTAAATGGGCCTTTATTAAGCACGCCGTTATTGGGCTGGCCCACTAGTACCTGAGTAAGTACTATGGGCCTTTGACTGTGCCGGCCTTTTTAACCTATATGGGCCTCTGTTGGGCCCAACCACGTGTCGACGTATCGTAGGCATGTCTCCTCCAATGGACAGGCGACATCTGGCCCACTGACGAGCTGACAGGTGTTCCCTCCGGCCAATCAGAATTTTACACGTGGAAATTTCCCATTGGTCCCGGCTGTTAACGGGTTATCGGATCCAAAATCGGACCCGATAGCTTAACGGCGTTCCGTTACGGTGGATGCCACGTGTCGGTCACCCTTGACGAAAGCACTTCTGTGACGCGCAATTTATCGTCATGGAAGTGGACACTTCCGTGATGATAATTTTGGTAATGTCATGGAACACTTCTACGACAGCACATGTATGACTATCTTGATTCTGTCATAAATTTGTCATGGATGTACATGCATGACAGAAAATGTGACCTACTGTGACAAACACGTATCATCACGGAAGTGTCTTTTTTTTGTAGTGAAGTGCCATGCCCTTCAAAACGTAAATGTAATTTTCTCACGCACGGTAGCCTTAAAAAATGTGGCTTGTTCGCTGAGCATGTACATATCCATGTCGTGTATTTTGAAGTGCCATCTCATCATTGTAGGTGCTTTTTTACTATAAACAGTAGGGCCAAAAGCCCCAATGAAAATTTTAATTAATCAAGGCAACAAAGCCTAAAAAAGGTCTCACAAAATCTTACTAAAAGAAGAAAATAAATAAAAATAGTGGCTTGAGGTAATCCAGAGAAGGAAGAAAATAAGAAACAACAAAAATAAAATTACAACTGGCTATCCAGTCAAAGGTTGAAAGTAGCGGCATACTTCCTTTTGATCCTATGTCCCAATATGTACATCTCAAGAAAATAAGTATCTTTCTATCTCTGAAAAGTTGGCTCAATGCTCTTAAATATATTATTATTCCTTGTGATCCAGATAGCCCAAGTAGCAAGAATAATAATCTCCGTGAAGAATGGCACCCTCAATTTCGTCTTCAAACATTGGAAAGATTCAATCACACATAGATTGACCCTCCTAGCAGAGCAGATATACTCCCAGCATCTTTGAGCAAAGGGCAACTCCAAAAAAGATGTTGAAGAGTTTCTTCACTTTGACAATCAGTTGTGGCACAATTATATGAGGCTAGAACAGAAAGTTTCCTCCTGAGAGGGTTTCTAGAATTCACTCTATCATGAAGGAGCACCCAGAAAGTTGAGTCAACCCATGTGTCAGTTGTCTTAACATATTGTGGTTTTATTGGACACAAAGTGTGCAAAAACGTCCTACCGCGTCTCGTCAACGTCTATCTCCCTTTCACTCCACATATAACAACCACTACATGGTGGATCGCTCCGCTCAAGATAGAGAAGCAAGCTACCCTTAGTTAGCTCTGTCCAAGAACCAACGTATGCCAGTCTGTGCCGCTCCCCTCCTATCCCGATTGTCCCCGAGCTTGGTTGACTGAAATCATCGCCGACCACCATTGTATGCTCGCGCTGCCCCGCGCACCCCACATGTCCGGAGTAGAACGACAGACATGGCTTGTCGGCGACCATCTCCGGCAGTGGCGGAGCTAGACAAAATCTATTGTGGGGAAAAGACAGAATATTAGTGTTTAGAGGTCAAATGCTAAAAAAAATCATGTTTAATCCCTCCAACAAACACATAGCTCCGGTGCTAGTCACGGAAGAAGGCAATAGCAGCACGGGCGGCCTCGGCCACTTCCTCCAGCTCTTTTGCGGCTCCAGCTCTAGCTCATCTGCCATCAGCAGCCACCACGAGAGTGCCTCCTCCTCTGCATCAGGCACCATATGGCTACACGCCCCGACCATGGTGGTCTATCAGTCGCCATGCTTCTACGTAGTACCGCCTCCGACGCCCCATGCCGCACTTGCACCGCCGGCTAACGAGTTGGATGTGGAGACGAAGGCAAAAGCCGCAACCTACTCATCACGCTTCGCCGCTGGAGCAGCGTCGGTGTTGTCGTGCGCGATCATCTGATATGTAGTCGATCCCTACGATATCTGCAACTCCAACTACTTGTGACCATCGACTCTATGCTACGTATTGATATGTCTCCAACGTATCTATAATTTTTGATTTTTCCATGCTATTATATTATCTGTTTTGGATGTTTAATGGGATTTATTATACACTTTTATATTATTTTTGGGACTAACCTACTAACCCAAGGCCCAAAGGTAAATCGCTGTTTTTTGCCTATTTCAGTGTTTCGCAGAAAAGGAGTATCAAACGGAATCCAAATGGAATGAAACCTTCGGGGGAGTGATTTTTGGAACAAACGTGATCCAGAGTACTTAAAGTGGACGTCAAGAAAGAATCGAGGAGGCCATGAGGCAGGGAGGCGCGCCTGCCCCCTGGGCGCGCTGATACATCTCCGTCGTATCTAGTTTCCAAACACTTTTGCCCTTGTTTTGGACTCTAACTTGTATGATTTGAATGGAACTAACCCGGACTGACGCTGTTTTCAGCAGAATTGCCATGATGTTGTTTTATGTGCAGAAAACAAAAGTTCTCGGAATGCCTGAAACTCCACGGAATATCTTAGAATAAATAATAAAAAATCCTCGCCAAAGATGAAGACCAGGGGGCCCACACCCTGTCCATGAGGGTGGGGGGCGCGCCCCCCTACCTTGTGGGTGTGGGGACCCCGACTCATAAGTCGAGATCAAGAATGCACGTGTACAGTGATCCCAGAGATCAATGCTCACTGAACAAACAGAAGTTGAATAACAAGAGTCTTACATCCATACATACTGTTTTACACAAGTAGGACCATTATGGTCAAGTCTTGAGTGTATCATCGCAGCGGAAATCTTCAATAACAACTTGGACCCATGCCATCTTCCTTAACCCTACAGGCATTACATTTGGGAAGCGCCCTAGCTCGCATGTTCGTCTCCAAGGTACTCTTCATTATATCCTGTTCTTTCATGCCTGGCCAATAAAATAACCAGTGGCAAGCCAATGAGTACTTTGAATGTACTCGCAAGCAACCCATGTTTTGGTTCAAGATACAACAATGCATGATATAGGTAAATTTTTGCAGAAAGCTAGTTTTGAGTGCAATGACATGTTCAACAACTTGTAAGACATGCATCAGGAGAATACAGATGTCCATATGAACAAGTTACAGATATCAACATAAGCGGAGTTGGACACCAATCCAACTTGATCATCGTGTCAAGCCATCTGACTTAACCCAAATAGTTTTATCAACACACACATGGTTTGTAAACTCTGGACGTAGTTTAAGCAGCACCGCCCAACTGTCCTTGACTGTGGACACGGCTATTTGAATAGTTTTACACTCTGCAGAGGTTGCACACTTTACCCACAAGATCCGGGGAACTTTCGTGTCATCCACGACCCGCGATACCTCAAGTACCCGGGGTAAGCACCCGATCACTATCTTTCCCTAGACGACACTAACAAGGAGTCCACTCATTGTTCCGTATCATCACGATGTACATAATACGAGACTCACTCGAGATCGTAACATCCAAGAGGGGACACAATGGTGTATCCGGTGCCCTGTGAAAACAGTCATGGCCGCCCTACCTGGCACGACCCCGTACCGAGAGAGAGCACCAACTCTCCCCCGTCACTAGTAATGCGGGCTCCAAGCTAGCATCGGCCTAGGTAATCAATAATGCCCTTTCCCATACAAGGGTAGAGTGGTTGCGCATGTTAGGTTGGGACAGTCGACAAATCTTAAATCTAATCCGTTTTCGAAAACAACACACACTTGCCTCGGTACACCACTTCGTCATCAAGTGGTTACCCATCTCATCATCTCCCTCGGGCATAAGTGGCACCCGACGGGGTTTTCGAAAAGCCCTTTGAAAATACTTTATCTCCTTCATCAAGCATATACCCGCCCCTTTTTGCGTAGCATCTACTTAGCATCCTATCTACTCCCACCGGCATAACCCTCATAAGAAGGTAGGGTCATGCACAATGCAAGTATCAACGAGGAAGTAACAGTGGCAAACCACCCCATGTGGTCACCACAGTATCATGTCTCCGATGCAAGTAATAAAAGTGCTATATGACATGCATAAAAGGGTTTCATAGACATGGTCAAAGGGCTGCTTGCCTGGTTCATCAGAGTCTTGAAATCTTCTGGTCCTTCCCCAAGTACTCCGTCTACTTCGTCAACTAACGTCGGAAACAATCACAATAAGCAACACAACAAGGCAAAAATAAAAGTGCTCTAAAAATGTCAGTTGGACTTTTTTTAGGATGCCTTTGGTCATATGGGGAATGAACAAAGTGATTTCAATGGAACTGGATAAGTGGACATTTCTGAACATTTAAATATGTTGGAAACAAGGGACTTATGGATTTGCAAGAAGTGTACAGAAATATATTTTTAAAAAATGAGCAAGGGCACCCATTTAACAAATAATGATTTTAGAAGCATCTAGGAATTGGTTTCACTGGATTTTGAGCTCAAATGATTTCTCTATGAATTTGCAAAGTTGGCTATACATGAAGGAATAGACCCTTATTTGAGGTGGTACAGAAAGTATTAGTAAAAATGTTCGAAAACTAAGTTAGGAACATATAGGTATATAGGAATTTGAATCATTGCATTTGGATAAAAAATGGGCTCTGTGTGATTTTCTAAAGTTTATCACCGAAATGGAAAAACAAGATTTGGTAAATGTTTGTGAAGAAAAAGTTTCTGGAAAAATGTGCAAATAGCTCCATGTGATCGATCATGATTTATGGAGCTATTAGAAATTTGAATCATCAAATTTGGACTCCATTTGAATTATTCATGAATTTCTGAAGTTGTACTGGAAAAAGATAAAGGGAAAACTTTTACCCTCATCATGCGTGCATGGCGAGATATAGCCTTGGGCCGGCCCAGTTGCTCTGCCACGCCAGGCACCCAGGCGATGTCGATGGCGCACTTCCGGGAGTACGCCTTCGATCAGGGAAGACGTCTTGCCAGAGGCCGTCTCCACTTAACCCGGGGCCCGAGGCCTTAGCCACTTACAGGCGGGCCTGGCTTGTGCCTTCCACCTACCTCCCGCTCAAAACAGAGGAGGGGCATGGGATGCCGGCCTAGCAACGTGCCAGCGCCCTTCCCGGCGACTCCGGCCGTCCCCGGCGGCGTCCAGCATATCGACTGGCTCGGGGGATTGAGCCACGCACATCCATGGGCCTCACGCGGTCCGGGAGGAACGGGGGCGACGGTGACCTTGGCCCCAGCGGGCTGCTTCGGTACGAGACGAGCGCGACGCCGTCGGCACCGTAGCAGAGGAAATAAGGAGCGGAAGGGATCCTATGGCCTGCGGCGCTTCCCCTGGTGGTCGAAGGAGAGGACGGGAGGCTCTGGTTCACCGGAGCCGAAAGGAGGCCGACGGCGACCATGGTGGCCATGGAGAGGAAAAGAGTGAGTGAGGGGGAGAGGGGACTTGTCCGGGAGATGCACGGGAGAGAGGCAGTTCCAACCAAGACGAGAGAGAGAGAGAGTCGAGGATGGCTTAAATAGGCGTGGCCGTGGTGCACAGTGGGCAGCGTCCACGGACGCGCTCGGTGATCTCACAGAGGGGAGGGGAAAGAGGTTCTGGAGGGGGCCGGGAGCATGCCATGTCCCGGACACCGAGGCCACCTCGGGAGACATCACCCCGACGCCCAAGGCTGCCGTATGCCCTTGGCATGGGTGAGCTACAGTGCGAGAGAGCACTGTAGCATGCTCAAGAGCGCAAGCTCTGCAGGCACTGGCATTGTTTATGCGCCATGAGCATGTTCTTTTGTGTCTGGGGGTTTTGGGGGTGAGTAAACAATGTAGGAGTGGCATTGGATGCCCTAGAGAGCCAGTAGGAGAGGAGAGAGGTTGAGGGAGAGAGGGAAATGGGCTGTCGGAGAGAGAAAGTGGGGTTTTACCCTCCAATAATTGAGCTATGGATTTGCCATTGCTCTGGAGGTGCAAGGGGACTAGGAGGGCTGTGGTAAAAAGTTGAGGCCATGGAGAAGAGTGGAAGTGGTCAAAACAGGGGTTTTAGTAAAATGGCGAGAAGGTGTTTGTTGCTTTGGTTTGGGCAAGAAGATGAACTCCTATTGTCATGAGGCTTGACAGGGTCAAATGGCATGAGATAATAATATGTTCCACCAAGGTTGAGTCCATTTGGGAAAAGTTGCCAATGCAACTTTTGTAAACCCTAGAAATTAGAAGAAATGAACTTGTGTAGATCTAGTTGAGCAAATCACTTCTCCTTGATGCACCACTTGGTTTAGTGGCCTCATTTGGTCATGTGAACATGCTCACCAAAGTTGGGGTCAAGGAGAGAAAGTTGGTAGTACAAAGTTGTTTAAAATTGATTCTGGTCAGAGAGCACTTTGATCAATATAACATTTTGTCCAACTTGTTCCATTTTGTCTAGATGAATTATTAGACCATTTGAGCATGTTCACAAGGTTTGAGAACATTTGGACATGTTTGGCAATGTAAAGTTGCTCAAACTTCAAAATGGACAGAAATGGTTTTGAGGGGATTTCATGGGGTTATACTATTCTTCATGACATGATACTTTCCAAGATCATCAAACATGTCATATGTGACATGCTAGAATTTTCTTGGAATTTTTTGAGAATATTTCCTTTGTAAATATTTCAAAAGCTTAAAATATCCGTAAAGGGTTTTTGAGGATTTGACCAATATTTTGAACATGACCATGTGTTGAAACTCTTATATATGGGAAATATATGCCCACCGAGTTTCCTGATTTACATCAAATATTTTTAAAACAATAAAATAATTTTTCCCTATTAAAGACCATTTCTGGCCTTAAGAAAAAGCTTTTAATTAAAATAGTAAAAATAACTTTTAAAATTATATTTTTGTGGTTTATGGGAATCCTATATCTAATAGGTTTAAAATATACCTTTTGAAAGATTTTTCACACCTCAAATCAAGTACTTGCAGTGCAAATCTCAATTCAAGGGTTTTTGAAAAACTAATTTTAGAAAATACTTTTTGGCCAAATTATTTTTGTAAGAAAATACTATATTGCTCTATACACATGGCATGATCATTGGGTAGAAGTTTGGGGCAAGGAGATGAGGTACAGAAGGTGGAGTAGTTGACTTTAAAGAGCACTTGAAAAATCATAGAGAGAAAACCAACTCAAATAAAAAGTCAAACAATGCATAAGTTTTTGTCAAACCACACTTTATCATGATTTATCATCTTAATTGTTGTGCTATGAAAATCAGGGTGTGACAGACCTACCCCCCTTACAAGAATCTCGTCCCCGAGATTCCCAAACTAGGTGCGGAAAGGAGTATGGAAACTTGGATTGGGGCGATCTTCACGTCCCCATACTGCTTTTCTTTCCGTGTAGTGCTCCATTGAGCTTGAAGTACTTGATGGTGTGGCTTCGTGTATGACGCTCTTCTTGATCCAGGTTGCTAATGGGTAGCTCGCGGTAGGTTAGATTGGGCTAGGGGTCGATGGCTCGGTGGTTAATGCCCTCGTAGAGATCGGGCAAGTTAGGAAGTTGGAAATACTTCCAGAGTTGTGTCGTGTGGAGAAACTTGTGCATAGTGGGTAACTCAGGTGGTAGCTCCAGCTGGTAGCCGTCTATTCTTTGTCTTGCGGTGATCTTGGAGGGGGTCGATAATCTTGGTGTGGGTCTCCTTGTCATGGAAATGCTTGGTTCCTTAGGGAGGAGTGGCTTGCAGATACACATGGTCTTTGACGCGGAGGTTTACTTCTTGACGACGGTGGTTGGTGTAGATCTTCCTCCTAGACATGACGATCTTCAGATGTTCCTTGGCCAGCTCAACGATTCTTCTTCCGTCTTCGGGTAGACAAGTATGTCATTAAAGGAAGATGACTACTAACTTGTCCAAGCACTCCATGAAGTCTATGGGGTACGTAAAGTGGGCTGAGGCATTGGTGATGGTCACAGTTGAGCATTGGCCAAGGTCTTATCGATCTAGAGCCAAAGCCCAAGGTCAGGATCCGACCAGTTATGGCTTGGTAGGGCGTAAGGGTTTCAAGGATTCTAGTGTGCGAGTGAACGTTTATCATCCCATCCTTGAGCACAGTTTCTGAGATGCCAATTGTGCTATCTAGTCCTTTAAACAAATCACATCATATCACTGATAGTATTATTTCGTATAGGTCAACTCCAATCATCACTCATGTGATTCATATCCTCATGACTCCCGAGAGGAGGTATAACAAAATCATATATGTCTACAATCCCCAAACCCATATGTATGTCTACCCCTAAAAATCCATGGGTAGAACATATAAGCTGCTAAGCTTGAACGTGACAATCCAAGTGCTCAGCCTATTCTTCCAAGGTCTAAGATAAAGCACCTCTATCCTAAGGAAACACGTCATAAGCCACTCCAAGATCTTGTTTCCTTCCTATGAATCAACTCCAAAGCCCATTAACTTCCATCAATCACTACACAATCCATTAATTCTACAAATCCAATGTTTATGGTGTTCCACATGATCTTCTAAAGTCATTATAACCCCCAAATACTTGAAAAGGCTATCTCTACTATAGTCAGTCCACCAATTTCCATTATCATGGTCAAGTAACCTCCAAGGTCAAGTTTATCTCAACTCCGACAATTAATCCAATCTCCTAGTTTATTTTCTACCGAGAAACATGGTATCACGATCAAGATTATCGGTCTAATTCCAATTTACTCTGAACCATATAGACTTACTCAGCATCTATACTCAACTAGGATCACCTATTTAAATCCAAATCTTGTGTCCAATGAGAATTTCCACACTTTCCCCCAAGTCATTATCGTAATATCAACTATCTCCTATCAATATCCCCTGGCCAAGTCAAATCCTTATACTTCCAAGAATTTCAGCTTGTGATTATAATTGTCCTATTAAATCCAATTTACTCGGGGTAATGAAAGCCATGCTACTCTATAATCATGATCCCACCAAGTTCATCTACCAACATGAAAGCCTTATAATCCTCCGAAGAGTCTCAAATAATTCCTCAAGGTCACCGATATAAACTCATCAAGTCATTTGTCCTCTGTTCCTATATCCTCAAATTGGTCTTCCCTATGGCATCGTCAGTTTTGGTGCTATCTTAGGATGATAATGTGCTCGTTCACTATGTCCACTAGTTCCATAATGAACCCAGTGATAAGCAAGGTTACAGAGGCTTAACAGGTTCTCTTGCAATTCTGTGGGTTAAGCACATGGTTAAGGATTCGAGCTGGGGTATCTTATGAAGTCTTGAAGGGTCTAGGAATGGGTCTGTAATCTTGAGGGGCAACCATAACTCTAGGGGGCTGCACTTGGTCGAGGAGGTTGTAGCAAAAGTCTTGATGCTGGTTGGTTGCCAAAGTAGAATCCTTGGTGTATCTTGTCTTGCTAGTCTTCAGTTGAGGAGAGAGATGAGAGAGAAAAGTGGCATAGATGGGGATGCCTAAGGGGGTTCTATAGTGCAAGTGCAAACAAACAGGTGCAAAAAGGGCCAAACAGAAGAATCAATGTAAGGAAGGTGATATAGTCGCATACTTGTCGCCTAGGGCAAAAGTGCGACCTATATCAAAACACAAACAAATAAAATCAAGCAACACAGAATCATGGTTCTATTCGAACCATCATACGGACTCGGCTGCGCATAGGGGGCACACGACTCATCCTACCCTAGGGGTTCTCGGACTCAGTAGTCGTGCCTTGTGCCTCATGCAGTCTTCTGAGTTTTCCTCAGGTGTTGCTACGTCTCTTATAGTTGTTTGGTGAAACAATCCGGGTTGAGCCTGAAGATTCTTCAACAACTTCTCACATGTTGAAGTAATGGGGTGAAGGTGGTTCCTCGTAGCTGGCATTGACTTGGTCTCCTCTTGTCTTCCTAATCTTGACGATCACTTTTACCTTTTCAAGGTGTCGGCGGTTCCAGGTGGCAATCCTTTATGCAATGACTTTAACAAGGCATAATAGAGGTCCAACATGTCGGTTACGTTGATGATAACATCTACACCAAGAGCGGGGGATGAAGAGAACCGTTTTCCTGCTCACTATCGTGAGGCGGACCAAATGGCGAGGTTCTCATCCACCGGTGGTTGTCGATACAACAACGGTAAGGACAGGATTGCTCTATTAGCGATGTATATCATGATCTTGCATTTCCTATGCCCTGGTCATCGTAGGCTAAGGTTGCACCATCTTGGTGTAATGCCGAAGGTTTCACCATCCTCTGGGTCTTCATGTCCTCATTCTTCAAAGGCGTATCTTCTGTTGGGATCGTCTTGTTGTGGTGTCACCAATCTTGGGTTCAGAAGAGGTGGGTGAGTGTTTGGTAAGGTGTACTCCTTCTAGGCTATCCACGAGGATTACAAGGAATCCCGTGGTCAGGGGCTTGAGGGTGCTAGCGACCGCTTTGCAATAGTTTTGAAGGGAAGAGATCGATGGGGAAAGTATACCTTAGTTTTCGAAAAACTGAGAAGGGAAGAGAAGTATAGACAAATTTTGAAAACTAGCGATAGTTTTGAAAATAGTTTTACCCTAACTAACGACCATGCTAACTAAGGCTTCCTACAGTCAGGATGGCGCTGATACCAGCTCTATGGGGACCCCGACTCATAAGTCGAGATCACCGAATGCACGTGTACAGTGATCCCAGAGATCAATGCTCACTGAACACCACGAAGCTGAATAACAAGAGTCTTACATCCATACATACCGTTTTACACAAGTAGGACCATTATGGTCAAGTCTTGATGTATCATTGCAGCGGAAATCTTCAATAACAACTTGGACCCATGCCATACGCCTTAACCCTACGGGCATTACGACCGGGAAGCGTCCTAGCTCGCATGTTCGTCTTCAAGGTACTCTTCATTATATCCTGTTCTTTCATGCCTGGCCAATAAAATAACCAGTGGCAAGCCAATGAGTACTTTGAATGTACTCGCAAGCAACCCATGTTTTGGTTCAAGATACAACAATGCATGATATAGGTAATTGTTTTTTGCAGAAAGCTAGTTTTGAGTGTAATGACATGTTCAACAGCTTGTAATACATGCATCAGGAGAATACAGATGTCTATATGAACAAGTTACAGATATCAACATAAGCGGAGTTGGACACCAATCCAACTTGATCATCGTGTCAAGCCATCTGACTTAACCCAAATAGTTTTATCAACACACACACATGGTTTGTAAACTCTGGACGTAGTTTAAGCAGCACCGCTCAACTGTCCTTGACCGTGGACACGGCTATTTGAATAGTTTTACACTCTGCAGAGGTTGCACACTTTACCCACAAGATCCGGGGAACTTCCGTGTCATCCACGACCCGCGATACCTCAAGTACCCGGGGTAAGCACCTGATCACTATCTTTCCCTAGACGACACTAACAAGGAGTCCACTCATTGTTCCGTATCCTCACTATGTACATCATACGAGACTCACTCGAGATCGTAACATCCAAGAGGGGACACAACGGTGTATCCGGTGCCCTGTGAAAACAGTCATGGTCGCCCTACCTGGCACGACCCCGTCCCGAGAGAGAGCACCAACTCTCCCCCGTCACTAGTAATGCGGGCTCCAAGCTAGCATCGGCCTAGGTAATCAATAATGCCCTTTCCCATACAAGGGTAGAGTGGTTGCACATGTAAGGTTGGGACAGTAGACAAATCTTAAAACTAATCCGTTTTCGAAAACAACACACACTTACCTCGGTACACCACTTCGTCAACAAGTGGTTACCCATCTCATCTTCTCCCTCGGGCATAAGTGGCACCCGACGGGGTTTTCGAAAAGTCCTTTGAAAATACTTTGTCTCCTTCATCATGCATATACCCGCCCCTTTTTGCGTAGCATCTACTTAGCATCCTATCTACTCCCACCGGCATAACCCTCATAAGAAGGTAGGGTCATGCACAATGCAAGTATCAACGAGGAAGTAACGGTGGCAAACCACCCCATGTGGTCACCACAGTATCATGTCTCCGATGCAAGCAATAAAAGTGCTATATGACATGCATAAAAAGGGTTTCAAAGACATGGTCAAAGGGCTGCTTGCCTGGTTCATCAGAGTCTTGAAATCTTCTGGTCCTTCTCCAAGTACTCCGTCTACTTCGTCAACTAACGTCGGAAACAATCACAATAAGCAACACAACAAGGCAAAAATAAAAGTGCTCTAAAAATGTCAGTTGGACTTTTTTAGGATGCCTTTGGTCATATGGGGAATGAACAAAGTGATTTCAATGGAACTGGATAAGTGGATATTTTTGAACATTTAAATATGTTGGAAACAAGGGACTTATGGATTTGCAAGAAGTGTACAGAAATATATTTTTGAAAAATGAGCAAGGGCATCCATTTAACAAATAATGGTTTTAGAAGCATCTAGGAATTGGTTTCACTGGATTTTGAGCTCAAATGATTTCTCTATGAATTTGCAAAGTTGGCTATACATGAAGGAATAGACCCTTATTTGAGGTGGTACAGAATTAGTAAAAATGTTCAAAAACTAAGTTAGGAACATATAGTTATCTAGGAATTTGAATCATTGCATTTGGATCAAAAATGGGCTCTGTGTGATTTTCTAAAGTTTATCACCGAAATGGAAAAACAAGATTTGATAAATGTTTGTGAAGAAAAAGTTTCTGGAAAAATGTGCAAATAGCTCCATGTGATAGATCATGATTTATGGAGCTATTAGAAATTTGAATCATCAAATTTGGACTCCATTTGAATTATTTATGAATTTCTGAAGTTCTACTGGAAAAAGAAAAAGGGAAAACTTTACCCTCATCGTGCGTGCATGGCGAGATATAGCCTTGGGCCGGCCCAGTTGCTGTGCCGCGCCAGGCACCCAGGCGACGTCGATGGCGCACTTCCGGGAGTACGCCTTCGATCAGGGAAGACGTCTTGCCAGAGGCCGTCTCCACTTAACCCGGGGCCCGAGGCCTTAGCCACTTACAGGCGGGCCCTGCTGGCAGGCCTTCCACCTACCTCCCGCTCAAAACAGAGGAGGGGCATGGGATGCCGGCCTAGCAACGTGCCAGCGCCCTTCCCGGCGACTCCGGCCGTCCCCGGCGGCGTCCAGCATATCGGTAGCTCGGGGATTGAGCCACGCACATCCATGGGCCTCACGCGGTCCGGGAGGAGCAGGCGGCAGTGACCTTGGCCCAGCGGCTGCTTGCAGACGAGACGAGCGCGACGCCGGCCGGGCACCGTGAAAGCAGGAAATAAGGCGGAAGGGATCCTATGGCTGCGGCGCTTCCCAGTGGTCGAAGGAGAGGACGGAGGCTCTGGTTCACCGGAGCGAAAGGAGGCCGACAGCGACCATGGTGGCCATGGAGAGGAAAAGAGTGAGTGAGGGGAGAGGGACTTGTCCGGAGATGCACGGGAGAGAGGCAGTTCCAACCAAGACGAGAGAGAGAGAGAGTCGAGGATGGCTTAAATAGGCGTGGCCGTGGGTGCACAGTGGGCAGCGTCCACGGACGCGCTCGGTGATCTCACAGAAGGGAGGGGAAAGAGTTTCTGGAGGGGGCCGGGAGCATGCCATGTCCCGGACGCCGAGGCCACCTCGGGAGACATCACCCCGACGCCCAAGGCTGTCGTATGCCCTTGGCATGGGTGAGCTACAGTGCGAGAGAGCACTGTAGCGTGCTCCAGAGCGCGAGCTCTGCAGGCACTGGCATTGTTTATGCGCCATGAGCATGTCCTTTTGTGTCTGGGGGTTTTGGGGGTGAGTAAACAATGTAGGAGTGGCATTGGATGCCCTAGAGAGCCAGTAGGAGAGGAGAGAGGTTGAGGAGAGAGAGGAAATGGGCTGTCTAGAGAGAAAGTGGGGTTTTACCCTCCAATAATTGAGCTATGGATTTGCCATTGCTCTTTGGAGGTGCAAAGGGGACTAGGAGGGGCTGTGGTAAAAAGTTGAGGCCATGGAGAAGAGTGGAAGTGGTCAAAACAGGGGTTTTAGTAAAATGGCAGAACGTGTTTGTTGCTGGTTTGGGCAAGAATACGAACTCCTATTGTCATGAGGCTTGACAGGGTCAAATGGCATGAGATAGTAATATGTTACACCAAGGTTGAGTTCATTTGGGCAAAGTTACCAATGCAACTTTTGTAAACCCGAGAAATTAGAAGAAATGAACTTGTGTAGATCTAGTTGAGCAAATCACTTCTCCTTGAAGCACCACTTGGTGTAGTGGCTCATTTGGTCATGTGAACATGCTCACCAAAGTTGGGGTCAAGGAGAGAAAGTTGGTAGTACAAAGTTGTTTAAATTTGATTCTGGTCAGAGAGGGTTTTGGGGCACTTTGATCAATATAACATTTTGTCCAACTTGTTCCATTTGGTATAGATGAATTATTATACCATTTGAGCATGTTCACAAGGTTTGTGAACATTTGGACATGTTTGGCAATGTAAAGTTGCTCAAACTTCAAAATGGACAGAAATGGTTTTGAGGGGATTTCATGGGGTTATACTATTCTCCATGACATGATACTTTCCAAGATCATCAAACATGTCATATGTGACATGCTAGAATTTTCTTGGAATGTTTGGAGAATATTTCCTTTATAAATATTTCAAAAGCTTGAAATATCCAGAAAGGGTTTCTGAGGGATTTGACCAATCTTTTGAACCTGACCATGTGTTGAAACTCTTATATATGGGAAATATATGCCGACTGAGTTTCCCTGATTTTTGTCAAATATTTTTAAAACAATAAAATAATTTTTCCCTATTAAAGACCATTTCTGGCCTTAAGAAAAAGCTTTTAAATAAAATAGGAAAATAACTTTTAAAATTATATTTTTGTGGTTTATGGGAATCCTATATCTAATAGGTTTAAAATATACCTTTTGAAAGATTTTTCACACCTCAAATCAAGTACTTGCAGCGCAAATCTCAATTCAAGGGTTTTTGAAAAACTAATTTTAGAAAATACTTTTTGGCCAAATTATTTTTGTAAGAAAATACTATATTGCTCTATACACATGGAATGATCATTGGGCAGAAGTTTGGGGCAAGGAGATGAGGTACAGAAGGTGGAGTAGTTGACTTTAAAGAGCACTTGAAAAATCATAGAGAGAAAACCAACTCAAACAAAAAGTCAAACAATGCAAAAGTTTTTGTCAAACCACACTTTATCATGATTTATCATCTTAAGTGTTGTGCCATGAAATCAGGGTGTGACAGACCTACCCCCCTTACAAGAATCTTTGGCTCCCCTTGTGTCGAATCAATAAATTTGGGTTGAATACTCTACCCTCGAAAACTGTTGCGATCCCCTATACTTGTGGGTTATCAAGACCTTTTTCAAGGCGCATTCTTGGGAGCATAGCTCTATTCTTTGAGTCACTTGGGATTTATATCTGCTGGACACTATGAAGAACTTGAAAGACGCTAAGACAAAAATTTATCCCTCAACTACGAGGGGAGGTAAGGAAGCGCCATCTAGCTACGCACTTGATTCACCTTACGTTATGAGTAAGCTAGCGACACCTAAACACGCTTACGCTATTCGATTCGATATGTCGCATGTTATTGATGATGCCACTTCTGCTATGCATGATACTTATGATGAAACTACTTCTATGCTTGATACTACTGTGCCCCTTGGTGAATTTCTTGATGAACTAATTTCTAGGTCTAGAGAGAGAGAAATTATTGAAACTGATAATATTGATGAAAGTGATGATGAAGATATGCCTGCTATTCCTGAGGGTTATCTTTTTGATATGGAATCTTCTGCAGCTATTTTTGCTTGTAAAGACAAATATGAACTTAAGAGGCTGCTAGTTAAATGGAACAAAGAATCTCTTAGAGACAGAATGAAACCTGACCCTGCTTTTGCTACTTCACCTATCTGTGTTCCCGATAAGGATTATTATGAATTTTCTGTTGATCCAGATATAATTACTTTGGTTGAATCTGATCCTTTTTATGGATATGAATCTGAAACTATTGTGGCACATCTTACTAAGTTAAATGATATAGCCGCCCTGTTTACTAATGATAAGAGACCGCGCTACTTTTATATACTCAAAATATTTCCATTCTCATTAAAGGGTGATGCTAAGATATGGTTTAATTCTCTTGATCCTGGTTGTGTGCGTAGTCCCCAGGATATGATTTATTACTTCTCTGCTAAATATTTCCCTGCTCATAAGAAACAAGCTGCTTTGAGGGAAATATACAACTTCGTGCAAATTAAAGAAGAGAGTCTCCCACAAGCTTGGGGGAGGCTTCTCAAGTTACTTAAAGCTTTGCCTGATCATCCTCTTAAGAAAGCTGAAATACTTGATATCTTTTATAATGGACTAACCGATGCTTCCAGAGATTACCTGGATAGTTGTGCTGGTTCACTTTTCAGGGAAAGAACACCGGATGAAGCTTAAATTCTATTGAATAATATGTTGACAAATGAAAATAATTGGGCACCCCCTGAGCTAGCTCCAGAGCCAATTACTGAGCCTATTCCTAAACCAACTCCGAAGAAGAGAGGTGTTCTATTTCTCAGTCCTGAAGATATGCAAGAGGCAATGAAATCTATGAAAGAAAAAGGTATTAAAGCTGAAGATGTTAAGAATTTACCTCCTATTGAAGAAATACATGGTCCTAATTTATCACTTTGTTGAAGAAGTATATGATCTCAATCCTTTATTCATCAAGAACCTCCTGATCCCGATATCCCGACACGGTAGTAAAGGTAAATTCTCTCTATAGATATGATAAAGCTGAAGTCCCTCCTACTAAAATTGCTAGTCAGTGCTTGGATGAGTTTGATAACTTTATGTTTAAGCAATTTGACTTCAATGCTTATTTTGGTAGACAATTAAAACACGATGCTTATATGATTAAACGCTTGGGTGATTATATGGCTAATATTAGAGGTGAACTTAAACTTGTTAGCAAACATGCTTCTATGGTTACAACTCAAGTAGAACAAGTACTTAAAGCTCAGAAAGAGGTGCTTGATGAAATGAATAGTAAGAAAAATGATTATGCTGTTAGAGTGGCTACTAGAACTGGTAGAATGGCTCAGGAACCTTTGTATCCTGAAGGCCACCCTAAGAGAATCGAGCAAGATTCTCAGAGAAATAATATTGATGTACCTAGTTCTTCTAAAAGGAAGAAAAAGAAAAATGATAGGACTGTGCAAACTTCTAGTGAACCTATTGCTGAACCACCTGAGGATCCAAATGATATCTCTATGTATGATGCTGAAACACAATCTGGTAATGAACATGAACCTAGTGAAAATGTTAATGATGATGCTCAACCTAGTAATGATAATGATGTATAAGTTGAACCTGCTGTTGATCTTGATAACCCACAATCAAATAATCAACGTTATGATAAAAGAGACTTTGTTGCTAGGAAACATGGTAAAGAAAGAGAACCATGGGTTTAGAAACCCATGCCTTTTCCTCCGAAACCATCCAAGAAAAAGGATGATGAGAATTTTGAGCGCTTTGCTGAAATGATTAGACCCATCTTTTTGCGTATGCGATTAACTGATGTGCTCAAAACAAATCCTTATGCTAAGTATATGAAGGATATCATTAGTAATAAAAGAAAGATACCGGAAGCTGAAATTTCCACCATGCTTGCTAATTATACTTTTAAGGGTGGAATACCAAAGAAACTTGGAGACCCAGGAGTACCTACTATACCATGCTCCATTAAGAGAAATTATGTTAAAACTGCTTTATGTGATCTTGGAGCCGGTGTTAGTGTTATGCCTCTCTCTTTATATCGTAGACTTGACTTGAATAAGTTGACACCTACTGAAATATCTTTGCAAATGGTCGACAAATCAACTGCTATACAGCCGGTATTTGTGAGGATGTGCTGTTGTGGTTGCAAACCTTACTATATTAACGGACTTTGTTAATCTTGATATTCCCGAGGATGATAGTATGTCTATTATTCTTGGAAGACCTTTTCTTAATACTGTAGGGGCTGTTATTGATTGCAACAAAGGCAATGCCACTTTTCATGTTAATGGTAACGAGCATACGGTACATTTTCCGAGGAAACAACCTCAAGTTTATAGTATCAATTCTATTGGAAAAATTCCATCGATTATATTTGGAGGTTTTGAATTTCCTCTCCCTACTGTCAAGAAGAAATACAATATAATTATTATAGGGGATGTGCATATTCCCGTTGAGGTAACCTCGTGTTATTCGAAACTTCTCCGGTTCCATGTTAATCGGAATGAGTTTGTTAACAAGACCTGATCAACCTTGTTAGTGGATTCCTTTTGATGAGCATGAGATGGATGAAACTAGAAGCACAACCTTCTGTACCCTCTTTATATTTTCTGTTTTTTACTAGAAATAAAGTAAAATAGTATTTTTCTGTCTATTTACTGACTTACCCGTGCAATATAAAAATATCCCGAAAATAAAAGTCCTTAGAATGCCATGCCAATTTAATATGATTTTTTCGGGAATATTTGAGGATTTATAGTGCAAAAATCACCACGGGGGGGAGCTGCCACCTGGCCACGAGGGTGGAGGGCGCGCCCCCCTGCCTCGTGGGCCCACGGTGGCCCTCCTCCACTTATCCCTGCACCCATCTTCTTCCTCTGCCTCACACAAACACGAAAAACCAACTCAAGCACGAGTTCCAGCCCCTATTCTTTGTGATTTTTGATCTCCTTGCTCAAAGCACCTCTCACAAAACTGCTTGGGGAGATTGTTCGTTGCTATGTGACTCCTCCATTGGTCCAATTAGTTTTTGTTCTAGTGCTTTATTCTTTGCAAATTTGTGGTTCCAAGTAGGTGACCATGTTCTTGAGCTTGCATGTCAAATTTATATGGTTCCAAGTAGTTCTAATGCTTGATATAGGCTCTAGGCACTTGTAGGAGTAGTTGCTATCAATTTTATTGAAGTTGGTTCACTTTTGTTTGAAGTTACTAAAAATTTCAGATTTTTTTTAGAGGAAACAATATGTTTAGGAAGATGTTCCAAGGTGGTTCTTCAAGGAAGCAAGGTCCCAGACTTGCAATGCGTGATGCTGACGAGGAACCACCAAGAGACGCTCCTGTGAGGCCCTGTGAATGGCCTTCGGAAAATTTTACGAATCAAGCGGGAATCAAAGAAGAATTTAGCGCATATTTGCGTAACGCCGGTCTTGAGGACTTTGAAGCTGACAAATGCCCCCAGTATCATGATCTCACAAGTTCATTTGTGAGGAGGTTTGAGTTTTCATCTTCGCGTAATTCTCTTTCAGTCATGTTTGACCTTTATGAAAAATCTTATACCATGGACTTAGAGGATTTCACTTTTGCTTGCAAACTTCCATCTTGGGGTAGTGTCAGGGATCCCCCTAAATCTGAATATAGAGACTTTCTTGCTAGAATAACTGTGGGGGAATCTAGAGATATAACACAAGCCACCATAGGGAGCATTCACTTTCCTGCTATACATTATTTTGCTCTCTTCATAGGTAGATGCATAAATGCTAAGGATGAAGCATGTCACATGTGTGCCCCTGATCTCAGCATTCTTAGAAGTGTTGTGTTAGGAGACCAATCTTATCATATGGGAGCCATTGTAGCTCGTAGGTTGCATCATAATAGACATAACGGAGATTTCTTTGGAGGAATTTATGCAACCCGCTTAGCTAATTTTCTTGAGATACACATTCGTGAGGGTGATATGGAGTTACCCCCTACTTATTTAGATTTTGATTCTATGGTTTCCCACCAGTTTGTTGAGAGGACTGAACCACCTCTCCAGTATCGACTAATCTTTAACAAACGACATGTAGTCCATATTACTCTTCCTGCTCCTGCCTTCTTTGATTCTCAAACAAAAGGAAGATATATTATTACCAGAGAGGAGGCAGACGAGTACGAGAGAAGAGCGGAGGCGGCTCAACGCCACGCTGCAGCTCACGAGGCGATAGCCGCTGCATCGCAGTACGACGACCCCAGCTACACCTACGGGTATCCGCCAGGCTATCCCTGGCAATAGACCAACTTAGGCCAAAAGCCTAAGCTTGGGGGAGTACGTATTTCCCACCGACATTACATTCATGTTCACACACACTCATTGCTAAATGTCGGTGCTCATACTCTTTCACTGTAATATCCATGCTAGTTTATTTTCTTTTTCCTGCTTTCTTCTTGTGTGTTTAATAAACCTTAAGAAAAACAAAAAAATTAGTAGTAGTTTATTTTTCCTGCTGTAGTAGTTTATTTTTCCTGCTGTAGTAGTAATAATAAAAAAGAAAACCCAAAAAATATTTCCCGTTCTTCTTTTGCTTGTTGGTAGCTTTCCCGTGTAAATAGTTTTTATTTCTTTTCTTTTCTTTGGGGGTCAGTAAGAGAAGACCATGATTAAATTGTTGAAGTGGCTCTTATATGCATCATTGTTGATTTAACCAAGAGCCCATATTGCCTTGTCTTCTCCTGTTTATTGAATGCTCGCAGATTCTAGCTTAGTCCAATGCACGTGCACTCTTATTATTATTCACATCGTTCGGTCGTGCAAGTGAAAGGCAATTATGATGATATATGATGGACTGACTGAGATGGGAAAAGCTGGTATGAACTCGACATCTTTTGTTTTTGTAAATATGATGAGTTCATCGTTCTTGATTCAGCTTATTATGAATAAACATGTTTGCAATGACAATTAGAGATCATAGTTGCTCTTGCCATGCTTAATTAGCTATGAGTTATAATGGTTTACCTTGCGTGCCAACATGCTATTAAAATGGTTGTGATGTGGTATGATGGGGCGGTATCCTCCTTTGAATGATTTAAGTGACTTGACTTGGCACATGTTCACGCATGTAGTTGAAACAAATCAACATAGCCTTCACGATATTTATGTTCATGGTGGATTATATCCTACTCATGCTTGTATTCAATGTTTATTAATTTTAATGCATGTTCATGACTGTTGTCGCTCTCTAGTTGGTCGCTTCCAGGTCTTTTGCTAGCCTTCACTTGTACTAAGCGGGAATACCGCTTGTGCATCCAATCCCTTAAACCCCAAAGTTATTCCATATGAGTCCACTATACCTTCCTATATGCGGTATCTACCGCCGTTCCAAGTAAATTTGTATGTGCCAAACTCTAAACCTTCAAATAAACATTACGCTTTGCATGCTCGAATAGCTCATATATCAACTAGGGCTGCCCTTATCTTCCGTGTTAGGCGGGTTATTCTCAAGAGGAGTGGACTCCGCTCCTCACTCACGAGAAAATGGCTGGTCACCGGGATGCCCATCCCATGCTTTATGCAAACTAAATCAAAATAATCGCAAAGCGAAACTCCCCACAGGACCCGTAGAATGTTGGAGGCACTCGTTGTTTCGAGCAAGCCATGGATTGATGCTTGTGGAGGAGGGGGAGTATAAACTTTACCATTCTGTTTGGGAACCGCCTATAATTTCTTTAGCATGGAAGATATCGTCATCTCTTAGTTGTTATGTTGACAATGAAAGTATGCCGCTCAAAATATAATTTATCTCTATTTCAAAACCGAGCTCTGGCACCTCTACAAATCCCTACTTCCCTCTGCGAAGGGCCTATCTATTTACTTTTATGTTGAGTCATCACCTTCTTATTAAAAGCACTAGCTGGAGAGAACCGCTATCATTTGCATTCATTACTGTTAACTTATATCGGGTATGACTATGATTGGATCTCTTTTACCATGAATTACAATGTCTAGTCAGTCCTTGATCTTTGAAGGCGCTCTGCATTTATGTTTTGCGGTCTCAGAAAGGGCTAGCGAGATACCGTCTTGTTATATCATATTATGATTATTTTGAGAAAGTGTTGTCATCCGAGATTTATTATTATGGCTTGCTAGCTGATTATGTTATTGATATGAGTAAACATGAGACCTGAGAATTATTGCAAATGTGGTTAGTTATGATCTTTGCTAAAAACCTGAATGCTGGCTTGACATTGGTACAACAACAAGAGCAAACAGAGTTTGTAGAAGTTTTTTCTTTTTCTCTTTCAGTTTGTCAACTGAATTTCTTGAGGACAAGCAAGGGTTTAAGCTTGGGGGAGTTGATACGTCTCCGTCGTATCTACTTTTCCAAACACTTTTGCCCTTGTTTTGGACTCTAACTTGTATGATTTGAATGGAACTAACCCGGACTGACGCTGTTTTCAACAGAATTGCCATGATGTTGTTTTATGTACAGAAAACAAAAGTTCTCGGAATGACCTGAAACTCCACGGAATATCTTAGAATAAATAATAAAAAATCCTCGCCAAAGATGAAGACTAGGGGGCCCACACCCTGTCCACGAGGGTGGGAGGCGTGCCCTCCCTGCTGGGCGCGCCCCCTACCTCGTGGGCCCCCTGGACACCCTCCGACGCCAACTCCAACTCCATATATTGGCTTTCAGGGAGAAAAAAATCAGAGAGAAGAAATCATCGCGTTTTACGATACGGAGCCGCCGCCAAGCCCTAATCTCTCTCGGGAGGGCTGATCTGGAGTCCGTTCGGTGCTCCGGAGAGGGGGATTCGTCGCCGTCGTCATCATCAACCATCCTCCATCGCCAATTTCATGATGCTCACCGCCGTGCATGAGTAATTCCATCGTAGGCTTGCTGGACCGTGATGGGTTGGATGAGATTTATCATGTAATCGAGTTAGTTTTGTTAGAGTTTGATCCCTAGTATCCACTATGTTCTGAGATTGATGTTGCTATGAATTTGCTATGCTTAATGCTTGTCACTAGGGCCCGAGTGCCATGAATTCAGATCTGAACCTATTATGTTTTCAAGAATATATGTGAGTTCTAGATCCTATCTTGCAAGTCTATAGTCACCTACTATGTGTTATGATCCGGCAACCTCAAGTGACAATAATTGGGACCACTCGGTGATGACCATAGTTTGAGGACTTCATGTATTCACTATGTGCTAATGCTTTGTTCGGTTCTCTATTAAAAGGAGGCCTTAATATCCCTTAGTTTCCAATAGGACCCGCTGCCACGGGAGGGTAGGACAAAAGATGTCATGCAAGTTCTTTTCCATAAGCATGTATGACTATATTCGAATACATGCCTACATTACAATTAAGAATTGTAGCTAGTTCTGTTTCACCCTATGTTATAAATGTTAAATGACGAACCGCATACGGCATAATTATCCATCGCTAATCCGGTGCCTATGAGTTTTCCATATACTTTGGTCTTCGCTTATTTACTTTTCCATTGCTCTGTTACAATCACTACAAAATACCAAAAATATTTACTTTTCTTTGTCTTTACTTTTGTTACCGTTACCACCACTATCATATTCTTGTGCTACTAAACACTTTGCTGCAGATACTAAGTTTCGTGTGTGGTTGAATTGAAAACTCAACTGCTAATACTTGAGAATATTCTTTGGCTCCCCTTGTGCCGAATCAATAAATTTGGGTTGAATACTCTACCCTCGAAAACTATTGCGATCCCCTATACTTGTGGGTTATCACGCTCCCCCACCCTCATGGGCCCCTCGCAGCTCCACCGACCTACTTCTTCCTCCTATATATACCCATATACCCCGAAACCATCCAGGAGAACCACGAAACCCTATTTCCACCGCCACAACCTTCTGTACCCGTGAGATCCCATCTTGTGGCCTTTTCCGGTGCTCCGTCGGAGGGGGAATCGATCACGGAGGGCTTCTACATCAACACCATAGCCTCTCCGATGATGTGTGATAGTTTACCACTGACCTTCGGGTCCATAGTTATTAGCTAGATGGCTTCTTCTCTCTCTTTGTATCTCAATACAAAGTTCTCCTCGATCTTCTTGGAGATCTATTCGATGTAACTCTTTTTTGCGGTGTGTTTGTCGAGATCCGATGAATTATGGGTTTATGATCACGATTATCTATGAACAATATTTGAATCTCCTCTGAATTCTTTTATGTATGATTTGTTATCTTTGCAAGTCTCTTCGAATTATCAGTTTGGTTTGGCCTACTAGATTGATCTTTCTTGCAATGGGAGAAGTGCTTAGCTTTGGGTTCAATCTTGCGGTGTCCTTTCCCAGTGACAGCAGGGGCAGCACGGCACGTATTGTATTGTTGCCATCGAGGATAAAAGGATGGGGTTTATATCATATTTCTTGAGTTTATCCCTCTACATCATGTCATCTTGCCTAATGCGTTACTCTGTTCTTATGAACTTAATACTCTAGATGCATGCTGGATAGCGGTCAATGTGTGGAGTAATAGTAGTAGATGCATAATCGTTTCGGTCTACTTGTCGCAGATGTGATGGCTATATACATGATCATGCCTAGATATTCTCTTAATTATGCACTTTTCTATCAATTGCTCGACAGTAATTTGTTCACCCACCGTAATACTTATGCTATCTTGATAGAAGCCACTAGTGAAACATATGGCCCCCGGGTCTATTTTCCATCATATTAATCTCCCGCCAACATGCTATTTCTGCCGCCGTTTATTTTTGCAATCTTTACTTTTAATCTTTATCATAAAAATACCAAAAATATTATTTTATCATCTCTATCAGATCTCACTTTTGCAAGTGGTCGTGAAGGGATTGACAACCCCTTTATCACGTTGATTGCACGGTTCTTATTTGTTTGTGTAGGTACGAGGGACTTGCGTGTGGCCTCCTACTGGATTGATACCTTGGTTCTCAAAAACTGAGGGAAATACTTACGCTACTTTGCTGCATCACCCTTTTCTCTTCAAGGGAAAACCAACGCATGCTCAAGATGTAGCAAGAAGGATTTATGGTGCCGTTGCCGGGGATTCTACGCACAAGTCAAGACATACCAAGTACCCATCACAAACTCTTATCCCTCGCATTACATTATTTGCCATTTGCCTCTCGTTTTCCTCTCCCCCACTTCACCCTTGCCGTTTTATTCGCCCTCTCTTTCTGTTCGCCTCTTTTTCGCTTGCTTTTTGTGTGTTCGTTCTTTGTGCTGCCATCATGTATGAACTGGGGAGGTTATCGTTGATAAGGATAATAATATGGAAAACTTTGATGTTTTTGATGATCCTCTTGAAGATCCTACTATTTTACACACTAATTTTTTTTGGATTGGTAGCGGTAATATTATTGGGAAAGGAGTCATTGAAGATTTCTTTACTTGTGTCGGTGCCCTGCCCGTGGGTCTATTCTTCATAGAACTAGTAGTCTTGCGGATGCTATATCCTTGCTCATAGTTGAACTTGAAAGACAATTTATCCATATGCATCCTTGCATACAAATGATTTTTCTAGAGTTTTCCAATATCGAGCATTCTTCTGTTAAGCGAGCGACTACTATCTTTTTAGCATATGAGTTCAGATTTATAATGAAAGAGGCCAATGAAAATTTTGCGCATTATTGGGTGGACGCTGGTTGTCCTCCCATAGAAGCTATCATTTTTAATCAAGAAGACTTAATGCGTTTACGATCTTTAGATCATGTTGCTTACAATGAAAACCTTAGAAAGAAGGTTCCTACCGATGTTCTAGTTGATAGAATTTCTGAACTCAATGATGACTCTGCTATTCAGAACAATGGGTTAGGTTTTTTTCTTGAACAAAGGCTCATGACTTATTGCCAAAAGAATGCTTATAATGATGAATTGGTTGTGTAATATAAGGGGCCAAAGGAGGAACCCATACCTCCCGAGCTTGATTTGGGGGACTTTTGTCCCATTAAATTTAGCCCTTTTGATTACTTTTGCTTGCCACAAAGAAAACTTTCTGCTGAACGTAGGGAATATGAGATGATTTTTCGTGATTTACCTTAATATGGCAATACCTAGATCTATCCTTGCCTTTATGCCTAGCTAGGGGTGTTAAACGATAGCGCTTGTTGGGAGGCAACCCAATTTTATTTTTGTTTCTTGCTTTTTGGTTCTGTTTAGTAATAAATATTTTATCTAGCCTCTGGTTAGATGTGGTTTTATGTTTTGATTAGTGTTTGTGCCAAGTGGAACCTTTGGGAAGACTTGGGTGAAGTCTTTTTGATCTTGCTGTAAAAAAGAGAAACTTTAGCGCTCACGAGATTAGCTACAACTTTTTACTGGAGAGTGGTATTTAGTTGATTCTTTTTGCAGATGATTAATAGATAAATTCCTCACGTCCATAAATTTATTTCGTAATTTTTTGAGTTCCATAAGTATACGTTTGATACATATTACTACAGACTGTTCTGTTTTTGACAGATTCTGTTTTTCATGTGTTGTTTGCTTATTTTGATGAATCTATGGCTAGTATCGGAGGTTATGAACCATAGAGAAGTTGGAATACAATAGGTTTAACAAAAATTTAAATAAAGAATGATTTCATTACAGTACCTTAAAGTGGTGGTTTGTTTTCTTTCGCTAATGGAGCTCATGAGATTTTCTATTGAGTTTTGTGTTGTGAAGTTTTCAAGTTTTTGGGTAAAGATTTGATGGATTATGGAACAAGGAGTGGCAAGAGCCTAAGCTTGGGGATGCCCAAGGCACCCCAAGGTAAAATCCAAGGACAACCAAAAGCCTAAGCTTGGGGATGCCCCGGAAGGCATCCCCTCTTTTGTCTTTGTCCATCGGTAACTTTACTTGATGCTATATTTTTATTCACCACATGATATGTGTTTTGCTTGGAGCGTCTTGTACGTATGATTTGAGTCTTTGCTTTTAAGTTCACCACAATCCTCCTTGCTGTCCACAACTTTTGGGAGAGACACACATTAATCGGAATTTAGTAGAATACTCTTTGTGCTTCACTTATATCTTTTGAGCTAAATAATTTTGCTGTAGCGCTTCACTTATATCTTTTAGAGCACGGTGGTGGTTTTATTTTATAGAAATTACTGATCTCTCATGCTTCACTTATATAATTTTGGGAGTCTTTTAGAACAGCATGGTAATTTGCTTTGGCTATAAAATTAGTCCTAATATGATAGGCATCCAAGATGGATATAATAAAAACTTCCATATAAGTGCATTGAATAATAGGAGAAGTTTGATACTTGATGATTGTTTTGAGATATGGAGATAGTGATATTAAAGTTGTGCTAGTTGAGTAGTTGTGAATTTGAGAAATACTTGTGTTGAAGTTTGCAAGTCCTGTAGCATGCACGTATGGTAAACGTTGTGTAACAAATTTGAAACAAGAGGTGTTCTTTGATTGTCATCCTTATGAGTGGCGGTCGGGGACGAGCGATGGTATTTTCCTACCAATCTATCCCCCTAGGAGCATGCGCGTAGTGCTTGGTTTTTGATGACTTGTAAATTTTTGCAATAAGTATGTGAGTTCTTTATGACTAATGTTGAGTCCATGGATTATACGCACTCTCACCCTTCCATCATTGCTAGCCTCTTGATGCAGTGCATTGCCCTTTCTCACCTTGAGAGTTGGTGCAAACTTTGCCGGTGCATCCAAACCCGGTGATACGATACGCTCTATCACACATAAACCTCCTTATATCTTCCTCAAAACAGCCACCATACCTACCTATTATGGCATTTCCATAGCCATTCCAAGATATATTGCCATGCAACTTTCCACCGTTCCGTTTATTATTATGCGCTTCATCATTGTCATATTGCCTTGCATGATCATGTAGTTGACATCGTATTTGTGGCAAAGCCACTGTCCGTGTCAAAACCGGCGGATCTCGGGTAGGGGGTCCCGAACTGTGCGTCTAGGCGGATGGTAACAGGAGACAAGGGACACGGTGTTTTTACCCAGGTTCGGGCCCTCTCGATGGAGGTAAAACCCTACTCCTGCTTGATTAATATTGATGATATGGGTAGTACAAGAGTAGATCTACCACGAGATCAGAGAGGCTAAACCCTAGAAGCTAGCCTATGGTATGATTTTTGTTCGTCCTACGGACTAAAACCCTCCGGTTTATATAGGCACCGAAGAGGGTTAGGGTTACACAGAGTCGGTTACAATGGTAGGAGATTTACATATCCGTATCGCCAAGCTTGCCTTCCACGCCAAGGAAAGTCCCATCCGGACACGGGACGAAGTCTTCAATCTTGTATCTTCAAAGCCCAGGAGTCTGGCCAAAGGCTATAGTCCGGCTATCCGGACACCCCCTAATCCGGGACTCCCTCAGTAGCCCCTGAAACAGGATTCAATGACGACGAGTTCGGCGCGCATATTGTCTTCGGCATTGCAAGGCGGGTTCCTCCTCCGAATACTTCATAGAAGATTTTGAACACAAGGATAGTGTCCGGCTCTGCAAAATAAGTTCCACCGTAGAGAGAATAATATTTACACAAGTTCTATCTGCTGACGTATTCCGCAGCGTGACATCACACCACGGCCAAGCCTTTATTCAAATTGTTTTTACTGTCCTACCTCAGCGCGTTTAGCGAGGCGGTTTCCTTGGCACGTCTTGTCAAAGCAGAGATCATGTCCCCTTATTCCGGGATTCTCATTAATACGGGCGTGGGTAACCCAGTCGTGCCCGTTGGCATGCCTCCTCTATCGAAGGCGAGTCCCGAACGGTCACGGGGAGGGCTCCTGGTATTCAACCTCTTTATAAAGAGACCAAGGCCCCGCTCTTTTTTCTTAATCTGAATCGAATCCGCCCCTCGCTTCGAGTCCCAACACCCAAAGCTCCATATTCAGGCGCTTCAGACCTCCGATGATGTCCGGCTTCGACCTTCAAGGCTGGTGGATGCCTTCCTCCGTCACGGAAGAAGACGTCCTAAAGCTAAGAGATGCCAGGTATCTAACCGGTGAAATCCCGCATAGGCTGCGTGCCCAAGGGCAGGTTATTCCCTCTCCCAAGCCCGGTGAAAGCGTGGTGTTCGCGTATCACTTTCTTTGGGGGCTAGGTTTCCCGACGGACCCCTTCATGAAGGGGCTCATGTTTTATTACGGGCTGGAATTTCACGACTTGGATCCGGAGTCCATCCTCCATATCTCATCGTTCAACGTCGTATGCGAAGCCTTCCTCCGCATTACCCCTCACTTCGGATTGTGGCTCAAGACCTTCAAGGTGGAGCCGAAGATGATCAAGCGGCAACAGGCAGAGTACGGAGGGGCTGTTATAAGCAAGAATGCCGACGCTCCATGGCCCGAGGGCTCTTTTCAAGAGGAGCTCAGCCTATGGCAACAAGAGTGGTTTTATATCACAGCTCCCAGGGGCACCAAATGGGTGGCGCCACCTGCCTTTCGCTCGGGTCCTCCACCGCGGCTGGCGTCATGGCTCAATAAAGGGCTTGACTGGGGGCCGTCCAAGGACGTGCCCTTGTTGCAGGGCCGTATTCGAGACCTCCTAGAGAGAGAGAGATCAATCTGGTCGTAGTAGCGCAGGTCATGCTGATTCATCGCATCCTGCCCTGCAAACGTCGCCCCCTCCGCCTGTGGGAGTTCAATTCGGAGGGACCACGAGCTCTCCAATATTTTATGGGCGCAACACCCATGGAGATGTACAAACTGTTCTTCGGATCACAAGCAATGTGTCCGGACTTGACCGAGGACGCAGGTCTGAGCTGCAATCGCCCGGATGCTCAAGTAAGTAGTCCCGTACCCGGACACTCTATCCGTATATTTATCATAAACTTGCCCTTAAAAGAGCTATCCCTTAAACAGGAGTGGATAGTGAAAGCAAAACTGATCAGGTGTCCGGCCCCCCTCCCTGAGACCACGCCGGATCCCGTGTTAACCAAGATGCTGGAGGCTGTGCCTTTAGAAGAAAGCGAAGGGGGGAACAAGGAAGCTACTACCTCCGCGAAGGAGGTTATCAAGAAAGGAGGGATCGAGAATCCCTCCATCCAAGGTGAGAAGAGGACCGCCTCTGAAGATCCAGAGACCAAGGCCTCAAAGCGCGGGAAGAAATCTTCGCCAGAGGGTCCTGCGCCGGATGATGCTCCGGCCACATTATTTCCCCAAGGAGATCAGCCCTCCAAATGAGCCGTAAGTAGAGAGGGAGTTTTTAAAATAAGAGACATCCTGTTTTATTTCTGAAGATGACCGAAATTTTACCTTGTAGTTCGGATCTCAGCCCTTCTCAGCAGAGCTTCGTCTTGAGGGATCTTCGTGGGAGATGATGGAGAGCGAACGCCTCCCCTGCCGTACCGCCTAGCGAGGCGGATGATCTGAGGTGTCGTCGGAGGGTTTCTCCGAATCCGGCAGGGGTGGAGGGCGGTCGAGGGTCCCCAGAGCCCTCCGTGTCCGGCCTTGAAAAAGGCCATCAGACGAGTCCAGCACCTCCTGGTGCACGGTCGGAGGAGTTGAAGGGTCTGCTCGGGCGAGTGTCTATCTCAGAGGATCACCGTGCATTGATGGGTACGGTGATTGAAAAATTTTCATCCGCGGAAAGCGGGTTGTACGAGGTCGCCAGAAGTTTACTTACATGTTTTGAGGTACGTGCAATGATGTACCTTTTGACGGTTCCGCATATATAAGATGCGCCCTGCGTAGATAGTAGCCCCCGAGACTCGGCGCGTTTGTCAAGAATGACAGCGCGCCGAGGATCATAATCCCAGGTTATAATATGTCACCCTTCCTATGTAGGTGGCGGAGCGTCCGGTGGCTAGCCGCACTGATGAATTTGCCGAACTAAAGCGGCAACTTGACGTGGCGGATGCCGACATCGCGCTTGTCAATAAGTGGCTTGACGAGTCACAAGGTATGCGGTTTCTCCGCGGACACCTGGTAAGGGAGCTTGATGCCCATGCCTTACAACATGTATGCTTGATGCAGATGGTGCCGCTGCCATGGAGAACCTTCGGGCGGAGCTTGCCTGAGCCAAGGAGCAGCCAAAAAAGTGATGCTGCTGCCTTAAAGGCGCATCAAGAGCTAAAAGCTGAACAGGCTGCTCCTTTGCCGAAGCAAGAAGGAAATGGCGAGATGGCCCTGAAGTTGAAGAATGCTACCGACCGCTGCGAGCTTCTTGAAAAAGAAGGTCGAGCGGAGCAAGAGGATCAAGAAGGCCACCACCGAGGCCAAGGATGCTCATGGCTGCAATGAGAGCTATGAAGGAGGAGCTACGTCAGGCCGTAGATATCGTGGCTGGAAAGCCCTTTCTGCTGCGGAGGAAGTTCACGGATCCTAAATATTCTCAGTTGGACCGGCTGTGGAGTAGTGAGGATGCTTATATGGACTTGGCGGCGAAGTCATTGCGGGCGGACGCGAACACTTCGGAGATCAAAAGGATCACGAGATGGAAGAGCTTTTTTGGTCGCAGTTCCGTAATCCCGAGCGTCCACTTCCATTAACCGCTCGTTTGTCCGAATGGGCGGAGCTGAATAGGTTGTCCGAACTTGCCATGAAGAATGTCGTGACTCATTTGTGGCCGAAAAGGCCCGAGCCGAAGAGTTATTTTGGCTTGGTGCAACAGTTCCTTGGTGCGGTGCCGCATATCAAAGCAATGAGGTGGTCAGCATGCATAGAGCGTGCGCGGATGGCTCTTGCCCGTGTCAATACATACTCGGTGGAGATGAAGGCCACCGATGTTGCATCCCAAGATTCGGACGGAAGCCGAGTACCTGTCGAGCACTATTTTCAGGAAGTTCTGCAGGGCGCTCGTTTAATAGAGACGCAGTGCTCGAAGGATATTATGTTGAATAACATGTATTATTGTGAAACAATGTTTCGATGGAATATAAAAGCTTTTTATACTTGTGCCTTCAAGAATTAAAATACCTCTGCGGCCGTTAATGTATATGTGTATATAACACGAAAGATGGCAGTCTTTGGCTTCAGCCCCACGCATATAATGCGGGGTGTTTGCGTAAAAGCGCCTTTTCACACTTGATCCAACGTCTTGGTCCTACAAAGGAGGTGATAGCGCAACAAACTAGGCAACCGGACTATAATGCTTTATCACTTTCACTTAGCCATAGGAGTTCGACAGTGGGGCTACTATATAGCCCCTAGGGGCACCGTGCTCACCCGAATTCGGGGCGCGTATGTGTCTGGCCGGGAAACGGCCCTTCGTCAATGCGGAGGAATTCTAAAGATTCCAGCGGGTCATCGAGTGGTTGACCAGTCTCACGCTATATCTTGTGATCGGTTTTCGGCTTTCTCTCTTGAGGTGCTCGCTTTGGCGAACCGGGCACAATCGCAGAGTTCTCCTGGTGCCGCATTAGCTGATAGAGCGGAACGTAAGGCAGCAAAACACGAGGAGCCGCAAACCCAACATTTGACCAAAGACATGATTCGAGCTGATGCATATAAGGCCTAACTCGAGACGCCGAACACTCCCTAAGGTATTCGGTCTTTTTGAAAACGGGTCGAACTATCGCCCTTGGTAATAAGCCCTCGTGTCCGTGTGTACGCGAAATTCGACGTGGCCTATGCCAAAACGCCAGCCTCCTCCTCGGTTATAGCAAGAAACCGAGGGATGTGTATCAACAAGAGACAGTGAAAAAGGTTTACGCAGGGTCTTAATCTGAAAAGAATCCTTGTGACGGGTCCCTTCTGCACGTCTGCGCCTGTGTCTCCGTTGTGCCGTATCCTGGACGGGTGTAGCACGGTGTTCATCTGTAAAAGAGAGGAACTTAGTTGAAAAAGGTCGTGCGAAAATGTAAGTTATATTAAATAAACGAAGTACAATTAAAAAAATAAATAAAATTGAGCTTTATGGTCTCTTTTTGCGGAGCCCCTTGTACGGGGGTATGAGTCTAGTAAGCCCTTGTATGTTTACGCCGGACTGGCCCAGTCCGGGGTCTGGACGACCTGTCTAAGTGCTTTTATTGATGAAGCCGGTTTATTGTGTGGCTGTCAAGGCAACCATACGATTTTCCAGACTCGAGGAACCCTCGATGTTTCCTTTTAACGAGATGATGCCGCATGGACCGGGCATTTTAAGTGTAAGAGATGCATAATGCGGTATTGCGTTAAAGTGGGTGAAAGCTTCGCGTCCCAGTAGTGCTTGATAGCTACTTGTAAATGGGGCGAGGTGGAAGGTTAACTTTTCACGGCGGAAGTTGTCGGGTGAGCCGAACACAACTTCTAGCAGTAGAGAGCCCGTACAATGGGCATATGGGCCTGGCATTACCCCTTGAAAGGAAGTGTTGCTATGGTGAAATTTGGTTGGGTCTATCCCCATTTTGCGGATTGTGTCCTGATATAGCAGGTTTAGATCACTGCCGCTGTCCATTAGGACTTGTGAAAATTGGAGTCCGCCAATTATCGGATATAATATCAAGGCAGTCCAACCTGCATTCCGTATACTTCTAGAGTAATCCCGAAGGTCGAAGGTGATTGGTTTTAACAACCAGTGGTGGCACTCCTCCGGGATAGGCCGTATGGCGCGTACCTCTATGGGCGCCGCTCTATTTTTCCCTTTTGTCACGTGAAGTGAGTTTACTGTTTTGATTTCTTGTGGGAAATTCTTTTGTTTTCCGGTGCTCTGCTTTTGGGGTTCGTCATCGTCCTCGCTTGGTGTGTCGAGCCCCTTGTGTTCGGCGTTGAGTTTGCCGGACTGCTTGAAAACCCAACAATCTCTATGGGTATGGTTTGCAGGTTTCTCGGGAGTACAGTGGATTTGGCCTATCTTGTCCAAGATTTTGTTTAAGTTATATAGCTCGTCCATGTTATCCTTAAGGGGCAGCTTTTTATAATTCCGCCGAGAGCTTTTGAATCCGGTGTTGACTGTCATGCTCTTCGGGCTGTTTCCCTTGGTCCGACGCTGGTCCTTGCTGTGTCGTGGTTTCCTGTTTCCATCCCTGACATCGGATGTACTTGGGTCGCTGGTGCTGCATCTTGCCAGCCAGCTATCCTCTCCCGCGCAAAAGCGGGTCATGAGGCTTGTTAATGCGGCCATTATTCTTGGCTTTTCTTGGCCGAGGTGTCTGGCGAGCCATTCATCTCGGACGTTGTGTTTGAAAGCTGCTGAGGCTTCGCCGTCCGGACAGTCGACTATTTGGTTATTTTTAGTAAGGAATCTGTTCCAAAATTTCCGGGCTGACTCTCCGGGTTGTTGAGTTATGTGACTTAAATCGTCGGCATCCGGAGGTCGGACATAGGTCCCTTGAAAATTTGCAGAAGCATCCTCGAGCTCCTCCCAACTTCCAATGATGTTTTCGGGAAGGCTTTTAAGCCAATGCCGGGCTGGCCCTTTGAGCTTGAGGGTAAGTATTTTATGGCGTGGAGATCATCTCCTCTAGCCATGTGTATGTGGAGGATGTAATCCTCAATCCAGACTCTGTGGTCTGTTGTTCCGTCAGATGCCTCTATGTTTACGGGCTTGAATCCGCTAGAAATTCATAATCCGGCACCTCATCGGTGAAACATAGGGGTGCGGCACCCCTATATTTAGGTGTACCGTGATGTTCGGATACTTGATGTGTTGCATTGCTTACTAGAGCTTGCTTTCTTGGCCCGTAGATAGACCTAACTGGGCCATCTTTTTGATGCGAATCCCTGTGCGGATCGCGTGCCGGCTTGTGTGCGGCGCCGTTTTCCGCTCTCTGTTTGCCATAGGGTCGTCCATCCGACATGGTGGCCTCTTTGTTCTTTGATTGCGGGGGCTCTACGGCCTCCTCATGAAATTCATGCAGTAGTTTTCTCTTTGGGTAGCTCTTCGTTCAGCGACTGTCGCCTTATTTGTCTGCGGTGTTGAGTACTTTGCTCCATCTGATTCTGAGTGCATCTTCTGCTGTTTTGAGCTTCCTCTTCTGCTTTTTTAGGCTACGTGCAGTGGCGACGAGCCTTTTGTGGAGGTTCTTCTGCTCCAGCAACTTGTCCGGCGTGAGATTGTCCGGACTGTTATCTTCGCCGGGGACGGGTTGTTTATCCAGATTGTCCTGTTCGGACGGTTGCTCGATAGCATGTTAAATGCGTCCACCGGTTCGCCCTGCTCTATGGCTGGGTCTGTATGGCCGTTGTCTTTGTCGGCGGGACTTTGAGCGGCGCTTACGCCGCCGCTTTTGACTGCTTTTCGAGGGAATGATTCTTCAGAAGGCCCCGTTGTTCCTCATCGTCGCTTCCTTTAGGTGTGTCCACCATGTATACATCGTGAGATGAGGTGGTTCTCAAGTGCCCTATAGGTGCTGGTTCATGTTCCTCCCCTACATCGTCGTCCATACCGTCGATGTCTTCGGAGTCGAAGTCGAGCATGTCGGTTAAATCATCAAAAGTGGCTACGAAGTGGGTGGTGGGTGGGCTTTGAATTTCTTCGTCGTTCGCATCCCAACCTTCCTGACCATAATCCGGTCAGGGCTCTCCTGATAAAGAGAGAGACTTTAGTGAATTCAGGATGTCGCCAAAGGGCGAGTTCTGAAAGATGTCCGCGGCAGCCAATTCCATGATCAGCGCCCAATCGGATTTGATTGGCGGGGGCGCGGAAGGCTCGGAGTCCGGAGAGGAGTCCGGCACCTTGGAGTCGTGAGCTTCGCAAAGGACGGGGTAGGTGTACGGCTCAATCGCCATAGAGATCGCAGCCCCCGAGGCGGTGTCCAGCCACTCGTCCTCGATCGGCGCAGTCGGCTCCGAGCTAAAGGTCGGAGCGGACACTGGTGCGGCCTCCAGAACACTGTTCAAAGGGCGAGCTAGATCATGCCCTCGTGATGGTCTTGGCGCGCTTGGCTGTGGCCCGAACCCATCGAAGATCAAGTCTCCGCGGACGTCACCGTGTAGTTCAAACTTCCAAATCTGACACGGTGGCGGGCGTAGCTTTCAATCTGCTCCAGGATGGCTGCGAATTAATTGGCCCGCATGCAAAGCCGCCGAATCTGAAGATCTGTCCGGGAGAAAAGTCTCACCCGGAGCGCATCGTTGTTGATGATCGGAGGAGCCATCGGGCCTAAAGATGACGACTGCAGGAACTCTCAATGAAAGCACCAATGTCGGTGTCAAAACCGGCGGATCTCGGTAGGGGTCCCGAACTATGCGTCTAGGCGGATGGTAACAGGAGACAAGGGACACGATGTTTTACCTGTGTTCGCCCTCTTGATGGAGGTAAAACCCTACTCTGCTTGATTAATATTGATGATATGGGTAGTACAAGAGTAGATCTACCACGAGATCGGAGAGGCTAAACCCTAGAAGCTAGCCTATGGTATGATTGTTGTTCGTCCTACGGACTAAAACCCTCCGGTTTATATAGGCACCGAAGAGGGTTAGGGTTACACCGAGTCGGTTGCAATTGTTGGATATAAACAAATGCGAATCGCCCATCATGCCTTCCACGCCAAGGAAAGTACCATCCGGACACGGGACGAAGTCTTCAATCTTGTATCTTCAAAGTCCAGGAGTCCGGCCAAAGGCTATAGTCCGGCTATCCGGACACCCCCTAATCCGGGACTCCCTCAGCCACCATGCATATTATTTCATACATGTCACTCTTGATTCATTGCCCATCCCGGTACACCGCCGGAGGCATTCACATAGAGTCATGTTTTGTTCTAGTATCGAGTTGTAATCATTGAGTTGTAAATATTTAGAAGTGTGATGATCATCATTAATACATCATTATCCCAAATAAAAAAAGAGAAAGGCCAAAAAAGGGAAAAATAAATAAATAAAAGGGACAATGCTACTATCCTTTTTCCACACTTGTGCTTCAAAGTAGCACCATGATCTTTATGATAGAGAGTCTCTTGTTTTGTCATTTTCATATACTAGTGGAAATTTTTCATTATAGAACTTGGCTTGTATATTCCAACAATGGGCTTCCTCAAATGCCCTAGGTCTTCGTGAGCAAGCAAGTTGGATGCACACCCACTTAGTTTCTTTTGTTGAGCTTCCATACATTTATAGCTCTAGTGCATCCGTTGCATGGCAATCCCTACTCCTTGCATTGACATCAATTGATGGGAATCTCCCTAGCCCGTTGATTAGCCACGTCAATGTGAGACTTTCTCCTTTTTTGTCTTCTCCACATAACCCCTATCATTATATTCTATTCCACCCATAGTGCTATATCCATGGCTCACGCTCATGTATTGCGTGAAAGTTGAAAAAAGTTTGAGATTACTAAAGTATGAAACAATTGCTTGGCTTGTCATCGGGGTTGTGCATGATGAGAGCATTCTTGTGTGAAGAAAATGGAGCATGACCAAATTATATGATTTTGTAGGGGTGAAATTTCTTTGGCCATATTATTTTGAGAAGACATGATTGCTTAGTTAGTATGCTTGAAGTATTATTATTTTTATGTCAATATTAAACTTTTATCTTGAATCTTTCAGATCTGAACATTCATGCCACAATAAGGAGAATTACTTAGAAAATTATGTTAGGTAGCATTCCACATCAAAAATTCTGTTTTTATCATTTACCTACTCGAGGACGAGCAGGAATTAAGCTTGGGGATGCTTGATACGTTTCCAATGTGTCTATAATTTTTGATTGTTCCATGCTATTATATTATCTGTTTTGGATGTTTAATGGGCTTTATTATACACTTTTATATTATTTTTGGGACTAACCTACTAACCCAAGGCCTAGTGCAAATTGTTGTTTTTTTTTGCCTATTTCAGTGTTCCATAGAAAAGGAATATCAAATGGAATCCAAACGGAATGAAACCTTCGGGGGAGTGATTTTTGGAACAAACGTGATCCAGAGGACTTGGAGTGGACGTCAAGAAAGAAGCGAGGAGGCCACGAGGCAGGGAGGCGCGCCCCCCACCATCGTGGGCCCCTCGCAGCTCCACCGACCTACTTCTTCCTCCTATATATACCCATATACCCCGAAACCATCCAGGAGCACCACGAAACCCTATTTCCACCGTTGCAACCTTCTGTACCCGTGAGATCCCATCTTGGGGCCTTTTCCGGCGCTCCGCCGGAGGGGGAATCGATCACGGAGGGCTTCTACATCAACACCATAGCCTCTCCGATGATGTGTGAGTAGTTTACCATAGACCTTCGGGTCCATAGTTATTAGCTAGATGGCTTCTTCTCTCTCTTTCGATCTCAATACAAAGTTCTCCTCGATCTTCTTGGAGATCTATTCTATGTAACTCTTTTTTGCGGTGCGTTTGTCGAGATCCGATGAATTGTGGGTTTATGATCAAGATTATCTATGAAAAATATTTGAATCTCCTCTGAATTCTTTTATGTATGATTTGTTATCTTTGCAAGTCTCTTCGAATTATAAGTTTGGTTTGGCCTACTATATTGATCTTTCTTGCAATGGGAGAAGTGCTTAGCTTTGGGTTCAATCTTGTAGTGTCCTTTCCCAGTGATAGCAGGGGCAGCAAGGCACGTATTGTATTGTTGCTATCGAGGATAAAAAGATGGGCTTTATATCATATTGCATGAGTTTATCCCTCTACATCATGTCATCTTGCTTAAAGCATTACTCTGTTCTTATGAACTTAATACTCTAGATGCGTGTTGGATAGCGGTCGATGTGTGGAGTAATAGTAGTAGATGCAGAATCATTTCGGTCTACTTGTCACGGACGTGATGCCTATATACATGATCATGCCTAGATATTCTCATAATTATGCACTTTTCTATCAATTGCTCAACAGTAATTTGTTCACCCACCGTAATACTTATGCTATCTTGAGAGAAGCCACTAGTGAAACATATGGCCCCCGGGTCTATTTTCCATCATATTAATCTCCCGCCAACGTGCTATTTCTGCCGCCATTTATTTTTGCAATCTTAACTTTTAATCTTTATCATAAAAATACCAAAAATATTATTTTATCATCTCTATCAGATCTCACTTTTGCAAGTGGTCGTGAAGGGATTGACAACCCCTTTATCGCGTTGGTTGCAAGGTTCTTAGTTGTTTGTGTATGTACGAGGGACTTGCGTGTGGCCTCCTACTGGATTGATACCTTGGTTCTCAAAAACTGAGGGAAATACTTACGCTACTTTGCTACATCACCATTTTCTATTTAAAGGAAAACCAACGCATGCTCAAGAGGTAGCACGTATCATTGCAATATCATCCTCATTGACTATGTTATCGTCCTCATTGCAATATCATCTGGATCGTGATGTATATACACAAGGGTAGAGCTATGTATTACTTGGTGGGGGGGGGCACACCCCCCTCAGTGGCCGCGCCAGGAAATGAAGGGTGGGTATTCACCTTATTTTTTTGCTCTCCTTATCAACATAACGCTTCATGAACATTGGACGAATTCAATTTTAGATTACAAGCAATCACTGAAAAATCTTCAGATTTGTTTAGAAAACAGAGGGAAAGGGCGCTGGTGCGCTGGTGATAACCCACAAGTATAGGGGATCGCAACAGTTTTCGAGGGTAGAGTATTCAACCCAAATTTATTGATTTGACACAAGGGGAGCCATAGAATATTCTCAAGTATTCGCAGTTGAGATGTCAATTCAACCACACCTGGATAACTTAGTATATGCAGCAAAGTATTTAGTAGCAAAGTAATATGATAGTAACGGTAACGGTAGCAAAGTAATATTTTTGGGTTTTGTAATGATTGTAACAGTAGCAACGGAAAAGTAAATAAGCGAAGAACAATATATGAAAACCTCATAGGCATTGGATCGGTGATGGAGAATTACGTCGGATGCGGTTCATCATGTAACAATCATAACATAGGGTGACACAGAACTAGCTCCAATTCATCAATGTAATGTAGGCATGTATTCCGAATATAGTCATACGTGCTTATGGAAAAGAACTTGCATGACATATTTTGTCCTATCCTCCCGTGGCAGAGGGGTCCTAATGGATACTAAGGGATATTAAGGCCTCCTTTTCATAGAGTACTGGAACAAAGCATTAACACATAGACAATACATGAACTCCTCAAACTATGGTCATCACCGGGAGTGGTCCCGATTATTGTCACTTCGGGGTTGCCGGATCATAACACATAGTAGGTGACTATAGACTTGCAGGATAGGATCAAGAACTCACATATATTCATGAAAACATAATAGGTTTAGATATGAAATCATGGCACTCGGGCCCTAGTGACAAGCATTAAGCATAGCAAAGTCATAGCAACATCAATCTCAGAACATAGTAGATACTAGGATCAAATCAAACCGTAACAAAACTAACTCGATTACATGATAGATCTCATCCAACCCATCACCGTCCAGCAAGCCTACGATGGAATTACTCACGCACGGCGGTGAGCATCATGAAATTGGTGATGGAGGAAGGTTGATGATGACGACGGCGATGGATTCCCCTCTCCGGAGCCCCGAACGGACTCCAGATCAGCCTTCCCGAGAGGTTTTAGGGCTTGGCGGCGGCTTCAGATCGTAAACGAGATAAATCCTTCTCTCTTATTTTTCTCCCGAAAGTGAATATATGGAGTTGGAGTTGAGGTCGGTGGAGCGTCGGGGGCCCACGAGGGGGGCGCGCCAGGGGGTAGGCGCGCCCGCCTCGTGGACAAGGTGTGGGCCCCCCCTGACGTGGATTTTTCTTCCAGTATTTTTAATATTTTCCAAGAAGATGTTCCGTGGAGTTTTAGGTCATTCTGAGAACTTTTGTTTCTACACATAAATAACACCATGGAAAGTCTGCTGAAAACAGCGTCAGTCCGGGTTAGTTCCATTCAAATCATGCAAGTTAGAGTCCAAAACAAGGGCAAAAGTGTTTGGAAAAGTAGATACGATGGAGACGTATCAACTCCCCCAAGCTTAAACCTTTGCTTGTCCTCAAGCAGTCTAGTTGACAAACTGAAAGTGATAAAGAAAAACTTTTACAAACTCTGTTTGCTCTTGTTGTTGTAAATATGTAAAGCCAACATTCAAGTTTTCAGTAAAGATTATGACTAACCACATTCACAATAACTCTTAGGTCTCATATTTACTCATATCAATGGCATAGTCAACTAGCGAGCAATAATAATAAATCTCGGATGACAACACTTTCTCAAAACAGTCATAATATGATATAACAGGATGGTATCTCGCTATCCCTTTCTGAGACCGCAAAACATAAATGCAGAGCACCTTTAAGGATCAAGGACTGACTAGACATTGTAATTCATGGTAAAAGAGATCCAATCATGGTCATACCCAATATAAATTAATAGTAATGAATGCAAATGACAGCTGTGCTCTCCAGCTAGTGCTTTTTAATAAGAGGGTGATGACTCAACATGAAAGTAAATAGATAGGCCCTTCGCAGAGGGAAGCAGGGATTTGTAGAGGTGCCAGAGCTCGATTTTGAAATAGAGATAAATAATATTTTGAGCGGCATACTTTCATTGTCAACATAACAACCAAGAGATGGCGATATCGTCCATGCTACACACATTATAGGCGGTTCCCAAACAGAATGGTAAAGTTTATACTCCCCCTCCACCAACAAGCATCAATCCATGGCTTGCTCCAAACAACGAGTGTCTCCAACTAACAACAGTCCCGGGGGAGTTTTGTTTGCAATTATTTGATTTAGTTTGCATAAAGCATGGGACTGGGCATCCTGGAGACCATCCATTTTCTCGTGAATGAGGAGCGGAGTCCACTCCTCTTGAGAATAACCCGCTTAGCATGGAAGATACGGACAACCCTAGTTGATACATGAGCTATTTGAGCATACAAAACAGAATTTCATTTGAAGCTTTAGAGTTTGGCACATACAAATACTTGGAATGGCAGGTAGATGCCTCATATAGGAAGGTATCACTACAAAAAAAAGACACATCCGTGACATTTTGGGCCGAACGATTTTTTTTCTGTCATACATATGACACTTCTATGACGATAATTGTGACAAAACCCGATATCATCATAGATGTGGTGGGCTCATACTTCTATGACAAAAAATCATGATAGAAAATGGGCTTTTCGCCCAGGGCGGGCCGAAGAAGCAACTGCATGACATTCTTTGGGTCGTCCATGACGGAAAAAACCGTGGTAGAAGCGAGGGCGAGGAAAATATCGGGGAGTTGCCGTTACGGTGGGAGAGCGATGCGCGCTTTCTCGCATATACGCTGCAGGTGCGTAGGCGTTGGCTCTAATCAAGCCGAAGCGAGGCGTTGGGCTCTAATCGAACCCGGCGTTTGCCAGACCGCAGTTCTGGCGTTATCGAACCCGAGCGATCGATCGATGGCTGTTAATCAACCCGATGGAGCGATTCTTCGCCATCGCTGCTAATCAAGCCGATCGATGCTGCCTGGATAAACAAAGGAGCGCTATGGGGGTTTGGATGAATAAAGGAGCGGTGGCGTTGCCTCTGGATGAATAGGAACTCGTGGTGTGGAGGGCTGGATGAACAGTAGACGGTGGAGGGGTGGCTGAAAAGGACCCCGTGGTGTGGAGGGCTGGATGAACAGTAGACGGTGGAGGGATGCCCGTGTGGAGGGGTGGTTGAACAGTAGCCGGTGGAGAAGCGCGTGGTGGAGGCTGGATGAACAGGAGCCCGTGGAGGCTGGAGGAGGTCGACGGTAGCCCGTGGAGGCTGGAGGAGGTCGATGGTGGAGATGAACAGTATCCCGTGGAGTCCGGTTTTGCACGCCACACCCTCCCCTGCTTTGACCGTAGCGCTCCAACACAAGTCCGTTTCGTCCGTTTTGCGGTACGCCACACCCCTCCTGATCAACAGGACCCCCTTTCGACCGTAGGAGGTCCGTTTCCTCCGTTTTGTGGTACGCCACACCGGACCCCCGTTTCGCCCGTAGGGGTCCGTTTCCTCCGTTTTTCGGTACGCCAGGCCCCTCCCGATCAACATGACCCCATTTCGAACGTGGCCGGTCGAACACAAGGCCGTTTCCTCCATTGTGCGGTACGCCAGGCCTTGTTTCCATCGCCTGTTCCATCCAAGCCCTCCCGATGAACACGACCATGCATTCTGTTCCGACCCAGCCGGTTGGCTCCCCATGAACACGACGACGACGCTGTTTCTCCGTTCCGACCCAGCCATGTACGTATGCGGGATAGGCGTTAGAGACCCTGCCCGTATGTACGGACGTGGCCGTATTTTCTTTCTTGCACCCTCGCCATGCGTGCGTGTACATGCTACGTCGCGGCGCCTCTACTACGACACGTGCGGCGCCTCTACATCCACCAAGATATATGTACGCATACGTTCGCGACGAATGACAATGCTACGACGCTTCGACCAGGTGGGTCCCGACCGCCGAGCACTTCCTTGCGTGCGAAGATGTAGCTGGTGGGTCCCAGCAATGTGGGGGCGAATCGCTTTGGTTTTTTGCCCGGACGCACTTCCTTGCGTGCGAAGATGTTTGGTGGGTCCCAGCAATGTGGGGGCGAATCATTTTTTTGCCCGGACGCACTTCCTTGAGTGCGAAGGTGTAGCTGGTGGGTCCCAGCAATCAGGGGGAAACGTTTTTTTCACGAAATATGGTGGCCCGTCCGGTGGGTCCCACCGCCGTGGAGGAATAATTATTTTGCGCGTAATAAGGAGGCACTTCCTTGCTGCGGCCGTGGACCCAGCTGTCAGCCTCTCCACGTACAGTACACGTCCGATGGAAGCCGTTCCTTGACCACGTTGACCATGCCGTGCCGAGAGCACAAGGGCGGTGGACGACGGCGAGGCCTAGGAAGGGGACGATGCGGAGCCGGGGAAGATGCGGCAGTGGATGCCCACGCGTAGAGGAGTACGAGGGTTCACTGGTTCGCTGCGGTGTGAGGCTGTCGTCGCCGCCAGAATAACAGGGGTGGGTGAGTAGAGGGATGGCCTGGCCGGTGGGAGTAGTAGGGGCTGTGAGGCCTCCGCAGATCGCAGCCAGCCACGGGAGGCAGGAGCACGAGGCACGATCGGGCGCTGGTTTGGGCGGCTGGAGAAAGAAGACCAGAGGTTGAAGAAGCACTACGACCGTTGGATGAACATCGTACAGTCACTGGAGCTAGAATCGTGCATATTGACTAAGTTGACAAAGCCCTCCGTCCCCGTCAACTTAGTAGGCCCACAAGTTAGCCTGCCACTATACTGGGTCCCAGCTAATAGGGGGAGTATTCATTTTTTGTGCGTAATAAGGAGGCACTTCCTTGCGTGCGAAGATATAGCTGGTGGGTCCGAGTTGTCATTGGCGGTAATGTTTTTTCGCGAAATCATCGAGGCCCTTTCGGTGGGTCCTCGATGTCGTGGACGAATCATTATTTTGCGCGTAATAAGGAGGCATTTCACGTCGGCCGTGGACCCAGCTGTCGGCCTCTCCACGTCTGATCCCACTTCAGATGCATGCCGATCGTTGACCATGTTGACCAGGCCGCCGAGAGCACCAGTGGCGGTGGACGACGGCGAGGCCTAGGAAGGAACGACACAGAGGCAGGGAAGACTCAGCAGCTTGTTTCCCACGCCGGAGGGGAGTACGAATCTGAACGAGGGTTTATCGTTGGTTCTGCCGTCGCCGGAGAATAACAACAGGTGTGGGTGAGTAGAGGGACGGCTAGGCCAGTGATGGGAGTACGGTGGGGCGGTGAGGCCTGCGCGGCAGCACAACCGACCGCAGGAGGAGGGAGCAGGCAGTCCCGCCGACGCTTGTTTGAGCGGCTGGAGTAGAAAGAGCAGAGATTGAAGAAGCACGACAACCGTTGATGGACATCCAACCGTCCAGCTTGTAAAGGCCAACCTTTTTTAGGAAAGCCTCAAATCTGTGGAAAACAAAGATACAGTCCATATGCCATTATTTCTAATAATTTACAGCCCATTTGCTAATTCTTAAGGTTTTTGGAGCCCATATTCTTTTTGTTAGCATTACAGCCCATATTGTGGCCACGGTTAAAAAATTATACGAAATTTTGCATATTTCAAAAGCGGTCCGAACTGTTTTTAATCCTGAAATTTCGACTCACATTCAAACTGATTTTAAAAATAAATATATATCAATATAAAATCCAACAAATTCTCCACGCATAAAAATTAATATAATTTAAAATCTTGAAATGAAAAAAAATATTTGAAACTAATTGCCGATTTGATGTGTTTTAAAAATGTACAACCCATTTCTCATTACTGATGGGCCATTTTCTCGGCCAGCCAGAATGAAAAGCTCTCCTCGTCTTGAAAGATATGCAGCCCAACAGGCTCGACAAAGCGACTTAATTGGCAAATCACAAAGAAAGCGGGCTATGGTCAGGACCCAGCTTGTCGACCTCTCGACGACAAGATTTCTTCCGATGGAAGTCATTCCTTGACCACGTTGACCACGCCGCGCGGAGAGCACCACGGCGGTGGACGACGACGAGGCCTAGGAACGGGATGATGCGAAGCCAGGGAAGACGCGGCAGCGGAAGCCCGCGCGGAGAGGAGTACGAGGGTTCACTGGTTCGGCTGTGGTGTGAGGCTGCCGTCGCCGCAGGGCCTGGCCAGTGGTGGGAATCGTAGGGGGCGGTGAGGCCTCCACGACAGCGCAGCCGGCCACGGGAGGCAGGAGCATGCGGCACGACCGGCGCTGCTTTGGGCGGCTGGAGCAAGAAGACCAGAGGTTGAAGAAGCACTACGGCCGTTGGATGGACATCGTACGGTCACTGGAGCTAGAATCGTTCATATTGACTAAGTTGACAAAGCCCTTCGGCCCCGTCAACTTAGTAGGCCCACAAGACAGCCTCCCACCAAGGTGGGTCCCAGCTAGCCGGGGGAGTATTCATTTTTTTGTGCGTAATAAGGAGGCACTTCCGGTGGGTCCGAGCTGACAGCGGGGGGACCGTTTTTTTCGCGAAATACGGTGGCCCGTCCGGTGGGTCCCAGCAGTAAGCGGCAAACGTTTTTTTCGCGAAATACTGGTGGTCCGTCTGGTGGGTCCCTGCTGTCAGGTGGAGGAATAGTTATTTTCCGCATAATAAGGAGGCACTTCCTTGCGGCTGCCGTGGACCCAGCTGTCAGCCTCTTCACGTACAGTATTCTTTCGATGGAATTCGGTCGTTGACTGTCGTGGTTCTAAGTCTGACAGTAGAATGGGGGGTAGGTATGGAGAGGCAAGATCCTAGCTATGGAGTAGTTGTATACGCAAGGGATTTACGAGTTCAGGCCCTTCTCGGAGGAAGTAATAGCCCCACGTCTCGGAGCCCGGAGGCGGTCGATTGGATTAAATGCGTATGTGTTATAGGGTGCGAACCCTTCTACCGTGGAGGGGTGGCTTATATAGAGTGCGCCAGACCCCGCCAACCCACATAGTAGAGGGTTTAAGGTGCGTTACAGCTAGGCGTTCATCGGTAACGCCTTACATAAAGTGTCATTAAGATCATAAAGACTATTTAACTACAGACCGCTTTGGGCACCGAGTGGCTCTTGGACTCACGGTGGTCGAGTGGGTCTTCATGGTCGCAGTGTCTTTGAATGCATCGAGTGGAAACCTACCAGGTCGACTGGAAGGATGCTTCTCTTGCGAGTGTCCTTGTGGAGGGTACCTTTGGGCAGGTCTATGACCCTACCCCAGGTACATGACTTCATCATTAGCCCCTGAATGGATCGAGGTTTGAGTGAGGAAGGAGTTGATAATCTTTCCGATCTGTTCTTCGTGTTGCGAGTGTGTCTTAGTCTGGATCAACGACCTTTTAGTGATGGCATCAACTTCTCTTTTAGTCGCCTTGATCCATTCTTCGCGTTTGTCGAGTGAACTCTGTGAACTTGAGGATTTCCGAGCGATGGATCAGAGGAAATCTGCTATCTGACGAGTTGCTCTGCGGTTAGCGGTTTTCGCGGGATCCGAATTTTGGGAAGCGCGTGAAGCAGAGAAAACTGCGGCACTCGGATGGGATAAGACGATGACGCCTCGATCTTCGCGCCACCTTTTTCGCCACGTATCGCGTGCGCGCCTATTGCGGGATTTGACGGGATTGCTTGGGCCTACCGGTCAGCAACTCGGAAGCAGCCCCATATAAAGCATCGGACAGGGTATTTTTGAACAGTGCGACCCCAATCTTCTCCTTCCTCCGCCTCCAAACCTTCTCGCTGCGCTCTTAGTCTGTCCAGCGCCGCTGCTCAGTACTTGCTTCGCCGGCGACCATGGTGAAGGAGAAGACCGCAGCCCTGGAACGGGTGAAGAAGGCGGCGGCGAAGGCCAAGGGGAGAGCGCCAATCGGGCGTATCCTCTTCGCGGTCCAAACTGCCGCAAGGCTGGGTCCAAGGAGATTGGATCCGCTCGACCATCACCGAGAAGGACCTCACCGATCTGGCCAATGAAGGACTGATCCCCCATGGGTCGGCGAGGCTCCCGGGAACGGAGTGGCAACCGCAGCCCGAAGAGGGTGAGTGCGTTCTTTTGGCCACCCACGTAGATCGGGGATTTTCTCTGCCACTGAATCCTTTTTTCCGGGGGTTTCTGAACTTTTTTGGAGCGCAACTCCATCATTTCACTCCCAACTCCATTGTCTACCTTGCTACTTTCATTTCGTTATGCGAGAACTTCTTGGGTTGTCGACCGCACTGGGGTCTCTTCAAGCACATACTCACCTGTCGCTCTCAGACGGTGAAGAAAACGAACCCGAATGACGAGAGAACCCAAGTAATCCAGATGTGTGGGGGACTCGGGGTCCAGATGAGGGGGAAGAGCGCCTTTCCGGCTATAACTCTCACTGACTCGGTTAGAGGGTGGCAATCGACCTGGTTCTATCGCCAAGACCAGCCGACGCCGGGGCGACCGTGGGCTCCCTCCTTTCTCCATGAGTCGAGTGAACAAGCCATCTTCCCTGAAGGTGTTACTAGAGGAGAAGGCCCAAGTAAAGTTGCTGATGGAGCGCGTAGTCCAGCTTATTCGCGATGGGGTGACCGGCATGGATCTCCTGGAGGTTTTCCTCCGACGGCATATTCAGCCACTCCAATACCGAGGCTATCCGATGTGGATGTACTACGAATGCGGATGATACCACTCGGGTCCATCCAGAAGAGGTCGATGACGCCACGCTGGAGAAGTGGATGACTTCCATCACAGGAAACAAAGATAACCCTCGCGGAGCTAGGAGGATTCCACCACTCGACCAGACATACAAAGTAGACAAGGTACAACCACTTATCTTCGACTGTGATTTAGTTGCATTCATTCTGTTTAGATGCCAATTCGTTGACTGACTTTCGCCTTGTTTTGTTGTCTTCTAGGTCACCACTGAGATGTACTCGATGCCCAACGGGGCGCAGGAAACAGTCGAAGAAGAAGAAGGAAGTGGAGGTGAAAGTCAGGAGGAATGGGGGTCCAACGGCGAGGAGGATGAGGAGGATGACAGCTGTGATGAAGAGGAGGAGGAGGAGGTCGCTCGGAGGAAGGTCCAAGTTGACGCATGACCCGGCGGCCGGGCGCGGTAAAGCTGTTGTGCCCACTGGGCAGTCGACGAAGCGACCCAGGACAACTTCCCCTGCGCCGACTGAGAAACCGCCGAAGCAACCTCGAGCAACGTCGTCAAAGCCGGCGAAGGCTCTGCCCAAGATGCGGATGGTCATCCCCACCATCTCCTGGTAACCAATGTAACCTTGTATTTCCTTATTCCACATGAGTGAACTCTTGGTCGACTTGATGGTGATCACCGATTCTTGAAATCTACAGTGCCGCAACCTCCGAGACTTCAACCAAGCACGAAGATCGGGAAATGGAGGATGCTGCCACCTCCAACCTTGGTATGATCTCTGAGGTTTCGCTTTAGTCGATTGGACTTCCGTGTTTACTTTTGAATCTTTCTTGTAGTTCCGCCTCACGTCATTGATCTCCCCGATGATGACGAGGAAGCGCCATTGAGGAAGAGGAAGACCAAGAGAGTGCCTGCTGGCAAGGCTGCTCCAGTCGCGGTGATTCCTGAGACGCTGATTTTCGAGGGCGGCAACCCCACTCGGGCTTCTGTGTCTTTCGCTGTACCACTAACGAGTGCCCAACCCACTTTGTCGACTGCTGATCCACCATCTCTCTTTGCTATACACCACGTCCCGGAAGACCAAGTGAGTGCTGCTAAGGAGGCCATACGCCAGGCAGGGATCATGATGGAGCAAGTGAAAGCAGTCCGAGAGGCTAGTCAGGCGGCCTATGATGCTAGTTCAGCTCTCCGAGCAATGTCCAAGTAAGTCGATCGTTGCTTGCTTTGTTAGGATATGCTACCAAACCGCTGCTTCTTTCTGGAGATTTCCATATCTGTACACCCACTGGGTGGGTGTGTCGATTGAATTTTTGTGGGGGCACGCTGAGTGCACCCACTGGGTGTAGTCCCCGAGACTATGGTCGACTGCGTGCAGTCGGCTATAGTCTTTATGCTGTGAACTTCTTCACTCGACCTGGACGGACCAAGTCGAATGGAACCGAAAAACCGGTGGGGGCACGCTTAAGTGCACCCACTGGGTGTAGTCCCCGAGACTATAGTCGACTGCGTGCAGTCGACTATAGTCTAAAGAACTGTGTGTGTGTTTTTTTTGGTTGACTGGTCGAACCAAATTGGTAAAACCAGTGGGGGGCACGCTGAGTGCACCCGCTGGGTGTAGTCCCCGAGATTACTGTCGAATGTTTTGATTCGACTGTAGTCTTAGAAATGCTAGTCTTTTTCCTTAATCACTCGGAAGCGATCTGTCTTTGATGTCTTTCGTTGGTTGACTCTTTGTAGAAATCTTGCGAGCTTGTGGCTCGCTATATCGAAAGTTAGAGAACAAACAGATCCAGCTCAACCTCGATTTGAAGCTTGCTCAGGAGAATTTGCAGAAGGCAAAGGATGAAGCAAAAGGTATGGCTGGTGAGAACTTTTGACGACTGCCTTTGTTTTTCCGTTCATTCTCAACTCTGTTCTCATTGTTGCTTTGCAGATAAACTGGAAGAGACTTTGAAGAAGAAGGACCTTGACCTTGCAGAGAGTACGTAAGGCGGCTTTGGAGAAAACAAAGCTTCGCTGAAGAGAAGCTTGTCTCGGTCGACAAACTTGAAGATGAAAATGCCAAGCTGAAAGCCGCTCTTGACGCGGCTAACAAGGAAGTTAGTCGATCAAGAATGACAAGATTGCTCTGTTCGACAAGGCTGGCTAATCAAGGGAAGCGAAATGACACGGAGATTTATCTTGGAGGGCTCGCCAAGAAGCCGCTTTCTCATGCTTGAAGGTAATCTCTTTTACCCGATTGTCTTGCTATCACCGGCTCATCACATGATCGTTATTTTGAGTCCGAGCTGTGTTTTCAGAATTCTATCAAAACTTGAAGAAGAAACCAAATGAGTGGAAACCAGCTTGGATCCCATCAACTCTCCCGTGAAGGACGAAGCTGCTATGAATGTGCTCCGACCGGAGTCTCGCATTGCTAAGCGTGGTGGATTATCTTGCTCGATCGAAAGTTGCGATGTCGCGGATCGACTCGACTCTCCGGCGAGCAGACGCTTGAATGACCTCGAATCTCGATGACTCGGTGAAAGAGATTCCAAGTCGAGTGCAAGAATGGAAAAGTCTTACGCTGTGTGGTGCTGATGTTGCTCTATCTACGGTTCGTGCCCACTACAAGGAAGCGCAAGAGGACAAGCTGGTGTCTCTCAAGGTTGCCAATACCAGGAAGCACGACTTCAGATCTTTCATGGAGACTTTCATCACTGCTGCTACCCGTATTGCTGACGGAATCGACCTCGACCAGTTTGTTGCACCTTCCAGTCCTCCGCCGGAGGAGTAAAAAACTTCTAAGTCCCACCTTAAATTTGCCTCGGAATGCCGAGTGGTTTTTGTAACCGATAAACTTTAACAGGCTTAACGCCTGAGCACCTTTGGATCCGTAGGACGTTTATCCGAACTTGATTTATCCTTTAACATGCTTTGTTTGCCTTGGAGAGAATTTTGTTCCTCATTCGGAAGGTATTCCGTTGAGACTCGATCGACTTGTGCTTCATCTATCCTGCGGTAGAGATGGAACACAGATCGCGATCGACCTCGTCGTCCTTATGGATTGGGATGAACCGCACGTTGTACTTGTGGCGAAGCTCAAGGAGGAGGTAGCAATCGACCTGCACCTCGTCAGTCCTTGCGGATTGGGATGGATCAGACGTTGTACTTGGCGAAGTTCAAGGAGAAGGTAAAAGTCGACCTGCACCTCGTCAGTCCTTGCGGATTGGGATGAATTCCTTACTTAGGCGAGCAGCACCGGACTGCAACTAAGCCCCAGTGGGAGGTTTGCTCTCCACTCAAGAGGGATTTTTATTACTTAGGAGAGCACTGGGCTGTAGCTAAGCCTCCGAGTGGGAGGTTTGCTCTCCACTCGGTAGGATTTTTATTACTTAGGTGAGCACTGGGCTGCAGCTAAGCCTCCGAGTGGGAGGTTTGCTCTCCACTCGGTAGGATTTCTATTACTTAGGCGAGCACTGGGCTGCAGCTAAGCCTCTGAGTGGGAGGTTTGCTCTCCACTCGGTAGGATTTCTATTAGTTAGGCGAGCGCTGGGCTGCAGCTAAACCCCCGAGTGGGAGGTTTGCTCTCCACTCGGTAGGATTTTTATTATTTTGGATGTTAAGGCGAATCCTTAGGCTTTTGCAAGCCCCCGAGTGGGAGGCTGGCTCACCACTCGGTACGATTTGAATACTTAGGCGAGTACTTGGACTGCAGCTAAGCCTCTGAGTGGGAGGCTGGCTCGCCACTCGGTAGGATTTTGAATACTTAGGCGAGTACTTGACTGCAGCTAAGCCTCCCGAGTGGGAGGCTCGCCGCCACTCGGGTAGGATTTTGAATACTTAGGCGAGTACTTGGACTGCAGCTAAGCCTCCGAGTGGGAGGCTGGCTCGCCACTCGGTAGGATTTTGAATACTTAGGCGAGTACATGGACTGCAGCTAAGCCTCCGAGTGGGAGGCTGGCTCGCCACTCAGAGAATTTTGAGTACTTAGGCGAGTACTTGGACTGCAGCTAAGCCTCCGGATGGGAGGCTGGCTCGCCACTCGGTAGGATTTTGAATACTTAGGCGAGTACTTGGACTGCAGCTAAGCCTCCGAGTGGGAGGCTGGCCTGCCAGATCGGTAGGGATTTTGAATACTTAGGCGAGTACATGGACTGCAGCTAAGACTCCGAGTGGGAGACTGGCTCGCCACTCGATAGGATTTTGAATACTTAGGCGAGTACTTGGACTGCAGCTAAGCCCCCGAGTGGGAGACTGGCTCGCCACTCGGTAGGATTTTGAATACTTAGGCGAAGCGGATTCGCAGCTAAGCCCTCGAGTGAGAGACTGGCTCTTCACTCGGAAAGGGTTTTTTTTACAAACTTAGGCGAACCGGATACGTAGCTAAGCCACCCACTGGGGGAAATTTCAACAAAAAGTAATAACAATCACTGGGAAAATTATAACATTCTTGTCTTAGATAAACAAACTACAAAAGTACTTTTATTACATCTCAACCGAGTGAGTATTAAGTGTAAAAGGGGCGGAGCAGCTCCGCGTTCCAAGCTCGAGGCTCGTCGATCTGGCGATCAATGTTGTAGAGATGATACGCTCCATTGTGGATAACTCTTGTGACGATGAAGGGACCTTCCCAAGTGGGAGCGAGCTTGTGCGGTTTCTGTTGATCCACTCGGAGGACCAAATCTGCCTCTTGGAAGGCTCGACTCTTCACATTTCTGGCATGGAATCGACGCAAGTCTTATTGATAGATAGTCGAGCGGATCAGGGCCATTTCTCTCTCCTCTTCCAAGAGGTCGACTGCATCTTGCTGGGCTTGTTCCGCTTCTTCTTCAGAGTATAGTTCGACTCGAGGCGCATTGTGAAGCAGGTCACTCGGCAGAACTGCTTCAACTCCATAGACCAGGAAGAATGGAGTTCTCCCAGTCGACCGATTAGGAGTGGTCCTCAATCCCCAGAGAACTGATGGAAGTTCGTCGACCCAAGCTCCTGCTGCGTGTTTGAGATCACACATCAGCCGTGGTTTCAGCCCTTTGAGAATGAGGCCGTTTGCACGTTCTGCTTGTCCATTCGACTAAGGATGAGCCACTGAAGCATAGTCGACCCGCGTGCCTTGAGAGGCGCAGAAGGCTTTGAACTTGTCATTATCGAAGTTTGACCCATTGTCGGTGATGATGCTATGCGGAACTCCATATCTGAATATCAACTCTCTCACGAAACTGATAGCAGTGCATGCATCGAGGTTCTTGATGGGCTTGGCTTCGATCCACTTGGTGAACTTGTCGACTGCTACTAGCAAATGAGTGAAGCCGCTTCTGCCAGATCTCAATGGTCCAATCATGTCCAATCCCCAAACCGCGAAGGGCCAAACGAGTGGAATGGTCTTCAAGGCTGAGGCGGGCTTGTGCGACATGTTGGAATAGAACTGACATCCTTCACACTTGTCGACTATTTCTTTTGCCATTTCATTTGCTTTTGGCCAGTAAAATCCCGCTCGGTATGCTTTAGCCACAACGGTCCGAGAGGACGCATGATGGCCACAGGTCCCCGAGTGGATATCCTCAAGAATTATCTGACCTTCTTCTGGTATGATACACTTCTGGCCGACTCCAGTCGCGCTTTCTCTGTACAATTGTCCCTTGATCACTGTAAAGGCCTTGGATCGATGGACGATCTGTCGAGCCTCTTCTTGATTCTCTGGGAGCTCTTTTCTTAGGATATATGCGATGCACGGCACTGTCCAGTTGGGAGTGATGACCACAACTTCCATAATCAGGTCGACCACGGCTGTGACCTCAACTTCAGTCGGATCATTGGCACTCTTTTCAAGCTGGGCTTCTTACGTGAAAGGATCCTCCTGCACCGATGGAGCATGAATGTGTTCCAAAAATACATCACCGGGAATGGCTTCCCTCTTGGACCCTATCTTCGCCAAATCATCCGCAGCTTGATTTTTCGGTCGGGTATATGATGAAGCTCTAACCCCTCGAATTTCTTCTCCGACTTTCTCAACTGCATTACAAGAACTTTGTCATAGCTGGGCTTCTGACATCCCACTCCTTCATCACTTGATTAACAACCACATCTGAGTCGCCGTAGACCATAAGGCGACGGACGCTGAGTGAAATGGCCATACGCAACCTATACAGGAGTGCCTCATATTCTGCTTCGTTGTTGGAAGAATCAAAGTGAATCTGGAGAACATATTTGAGCTTATCTCCTCGGGGGGAAACCAATACAACCCCCGCACCAGAACCGTTCAGCATCTTGGAACCATCGAAAAACATAGTCCAGTGCTCCGAGTGAACTTGAGTCGGAAGCTGCTGTTCAGTCCACTCGGCGAGGAAGTCTGCTATTGCTTGGGACTTGATGGCTTTCTTTGCCTCAAATTTGATATCAAGGGGAAGGAGTTCAATCGCCCATTTAGCCACTCGACCAGTTGCATCTCTGTTATGAAGAATTTCCGATAATGGGGCGTCGCTGACGATGTAATGGAATGATCAGAGAAATAATGAGCAACCTTCTTTGTGGTCATATAAATCCCATAAACAAGCTTCTGATAGTGAGGGTATCTTTGCTTTGATGGGTTCAGCACTTCAGAAAGATAAAAAACTGGGCGTTGAACTTTGAAGGCTTTCCCTTCTTCTTCCCGCTCGACCGTAAGTACGGTACTGACGACTTGTCCAGTGGCTGCAATATAAAGCAACAAAGGCTCTTTGCTGATAGGAGCAGCAAGCACCGGCTGGGTGGAGAGCAGAGCTTTTAGCTCTGCAAACGCTGCATCAGCTTCTGGAGTCCACTCGAACTTGTCTGACTTCTTCATCGATCGGTAAAGAGGCAATGCCTTTTCACCGAGGCGAGAGATGAATCGACTTAAAGCGGCCAAGCATCGGTAAGCTTCGGACATCGCCGTGCACACGCAGGCGCTTCATTCGAGTATAGTGCCAACCTTTTCGGGGTTAGCATCGATTCCTCGCTCAGAAACGAGAAAACCGAGTAACTTTCCGCCAGGAACTCCAAATGTGCACTTTGATGGGTTAATCTTGATATCATACCTCCTGAGATTGGCAAATGTTTCAGCAAGGTTAGTCAACAGGTCGGAACCCTTTTGTGACTTGACCACTATATCATCCATGTACGCTTACACATTCCGACTGATTTGAGTGAGCAAACACTTCTGAATCATCCTCGTGAATGTGGCTCCGGCATTCTTGAGACCGAATGGCATGGTGACATAACAGAAGCACCCGAATGGAGTGATGAACGCTGTTTTAATCTCATCAGTCCATCTGCACGGATCGATGGTACCCGGAATAGGCTTCTAAAAAGACAACCTCTCACATCCCGCAGTTGAGTCGACTATTTGGTCAATGCGAGGAAGAGGGAATGATCTTCGGGCAGGCCCGATTGATATGCTTGAAATCGATGCACATGCGCAACGACTTGTCCTTCTTGGGGACCATGACGACATTGGCGAGCCACTTTCGGAGTGGTAGATCTCGGATGAACTCTGCCGCTAAGAGCCGAGCCACCTCCTCGCCAATGGCCTTTCTCTTACGGACGGTGGACCGCCAAGATATTCTTTAGCCGGTTTGAATTTTGGGTCGACTTCGTGGCGATGCTCAGCCAGCCCCACAGGAACACCCGGCATGTCTGCAGGCTTCCATGCAAAGATGTCCCAGTTCTCACGGAGGAACTGGATGAACGCTTCTTCCTATTTTGAGTCGATTGTTGTTGAGATGTTGGTCGGAGCAGCATTGGGATCAGTCGGGTGAATGTGAACCTGTTTCGTCTCACCAGTCGACTGAAATGCTGACTTCGTAGCAGGCTTCTTAGCTCGCAACAAATCACTCGGATCTGCAGTTTTCTGATACTCTTGTAGCTCTACCACTGCCAACTGAGCATCGGCGATCTTAGAGCCTTTCTCGAAGCACTCTTCCGCCTTCTTCCGATTGCCCGTAACAGTGATCACGCCCTTGGGACCAGGCATCTTCAGTTTAAGATACACGTAACATGGTCGGGCCATGAAACGTGCATAAGCTGGCCTTCCCAGAATAGCGTGATAAGTGCTCTAAAATCCACGACCTCAAAGGTCAACTTTTCTTTCCGGAAATGCTTCGAATCACCAAAAACTACATCAAGAGCAATTTGGCCGAGTGACTCAGCCTTCTTTCCAGGAATGACTCCGTGGAAGCTCATGTTACTGGTACTGAGTCTGGACATCGGAATGCCCATCCCTTTCAACGTCTCCGCGTACAATGTGTTCAAGCCACTACCACCATCCATCAGGACTTTGGTCACTCGAGTGCCCTCAACAACTGGGTCGACCACCAATGCTTGCCTCCTGTGGGTGGCAATGTGCGTCGGGTGATCGACCGGGTCGAATGTGATGGCGGTCTGGGACCATTTCAGATAATTGGGAGTCACCGAGAGACCAAGTTCACTTCCGATTGATAACCTTCAATCGACTTTTTGCTTTCTACGCCAAAGAAAAATCATCAGGTGTAATTAACACAGGGATATCCATCATCACCGTCATCTTTGTCCTCAATTTTGTTCCGCCTCCCTATCCTTATCCTTGAGCTGTTTCCTTGAACTGCTGAATCAAGAGCCGACACTGTCGAGTGGTATGTTTCGGGTAAATGAGTTTACCCTCTTCATCTTTCTTTGTATGAATATGACATGGCAAATCCAATACGTCGTTTCCATCCTGGTCTTTCACCTTCTTGGGGTTCCAAGGACCCTTGGGTTTCCCCTTGATCTTTCACAGGGGTCCTGACCAAGGCCTCTCCGGAGCGGTTGGCTCGGCTTTGCGCTCGCTTCCATCGAATTTCCTCCGCCGGCCTCATTGGCGGCCGATTTGTATTTACCACTCCGGAGCCGATCCTCTTCTTCACCATTTACATACTTGGTGGCAATCTCCATCATCCGACTCAAGGTCATATCTCCGGTTCGACCAAATTTCAAACTCAACTCTCTGTTCTTGACACCTTCTTTGAAGGCACAGACTGCGTGGTGATCAGACACATTTTCGACTGTGTGGTGCAAAGTGATCCACCTCTGGATATAATCTCTCAAAGTTTCACTCGACTTTTGCACACACGACTGCAACTCCGTCAATCCTGCTGGTCATTTGCAAGTTCCTTCAAATGTCCTGACAAACACTCGGGCAAGATCTTCCGAAGTGTAAATCTTTGCTTTGGGTGCTAATCGATTCAACCACGCCCTGGCTGAACCCTCCAACATAAGAGGCAAATGTTTCATGTCTACCTCATCGTTGCCACCGCCGATCTGAACAGCCACTCGGTAATCTTCAAGCCAAGTGTCAGGCTTGGATTCACTAGTGAACTTACTGACTCCAGTCGCCAACCTGAAGTTGGGAGGAATCACCGGCCTCGATGGCTCGCTGAAACACTCTGGTCCCGAGACATGAACTTCTGCTGCTGGAAGGAACATCTCTATCATGGCCGTCTCGGTGAGCTCTGCTCTGTCGACCAAACCTTGAACGATAATAGATCTCACATCAAAGCTCGGTTCCTCGGGTCGATTGGAACTCTTCGCCCAATCTTTGTCTTTGGCGTCTGTAGATCTCCTGCCGAGGAGCGTATGATCCACCCCTTGGGGGAGGGGTGGGCACTCGAGTCGATCCTTGCGATCGAATCGGTGCTCATACTGCTCGCGGCCCTTGTACTGATCATCACGCCGGCCCCCACGTTCCTCACGCCTTGGGGGCGATCTCGGACTATGGCCGACTGGACTGAATTCGCAGCGGCGGATCGGCTGTGAATCCCGTTCCGCGACTGTGATACCACTGAGTTTTGATCTCCTGCCGCCCGGAGCAGATCTCTGATTTGCAGCAAACCTCTACCCGCCTCCGACTGGGAAGGCTGAATTGACTCTGCTATACGGGCGGCAGCTGCTAAATTCTGAATTGGAGTTCGATATACCTGAGTTGGCGGTTGAAAGAGCTGACGTCGACTGGATTCTGGAATCCTTGGTCGCGCGCGCTCATCGAGTACTCGCTGAAGGTTCTCCAATCGAGTGCGCTTAGCCAGGTTGGCCAAGCGCACATCCTCCAAGGCACGAGCCTCGGGGGTTTCTCCAACGATAGGAGTGTGAAGTGCATCCATGTTCCGACGGCGGAGCTCCTCCCTCTGGAGCGAAGTGAGGGGCTCGGGCAGGTACTCTTCGTGGGCTTGCTCCGGATCGCCTCCACCGTCACCTCCGTTGGTGCGGGTGAATCCGGGGGGACTGCATGATCCATCGACCATCAGAACCTCTGCGACCGGGTCACTGCTATCGCATTCGGACGCAATCTCTGCGGAGCCAGTCGAACAGGCCGTAGAGAGATTCGTCGGGCTCGATCGCCGCGACTTGGGGGGTGGCCGACTGGCGGGCCACCGCATGCCTCACCCACCGCTGAAGCCTCGATCGACCGGAACGCTTGCGCCGGTGGGAGACTGGGAGCGAAGACGGCACAGGAGCCGACCCATCTTGGGTCGACGGTTGCTGAGGAGGACGCCATGGACACGCAGCTGAAGTGCGCCGCCCATGACGGGGAGCGCGTCCACATCGAGTGGAGCCTCCTGAAGCCAAACGGAGTCGTCGGCGACGAACGTGAGCGCACCGAGACAGATCTCGTGGCCGTCGACCAGAACTCCACCTGAAACCATGATGTAGGAGATCGAAAGAATCCCAACTTCTTCAACAAATCGCTAGAACACCTGCACCATGGTGGGCGCCAACTATCGTGGTTCTAAGTCTGACAGTAGAATGGGGGGTAGGTATGGAGAGGCAAGATCCTAGCTACTGAGTAATTGTATACGCAAGGGATTTACGAGTTTAGGCCCTTCTCGGAGGAAGTAATAGCCCTACGTCTCGGAGCCCGGAGGCGGTCGACTGGATTATATGCGTATGTGTTACATGGGTGTGAACCCTTCTACCTGTGGAGAGGGGTGGCTTATATAGAGTGTGCCAGGACCCCAGCCAGCCCATGTAGTAGAGGGTTTAAGGTGCGTTAAAGCTAGGCGTTACTGGTAACGCCTTACATAAAGTGTCATTAAGATCATAAAGACTATTTAACTTCTGAGACCGTTTGGGCACCGAGTGGCTCTTGGACTGGGTGGTCGAGTGGGTCTTCATGGTCGAGTGTCTTTGAATCTGTCGAGTGGAAACCTACCAGGTCGACTGGAAGTCTGCTTCTCTTGCGAGTGTCCTTGTGGAGGGTACCTTTGGGCAGGTCTATGACCCTACCCCAGTTACATGACTTCATCATTGACCACATTGACCACGCCGCACCGAGAGCACCACGGCGGTGGACGACGGCAAGGCCTAGGAAGGGGACAACGCGGAGCCGGGGAAGATGCGGCAGTGGATGCCCACGCGGAGAGGAGTACAAGGGTTCACTGGTTCGGCTGCGCTGCCGTCGCCGCAGAATAACAGGGAGTGTGGGTGAGTGGAGTGGAGGGATGGCCTGGCTAGCGGTGGGAGTAGTATGGAGGCGGTGAGACCTCCGCGGCAGCACATCCGACCACGGGAGGCAGGAGCAGGCGGCACGACCGGCGCTGCTTTGGGCGGCTGGAGCAAGAAGACCAGAGGTTGAAGAAGCACTACGGCCGTTGGATGGACATCGTACAGTCACTAGAGCTAGAATCGTTCATATTGACTAAGTTGACAAAGCCCTCCGTCCCCGTCAACTTAGTAGGCCCACAAGTCAGCTTCCCACCAAGGTGAGTCCCAGCTAGCAGGGGGAGTATTCTTTTTTGTGCGTAATAAAGAGGCACTTCCGGTGGGTCCGAGCTGACAATGGGGGGAACGTTTTTTTCGTGAAATACGGTGGCCCGTCCGGTGGGTACCAGCAGTCAGGGGGGAAACGTTTTTTTCATGAAATAAGGTGGCCCGTCCGGCGGGTCCCTGCTGTCAGGTGGAGGAATAATTATTTTGCGCGTAATAAGGAGGCACTTCCTTGCGGCCGCCGTGGACCCAAATTGTCGGCCTCTCCACGTCTGATACTCTTCCGATGGAAGTTGGTCGTTGACCACGTTGACCATGCCGCGCCGAGAGCATCGGGACGGTGGACGACAATGACACCTAGGAAGGGGCGGCGGAACGGGGAAAAGCATGGCGATGGAAGCCAGCGGAGAGAATCGAGGTTCCTTGGTTCGAGCTGCGGTGTGAGGCTGCCGTCGCCCTTGAATAACGGGGGGGTGTGGGTGAGTGGAGGGATGGCTGGCCAGCGGTGGGAGTAGTTAGAGGCGGTGAGGCCTCCAGCGGCCTGGCCGACCACGGGAGGCAGGAAGCGGCTGACACGACCGGCGCTGCTTTAGGCGGCGGACCAAGAAGACCAGAGGTTGAAGAAGAACTACGGCCGTTGGATGGACATCAGACGGTCACTTTGAAGCTAGAATCGTTTATATTGACTAAGTTGACAAAGCCCTTGGTACGCCTCCAACTTAGTAGACCCACGGTCAGCCTCAAACGGTGCACCCGGATGTCGGGGAGGAATCATTTTTGGGCGGCGAAGCTAAGAATATCCGAGATTGAAGAAGAAGCACGACATCCGTTGGATAGACATCCAACGGCCACTGCTGCTAGAACCGTGTGTTGACTATAATAAGTAGACAAAGCCTTGCATACGCGTCAACTTATTTTTTTTAGGGGATGCGTCACTTAGTAGGCCCACAAGTGTGTGGCAGAGAACTTATAGCCCATTTGCGTTTTGTAAGAATGTACAACGCATTTTTGAATTCTAATGGTATTTACAACAGCCCATTTACAGTTTGTTAAAAGTACAGCCCATTTTCTAGCTAGGACAACGATTAATAATTTCAACCAACCATTGAAGACAGAATTCAATAAAATTTCCCACATTTTGATGGGATCCGAAATATTTTTATCCCGAAATTTCTATTCAGATTAAATATAAATTTGTATTACGTAAAAATCAAACGAAACATTGCGCGCGCAACAATGAAAATTTAAGATTTTCAAAATTCATAAATAATATTTTATAAACTAATATCGTGTTTGGTGCATTTTTTTACAGTTACTGCCCAGTTTTTATAATTACATCCCATTTATTATTTTTAAAGCCCATTTTCCTGTTAAGCCTAAAGCATCCCTCCTAGGAAAGATTTGCAGCATAGCGGGGCGGAGAATAACAAGTTGACCTTGCCTGGGTATTCCTCAAAAAGACGTATAGCTGGGCTAGCCATTTTCATCTTGAAAAAGTAGTATCCGGGCTGGATATCTGGCACAGGCTAGACGGGCCACAGCCCGCCCGATTAATACCCTGCTCTCCTCTGAATAACAACGAAATCATCGCCAAGAAAAACTCTGCGGTGCTCACGCCTCAAAAACAGAAATACTGCTCGAGCTGCTTGGTCGGTGTCGGCCGCACCTTGTGCAATTCTCTCGCTTATATTGACTACATAGGTTGACAATGGTGTGGGACCATGATGTCGGGAAACCAGGAGAAAGCAAAAAAATATAGTTGTACATAATAAGGAGGCACTTATGACGTGCGGCTATGGCCCTAGTGGGTCCCTAGTGTCATCCAGTCAAAATAAAGTCATCTCCTGAATCCTCATGTTCGTTAACCATGTTAACAATGCTCGGCGCCACGGCGAGTGCAACAACTGGAAGGACAACGGAGAGGGCCTCGCGGGCCCTACGGAGGTCCGACATACCATCGCTCATTCAGGAAGCCAGGATCATCGGACACCTATGAGCACCTTCGAGAAACTGAGACGGCATGAAACGGTAAGGCCGCGCTTGGGAGCTCTGGTTTATTTCAAACCTATGTTAACATACAAGTGTAATTTACTCGTCATCAGAAGGCCCGAGGTCTGTAAGTAAAACCGGCGGGTTACGCGTGTAATTTGAGAGACCAGTGTATATTTTACGAGCATTGCTATATGGACGACATTACCAGACGATACATGCACGTGCGTATCATGCCATCCATGGGCAGGGCCGAAACAGCAGCTAACGGCTGGATTAGCAATCGTCCGAGTGCCGTTCAATGTTTTTATCGTGTGTGAAGTACTTCCGATGTTTTACTAGTCGAAATCGACCAACCAAGCGCCTTCGCCCGAGACCATCTGCTTTAATTTACAAGCGTCAATTTTACAAGCGATTTTGGTTGGAAAACGACGATCCAATCAATGACCTAATATCATGAGTTGGTCGAAAGATCATATGGTTTCACGCCTAACCTACCCGACATGTCGTATAGGCTATGAATGAAACATCGACGATGAACTTCTTACGACGGAAACAACAGAAGAGGATGATCTTCTTAACAAGCAAATCATCGGCATTAGATCGACATGCAAAACAATACGAAGCATTATTCTCAGGAGGAACGGTGAACAACTCGTGATGCCGCATGCCACAACATTCCAAGCTCAACTTTGCAATCAAACACAAGGCCTGGCATTACATAGACAATATTCAGAACAAACTCTTAACACAGGAATATCTCAACAGAGTAACTATTTACTTCTAAGCTGAACACAGGAATAGGAAAAAACACTCGACGCTGCTCACAGCAAGGGCGTCCCAATCAAAAATATCAAATGCATGTCTTCTGGCTAACATCAATGAGCAAATTTTGACAAGGTTTTCCAATTCCAATATATTAAACTAACATCTTCTTGCTAACATCAATGAGCAAATTTTGACAAGGTTTTCCAGTTCCAATATATTAAGCTAATGTCTTCTTGCTAACATCAATGATTAAACTTTGACAAGCTCCTCCCCTTCAAAATATGTAATGCCTATGATCGTGTCCTGTCTTAGCTTCTTGTACTTGTTTGGGCACTTTTTGCCCAGGGCACTCCACGTGTTGTTAAATTGCCAATGGTCTCTGCAGACTAGTCATGTCACCAAAGGTGTCTAATAATACTCAGTAAAGCTTCTCGGTCATTCATACGTAATGTACCGCATCCAAAGGATCGCTTCTTTACGCAAAGTGGAGCGACCAAGCTGGACCCAAAGAACGCAGCAGTTTGCCTTGGACACATTGGCTCCTTTTGTGCAGTTCAACTAAAATCGAAGTCGGAATAAAACCGAGCTTTAATTTTGATATCCATGTAAGCAAGAATAGGTATAAGGGAAACAACTACTGAGAAATAACGGTTGATGACTTGTCTTAATGGGAAACAAAGCAGGAGAGGAGCAATTCTCCATCAGTGTGATTCATTCATATTGACTGAGACATTATCTTAACAATGCCTTGGTTCAACTTGTATAAAAAATGACAAAGCAGAAAGTACCATTCCTAAAACAATGCACTGAAATCAAGCAAAGTGTTTTGCGTAGCGAAGCAAAATGTCGCAATAGCAACAAGTTGAATAGATATCATGTGGTAGAGACCAATATTTGAAACAACTCGACAGGAACACTGGAAACAAATCTCGATCTCCTTTTGTGCAGTTCCACCAAAATTAAGCAAAGTCACCGGTGTGACATTCAAGTTGAACTGCACAAAACACTCTTAAAACATAAGTGTTTCGAGTAGCGAAGTAAAATGTCGCAATAGCAACAAGTTGAATCGATACCCCTGTTTTAACAGAGGCAAAAAAGGAAACAATTACTTGCCGATAAAGGAGGATGAAACAAACGGTGATAGAAAGAAGCATCTAACTTATCTTGGATGGAAAACAAAAGTAGGATAGTAGCATTTCTAAAAGCGGTAGCATTGATTAAATGATACAGAGACACTCTCTTGAAACAACATTCGTTAAAAAATGTAATTTACTTTTAATAGTGGCATTGCTTCAATTTTCCGGCGACATTCTTAGATTAACAACTGCAAAATAGCTGTATGGGACATGCTAGCACCATGTGCATCCACACGTATAAATGGGTGATGCAGAGTATGTAGCCAAGCAGCATATCTATGTTGGTCCCATATTTGTTCTCTTTGAACTTTTTTCCTACATGGGGGCAGCAAATCTAGTCCTGCACAAACTACCCCCCCAGTTTATTTCCCTTTTCAACAAAGAGATCGGTTCCTTACAGATGTGTGTACTGGGTTACCCCCTCTTTCCCTTTTCGACCAACAAAGCGGCTGGATAGCCAGTCTATACTACTTTTCCTCCCTCCTTTCCTCATTGAACCACGTCCTAGATTCATGCTCCACCCCACCGCACCTTTCTTTCCTCTTTGAAACAAGACCTAGATTCGACTACAGATCGAAAAAGATCCACATGCAGCTAGAGCAACGACGGTTTCAAAGAAACTTATACCTTAGGGTCGTCGGGATGTGGGAAGGCGTGCGGCGGGAGGTCGGATCTGCCCACACTATGTACGGCAGCGAGGAAGAAGGGGTAGGTGGCCCTCCCGCACAGGCGCTGGGTGAAAGAGAACAGCGCAGCCGGCAGTGGATTGCCTCCCTCGCCGAAGGCGATAGAGTTAACGCTGCAGCTCCTCCCCTTCTCGGTGCGACGGGATACGGACGCCTCCTTCACTAGCTGTGAGGGGGAGAGAGACAAGAGGCCAACGCAGTCTTGTTTATATCTAGTGAAGAGAGGGTGAGAGACTGTGAATATAGCAAACCCTAGCAAATGAACGCTGAGCCTCCATCGTGTAACATATATGTATTGCGACGAGCGTGTGGAGAGTGCAAACCCTAGCGAACAAGCGCTGAGGCTCCCGCTTATATATATATATATATATATATATATATATATATACACACACACACACACACACACTAATGTAGTACGGACTGAGCTCCGGTGCCTTCACTCCATCTGCTTTTGGCTGTATGACAGGTGAGCCAGCCACATTTTGGGCCCACCTGTCATAAACCCAAAGGCAGGTGCACTAAGTCAATGAAGCTGCGTCCATATAGTACTCTCGTGTGTATACGACTAATATATAGTGGAGTGGTTTTCTTATTCTCTCCATAACAATCGTTTTAAATTGTGTAAGTATGAAACGAAACTCTTTATTTAATGTATAGAGGGAGTACTACTTCCGATGAACTAACGATCCATACCCACGCGTCCTGGTCGCACTTCCTGTCCTTCACGTGTGGTACACTACCCTCCCTTAAGTGAACAACCACACATGCACCAAACTATCGGAAACGTGTGGGAGTGTGTACAAGTAAAGAATTTTAATTTCAATTATCGGAAAGGTTTGAGAGTATTACAAAGTTTGACTTCAGTCAAATCAAATATGCGGAGTAAATAAAAATGGAGGGCTACTACGTCCATCCGAGTTTTTAGTCCACACCATTTTTTAAATCAAAGTTAATAGCTGGACAAAGAAAATTACAGTGGAGATGGAGACAAAGTTGTGAGAAGGCTTAGAAATCAATACAAAACTTATGCTCTTAGTACCAACGTCGATCCTTCTTCGAGGAAACATTTGGTTCATAGCCGATTGTGTGATAAAATTGCACCAACGTGAAAGACGACCGCGTCTCCAACGCAACCAAGGTGAACTGACGAAGGATATCATCTTTGTGCGTAACAAGCAAAGAGCACTGATAGTTTAGAGTGTGACTTGTTTTTCATTGAAAATCGATCAGCTTCACCAGCCGACGCAACCATGAGGCGCGACCATCATGGTGATGCATCATCCATTTGGCATCAAGTTTCGGTGAGGCACCTATGAAGTTCGACAAATCCTCACTGTGGTCTGTTTCTTCTCAGTAATCAAGCTCGAGGAAGGAAGAACCACGTGGTAGAGGACGATGGAGGCGGAACAACAATGGCCATCCAATTTTGTGCAGTTCCACTAAAATTGAGGAAGACATGCCTGGGTATGGAGACACGCATCGCTGTTTCCAAAAATATAAAAAGGGTTAATGAAAAGTACACCAACAAAGCGAGAACATCATAATTATATCTTGATGGGAACTAAACCAGGATACCCGAGAAAAAAAGCATTTCTTCATTTAACCAGTGATAGTACTACCACCATATGGACAATGACCGCACAACCACCATGTACTTTTTGTCGAAACAACATGTATACCTCCACCGAGTACAATAGTACTAGTAGGTGATGTTGGACCAGCCGACGAACCCTAACTACTATGCATGGGGAGCTGGCGAGTAGTCGCATAGAAGAAAACCCGCATGCAGCGACCTGGGGAGCTGGACCAGTACAAGAAGTTATACCTCAGGTGGGCGAGATGTCGTTTAGGTGGGCGGACGGGATCTGCCCACACGACGGCAGCGAACAAGGGCACGAAGGATCTTCGTCCGTGCCAGCGCCGGCTCCGAGAGGACGATGCGCAACCCCCCCCCGTCGCCGACGGCGACAACCTCAACGCTGCACCTCCTCACCTCCCGCAGCGGACGGGATTCGGCCGGATCTGTGACCACCCGTGAGCAGAGAGATAGACTAGACACTGTCATCTTGTTTTGATATGGAGAGGGTGAGAGAGCGAGACGCGAGAAACTCTATCAAACAAGAGGCTATAATGGAGTAAAAAAAATCTCTCCATACCAGTGGTTTTAAATAGAATCTGTGGCGTCCCGGAAAAAAAGAAACGAAAATCAAGGACAATTTTTAAGGGTGCATCTAGGACACATCTAGATGTGACATAGTTATGTCACATCTAAGTTCATGTCCACTCTGTTTGTGGTCTATTTTTTTTGTCCTAGTTTTTTTGTTTCTTGTTGCTACATTATATACTTGTGGGAGCTTAGATGTGATATCCTTAAATAACATCTAGATGTGAATTGGACAAACTGATTTTCTAACGTACCAAGAAAGAAAACTCGATCAAAAACACGCCCGCCTGTGTCGCGAGAGTCGTCACAAGACACACACATAGACATAGACATGCATATCCGTGTTTACGTAAAATTCCATTTCCATCTCCATCTCCAATCATATTTGTCCAATCGGCACATTATTTACGTTGTTAATTATATACGCAGCAATATTAACGTACATCATCTCTTGTTTCACGTCCGGACCGCTGCCACGGCCGGTCCTGACCAACGAACCCTCTTCATCACCCGTGCGTGCTTCCCACCGAACGGTCGATTACCGCATTCATGCCCGGCCAGAGCGGACGCGACCTCTCACCGGCGCCCGGCATTGAAGCGGGCTACGACCAAGAGAGCGCCGCCGCGCCGCTTCCGGTGCACGCGGTTGCTCCGCTGCTCAAAGGTCGCATAATAGCCGGCTACAACATGCATGTAAAAAGTTTTTGGGAGTCCGTATACAGCTAGTTGTCCTCCCCAACTCGTCAATCTCTTCCCGAGTGCTAGTACTCCATGGCGCGATCCATCGACAAGCAGGCGGGAAAGTTATCGTATACTCGGTTTGCGGTGAGTGGCATGCCGAGTGACCGTGTGGGGTCGAGCCATGGAGGAGGGTGAGACACGAACACGACAGACGTGATTTACTTTGTGATTTGACTGCTCCTTAGTGGCCCCTTGTGACGCCCGGGTAATCAAGCTACAGTAACCCTGCGCTAATGATGCCACGTTACCTTGGTTACTGTTGATAATCTCGCATTAGTTCGAAACGATTCGAATTCAAAATTTGAAATTAAGTTAAAACCATCGGGTTTTCAAAAGTCAAAACTAAAATGTTAGGGGTTGTCAAATATTACAAAGTTAATTATGGTGGGGTGCACACATTTTTATAAAGTGTCTGGATATTTTAAAATAAATTAAAACAGAAAAGGAAAAATAAGAAAAGAGAAATAAAACAAAGGAGAGGGAGAAACCCCACGGCCGTGCCCACCACCACCAAGTCAGCGGCCCATGAGCACGCCACGCTCGGGCCGCTGTCGCCGCCACGCCGGGTTCTTGCCCGCACCCAGCGCCTCCCTCTCGCCCGTCCATGGCTAGACCCCCTGCGCCCGTGCGACCACGCCGGCGCCGTCCGCTACCACGCCGAGCGCCTGCTGCTTTCCCGGCAACTCCCCTCCGGTGGTCGCCGGGCGCCCACGCTTGGCCATGCCAGTTCCCCTCCTCGCCTTGATTTGGGCGGCGCCCGATCGGCGCGCAATGCCCGACCAAGAACCCCCCCCAAGACCCGCGACCACAGGCCCCGCCTGAAACGCTTTTTGGAAAAAGAAAAAAAGAAATAAATAAATATAATTAATAAAAATAAATGAATTAATAAAATTAATTAATTAGTTAATTAATTAAGTAATTAATTAAGTTGATTAATCCGGTTTAATTAATTTAATTAACTAGTTAATTTTAATTAAACTGTAATTAGGATTAATCTAAACCCTAATTAAACCTAACGATTAGTATGATGTGGGTCCCACGGGACCCACATGTCAGTTGACCAGTCAACGGTCAACGCCGATCGGCCGACGTCAGCATGACATCATCTTGACGTCATAAATCCATTTTTCAATTAATTAATTAATTAATTAAATTCCGTAAATTAATAAAATCTTTAGAAAATCATATCTTTTAATCCGTAACTCGGATTAAAATATTTTCAACATGAGAGTTGCTCGAGCAGCCGAGACGAATCCGGATACGCAGTCCGTTCGTCCGCCACACACCCCTAACCTATCGAACTCGCAACTTTCCCCCTCCGGCCCCTCTGCCCGAAAACGCGAAACACCGGGGATATTTTCCCGGATGTTTTCCCCCTTCACCGGTATCACCTATCCCTGCGTTAGATCACCTCTAGCACCGCATTGTCATGTTATGCTTTGATTGCTCTGTTATTTATTATGTTCCCCTCTCATTACTTTTTCAGGTAGACCGAGGCGGCTCAGGTACCCCCCAATGATGCGACTACGGTGTCGTGACCCCTCTCTCTTGCCCGGAGCAACCAGGCAAGCCCCCTTTGATCACCAGATATCGCCTACTCTTCTCTATACTGCTTGCATTAGAGTAGTGTAGCATGTTCTTGCTACATTATACCTATCACGATGCATAGCCCGTCCTTGCTACTCTTGTTGTTACCTTTACGCAATCCTACATGCTTAGTATAGGATGCTAGTATTTCCATCTGTGGCCCTACATTCTTGTCCGTCTCTGTGCTATACTATCGGGCCGTGATCACTCGGGAGGTGATCACGGGTATATACTTATACTTATACATGATACATGTGGTGACTAAAGTCGAATCGGCTTGTGGAGCACCAGCGAGTGATTCACGGATTGGGGCTGAAAGGACCTTTGTCCCGACGGCCCTCTGGATGGATCTTTGTGGCGGAGCGGCAGAGGCGAGTTGAGACCGCCTAGGAGAGAGGTGGGCCTGGCCTGCTCGGCGTTCAGCGGATACTTAACACGCTTAACGAGATCTTGGTATGTGATCTGAGTTGGCTACGAGCTTATACGCACTAACCATCTACGCGGGAGTAGTTATGGGTATCCCGACGTCGGGGTATCGGTAGAAACTTACTTGAGACGTCGGCTGACCGGATGCTAGCCGGATTGGATGGAACGCCTGCTAGGCTAGGTGCGCTTCGGCTGCCCTCGCAACGTCTTGGTGTGCTATGGGCGATGGGCCTGCACCTGGCGCTTAGGTTTAGACCGGTGTGCTGGCCTCTCTGTTGTGCCTAGGTGGGGCTGCTGACGTGTTGATCTTCCGCGGCGGGCATGACCCAGAAAGTGTGTCCGCCAAATGGGATCAAGCGTCTGGGTAAGATGGTGCACCCTGCAGGGAAGTTAATCTATTGAATAGCCGTGATCTTCAAGAATGGGACGACTTGGAGTTGTACCTTGACCTTATGACAACTAGAACCGGATACTTAATAAAACACACCCTTCCAAGTGCGGATACAACCCGGTGGTCGCTCTCTCTCGGGGTGATGAGGAGGGATCGCCGGGTAGGATTATTGCTATGTGATGATACTTGGAGGACTTCATACCGCCCTCTTCTACCTGTTGCAAGACGGTGACGAAGCGTAGTCTTCGCTAAGACTAGCTATCCCCTCTTATTACGGCATTCTGCAGTTCACCCACCGATATGGCCCTTTACACATATATCCATGCATATGTAGTGTAGCTCCTTGCTTGCAGTACTTTGGATGAGTACTCACGGTTGCCTTGTTCCCCTTTTCCCTTTCTCTACCCGATTGCTGCAACTGCAGACGATGGAGCCCAGGAGCTGACGCCACCGATGATGGCGACTACTACACTGGAGGTGCCTACTACTACGTGCAGCCTCACGGCGACGACCAGTGAGTAGCTAGGAGGATCGGGCGGGGAGGCTGCGCCTCTTCGATCTGTATCCCAGTTTGTGCTAGCCATCTTATGGCACCTTGTTTAACTTATGTACGTACTCAGATATTGCTGCTTCCGCTGACTTCGTCTATGATCGAGCACTTGTATTCGAGCCCTCGAGGCCCCGGCTTGTATTATGATGCTTGTATGACTTATTTATGTTTTAGAGTTGTGTTGTGATATCTTCCCGTGAGTCCTCGATCTTGATCGTACACATTGGCGTGCATGATTAGTGTATGATTGAATCGGGCGTCAAGTTGGTATCGAGCCATTTGCTGTAGGAATCCCCCTTCCAACTCCTTGGCCGAAGTCGAGTCTAGACATTGCAAAACTTTTACTAACATGGTTGTGTGTCTTATGGGCACACGTCGTCATTGGGTGGTAGTAGGATCTTTTAGTCCTCGACCTATACTCTGGGACTCTGATCTCTCTACTATTCGGGTTAAATGAATTTGCTAACTCTAAGATTAGGATCTCGTGATCACATCCACCCGGAGAGCCCCTCATCGCAGAGGATCGCTTGCTACATCGAAGATTCCAAGATACTCTCGATGTTCTCTCGAGACTTTGTGCCCATCACTTTTGCTATTCGACCACCGATAAATCCGTATGGATAACTACTTACACTTGCCATTCATATGATCATCCCCATTGATCTTGTTATTACAAGATACCCAAGTTTTCCCTATTGTTCCGAGAATACTTTGTGCCTATCGCCTAGCAGTTCTTTTGCCACATGAATACCCCTTCAAATAAATCCTCGCACTTGTCGAGTATCCGCTCATCCCGATTGTTCATGTGTTTCACAAAAGTCTTCAAAATAATATTCGATCTTCTGAAAATCCTTTGGGGCCTTTGGCTCTTGAAATTCTTGCTTGCTTGCATTATGGTTAATCCCATAAGTCTCGTAGTCATATTGACATTCCTTGTCATTATCATTTTGAGTCTGTTGACTCAATATGTTTCTTGAATACACGCAATCATCATTGATCCTTATAAATTACTTTTCCGGCTGAGCTGCCATTCTTTTAATTGGAATTGGTTCTCGACCAATCCAATTGTCTTTGATTGTATCCTAAGGCTATTCAACTTATCCACCCCTAATCAGAGCATTGCTTCTGATCCCTTGATTTGGAAATCATAATTCCTTTGCATTTGACAATTGAGTAAGTCAGTTGTTTCTATAATCTGATCTCCTTGCATTATTCTTCCTCTAGTTAAATCTTGTTGCTCACGCCGGACCCCTTTGTGGGCCATCGTGTCCATTGTTGGATTTTATCCACAAAGATCCTTCATATTCAATAACTTTGTGAGACCTTCCACGATACATAATGCCTTTGGTAAATTGTATCCTCTGCTTTGTCAACCATGCTCTACCTCCGAGCTTGAGTTATTTACCCTGTAGTTGATGGTATACGTTCCTAAGATGCCTTGATGGGTTGAACCTATGCCCTCCTTTATATGTGTGAACTCGAAAGTTTTCACGAGTCATACTCTTCTGGTATTTTGCCAGATAAAATTTCAACGCTATAACTTCATCGAAAGCGAGAAGTGAATGAAAGGGTATGTATTGGAGAAGTGGGAGTCGACCTTGAACCTTGCGTCCATGCCCATGGACACGATGTAGATCTTATCATTAAAGCTTCTCTTAAATAATTATTCCTTTGGTATAAGTTCATCTTATATCAGGGATCTGGCCTTTTGAAATCGTGGTTCCGACCATGTTCTCTTTTAAATACCATTTCTCGTGCAAGTTTTAGCACTTGTCTTACCAGTAGAGCAATACCCGGTCCAACCTCTACTTTGATCTCACATCGAGTATTACCCCTCGGTATCTCGAGATTATCATGGAACTGCATAACTTCTTATGAGTTCTTCATCAAGTGCTACATTCCCAATCGATTCCAATTTTTCACGGGCTCGAGTTATTAAACACTCAAAGACACCAATAATCGAACCGAGTCCGCACTACGGTTCAACAACTCTTCGGTAAGCTTCTATAAGTACGTGTTTGTACCCGATCACATCATTCCTAGCCTGTTTGGCTATATCATTGTCGTGATGATTTTAACTGTGCTACCTGGTCCTTCTTCTCGGAGCACAATTTACGACGATGAACTAACCTTACGTCGATCCTCATCGTCATATCATTTCGCCTTGAACAACAAGCTTGGTTTCGAGTTTGTGTCGTACCCTTGGTTCCAATAACCTTTCAATTCATCATTACTTTGACTTGATGTCGTCGCCGATCGATTACATCCTCATGAACTCTCGCGACAAAGGTGTCGTGATCATCAACATTCTAAGCTCATCCAGGATATCGGTTGAATTCATGATGAGAAATACCATCCTTGCCCTCGATGAATGGTATTATCATCGACCACTTTATTGCCTTCCCACCAACACAAGCTTGTTCATGTTTGGTGTTATACCTTGAGTTCCTTGCTATCCAGCAATTGTTCTTCGTTACCTTGGAGTATTAACCTCCTTTATGTCAAGAATGTTATTATATTTGTTCCAACTATTTAGAATTCTTGACATAGAAATACTTTTCACCATCACCATTCTTTCTTGGTCCCCGTGTTAATTCCAACAAGTGAACGGTGTTGTTTGGATTCTTTCCTTCTAGCAACCCTATTTTCTTGAAGTGAATGGGCGACAGTTCATTCTAAGTCCTTCGCTAATTGAATCACCATTCTAACATTGGCCGTGCAACCCAACACATATTTCGGGTGCACCGTTCAACCAATGTTTAATTATGTATGTTTTCCTCGAGCATATCCCATTATATCATTTGAACTGACAAATGTTATCTCCTTATCCACATAATTGTGGAGATCCATCTTTTGGATACCTCGATGAGTTATCGCTGAGTCCATCACCACCTCCTCATCCTCCCTTGGTTTAATGATGAACTATTGTTTCAGAACCCGCTCCCATAGTTCATTTCCCGAGAATCTTACAATGTCATTTCGTCGATATGTGCCGCAGCTTTCCTTCTCGGACATCCTGAGTCTGAGGTATCATGACACCAATCGGATCTGAATCTTGGTCGGATATGATGGTTGGGACATTTTTCTAGAGTCATAACATTGGTCTTTATATGACCCGGTAACATGATGTCACGCCTAGCACCCCCCCCCCAGGTGGAGGACCTATCGTTATTATTTCTTTTGCAAGGATAACCATTCCTCCTGGAGGAAATTGTAGGACTTATTTTATAAGTTACTCCTGATGGATCATTGGTGTATCCAAAGTCTGGCCCTTGATTGAAACACCATATCATTGCTACCTGAAGCATGTCTGTGGTACTCCGTTCATCACCAAGAACATTGGAAGCACAATGCTAAATTCTCTTTATCAATTATCCAAAACACCGTTGTATGGGTAATGTCATGAAAATTTTCTTCCCTTACCTAAAGGGTTTTCTACAGAATATCCTGTCATGGGTATCATGCTCTGCTTGTCATTGGGAAGGATATACTCCTGAAATATGTGTTTAAACACATTTTACTTTCAATTATTCTGTTTAATCTGATAATGATACTATCCTTTCCATTGTTTTGTTTAACCTTTCCAAAGAATCAGACTTAACCGAAAGCAAAGGATAATTCCTGCTTAGGTAAGCACCTCGTTGTACCACTACGTAAGTAAGACCTGTTACTATTGTTGATGACATTCCGGTAACCATCGATGGGCGAGAACTTTGCCTATTGGTCCGCCTCGTTCAACGAAAGGAAAATGGTTCTCTTCGTCCCTCGCCCTTGGTACCTATGTTGTTGCCGACATGACCCTCAGACTCTCCTCGACATGCCTTGCTTACATGATCGTGCAAGATGTCACCGACCTTCCTACTTTTAACCACATGGTGGGCCCATAACCCACAGTTCCACAGGATCGGAACTGACTCTCCAGACACCCTGTTGCCCAAGTTATTCCCGTGCTTGACTTTGTATGTAATTCACGGGCCACTTGCCGGTTGATCTATTCTGGTATCAGACACAATACTTATTCCCTTTGCTCAGAACCCCTTTCGCACTCTACTTCAGGCAATGAACGATTGCCTATCCGCTTGAAACTTCTTATTGCATCGTCTTACTTTGCTCTCGATATGTGTAATTTGTTCAACTCGAGAGATACTCATATGTTCATTCTTGGGATACCCCTGCATTTAATTTCCTTATAACATCCTATCATTGTAGAGCTGCCCTTACCTATTCGTAAGTACGATGGAGTTCCCCGAAGAAAGGACGACAACTTCATCATGATGCTTTGGAATAAAGAATTCAAGACATCAACGAAAGGGATTGACTTCTTTGAGGAGATCCGTTTGAATGTCGTAACCAGAACTTTCCCCCTTACTCCCCTCTTAAATCTCGGGACGATATTTCTTGTAGTGGAGGAGAATTGTGGCCTTCGGGTAATCAAGCTACATGTAACCCCGCGCTAATGATGCCACGTCACCTTGGTTACTGTTGATAATCTCGCGTTAGTTCGAAACGATTCGAATTCAAAATTTGAAATTAAGTTAAAACCATCGGGGTTTTCAAAAGTCAAAACTAAAAGGTTCAGGGGTTCTCAAATATTACAAAGTTAATTATGGTGGGGTGCACACATTTTTATAAAGTGTCTGGATATTTTAAAATAAATTAAAACAGAAAAGGAAAAATAAGAAAAGAGAAATAAAACAAAGGAGAGGGAGAAACCCCCCTGGCCAACCGGGCCAAGCCCACTGGCCCAACCGCCAGCCAGCCCGCCCACCCCCTCCCTCCCATAACCCCCGGTCGGCGGAAACCCTAGCCGACACCCCATTCCCCGATCCCTTCTCCTCCTCCTCACGCCGATCTGGATCGATCCGCCCGATCCGTTCGCCTCGACGCCGGCGCCCCACCCCACCGGGCGCTCGTCCTCCTCCCTCCTCCCGACCGGCCAAGGGGACGCCCAAACCCCTCGTCGCCTCGGGACCGTCCCGACTTCCACCTCGCCCGGATCCGCATCGCCGGACGCCGCCTCGACCTCCTCCCGCCGGACGCCCCGACCGCCCGAGCCCGCTTCCGAGACCCCACGCGTCCCCCGTGAGCTCCCCCTTCGCTCCCCTCTCCCCTAGGACGCCACAGCGTCGCCCTCCCGGCCAGTCGGTCGCCCAGCGCCACCGCCGTCCGCGCCCTCGACCCGGACCTCCCCCTTTGCTCCGTCGCCGGATCCGACCAGCGCAGCGTGCCCGTCCCCTCGCGCCTCCTCCGCTCGGCGGGGCCTCTTCCCCTCCCCCGCCCGGGCCGTTCCGCCCGGCCTCCCTTTCTCCCTCGCCCGCGACCGCGCGAGCCCCGCCGTGGCCGCGCACGCCGGCCCCCGCCGTGAGCCTCGCTCCCTCCCCTCTCCTTCCCACGGAGCTCCTCCTCGCCTCGGCACCGCTCGGTTAGCCCGTGCTTGCCGCGCCCACCACCACCGAGCAGCGCGGCCCGGCACGCCGCCAGCGCCGGGGAGCCGCCCGTCGCCGCCACGCCCGGGTTGCGCCCGCACCAGACCTCCCTCTCGCCCGTCCATGGCAGACCCCCTGCGCCCGTGCGACCAGCCGGCGCCGTGGCTACCGCGGCGCCTGCTGCTTTCCCCCCGGCAACTCCCCTCCGGTGGCCGCCGGCGCCCACGCGCCCGCCCGGCCATGCCCCGGTTCCCCTCCTCGCCCGCCGATTTGGGCGAGCGCCCAGTCGGGCGCCGCAATGCCCGACCCGCAACCCCCCCCTCCGGGCCACTGACCACAGGGCCCCGCCCCAGAACGTTTTTGGAAAAAGAAAAAAAGGAATTAAATAAATATAATTTTATTAATTAAGTAACTAATTAAGTTGATTAATCCGGTTTAATTAATTTAATTAACTAGTTAATTTTAATTAAACTGTAATTAGGATTAATCTAAACCCTAATTAAACCTAACGATTGTATGACGGTGGGTCCCACAGGACCCACATGTCAGTTGACCAGGTCAACGGTCAACGCCGATCGCCGACGTCGACATGACATCATGTCGACGTCATAAATCCATTTTTCGAATTAATTAATTAATTAATTAAATTCCGAAATTAATAAAATCTTTAGAAAATCATATCTTTTAATCCGTAACTTTCGGATTAAAATATTTTCAACATGAGAGTTGCTCGTAACGACGAGATGAATCTGGATACGTGATCTGCTCATCCGCCACACACCCGTAACCTATCGAACTTCAAGAACTTTCCCACTCCGCCCCTCTGCCTCAAAAACGCTAAACACCGGGATATTTTCCGGATGTTTTCCCCTTCACCGGTATCACCTATCCCTGCGTTAGATCACCTCTAGCACCGCATTGTCATGTTAAGCTTTGATTGCTCTGTTATTTATTATGTTCCTCCGTTACTTTTTAGGTAGACTCGAGGTCAGCCGATACCCCCCGTGATGCGACTACGATTGTCGACGACCCCTCTCTCTTGCCAGAGCAACCAGGCAAGCCCCCTTGATCACCAGATATCGCCTACTCTTCTCTATCTGCTTGCATTAGAGTAGTGTAGCATATTCTTGCTTTCATTATACCTATCCCGATGCATAGCCTTTGTCCTTGCTACTACATTGTTACCTTTACGCAATCCTACATGCTTAGTATAGGATGCTAGTATTTCCATCTGTGGCCCTACATTCTTGTCCGTCTCATTGTGCTATACTATCGGGCCGTGATCACTCGGGAGGTGATCACGGGTATATACTTATACTTATACATGATACATGTGGTGACTAAAGTCGGGTCGGCTTGTGGAGCACCATGAGTGATTCACGGATTGGGGGCTGAAAGGACCTTTGTCCCGACGGCCCTCTGGATGGATCTTTGTGGCGGAGCGGCAGGGCAGGTTGAGACCGCCTAGGAGAGAGGTGGGCCTCGCCTGCTCGGGCGTTAGCGGATACTTAACACGCTTAACGAGATCTTGGTATTTGATCTGAGTTGGCTCTGAGCTTATACGCACTAACCATCTACGGGGAGTAGTTATGGGTATCCCGTCCGTGGTATCACCGAAGCACTTCAGACGTCGGTGAGCGGCGCGCGCCGGATTGAATCGAACGCCTGCTAGGCTAGAGTGCGCTTCGCCGCCCTTGCAACGTCTTGGTGTGCTATGGGCGATGGACCCGGACACTGCGCTTAGGTTTAGAACCGGCGTCTTTGGCCTCTCTGTTGTGCCTAGGTGGGGCTGCGGCGTGTTGATCTTCCGCGGCCGGGCATGACCCAGAAAGTGTGTCCGGCCAAATGGGATCAAGCGTCTTTGGGTAAGATGGTGCACCGCAGGTAAGTTAATCTATTCGAATAGCCGTGATCTTCGGTAACAGGACGACTTGGAGTTGTACCTTGACCTTATGACAACTAGAACCGGATACTTAATAAAACACACCCTTCCAAGTGCCAGATACAACCGGTGGTCGCTCTCTCTCAGGGTGATGAGGAGGGGATCGCCGGGTAGGATTATTGCTATGTGATGATACTTGGAGGACTTCATACCGCCCTCTTCTACCTGTTGCAAGACAGGTGACCAGAAGCGTAGTCTTCGCTAAGACTAGCTATCCCCCTCTTATTCTGGCATTCTGCAGTTCAGTCCACTAATATGGCCCTTTACACATATATCCATGCATATGTAGTGTAGCTCCTTGCTTGCGTAGTACTTTGGATGAGTACTCACGGTTGCCTTGTTCCCCTTTTCCCCTTTCTCTACTCGATTGCTGCAAGAACTGACGATGGAGCCCAGGAGCGACGCCACCGTCGATGATTTACTACTACACCGGAGGTGCCTACTACTACGTGCAGCCCGACGATGACCAGGAGTAGCTAGGAGGATCCCGGCAGGAGGCTCGCGCCTCTTCGATCGTATCCCGCTTTGTGCTAGCCATCTTATGGCACCTTGTTTAACTTATGTACGTACTCAGATATTGCTGCTTCCGCTGATTCGTCTATGATCGAAAGCACTTGTATTCGAGCCCTCGAGGCCCACGGCTTGTATTATGATGCTTGTATGACTTATTTATGTTTTAGAGTTGTGTTGTGATATCTTCCCGTGAGTCCCTGATCTTGATCGTACACATTGGCGTGCATGATTAGTGTACGATTGAATCGGGGGCGTCACACCCCTACACGTACTCCCCCTAAGTGTATGCAACAGTCACACGTACACATGGATGCAAAAACGCGCGCGACGCCCTAATGCATGCATGTCCGAGCACACGACGGAACACACACGGTCACGCTAAGTGCTCAACCTACATATGCATGCACACACATACTTTCGGTCGGGGTGAGCTAGTGACCGTATAAACACCGGAAAATATATATATTGAGCGCAATGAGCATATTATGAAGTCCATCGACCGTATTTTTACAAATATACATGATGACAGCAGTGTATTTATCTCGCTTTGAAATTAATCCATATTAACCGGAGAGGAGGCAGTATGGACTAGCATTACTCAAGGCGGTGGCTCGCAGGACAAGGAGAAACTTTTGACTAATGCAAGCTCTCCCTCGCTCGAGCGGTGGGCGTGCAACAAGCTTAATTCGGTGTCGATTGCGAAGCATACACTATACTACTAGTGCTACTATTGTTCGACTTCCGAATAGGCGAACAGCCAAGCGCAAAGTTTACTAATATAGTCTATAAAGGTACGTACTATACTAGTACTAGGAACCGGATGGAGGAGCGTCACTCTTATTATAATTTTAAAATGTGATAAAGCAATCTTCAACACATTTGGTTATCTTCGAGGGTTCTCGCATGTGATAATGGAAGTTGATTGCATGGAACACTCGCCGCAATTCTCGCTTAATTCTGGCTCATATCCTGTTACAAATAGTAGCGCTCGGTAATATTTCCTCTTTTTTTGTTATTCAGCATGTAAACAGGTCAGCAAACCTTGCGGCATATCTTTGTGCGAACCGTGCTTGCTGCACTTTGAATGTGGCGGAGAGCTGGCTTGATGAAACACCTCGCTTCCTACTTCTTCTTTTGCGGGGTACCTCGCTTCCTAGTGACCAGTGTCTTGGCTGATCGTCCTAAGAATGCTTATATATGAATAAAGCTCTCTCATTTACCCGCAAAAAGGATTGAGCCATATTAACCGGAAAGGAGAGAGTATGGACTAGCACTACTTTTGGTGTGTCCCGTCAACTCACGAGAAGAGGAGAAGCTTGCGGGACAAGGTGAAGCTTCGCCACGCCTTTGACTAATGCAACCTACCCTCGGTGGACATGCATCAGCCCATTCGGTGTCGATTGTCGAGGCATACACTGTAGTACCCAACATGCGGAGTACCATCATTGTTCGACTTCACAAAGAGTCGAAGAGCCAAGCGCAGTAGTACGAGTAGTACTACTACTAGAACCGCATGGTGGAGCGTTTGTACTCTTATTTTTTTTATCTCTGATAAAGCACACGTTTATTCCGGAGAAGGGCGGAAAACGGCAGCCCAACATGGCAACATGTAATGAATGATATCGATCAACCAACCATGCTCGAATATATCTTGGCCTCCATGCGAACCCGCTCGTGTGTTCTCGCTCCTCGTCTCTCTCAAGGAACGGCGGGTTGGCTCTTTGCCGTCAATTGAGATCGGTTTGCTCACACTCCTGTCCCACATGTCAATGATATGCCAAGAGGAGGTGCGTTGACCGACTGGCCATACGCGTACTTGGTTTTGCACCTTCATACTACTCCTCCCTCCGTCACAGTTCTGTATGGCGCTTCATTATGATGCATTTCTCTCAATGCATTTCCACCACCAGAGAGACTTTAGACGCGTTTGGTTTAATGCTCAATTAATTAGGGCGTGGTAACCGCAATCAAGTCCACAATTTTCTCTCCATGTAACTACGGAATGGAGTAAGTGCATGCATGTGTATACCGGTGGAAGCACTTTGCATGCTTGTGTGTACGCATTAGTCCCTCGACTAGTAATAGACACCGTGCTATAACTACCAATGCTATTTTTCCGGCCGATCGCTAGTCGCCTTGGTCCCACAGATCTTTTTTCTTTTTTCTGAAGCGCGCTGTATAAACAGTGATGGATGGAGTAGTATGAGCGGATTCAAATAAGAGCGTATTGATGGCTACTTCTTTAGAGCAACTTACAGTGGGAAAGGTGGGGCTTACGATTTGACTGCTCATTACTCACTATTAATGCGGCGCAACGACTGGGCTGAGTCTCCCATGCGGTTGTGCACTACCCCTAGGTTCTTAAATATACTCCGGAGTATTTGTCTTTCTAGAGATTTCAACGAGTGACTACTCAAATATTTGTCTTGTTAGAGATTTCAAATGGACTGGCACATACGGATGTATATACATATTTTAGAGTGTAGATTCTCTCATTTTGCTCCGTATGTAGTCACTTGTTGAAATCTCAAGAAAGACGAATAGAATATTTAGGAACGGAGGGAGTACACATACGAAGCAAAATGAGTGAATCTACACTCTAAATTATGCCCGTTTGAAATTTGTAAAAAGACAAACATTTAGGAACGAAGGAGTATAATTTTGTGCATGGCACATGGACCCGGATGATGAAGAGGCTTACGCAATGCTATCAAGCTTCCATCATTTGTTTACATAATTGACGTACTATACAAATAATTTTCCAGCGAGACATGAAATTGTACAATGGTGTGAGCTTTCGACTTCATTTGGCGTGGCTTGCCATCGATGCTCTTCGGAAACAATAAAAACTAACTTCCTTGCTAATGCATGTCAATTATTAGCAGATCGAGCTAATAATTACATCACAAATCAAGACGAGTTGTGAGAAGGTGTTAAATTGAAATTGATCCATGCTTTTATTGGCAGCAACGTCCCCCCAGCTCTGTCTAAATCAACAAGGCATGTTGGGAACAAAGTAGCTGTCTGGAGCATGCAACATTCCGATCATTTTGTGCAGTTCCACTAAAATAGAGTTGAGCGTCCCTGTTCCAAAGATATTAAGTGTGATTACGATAATAGAGGACTGTTGATGAAACAATAAACACATAAATAGAAGCCGGTCACCTTTGCAGTCTCTTTTAAGACTAACTAGTTGAAGAAGATTAGGCTCGGAGTTGGATGAGGAGGATAGAGCAAAATCAGTCTCCCTTTGTGCAGTCGCACTGAAATGTAGAGACGTTGCCCATGTGACATTTTAGTACAAATGCACAAAACACTCTTAAGAAAAAAGTGATTTGTGCAGTTCACCAAAAGGTCGCAGTAGCAACGAGGTGAAATGGATAGCCCTGTTTGCAAAAAATAGGTAGAAAGGAAACAATTACTAGCCAATAACAGTTGATGACACATGCGACGACAAAAAAGAAGCATATTACTTTCCCTAAGGGAAGATAACAACACGGTTGTGTTTGTCTAAAATGATGTGAGGACGAGAATGCAATATGGAAAGGACGCTGGACGAGCTACGTTTTGGGCAAAGAACTATGGAAGATCCACATGCAGCGACGTGGGAAGACGGGCAGTGAAGCAAGGCCGGAGGGATACCGAGGTCATCGTGGATGTAACTAGGTGAGCGGCGGCGGGCGGAATCTGCGAGCAGGTGGCGAGGCCTGCCGCCGCCGAGCTTGGTCAGAGAGAACCGCGTGTCCCGCAGATCAGGACGTGCTGCCTCGGCGCCGTCGAACGGAGAAACGATGCACTTCCTCCCTTTCCCCCGGCGGACGGGATGCAACGGGATCAGTGACCAACGGTGACAGAGAGAGAGGCCACCGCACTCCGTTTCCCCCGGCGGACGGAATGCGGCCGGATCAGTGACCAACGGTGAGAGAGAGAGAGAGAGAGGCCACCGCAGCTTTGTGTGAGATACTCTGAAGAGCGACAAACCAGGCACGCAAGGCTCCATTGTATATAGTGAGCGGACTAACTTTTTCTCCATAAAAATCGTTTTATATTCTGTGTACGTGCCATTGAGCGCTATAACTTTATTTAAAAATAACGTGGCAACGCGTCAAGTCGAACTTTGTTTCGTGCAGGCGTGGTACACGACCTCCCTAGGTAAACAACCGCTACAGGCGTTCAAATTAGCACGTGGGCTGCCATTTCAGAAGAAATGAGCTCCACCGTGTACCCGCTGGTGTGGCTGGGCACGAAGCGTGAGTACGTGCACGGTGCACCTATTCTCTTCTTGTATACGTACACCACCTACGTGGGGTTGTGTGAGAGAGATACAAACCTAGAGAGATATAGTGTGTGGGTTCTTGAGAGTTTTGGGGGGGGGGTCAATCAAAAAATGTAACATATGCAATGTGTGTGAAATAGAGTCCTGGATATAACATATATATATAGAGGGGGAGATCCACGAGAAGAGAGTGGAGGTATCACCGGCTTGAGGTATCCATAGAATCGAAAAGAGGGATGATGTGTGTGTGTGCGCGCGCGATCGATAAAGAGTGCCATCGAATTTGTGTGTGCCCACGTCAAAGATATAGAGCGGCTGGCCTACTGGAACGTGAGATGGGACATGTGGAGTTTGTCTCTGTGGCATGGATACCTACCTGCAGCACTCGACTATCGGTGTGTGGTGGGGGAAGAGGGAGGCCCAATTAACTATAGAGGTACAATGGCTGGTATATGTGTGGAGGAGGAGAGAGGCCTACCTCATGTATTAAGGAGATCGATCTGCCTCATGTATTAAGGGAGATCGATCGGCATCCATGCATATGTGCATGAGAGGAATAAGGTTGGGAGAGAGACAGAGCTAGAGTGTTGGAGGGGTGGTAGTGGAGTTGCTTCTAACAAATGGTGGGATAGGCTTGCTAGACAAGCGGAGGGCACGCCTTAATATCAGTAAGAGAGGAGATGGCTGCTTGTTGTCTGTGCACGTGCGTGTGAGAGATGTGTCAGGAGGCATGCACGAATGATGAGGGGGGACGATGTGGTTGTGGTAAGCAGACATAACTACATAGGAAGATCAATCGCCCTTTGTTAGAGAAAGGAGAGACATAACTTGTGAGGTACGTCGATTGATGGGGGGTGGTTAAAGTCGATCAAGGTATATGTTGGGAGATCGATCGGTATACATGCATGTGTGTGTTAGAAGCAAACGAGGCACGAGGAGAAGGATAGAGATAGAGGGATGCATGTCGGAGGTGGTACGAGAGGCATACTATATCGAGTGGGGAGGAGTGTGCGAGTACGAGAACGATGAGAAGAGTGGTGGGAGTGAGGCATGAACGGTGACAAGAGAAGAGGGGAAGCTTGTGTTTGTGCTAGGCACACCTGGCTAGAGAGGCATATCGATCAATGTGTGCCGTAAAGAAGGAGCTGGGAGGCCTACACACACCGTGGGTGAACGACCTAAAGTGAAAAGACGAATTTGCGCGATGGAGCTAGAGAATGCTGAGGGAGGGTGAGAGGGATGCAGGCGTGTGCGTGCACAAGAGAAAGTTAGCGCTAGCTACAAAGATAAGAGGGTTGTGTGGGTGTAAAAGACGAATAGAGATCATATATACTTCATTATAAAAAGCGAATGCAGATATTTGAAGAATTTATCATAGTGTTTTAAACCGACGTATGTGTGAATATATATAACGGTGATACACATGGTGTGTTTATGAACATGTTATACTACATTTAATATATTTTATCTCTACTCTTATAAAAAAAACGGAGTTGTTGATGATGGTGTGCCTGCCATCCTGCATTATAGGCCGTCCGATTTATATCTGGCGGATAGCAAGGAAACTATGATGGTTGAAGTTGGCAACAATCATGATTGTAGGTTCTTATTGAAATAGAGAAACGAATTCAAATTTAGTTCGCATTGCAGCGGTAGTATAGACATTTGGAATGCACTAAAATGTTGGTATGAGTAGGTTACATGCATTATACAGCAAAGCGAAAAAAAATAATCGGACATAACATGGATTCATACTCCCTCCTTCCATCTATATAGGGCGTAATGAGATTTTTAAGACCGCCTTTGACTATTGACAAGATTAATAGTACATGACATGCACAATGTGAAAATTATAACATTGAAAGAACCTTTCACCGACGAAGTTAACGGTGTGCTTTGTGTAAGTTGCATGTCATATATCATTGCTCTAATATTTGGTCAAAGTTAGAATCGAAAAATGCATTAGGCCCTATATAGATGGAAGGAGGGAGTAGCTTGAATAGCATTTGTATAGTAAAATGGGGCAAGACTCTCTCTTTGTGTGGTGTGAATAGTTTTATTTTTTCGCTTTTCTTTTGGTTGAGGGAAGTGCGAATTGATTTGAATGCATTACAAGTACAATATTACTATGCAGTCAAAAAAAGTACAATATTACTACACGTTAGGCTTGTCCCTAAAATTCAGCCTGCGTCTTGTTATATCCCGAAACTTCAGATATCGTGCTCCCAAAAATGGCGCCTTCACAACCCGCGCCTTGCTATCCCGAAATTACAACGCGCGCGAAAACTCCCTCCAGCTGCCAAATCCCGACACGCGAAATCACCCTTCTAACCCTGAGCCGAAAGGGCCGCTAGTTAAAATTGGTGGGGGGTACTTTTGTAACATACCCTACATTTTGGACAAGCGCGTCCCTAAGTCATGCTTCACCCCCTCCCATCGCCCCCTTTTCGCCATTCGAAATCCCAGGCCGCCATAACCTCTCCGCTCCAGCCGCGAAATCCCACCCTCCTCCGTCCGCCACGTCACCGCTGCCCAGCCGGAGCCTCTTCCCCGACGATGTCGTCCACCGCAACAGCTCGACGTCCCTCGTCCACCTCCCCGGATGAGGATCCGTCGTCCATCTCGCCATCCCGCCAGTTCAGCCGCCCCGTCCTCCACCTCCAAGGAGCTGCTCCGACGATCGCCTCGTCTATCGCGGCTGCTCCATCCCTACAGCGCCGCCCGAACCTACTCCACAGGAACCGCAACATCCTCACCGACTCCTCGGACGAAGCCGAGGCCTACTCGGTGCCACCAAAGAGGTTGTACACTCATCGCATCGCACCTTCTCCTTAACTCGACCTTCCGGCGCTGACGGTGCTCCATCCCGCACCGCCATGGAGTGGCTACCTTGAAGCCGACGCCACGGGCGACATCTGCACGGCGGCTCTCCCCCAATGTGAGGCCCCTTCGGCGGCGGCGTCCATACCCGCCGGATCTGCTGCTGCTGCTCCGGCTCTCTCGCTTCCTTCCTTCTTCTTTGCTGCTCGGCTCTCGCTTTCGCTTTCGCCTTCTGCTCCGGCTCTCGCTCGATCCTCGCCGCCCAGCTGCCGCTTCTCTCCCCGCCAGGCCGCTGCTCTGCTCCGATTAAGCCACCCTTGATGGTGAATCGACTTTTGGGTCATCGATTTTAGGGTTGGGGGGGCTCGCCGGAGTTAAGGAAGAACCACCCGCAGCGGGGACGGGGGCTTGCCGGAGAGGTACCCCACTATCTATCTTAGGGTTCAGGGTGGGGTGGGGTGGGGGGGGGGGGGCGGGGGGCCTAGAGGGCTGGCCGGGGCAGCGGTGGCGAGTTGTTTTGGGGCGGCGAGGCGGTTCGGCTGGTGGTGGCAGGCGGCTCAGGGGTGTGCAGGTTGAAGATGAACTGCATGCCCTCCCTAAACTACATGTCAAGTGTCTCTCTGCTACCATTGGGTTCAGTTTCGACAGTAGCATTCAGATTCCATAGTTAATTTCAGTTTCGATAGTTAAGTTCATAGTCAACAGTTTTTACCTCATCTGTTGTAGTCAGGTGGTTTTTGGTGATGTTAATTTTACATCCATTTTTCATCATCTATTGGAGATGCTATTAGAATCCCACTTGAGATTGACGATGTCTGTCTTGTGCTGCTTCAACCTTGACGTCTTACGGCTCACCGGAGCTTCTCCAACGACAGAACGATCCATCACAACAGAAAGCGATGCCTCGGACGCCGCCTCTGATTCCTCAGATCTTCCTCCACACCTCCGACAGCCACCTCTGCCTCAATCGCTTCAAATGACCAACCCAATGATGCTTTGAGGTTTACACGCGCTACGGCAAAGAGGTTGTACACTTGTTGCGTCAGTTATTACTATACATTCACGTTGATCCATTAGGGCTATTTTGGTTCAACAGAAAAACGTCGATCCACTGGTTGTTACCATCACTATAAATTTCTGCATACTCTCCTTACATAATCTCACCATATTTTTTTCGTATGCATGTCAGATATTGTACACACCATGCTGAACATGTAGAGAAAAAGAGAAGAGTTTTATGCTGGCAATACAATGTCATGCAGACATCGCTCCATGGTGGGTTCAATGGCAAACCCTCCCCACCCTCTCCGTGATTGTAATCCAGAGGAAGATATCTGCTCGAGGCGTATCTGCACGCCACGACCACTCCTATTTACCCCCAAGGTGTTTGCTCTACCTTGGCATGATGATGTTAGTCATATCATGCATATGTTGCCTTGCATTGCCTACTTTTGACATCATATATGTCATCCGCTTAGTTTAGACATGTTCGTAATGCCACCTGTTTAGTTTCTATATCATATATGGGAATTACGCAATCTCATGTCTTTTAGCCAGCCATAATATATGTGAAATGTGCAATGCCATCCTGTTTAACCAGGCATCATATATTTGAATGATATCTTGCCCATCCTTTTCTTCATTACATTTCCATTTGTCGACAATGTTTGTACATTAAACTACTCTTCCTGTGAATCATCCATTTGGGTGGGAGATGGAAAAATCTGGAGTGAAAACAAGGCCTTCAGAAAGCGCATGCTACCGTCAAGCAGATCTCTTGTTGGGCCCGATAGCTCCTCAGAGATGGATTCGAGAGCAGATGACCAGTCCTATTCCCCAATCGAGGTGTATGCTCTAACTTGGGACGGTTATACCGCTCATATCATGCATACGGTGTCTTGCATTGCACAGTTTAGACATCATATACACAATATTCAACACCATGTTCTTAGTTCAGACATCATATCGGATGCCCTCTGTTTAGCATATAAATCACATATGTGAATTAAATGATGCGATCCTGATTACTTAGATAACATGTAGGTGAATTATGTCATGCGATCCTGTTTAGTTATTCATCATATCTTTGAATTATGTTATGCTATGCTATCCAGCTTTAGATAGACATCATATATGTGAAATTATGTCATGCTATCCGCTTTAGTTAAACAATATACATGTCAACTATTTCATGCCCTCTTTTTCCACACTATCTATTGCATCTGTCTCTCATACAATGTCCGTACATTCAACTATGTTTCCTGTTTATCGCCCATTTGAATTGGAGCGGTGATGCCAAGATATCTAAGCGGAATAAAAACACGGTCTTCAATAAAACAGTGCTACCTCTTGGTGGAGATAGCACCCGGTTGTACATGCACAAGAACCAGCCGTACCACACATAACCCAAACTCTCGCAGATTGTACCCCTCATGCGATGGACAGAGAACCAAATTTTCACCCAATCTAACCCCAACCCTAGCCGATAGTAACCCGGTTCCTGTTGACACATCACCATCTCCACCACAGAGCTCCCAAACAACAATAGTTAGTAAGGCAGCTCCAAAGGCCCAAAGGGCCAAGATTATCACGGCGAACCCCAACTCCACCAGTTAGTACACCTATTCCTGTGGAGGAAGCACAACCAGTCAGTCGTAGTTTAGCATCTATCGCATTTGATGTTGTTAAATCGTATGTGCGTATCTTCCCATCTTGGAAATATCATACTGAAGATGAAGGAAAATGTCGATTCAGGTGTGTTTGTCCAGGAGTTATGTGTAAGTAATGTTATTCATGGCAATTACTTTGCTTCGTCCCATACATCCTACCTCCATGATGGTTATAATATAGCAAATTTTCCCATTTTTCTCTATAGAGAAGGACCAATTTGGAAACTCAGGATGAGGTAACCTGTGCTATCTTCAAGAATGCTTGGGGGCAGTATCGGAATTACCTGAAGAAAACGTACTTCACCGACAAAGAAACTCATCAAATTCCCTTACGTTCTCCTGAGACACATTTATCGGATGATGATCGGGAACGCCTTTGTTTCCAGATCTTGGTCCCGAACCAAGAATGTGGTAAGGTCTATGAGCTCATTTTCTATTTTAAGTATTTTATTCTTGCGTCTTCTTGTACTGCTCATGTAGAACAAGTGCCTAAACCTCAAGAACAACTGTTCTAATTTAAGATTCCATTGCTATCATAGTTCAAAAAGCGCTTAGGCGTTAATTGTGCGTTTTGCCACTGCCTTGCGCTTTACTGACCAAAGCACATGCTTATGTGCAGTTATGCGCAATGCGTTTTGCCAACGCCTAGAGCCTAGGCGCGCTTAAGCGCTCGCTTAGGCGTGCCTTTTTAAACTATATTTACTGATACGAACTTATTTTTAAATTGAAGGATCCAATCGAAACTCCAATGACACAGTAGGTATGTTCACGCATGTTTCTTTAACAGGTTTGCTCTTATCAATAGCTCTGTTGATTTCAATTTCAATTGTGTATACAGTTGACTTTCATATCATGCACATTACTAGCATCACAACAAAGCCAATAGTGTTGTTGTACATGTAGACCCGTGGTACCCATCTGAAATCTTGTTGTGCCGTGTAGTTTCCCACGTTTTGTATTCTTTCACTGCTGCTTTGTCTTGAACTGATATGATTTGAACCGTGTCTCTATTTTGATTTGGCAAGACAATGCTGTGACCATAGGACATAGATATATGTTTGTTTGATGCTTTATTATGTACTAGTACTTGGCAATAGAAGACTTGGTAGTTTAATCCTGTCCACCTTACTAATGAACTGGTTCACCGAAATGAGTTTCATATACTAGTACATGCTAAACTTGTTATGTGTCTGCTTGTTTCTTCTTTTAGAATGCTGACACAATATTGGGGAAGAGTGCCTTATTAAGCAATGGTAAAGGAAGTAATGCAGATAAGATTCAGGATAGTGACACATCCTTGTTGGTCTCCAACAAAGCTGATAAAACAGCTAAGGAAGACTATCTTGAAGACAATGAGACAACCCCAAAGTCATGTCTTGGTTTAGTGTTCGAAAGCATCGCCACTACCGCATGCACAAGCTATTCAAACTCACTGTCTGAATCAGTTCGGTTTCTTGAGTCTCAACTACAAGCTGAAAGACATCGATCAGCTGTGGTGCGACAGGAAGCGGAAGGAATGCGGAAGTCCCTGGAGCATTCAGATGCATACTTTCTGGTGCAACGGCAAGCGTTGGAGGATTTTAACGCCAAACAGGACAAAGCTAATCAGCTTGCTAAGCTTATTGCCAGCATGGTGGATACCCAGGATAACGTTTCTTGAGCTCTTCTGAAGTTGTTTCAGTTATGCTCTTGTTTTGTTGCCGCGTTTATTTGCATTGGTGGCCAATTTTTACGGCCAAGTGTATGTAATATGCTGATTTGTTCCCTATATTTTCACTGGTGGCGAACTTTGATGCCCAGTGGATGTAATATGTGCAATAGCGGTAATAGGCTAGCCTTAATTGCTTGCTTATTTATTTCCTTATTGTCTTGTTTAGTTGTTTGCTTGTAGTCATTGCAGTTCTTTTTCTGTGTTTTTCTAGTGGCCACAATAGCCTATTTTTGGTAACTAGGCCAAAATAATCATGGCAACACACGGACTGTTGTAACCATGGGCCTCCTGCAGGCCGTATGATCCATGGGCCTTCGTTCATCCATAGGACCATTGGCCTTCTATACGGGTCGTAGGATCCATCGGCCTTCTATACGGGCCTTAGGGATCAATGGGCCTTCTACGGGCCGTAGGGTCCATAGGCCTTCTACGGGCCATACTATCCATGGGCTCATATAGGCCGTAGGATCCATGGGCCTTCTACGGGGCGTATCATCATTTCGCCAATCATGGGCCGTACTATTCGTGGACCATAACGGGCCGTTAATAGGCCGTATTTGATAACTCTATGAGAACAGCCCATCGGGTTTTTTTACATGAAAACGGCCCAACGTATTAACGGTCCGCAAACGGGCCGACTGTAACGACCAGCTGAATTTGGCCCACAAGCAGAAAATGACAGTAACGGGCCGTATGTAACCGAATGCTGCAAATGAGCCCAAGAATCAATGGGCCCTTAGAAGGCCGAAAGATAACTTGGGCTAGAAATGGCCCAATGGAATAACGGGCCGTTAATGGGTATAAAGTGATACACTGTTCATTACGGGCCAGTTTCACCACGGGCCGTTAATGGGCCAAGAGTTAGAAAGGTCCTCATATGGGCCGAAAGAAGTCATGGGTCACACATGGGCCGGAAGTTAAAACGGGCTGAATCATATTGGACGGCCCAGATGACGCTACTCGGCCTAATTTGGATAGGGCGTAACGGGCCCACGGTTAGCGGGCTGTAAATGGGCTATATGCGAACATGCCATTAACAGGCTTTCTGTGGGCCGGCCCGCCACCTTTTGACCAAGTCAAATGGGCCGGCCTTTTCACCGGAATGGGCCTCTGTTGAGCCGTGCCACGTGTCGCCGTATCATAGGCGCCTTCGGTCCAATGAGCGGATGACATATGTCCCAACGGTGAGCCGACACGTGTTTGCTCCAGCCAATGATGATTTTACACGTGCAAAATCCCCATTGGTCGGGGCTGTTAACGGGTTATCGGATCCAAAACCCGACCTGATAGCTTAACGGTGTTCCGTTACGGTGGATGCCACGTGTGGGTCACCCTTGACGAAAGCAGTTCTGTGACGCGCGATTTGTCGTCATGGAAGTGGACACTTTCGTGATGATAATTTTGGTAATGTCATGGAACACTTCTACGACAGCACAGGTATGACTATCTTGATTCTGTCATAAATTTGTCATGGATGTACATGCATGACAAAAAACGCGACCTACTGTGACAAACACATATCATCACGGAAGTGTATTTTTTGTAGTGTATGTGTATGGTGGACTCATATGGAATAACTTTGGGGTTTAAGGGATTGGATGCACAAGCAGTATTCCCGCTTAGTACAAGTGAAGGCTAGCAAAAGACTGGGAAGCGACCAACTAGAGAGCGACAACAGTCATGAACATGCATTAAAATTAATAAACATTGAGTGCAAGCATGAGTAGGATATAATCCACCATGAACATAAATATCGTGAAGGCTATGTTGATTTGTTTCAACTACATGTGTGAACATGTGCCAAGTCGAGTCACTTAAATCATTCAAAGGAGGATACCACCCCACTATACCACATCACAACCATTTTAATAGCATGTTGGCACGCATAAGGTAAACCATTATAACTCATAGCTAATCAAGCATGGCACAAGCAACTATGATCTCTAATTGCCATTGCAAACATGTTTATTCATAATAGGCTGAATCAGGAACGATGAACTAAACATATTTACAAAAACAAGAGAGGTCGAGTTCATACCAGCTTCCCTCGTCTCAATTGGTCCATCATATATCGTCATAATTGTCTTTCACTTGCACGACCGAACGAAGTGAATAATAATAAGAGTGCACGTGCATTGGGCTAAGCTGGAATCTGCGAGCATTCAATAAACAGGAGAAGACAAGGCAATATGGGCTCTTGGTTAAATCAACAACAAAGCATATAAGAGCCACTTCAACAATTTAATTATGGTCTTCTCCTATCGACCCCCAAAGAAAAGAAAAGAAATAAAACTATTTACACGGGAAAGCTCCCAACAAGCAAAAGAAGAACAGGAAATCTTTTTGGGTTTTCTTTTTAATTATTACTACTACAGCAAGAAAAGTAAACTAACTAAAAGCTACAATAATTTTTGGTTTTTCTTAAGGTTTATTAAACACACAAGAAGAAAGCAAGAAAAAGGAAAATAAACTAGCCTGGATATTACCGTGAAAGAGTATGAGCACCAACGTCTAGCAATTAGTGTGTAAACATAAATGTAATGTCGGTGGGAAATACGTACTCCCCCAAGCTTAGGCTTTTGGCCTAAGTTGGTTTATTGCCACGGATGGCCTGGCGGATATCCATAGTTGTAGCCGGGCTCATACTGAGATGAAGAGGACTCTGATTGCCAATGGTTGGCAATCATCTCTGGATCCCACTTGTAATTAGATTGTCGTGGAGGCTCAAATTGTGGTTCCGGTTCCGGTTCTGTGGCTGAAGTAGGGTTCCGGTAGGCGTGAATGGCCGCCAGCGAAACGAGATACAGACCTGCAGATAAATCAAACAAGGAAGGAGCAGGCAAGGTAATAGTCTCAGGGTGATGTTTATCAAAGAACAATTTGTATTTAAGCGCCCCTTCCCTATTCTTAATAATAAAGTCATGCGCTACCATACTCTTATAATCTAAATAAGCAGTGGGCAGCAATTTTTCTTCTTTTTCATAGTGCCTAATAGGTATGTTATAATGTGCAGCAAGGTGTGAAGCACAAATACCTCCAAAGATGGGGCCCTTTGTATGGTTCAAACTTAACCGTTTAGCAATAATACCGCCCATACTAACAGTGTTATCGCAGAATAAACCATGGAACAAAATAATAATATCAGAAACACTAACATTACAAAAAAAAGACACATCTGTGACATTTTGGGCCGAACGGAATTTTTTTCTGTCATACATATGACACTTCTATGATGATAATTGTGACAAAACCCAGTATCATCATAGATGTGGTGGGCTCCTACTTCTATGACAAAAATCATGACAGAAAATGGGCTTTTCGTCCTGGGCGGGCCGGAGACGCAGCTGCATGACATTCTTTGGGCCGTCCATGATGGAAAAACCTGTGGTAGAAGCGAGGGCGAGGAAAATTTCGGGAGTTCGAGTTACGGTGGGAGGTCGGGAGCCGAGCGATGCGCTGCTTTCTCAGACACGACGCATCGCAGGTGTAGACATTGGCTCTAATCAACCCGAGCGAGGGTTGGGCTCTAATCAACCCGGCGACAGAATCGCAGTTACACGTTATCGAACCCGAGCGATCGATCGATGGTCGTTAATCGAACCCGATCGAGCGATTCTTCGACATCGCCGCTAATCAAGCCGATCGATGCTGCCTCTGGGATGAACAGTGAGCGTTGCGGGGGAGGGGGGTTGGATGAATAGTGAGCGGTGGCGTTTGCCTCTGGATGAACAGGACCCTGTGGTGTGGAGGGCTGGATGAACAGTAGATGGTGGAGGGGTGCCCGTGGAGGGGTGGTTGAACAGGACCCCGTGGTGTGGAGCGTTGGATGAACAGTAGACGGTGGAGGGGTGCCCGTGGAGGGGTGGTTGAACAGTAGCCGGTGGAGTAGCGCACGGTGGAGGCTGGATGAACAGGAGCCCGTGGAGGCTGGAGGAGGTCGACGGTAGCCATTTGAGGCTGGAGGAGGTCAACGGTGGAGATGAACTGTATCCCGTGGAGTCCTGCTTTTGGCACGCCACACCCATCCCGATGAACAGGACCCCTGTTTCGACCTTAGCGCTCCAACACAAGTCCGTTTTCGTCCATTTCGGTACGCCACACCCCTCCCAATCAACAGGGACCCCTGCTGACCGTAGGGAGGTCCGTTTAAATCTGCTTTGGCGGTACGCCACACCCCTCCCAATCAACAGGACCACTGTTTCGACCATAGGAGGTCCGTTTCCTCCGTTTTGCGGTACGCCACACCCCTCCCGATCAACAGAACCCCGTTCCGAACGTAGGAGGCCCGTTTCCTCCGTTGTGCGGTACGCCAGGCTGTTCCGTCCAAGCCCTCCCGATGAACACGACCATGCATTCCGTTCTGACCCAGTCGGTTTGGCTCCCCATGAACACGACGACGATGTTGTTTCTCCGTTCCGACCCAGCCATGTACGTATGCACGAGTAGGCATTCGAGACCCCGCCCGTATGTACACATACGTGGCCGTATTTTCTTTCTTGCACCACGGCAGACGTATGCGTGCGTGTACATGCTACGTGCACGCCTCTACTATGACACATGCGCGCCTCTACATCGACTAGTATATATGTACGTACACGTTCGCGACCAGAATGACAACGCTACATACGCTTCAACCAGGTGGGTCCCGACTGTCAGGCACTTCCTTGCCTGCGAAGATGTAGCTGGTGGGTCCCAGCAGTCAGGGGGGCGAATCGTTTGTTTTTTTGCCCGGACGCACTTCCTTGCGTGCGAAGATCTAGCTGGTGGGTCCCACCAGTCAGGGGGGAAACGTTTTTTTCGTGAAATACGGTGGCCCGTCCGGTGGGTCCCTGTTGTCAGGTGGAGGAATAATTATTTTGCGCATAATAAGGAGGCACTTCCTTGCGGCCGCCGTGGACCCAGCTGTCAGCCTCTCCACGCATAGTAATCTTCTTATGGAAGTCGGTCCTTGACCACATTGACCACGCCGCGCCGAGAGCACCACAGCGGTGGACGACAGCGAGGCCTAGGAAGGGGACGATGCGGAGCCGGGTAAGACGCAGCAGTGGATGTCCACGCGAAGAGGAGTACTAGGGTGAGGCTGCCGTCGCCGTAGAATAACAGGGGGTGTGGGTGAGTAGAGGGATGGCCTGGCCAGTGGTAGGAGTAGTAGGGGCGGTGAGGCCTCCGCCTCATCGTAGTCGTCCACGGGAGGCAGGAGCACGAGGCACGATCGGCGCTGGTTTGGGCGGCTGGAGCAAGAAGACCAGAGGTTGAAGAAGCACTACGGCCGTTGGATGGACATCGTACGGTCACTGGAGCTAGAATCATGCATATTGACTAAGTTGACAAAGCCCTCCGTCCCCGTCAACTTAGTAGACCCACAAGTCAGCCTGCCACTATACTGGGTCCCAGCTAACAGGCGGAGTATTCATTTTTTTGTGCTTAATAAGGAGGCACTTCCTTGCGTGCGAAGATAGCTGGTGGGTCCGACATGTCAGCGGGGGGCACATTTTTTCGCAAAATATAGAGGCCCTTCCGGTGGGTCCCAGATGTCAGGTGGAGGAATAATTATTTTGCGCGTAATAAGGAAGCACTTCCTTGCTGCGGCCGTGGACCGAGATGTCAACCTCTCCACGTACAGTCCACGTCCGATGGAAGCCGTTCCTTGACCACGTTCACCACGCCGCGCCGAGAGCACCAGGGCGGTGGACGACGGCGAGGCCTAGGAAGGGAATGACACAGAGGCATGTAAGACTCGGCAATTGTTTCCCACGCGGAGGGGAGTACGACTGTACGAGGGTTTACTGGTTCGTCTGCCCTCGCCGGAGAATAACATCAGGTGTGGGTGAGTAGAGGGATGGCTAGGCCAGCGATGGGAGTACGGTGGGGCGGTGAGGCCTCTGTGCACCTGACCCGGCATGAGGAGGAGGGAGCAGGCAGTCCCTTGGCGCTTGTTTGAGCGGCTGGAGCAGGAAGAGCAGAGATTGAAGAAGCACGACGGCCGTTGGATGGACATCGTACGGTCACTGGAGCTAGAATCGTTCATATTGACTAAGTTGACAAAGCCCTCAGTCCATGTCAACTAAGTAGGCCCACAAGTCAGCCTCCCACCATGGTGGGTTCCAGCTAGCATGGGGAGTATTCATTTTTCTGTGCGTAATAAGGAGGCACTTCCGGTTGGTCCGAGCTGACAGCGGGGGGATGTTTTTTTCATGAAATACGGTGGTCCGTCCGATGGGTCCCAGCAGTCAGGGGCAAACGTTTTTTTCGTGAAGTACGGTGGCCCGTCCGATGGGTCACAGCAATCAGGGGGGAAACATTTTTTCCGTGAAATACTGGTGGCCTGTTCGGTGGGTCCCTCTGTTAGGTGTAGGAATAATTATTTTGCGCATAATAAGGAGGCACTTCCTTGCGGCTGTCGTGGACCCAGCTGTCAGCCTCTCCACGTACAGTACTCTTCCGATGGAAGTTGGTCTTTGACCACATTGACCACGCCGCGCCGAGAGCACCAGGGCGGTGGAGGACGGCGAGGCCTAGGAAGGGGACGACGCGGAGCCGGGGAAGACGCGGCAGTGGATTCCCATGCGGAGAGGAGTACGAGGGTTCACTGGTTCGACTGCGGTGTGAGGCTGCCGCCGCCAGAATAACAGGGGAGTGGGTGAGTGGAGGGATGGCCCGCCAGCGGTGGGAGTAGTATGGGGCGGTGAGGCCTCCGCTGGCAAAGACACCGGCCACGGGAGGCAGGAGCATGCGGCACGACCGGCGCTTCTTTGGGCGGCTGGGGCAAGAAGACCAGAGGTTGAAGAAGCACTACGGCCGTTGGATGGACATCGTTGACCACGCCGCGCCGAGAGCACCAGGGCGGTGGACGACGGCGAGGCCTACGAAGGGAACTACACGGAGCCGACGAAGACACGACAGTGGCTGCCCACGCGGTGGAGAGTACGAGGGTTGACTGGTTCGGCTGCCGTCACCGGAAAATAACAGGAGGTGTGGGTGAGTAGAGGGATAAACAAGCCAGGGATGCGGGTATGATGGGGCCGTGAGGCCTGCCCGGTAGCACAGCCGACCACGGGAGGCAGGAGCAGGCGGCTCCGACGGCGCTGGTTTGGGCGGTCAAGGTGAAGATCGAGGACTGAAGAAGCACGATTGTCGTTAGATTGACATCAAACGGTCTGACGCTGGTAGAGTCGATTGTTGACTAAGTTTCTTTTTTAAGAAACCTTGTGTACGCCCACAAGTCAGCCTCCAAATCTGTGGCAGACAACATAAAGCCCATTTGTTATTTTTTATAATTTGCAGCCCATTTGCTATTTTTTATAATTTGCAGCCCATTTGCTAATTCTTAAGTAATTTATTACAGCCCATTTTCTGCCCAGGACCACGGTCAAAAAGTTCAACCTTATTTTGCATATTTCGGTGGAGTCCAAACTATTGTAATCCCGAAATGATAAACATTTTTTAAGAACTTATTGATTTGCCAAAAAAATAGTTTTGTTTTGTTAAGCAAATAAGACGAGGGACAATTGAGTTGGTTTAAGGGAAAACCAGTGGTAAAAAAATCAGCGCTGGGTGGGAAAAAACAACAAAAATAAGGATGTAAATATGAAAAGGGAATTTTATGCGTTTTCAATATAATGATACGTGTATCTGAACTAGTAAAACTATAGGTAGAGATTAGAAAACATATGTAGGACATGCGTCTCAAGAGGAAAATAGAACTGGACTGTGTGTTTGATTCAGTAAAAAAAACTACCTGCGGATGTTGTAAGATAAAATATAACTAACGCTGGCGGGCCAGAGGCCAGTAGATACCTGCTGGATCTTTATGCCCCGTTATCGTCATGGACTGGGCCTGTTAAAAACAAAACCAACCCTGGGCAGTCTACAACCCAGTTGAAACTTGCTCGACCTGAAAAAACAATATACGTGCTCAATAAATGAGAGAATTCTGCAAGCACGCATCGATAACCGGGATGCAACAGATATTGTTTTTTATCGTGGATAATAAGTGCATGCACTTGTTTCAAAAACTGCAGAACTGGAATTCGAACGGCAGGTGCTTATGCTACCCATCAAATAAAAATCAGGTGCCCGAGAATTCGCTTTCAAACAAATGATTCAGCTTTATATCCACGCCGACCCTCGGCATGATGGTTGGAAGAAAATGCAAGTTCATACCAAAAGATCGTTAACAACAATACCAACTTATGGACGACAACGTAGTACAACTACCAATACCAAACTAACTTATAATCTTTTTACTCCTGGCCCTAATGTTCGCCTCTGGTAGAAAATCTTACAGAGGACCAGCTCCCGCCCTTCTCTTGCTCCAGTGTCCCCGAGGTGGTACCGGTGCATCACCCAGCTTGGTCCTCTCGCTGGTCGAAGTTCTTGTTGGTGTGCAGCACTGTAACCTTTTTGCTGCCCGCTGCCGGTTGTTGACCATCACCGCAAGGTATTGCCGGTCTTGTGCCACATCGCGTGCATGCCGTGACTCGATCAGATGTATCTTGCGACGCCCATCGTGCTCCCTTTTGAACGCCTCGAATTGCGCCGAAGAAATGCTTCCTTAGGCCACTCAAGGTGATACCGCAGATTGTGGAATACATGTTTTAGTGTACCTAGTTGGCATTTTCATAACATCTTTGGCATGTTGCGCCATTTGTTTCACTTTTTATTAATCGTCAAATTATAATTGCTTCACCAGTCAAGGCTAAAAAGAAAAATAGAGCTATAAAGAAAGGAATATGTTTGTGCAAGTAGACGACCGATCGGTGTCTTACCCGGAAGTTTCTCAGGTTGGGTGTAGCATAGGTCGTGTCATTCGCCGTCGATGGTTGGTATGAACAAATCGATGAGAGACTGAAATCTCGCTATTGTCAAGACTCACTTTGGCCTCAAGGTGCTCGACCAGCTCCTCGATCCGTGGGATCGAATCTTGACGCCAGCCAGCAAAGATCGGCCAATCCTTCTTCGAATTGCATCGGTAATTCCATTTATATGGTACTCAATGTATGATCAATCGACTGTTTTAAGTGAATGATGAAAGATTTCAACAGATAAGTGGTACTCCAAATCTGAAGTCCAGAATACCCGAACACGCCGTAGGGATTCTTGTGTCACCTCACGTGCAGCGTGTTGTCACGTCAATTCAAGTGTGGACATGATGAATAATTTGACCGACGTATACTAGTAATGCATCTGTACTACTTACTAGTCGATTTAGTGTCACAATTTATACATAGGTTTAACTAGCAAGTACGCACTTGAAGCCTAATCGATATATATATATATATATATATATATATATATATATATATATATATATATATATATATGGCTTCGCACAACATCTCCATCATCATTATCAAGACATCCTAAACAGGGAGTTAGGATGCACTTGATCCTAGGAAGGTATCTATCCTTCAAACCAGAGGAGTGCTTCAAACTAACAACAAGACATAATATCCAACAAAAGACGGTCGTATACAGCAGTAGAATACATGGCTCGCCTAGATATCGACGAATCAAGTTGTGCATATTTGCTATTGGCATGAACCACATCGCCGCTTGTCGGGTTTGCAAAAGCCATCCATCGCATGGAATCTTGATGCCTTTCACACACTGAAGATTATCTGGCAACAAGCTATGTCAACGAATCTCTGGATATGGTGATTCATGAAACCCATGGTATGATGTGTAAACACAGCCCCCCTCGCGAATGGAAGTTGCATAGCACATTAATCATCGCTGGTGATATGATCGATGATTGGTTGGATGATCGGATAATTGAACCTGAGGAACAAGGAGTGGTTGCCGAGGCTGTAAACCCGCCTCCAGTTGAATACGCCTGGCCCAACGGAGCTGGGATCTTTCTCGAACACGAAGCAGCCATAGCCATCAATGTCACGAACGCCCCATGCATTGTACCGCATGTGGTTTGATGTAATGGTTTGGTCAATTTGATACGTGCGAATGAGCATCAAATGACCGCCGTCAGCTGAACGAGCGATAAACCGGCACCCATCGGCTGGTATGGTTCCAGTGTCCCGAATCATGAAGGCCGATTTAAGGCGCTCTGCAAAATAATTCAAATTGGAGACCAAAAGGACAAAAATAAACAATCATGTTCAGAGTATGTGTGGAATTAAGATTATTATAACAAAGGACACATATCATAGACAGAGAATTGCAATGCCGTGGTCATAATCATACCCCAAGTTAAAAAAATAAGCCAATGGCTTTCATATTCTAGCAACATGTCATGGTTCAAACATCATGTAACAATGAGAGGAAAACAGCTATGATAGCGCCTACTCATATTCTACCATAGCACTTACTACTACTATTCTCATATCAACTCTAAGCAATAACATGCGTTGTTATAAAATCTTGTAAACAAGAGTAACATATAGCAATCATGATGTTATGCTCATAATATGTATTCTAACAATCATTAGATGCCAATTTTTCTCATATCAACTCTAACAATTGGGTCGTATGCATCGCTTCCGATGCAGAGGTCGGGAGACCCCCTTTTCAAAAAAAAACTCTAACAATAACATGTGTGGTCATAAAATCTAGGAAATGAGAGGAACATATAGCAATGATGTGGTTATAGACATGCTATGCATTCTAAATTTGTAACAAATGAACAGCAGTCGTATTCATAAGGTAAAGATGAGATGAGATAGAACAATTACACGACGATAGATTCCACCAAAGATAGGCAGCCAACTGCAAGGCCGATCACGTAAATAATGCCATCGTGCACTATAGCATCGCACAAAAATGTTGCCTCAACAGATTGATGATGAGCCATAACCATGTATGGCGACCGGATTCCGTGATAGACTAATCCCATGTTGAACAAGGCAATGAGCTTGTAATCCATGTAGTCTTCGATGGTGTGGGCACTTCGCAGATTACAACTTTCTCGCAAAAGGAGGTCGAGCCAAAAGCTTGACGTGTCTCGTGCGTAGTAGGAAGGAGTGTCCGGCGGGCCGCGAGGCTCGATGGTGGCGGTATCCAATGATGGAAGGGTGTTCTCTCGCTGGGTGTAGATATCCACGAGACGCCACGGACTACCGGTGTGGTGGATGAGGACGATCCAGTTGCCCTTCATGCCCGCCCAAAGAGTGGCCGCGCATGAAGCATGTGTGGACGGGTAGTGGTAGCATGTCGAGGGGCACCATGGCAACCTCCGTAGGATCGTCAAGTCGGTGTCTGGGCCACCGCGAGGATCGGGCATCGCAAGGTGGTGTCTTGAAAAGAGCCGCCGGTTGCAGACGCAGTAGACGGTGCAAAGACACCGAGCATGCGGCCGACGGACGGTGCTGAGTAGGTCCATACGACTACGCTTCCGCTCCAAGAGAACATCGGGAGGGAATTCCAATCGCGGCTCAGGTGTCACCGGTTCTCGCCATTGGGGTTTTCGATGCTGCGAGAGCCGGGAAGTGGATTTGGGCAAAGGCGAAGCGAAGAAGCTTCTCCTCGTGGTGGCCGAAAGCAAAGAAGCGGGGATATGGTACGCGCGAAGCTACCAAGGAAGATGGCGCGGCAGGCGAAAGCAAAGGAGCGGGGTAAATGGTGTGCGGCCGACGATGGGGAAGAGAGGAGGAAGAAGAAGAGAGGAGGAAGAAGAGTGGAAGACGGGAAGAAAGTGCATTAAATCTCAATTCTACTAGTACTACTACCGTGATATAAGCACCGCCCTTCGGAGTGTAAATAGTTACACCGATGACATGTGGGTCTACCACAAGAGGGCCCATATGTCGCTTAATGGAGGATGAGGTGCGAGGGCATATTTATGGAAGCGCGTTTCATCGGAAAACATGATGGCAGATCGGGTAAGGCTGATTTAGTAACACCAACACGCTGGTTCAGCTTATTAATTACGTGTCCCATCTCGCCGCAGCGTGTATTGTCACTTCACCGTGAAGACTAGTTGAATAGTTTTTTCCGACCGAGATGGGGAATAATGGATCGCGAGGACTTCCTTTCTACAATATCCCTATGCCTCTACGCCACTTCACTCATTTTGTCTGCATCTAGTCACTTGTTGAAATCTGTAGAAAGACAAATACTCCGTATTTGGGAACAGAGTGAGGATTTTACTCCGTACTATTTGGGAACAGAGGGAGTATCATCATATGGAGGGAACAGAGGAAGCTTGCAATATGAACATGTCAATGGGAGGGAGTAAGCCCCACGCATGCATGCATGCATGCAACATGCAACACTCACACGTACTCCACATGGACGCACGCAACACTCACACACCCATGCGGCACACAGCACACGACGCAACACACATGCTCACGCTCAAGTGCTCAGCCTACTCCCTACGTCCGTGAAAGACTGTACATTTAGAGATTTACACATTGACCAGGGTATAATTAACGCCCAAAAGTAGCAGACTTATGTGTGCATGCGATCATTGAGATAAGAAGATTAAATGAAGGCCGTTGCATGTTGTAATTAAGGATAGACATGTAGCCTATACCTACAAAGACAAGTTGGTGCATTAGTCAATCAATATCGATTTAGATTAAAGGCTAAATGCATTGGAAGTGTAGATGTACATCATATACTACTACACTCTTTGTTTTATAGCCGATGTACACTCTTTGTTGGAAGACCGAGGGAGGACACGTGCATGCACTCACATACACAGCCAGGGCGGTTTGGGCGCAAGGGTTGGACTCGTATCGCTACCAAGAAAGTTCTGCTTAACTGATTTCTTTGCTCACAACCGATGTGTGGGACCCGTAAACCAGGTGACAATTTAACTAGTCAACAAAGTGCCATGTCGACTATGTGGCCGGGTCAAGAGGGTGCAATACGGTGCTCTACGATGAGCTAGTGATCGATAATCGACGCAAAACTATATATAGTGACCGTAAAGAGCGTATTGTTACATACGCTGACCACCAAAGGTATTTTTCTCGTTCCAAATTAAGCCATATTAATCGGAAAGGACGTAGTATGGACTACTACTAGTACTAGTACTGCTTTGATGTGTCCCGTCAACTCGCCGAACGAGGAGAAGCTTGCTTACTATGCCTCCCCCTCGCCCACGCGCGCGGTGGTTCGTAGGACGAGGAGAGGGTTTTGACTATAGTGCCCTCTCCCTCTCCCTCGCCCTCGCCCTCGCCCTCGCCCTCTCCCTCGCGGTGGACGTGCAGCAGTTCAATCGGTGTCAGATTGCCAGAAGCATATTGTACTGTAGTATCATCATTGTGGACCTTCCGAAGAGGCGAAGAGCCAGGTGCAAGGTTCACACGAGTACGAACTGTTGAACCTCCCAAAGAGGCAAAGTGCCAAGCGCAAGGTTTTATAGGAGTTGTCATCCTAGTAGGAGTGTACTACAACTATAGCGAACGATGCTATTGTATGATGCCGCCACGTCACGTATATCCAAAGCTGTGCCACCTTTTTTTTCTCAAAGAGCGTGTTGGAGCCCGTGCAACAACCACACAAGTTTCACGTACACATAACACATTTACTAGTAATAAATTCTAAAGGACAAATGCCAGTATGCCACACAAGTTCATCTCCAATTCATGTGATAATTTTGTGCACGACTAGTTTACATATATTCACAGCGCTACCGTTCACAATTACCGTACTCCACTTACACGTTATAGATGGGCTACATGTCCTCCTCCAGGTTCTAGTCTCAGGTGTTCTTCATGGATGGCACGATCCATAGCGGTGGACAACGGGAATCATCGTCGCAGCTTTCTAGTCCGGTTCCACACGATGGAGACTCATCCAAGCTGAAGCGGCATAAATCAGGGATATCGTGCCTCAAAGATGTCGTTCATCCGGGCGGTGCGCATCAAGACACAACCATGCTTCATGAACGGCAGGCCTTCCGTGTCGTGCACGGAAGGTGGCATCCGCTTCACAATGTGGTAGCTGTCCCCGATGAAAAGCGAGTACTCTCCAAGAGTGTTCCTCGGCACCCAAGTAGCATCACAGGGGTCGAACTCGGCGCCATTCATCTGGTACACGCGGCATCCCAGATCTGGACACATGGTGACGTACATAGTCAAGGTCCATGCATAATAATGTTGTGTTCAAATATGGCGGTCAGTAATACTGTGCAGCAAATAGTACTACTCCAGTATAGAGGAAGTAAAATAACCGGCTTACTATATATAGCCACTCTTGGCTACATGGATGAGATAGTAAGACATGGAAAAACAAAAATGGTGGCAGCTAGTGGGTTCAAGTCTTCAAGGGCCTAGCTAGCTATACGCGCCCTCCAAGGTAAAAAGTACTCCTAATAGTACTACTAAGTATACTACTAGTACAACAATGAAAGAGAAGGCGAGAGGGTTAAAAATGGAATACCTGGGTAGATGGTGATGGTCCGATCATGGTAGATTGTGTGACCATGTTGCACATCAGTGGTACCATGGGTACCCATCGCTAAGATAGTTGATCCCAATATGCCAAAGTCAGCTACAAGGTTCCAGGTTAGACCGAATCGCGGATGCAAATGCACATCCAGGAACGGCGATCTTATTTTGACCGGGGGATGACTGGTCCCTGTAAAATAATGGAGTACCGTTAGGGATGCAAATGATGGTTTGTGCATTCCATTTGTAATCTCCCGTACCGTAGGATGGCAACAAGATGAAACAAGTCCCATGGCTTGTTACCGCGAAGATGCGACCTAGATGGCGCACGGTGTCTTCGAACGTGTAGGGGTACAAATCTGTCGCCGCCAACATGCGCCAGCCTCTGCCGTTACTTATGTCAAACACCGTGATGAGATACTAATCGTCGTAGCCACGTCGCTTTGTCGGCGGGACCGCAATTGCTATCTTCTTCAATCTCATGTAGGCATCATCATATGTATTCAAGCCCAGCCAGTCCGGAAGGCCGATCCCAATGGTGGAGAAGGGGTTCATCGGAACGGCCACACCGCCGTGGATGTTGTGCAAAATGATGGTGGTATCCAGCGGAGGTATGCAAGCCAATCTTCGTTGGCACCGCCTGCACCTATATATATATAAGACGGTGGGCAGCGGAGAAATTACGGGATGGAAATGGAATAACTAAGTACTACATGATCAAACTCCATTACTGACCTACTTATCGGACAAAATTTGACTACCTCTCAACGTCGGCAACTCTAGCGGAGTTAATGTGCAACCATGGCCAGGGAGCGGTGGACTGTTCGAAGGATTGTCCCATAGAAGAACCTTCTCCTCGAGGACGCATGGAAGACCAACAAGCATGGCCTTTTCCCAAGCATGTTTAAGCAGCGTCTTGAAAAAGTTGGTGCAGGAAGCACCGAGTCTTGCGGCGGTGAGGACATCGGAGCGGCGTGCGATTTCTCCCAGAGGATCATCGTCCAAGGTCTCCCAGCTCCGACGAGGAGGAGAACCGCCTGGCAAATCCATGGGAGCAGCGACGAACTGCCTTCTCTTCGGGGGGAGGGAAACTGGCGAGGAGGAGATAAGAGCGTAGTAACCGCAGGGCCTCGTCCCTTCCAACTGTAGATCATTCCTCAGCGAAGGGGTGAGGCTATTATTTACTACTACTAAGTACTAGCATTATGGAACGTTATGGGATTGCATTATACTATAAATAATAGCACTAGTAAGAAACTTTTGGCACTAGGTAGTAGTTTTTGGCGTGGATTAAGAAATTTTGGGTATGTTTTTGCCATTTTTGTACATGCCAACTAGTGTCAAAAAACGTCTTACATTATGTGACGGAGGAGTACGATTGCACTATAGCAGTACTAGTACTACTTTTCTCAACTAGTAGTGCGATGTCTTGTACTTCTAGTCTAGTCTACTAGTAGTATAGTGCACCAGTTTTGAACTGTTGAATCTCAGGGCCAAGGAGCTACAGTTGGAAGTGGAGGGTACTACTGTTCTCTAGAACCATCGCTATACTATCAATGCAGGGGAAGTACACCTGGGTAGTGGCCTAGTGCGTACTCTCGGTGCTCTATTCAGCCGCTCCTCTCACGTAGCTGGCCTACTCAGCCGCTCCTCTCACGCACACACTAGCAGCCCGCTTATCAAATGATTTGCCATCGTGGGGGCATAACATTTGAGTTATTTGATACAGTGAGACTAGGCTTTTCGCTTCCATTTGTGGAGGTGTAATGGATCTCGTCGAACTTTGTTAGTAGTTCCTTCTTTATGAATGAGATGAAGCAAAGCTTTTGCCTCCGTTTCAAAAAAACACGTCAAGAGGAATTTCTTTTATAGTAGAGCCGATAATGGAGTGAAGTCCATGCGTAACGCCACAAGCTACTGAGTAGTAGTAGAGCACTTTACATACAGAGCCATATTGCACAGCTTCCCAATGCCCCGCCAGCTTTTCCGGCTCCTCGGGCTTAATTGGGAGGCGCTTAGTTTAAATATGCTACTAGTCGATGAGGAACACCGCAAGCGAGGTGCGGCTAGGGCGAGCACGCGAGCCACGGGATGCTGGGAAGGAAAACCCGTTCACGTGGCTAGGCTGTCCAGTGCACCCAGATTGTGGGGCCGCATGTCCGTTTGACATCAAAACTCAAACTACCCGTGTAAAATATTGGCTCGCAGCGAAGTGTAGTAGTACTATTTTCTAAAAAAAGGCCGTCGTGCGTTCGGCCGGGATCGAACCCACAAAACGAGGTATACACTCCCGCGACCACTAGTAGTACTCGTTGGAGTACAACGAGTACATCGCAACCTAGAATCGCCTTTTGTCGCTAGTAGTACGTACATTGTTCCTTACAAGAAACCCCTAATAATGCAAGAAACCACTAAAATGCCAAGAAACTACTACCACTTGCATACGTGGCAGACTTAAGATAAGACTACCTTATCAACCATTGTACATGCTCTTACCAACAAAAATCCTCGAGTGACCTCCTAGCTCCGGCCCATCCACCTAGTCATCCTCGGCCATGGGACATAGCTACTGCCGCCGGCAGAAGGCGGGGTCAAAACCGCCAGCGGTGCGGAGCCCATGTTGCAGCAGCCCGGATGCCAGCTCCGTCCGGCGCTCGCGGCCGCTAGCTAGCCAAGATAGCTCCGTCCAGCTGCTTGTCTGCAAGGTTTGCTAGCTAGATTGGCACGACAGCGCGACGGCTTGCTCGTGCGTGCCGCTAAGGCCAGCCATCCTGCTCGGCGAAGGCGGCCGGCGGCGGCTTGCTCGCTAGTGGGTCACGCTCGGGCCAGCCTGCCAACCCGTGCGGAGGCCAGCGTGGCGTCCGGCTTGTCCGGCGGAGCGGCGGCCAACTCGCTCATCACCGGCGCCACCGACGAACACGCATCGGTACTGTTTGAAGTAATGTTCAGGAAAAATAATGATTTGAGGGGGGATAACATGATAGAAGGTCAGATGTGGGTCCCTCGTGTCAACAGTCAAACAAAATGTGTTGGTTTAAGCTGCCTTGTCAGCACGGACGTGTGGGCCAACCCAGTCATAAATGGGTTCAAACAAACCTAATCGGTAGGAGTACTAGGTAGTAGTTTTTGGCGTGGATTAAGAAATTTTGGGTATGTTTTTGCTATTTTTTGTATAATAGATTCTTCCTAGGGCTGGTTGAAACTGGTAGTTTTTGTTAAATACTCTACATATTGTAAGTAGGAGTGAAAGTTAAGCTTTGGAAGCCAATAAGCAAGGCTAGTTACATAGTGCATATGTGTACATGATTGAAAGTAAATATCAACCATGAGTGACTAATATCTTGATGGAAAACTCGAAACTATGGAATACTAGGAAAAATGAATGGTTGGAAATACTAGCAATGTTCATGTCCGTTGCAACGAATCATAATTAGAATAATACTTATTCACAAACTTGGTACAAAACACCCTAATTTTGATATACATATGTCACTAGAGATATATTATGTTCCAATTAGAATATATTCCTTGGGCTGTTTTGGTGAGGTCAGGGAGGGATGTGGTTGGTTTTAAGATACTAATTATGGGTTTTTCTGCAAATTGGTAGACAAGTGGGATGTTGGTGAGAAAAGGCAACAACTTACCTCACAATCATTAGATGTAGATCTAATGGCCAGAAACGACGGAAGGCAGACACACCAGCATCACCAACTTAGTCTTGTGTAGGAGTACTAGCAAGATCCGTGCATTGCACGGAACATCAAGATGCACTTTTTACTAGCACACTTGTCGTGATTGACCCTTGCGGGAGTAATCCCATTTGTAAAAACTAATGATATCTCGAGAAATATGAGATGAGGTGAAGAGGAGTGGGGTGTGGTGGTGGTTGGTGGTCGGACTGAGCAGAGGTATGGGGATTGACGACGCCGGCACGGCCACTGTGCCGCTTTGTTCCAGAGGCTTCCTTTCTTAATTGCTCAACAATGAGGTTTGTTGGAGATAAGGATGAACGAGGGAAGGCCTTATCTGCAAATGTGGAGAGGGGTGCGGGTATCTTTTAGTTTAATTTCCATCCGCCAGATATAGATCGGACGGTCTATATTGCAAGATGGCACACGTACCATCATCACCAACTCGGTTTTTTATAAGAGAAGAAATATAAGTATGGAGATACAAACGTATTATCGATACTTGCTTCCGTAAACTAGCATCTACATTCTATTCAACGCCTCGGTATGTGGGGCCTTAGCACAATGACTTCTCGACTGTGTAAAACAAAGATTTTCTCGTCGCCGACAAGGAGGGGGTGACGGCGGCGTGCTTTTTGGCTTGCTCTAGTCCTAGTAGTCGTACTAGGTGGTCTAAGCACGTGTAGATTTGTTTTTTTTACGTCTCGTGTTTGCCGTACTACCACGACTGTTGATGAATAGACGGTAAGATATTCACGGGGAAACCCTTGTTGAGCGTGTTTGCGAGAGAGAGAGAGAGAGAGAGAGAGAGAGAGAGTGAGAGAGAGAGAGAGAGTGCGTGATATGTTAGAGACTGAGGCAATGATAACAGATTTTTTGTGTCTATGTGTGTGGAGGATAGAGAGAGACATGTACATGGGGCTTTGTGTTGTGTAACATGGAGACACATATACATATTAGAGAGTGAGTGTGTGAGATACACATGCGGACATGGGGAGAGATGAGGATCTAGATAAATGGGTGTTTGTGCGTGTCTGTGTGTGTTTGTGCAAGCGTTTGTGTGTGACAGGGAGAGAGTGTATGTGGAGTAGAGAGACCACTGATGATGTAAACCTAGTATAAGGGAAGGGGGAATGATGTGACATGTGTAGTAGCGAGATAGCACGGGTGCGAACGGGGGGAGCAGACTATTTGGAAGAGACATCGAGTGTGTGTGTGGGAGAGGGGTGTGAGAGCGAGAGAAAGAGAGAGCTAGGGACGGAGAGAGAGAGAGAGAGAGAGAGGAAGAGAGGGGGCGAGAGGGGTCGATTGTGTCCATAAATGACGTATAGATAGGGAGACAATGTTGATGTTGTCCGAAATTGGCCTATGAACGGAGACGCAAGGGAAGTGAGTCATCGTGTGTGTGATAGGGACTTCATGAGAGATCTAGAATAGATGGTGTAGAGAATAATGTGCGAAATCGAGAACGATTATACATTAGGGAGCTATGCAAAGAGTCACGACATATATGTATACAGGGAAGGAGCTGGGGCGGGTCCGCATGTGGGAGAGATATAAAGAGGACAGTGGTGCACAAGGAGACAAAGTGTGCTTGTTTGCAGTGGGGGTGGTGTGTGAGGTGAGTGCGAGAGCCACATAACTAGGGAGATAGACGCTTGGGGCTTACGTTTTGTGTGTATGGGAAATATACACTCTACATAGTGCGTGTGCTTGGGTAGGAGAGATAGCGGAGACCTAGAGAGTGAGGGAAGAGATGTGTGCATGCCCGAGAGACAAAGTGATAGAGACCTATGTTGGGGTCCGGACTTTACAAGAGAGAGGGGTGTTAATGTGCTCATGTGTTGGTGTTTGGGGGAGAGGACGACTTATCTATGTGTGTGTGTGTGTGTGTGTGTGTGTGTGTGTGGTGGTGGGGGGTGACTTCAGATAAACAGTGAGGTGTCTATATTTGAGGGACTTTAGCGTAATTGAGATATTGTGCACTCATGGTTGATCAACTTGTTTCACAGTTTGTACTATGAGATAACGATACTTTTGAACATGCGTGATATACCTTGATGTACCGAATTACAAACCTAAGATTGGAATTTTGGAATTCAACTCCATCATTAGCTTTTGTAATTCATTTAAACGGAGGTACATTTTTTAAGCCGGATTTCGTGATTTCAAATTCATATATCAAACCTAGAGATATACACATACGGGCATGTTCAAACTTTATAATCATTCACTTTATTCATACACATACACATTTTTGCTTTTGTCATCATATTTAGGATAAACACATTTGGAATTTCATTTGAATTGGACCGTATGATGGTATTTGCTTGTAGTAGCTCAATGATCCATATTTGAATTGAATGGACAATCTAAGTTTCGAGTTGGAGACATTGATTTTCAAAACTTGCACATTTTTTTGCGTGCAAAACAAACAAATTGTCGGCCATGATATCATAGTCGGCCATACGAGAGCAGAATACTTATAATTTTAGGCGCCAAAAGCTTTCAAACTTCCCGCTCACATCGAAATATCACGCGCCCGAAAGTTTAGCCCTGCGATATTCCTGTTTTACCCCTGCTACGTGAACGGAAAAGGGCTGCTTTGGTAACTCCATTGTTTTCCCCTCTTTTCCCCCAACATTCTTCCCCAGAGCCCTCCCCTTCCCTCCCCGACCCCTAACCACGGCAAGCCGCCGAATCTAGTCCTCCGACGTAGCGGTGGACCTCACACCCCGCCGGATCTACCTTCCGCACCTTGGAAGCCCCAACTGCCAACTCACCACTTCACCGGAGCCGCTTCAGCGACTAGCTTGTCCACCGCTCCAGATCTCCTTGACCGCCATCATGGTCCACCGCACCGGATCTGCTTAACCGGCGCCATCGTCCACCACAACATAGGCCCTTCACTGACTCCCTCGTCCGCCCCTTCGCTGGCCCTTCATACAAGCCCTCGTCCGCGGCAACAGATCTGCCTCACCGAAAGCACTGTACAACGCGCCCGCCGAAGCCTTCGTCCACTGCATCGGACCCTGCTCCACGGACGCCATATTCAACTCCGCCCCGCTATACCGACGCCGCAGCCTCATCAGGTTATTTCGATTTGTACTCCTTTGGTTTTTCTCTTTATCGTGCAACTGTTCACTTACCACAGATGAGCTTTCTTGTATGTCGACAGGCGCCGCAACCGTAGCACCGGAGCCGCTTCAGCGACGGCGATAGCCGGCCCAAACTCAACCGCAACACGAGCACCATCGACGATCCTTAGCTATCAAGTATGACAACGATACCCATACGCCGCCGAGAATCAGGTACTATTATCCAACGGCTGGCGCCTACGTTCACTTTCCTAGCATAAGCACCGCACCTTTGAATTTCTTCAGGGCATCATTCAGTTTTTCATGAGACGTGTTATTCTGCTTGCACCTGTAGGGCCATACTTCTGGCAGTGAACATGTTACATGCGCTAAATTACATACCAGTGCACATATAGTTAATATGCTTTAGTTTTTTTTCTGATGCGACCTGTTGGTTTCATCAGACTGCTTAATGTTCTCTATGCTTAATTACACATCAGCAAACTAGCATGTGGTTCCGCTGCTTTTTGTTTGTTTTACCCTACATTTTCTGATGCTAGCTATTACATCACTGCTCCGAGCCTTTGTTCATTACTTGTTTGTGCGTTCTTGATCTTCCCAAGTTGCATGACTAATTTGATGCTTCTATTAATTATGGAGCTGCCAACCCCATCAAGCAAAATATTTGTTCTTTTGGGGCTGGCACCTCGAACAAGCATAAAAATAGAGGGAAGCAGATATATTGTCGTGGTATGCACACACCCTTCTTTCATTAGTTTAGATGAACCATTGATGATCAATTCGGACCAAAGGTGCATGCGTTTAAAATTAGTTTTACCTAAATAGATGATGCAGAATAAACTACAACAACTAGATTTGCAACCATGGGATGCTGACGATATCTTCAAAGAACATTGCAACAACAGCTAGGCTTCACAGCAACATATGGTAAGCCAGTGTGTTTTAGTACATGTGAAATGTAATGCGAGTGGGCTGCTTTCTTGGCTTGTGCCCTCAACATGTAATCCTACCGAATTACAAATAGTTCAGTTGTCTGCTTTGCTGTTGTATTGGTTGATTCAATGCTTGTTTGTTGTTATGCTATACCTGAGTTGGTTAATATGTCGCTATGCTCATTGTACTAATGTAAAGAAATGCATGCCTATTTCATTTGAGTCCTTAACTTTTCCTCTCAACTTCATCACAAGACTGTCTTCGTAGTTTATATGAGGCCACACCGTTAAGTGCTTTCTCAGATTATTTCAACTGCTTAGATGCCTTGGCAACTTAAATATAGCGGTTGTACACTCCCTTTCAACTAGGGATGTCAACTTGGTCCCGTTTAATCCCGATTAAGGTCCACTAGTGGTATGATAGTTCAAAAGAGTTTTTGTTTTTTGAGGAAAATGAACTTGGGAGGTAGCAAAAACTAACTAGATGGGACTGGCGGATGTCGTTTATTTGCCACTTACATCCCTAGTTTCATCTTACCATTTTAATTTCTTTTCGGTGATCTTGCTTGAACCATTTAAATATAGTTTGCCATGCTCGGCAATAATTCGTCCGTCGCTTACCATGTAAGCTATCGCTCGGATCATACGATAAATATCTCTTACTTATGTCCAAATGAAACCTTTCAGGATGTCGTTCACACTAGGACACAATGTACAACCCCAGAATCTATTTGTGGAAGCAGTGCGCCATCCATGTTACCAGATGGTAGCAGTTCAGAGGCAACACCGCCGGAGAGCAGTTTGAGCACAGATATTATAGTGCTTGAGGCTCTACTAGAGGCAGAAAGAGATGGTGTGGCTGCCATGAATGAGGTAATCTTTATCTTGAGGCTAGAAATTACGGAATTAGCGGCATGCATTATGCAAGCAACCCAAGAATTGGAGGAAGTAAGAATGTTGCATTTGAAGACGGAGGAGGTCTCATTGTTTCGCTATCTGAAGCGTCAAGGTAATCCCGGTTCTTCTTTAGATACCAGTTGAAATTGTCATTAGATTATTGTACTTGCATGTTGTGTCATGTCTCTGAATGGATTATGTTGCAAGACCCCCTATGTTGTCCATGTGCTGTAATGATCCGATTTTTTTAGGCGAGGTAATCCTCAGTACTTGTATGATTGACATAAGGTGAACTGTTTTTCGTGTGAGCATATTGTATTGGATGAAATAACTATCTGAATCAGAGTGTATCCAACCTACTGAATTTGAAGATCACGACATTTCTAAATCATAATCATATATAAAGGTGGAATAAATCTTTGTTGTGGTTTGGAAGAAATAAATAACAAAACGTATCATTATCTGTGGATATCCGTAATCAAATACAAATTGGATTTGAATTTAGTTTGCCAGGTCCCCCGGCAAACATGAATGCTACTTCTCCCAAGTTTTGAACGAAGCGGCTAAACACCCACTATAATTTGTGGGCTGCCCGAAGCAAGTGTTTGCGAGATGGAAATTACTGTCTACCCCTGACACTTGACATCCTTATCGACCAGATTTACACTGCTTCGATAGGGGTAGACTAGTAACTTCAATCGACGTGACACGACGGCCTCTGAGCCCATTCAGACACGGTGGGCGTAAACGTATGCAAAACTCATTTGATTCAAGCTCGTCCGAAAGACATGTGTCTCTTCCTCCATTTCCCCATTCATACACGGTAGGCGGCAAAACAAACTCTCCTCGTCCGAAATCGATGTAGGCTAAAATTTTAAATAGGGGCAGATGTGTAACTTCCATCAGACGTGACACAACCGCCCTAACTGTCAGCCCCGTTCATACACCGTGGGCGACAACCGTGGGCGGAAAAACACCCTCTCCTCGCCCGAAATAGTTACCGGCAAATATTTGGGAGATGCGAGATTACCGTCCTATCCCCAACCGACGCGATGTCCGAAATTTTAAACGGGGGATAAGTTCGTAACTTTCCCCATTTCGTAGAAGGCCCTCCCAAAGTTTCAGATCCCCCCTCCCCTCCATTTCCCCATTCATACACCGTCGGCGGCATGAGAACCTCCGCACAGCGGCCAACCTCCTCCGTCCGCCACCCCAACCACCACCTTGCCGGAGCCACTACCCCTACCCCGCTGCCCAATCGCAAGAGATGGACGTCTCTCATCCACGGCTGGACCAGGATCCTTTCATCGCCTCCTCTCGCTTCATCGGGCGGCGTCGTCCACCTTGCCGTTGCCACTCCTACGACCGCCTCGTCCACGGCAACAGGATATATCCCCGACCCGCCGTCTGCCGCCTAAAGACTTTTTTCCTCACGCCGACATACCATCGCACCAAGAAGCACCCTCAACGATCAAGATAGGCCTACACGGAGTCGCAAGAGAGGTGGTACTCTTCCATATGTGCTTAAGTTATTGATCTCACCGGAAAATAGATCATAATTTGTTTATCAGACGCTTCTTGTCCGTACCAAATCGTAGTGGCTAGTTGAAAGCAAACATTGGTTGCGGCAGCTTTGTCCGTTTGCACCTTCAGATCCGCCATGGCACGGGCACTATACTCGTAAAGCTTATGGTTTCCCCTTTATATTCACTACCATCATCGTAGGTGCTTCGTGGTCATGCTAGCACTGCTCCTCAAGACCTCAACCCAAAGCTTACGTGTTGAATACGAATCTGATATGATGCTCATATCACTAAAACAGAGAACGTTTAATTGGTCACCTAATGTTCCTATATTCGTTTCGAAAAGCATGTGCGCCACCCACTGGTCCAGCTAGTTCCACTTTCCTGATTTTTCTCTTGATGCTTACGGTTTTCCCCTTTTATCTACTCTACTATGATCTGCGTAGGTGCTTTCTGTCGTACTAGCATTACTCCACCCTTAAAGCTAAACAACACAACACTCAGAATTCGAAAGCTTGGTTGTTCAAATATGATTGTGATATGATACTGATACTAGTTAACCGACACATTTATTTGGTTAGCAAAAGGTCCCACTTGAGTTTCCAAATGCATGTCGCGACATATAGAGAGACAGCATAAGTGCATTTCTTTGTCACTTGTTGACCGTACTTTCTTGTCCATACCAAATCTTAGTTGTTATTTCAAATCAAACATCGGTTCTAACTACCCTTTGCGCAGTTTGCAACTTCAGATCTGCCATCTAACTGCCACGGTCAACACTGTACTCATCATGCTTATGTTTTCCCCATTTTATGATGACCACAATCAGCTACGTGGTTCGTGTTGTAATAGCACTGCTCCACCCATCGAGCTAAACAAGCTTAGTTGTACAAATTCATATCTGATATTAGTAAAACTGAGAGATGTTTAATTGGTGAGCTAAATGATCCTACTTTAGTTTCGAAATGCATGTGAGCCACATATGGAGAGACCGGAAAGAATAGTATTTCTCTGTGCGCTCTGGTTCATCATGGGTGGCCAACCGACATTGTATTGAAATATTTGTAATATCTTCAATCTGCTTGCTCTTCTGCTCTTCTTTATGATGATACTCTTCTCTTGCGGTCGACTGGTCAGGTCGAGTTGTTCTCCCTTAGTATATTTTGAATCTGTCAGGTCAGCTCGACTTGTTCTTCTTTACTATATGTTGAAGCTATCATCTGCGAAGTGTCATCACTTCTGGATCTCTCACATTTTGAGTAGTAGGCCACATTATATCGATGCACACAACAAATTACAGCATGCATGGCATCTTTTAAAAGAATTGCAGAGATAGCACAAAGGGGTTTACAGGGAGGCGGTATTGGATTAGAATCACTTCTGCATTACAAAGAAAATCTCACTTGTTTTTATGTTTTCATGCATGTCGGATATTGAACATTATCAAAATGAATATGAGAATGGGCGACGAGAGGAATATTATGGAACGATCCATCGGCTAACAAACTTGGCATGGTGGAGGATGGCCTATCTTATTCACCCATCAAGGTGCTTGCTCTAACTTTGCAAAGTTGTATTGGTCGCACATATTTTGCATCTGACCTCTCGCATTACTTCTACTTTGTTACACCATCTTCTTAGTTTAAGCATCATATATGATTATATGCCATACCTATCCATTTTCTATACCCATTCCATGTGTCGTCACACCATGTTTTTCCAGTCAAATGTTGTTCTTTCGTAATAGATGTCCAAAAGGAAGAGGGTGAGTGCAGATCCTCGAGGAGTACAAACTAGGTATTTGGAAAAGGTAGTGATACCTATTAAATCAGATAGATCAGCAGCCACAGAAAACACAGGCCCAACTGTACCACACTTTACCCCTTCTCCAGTGGCCAAACCCCTATTAGAACTGTTGGGAGCCCAACGTCAGGTACTGTCTATGATATCAATTCAAAATTTGAACTCCTAAATTTCTGCTTGTGCCTTACCTTGTCTCTTGTATTAAAACTAATTTCAGATGAATCTCCTTGCTCAAAGGATCATACGATCTCAAAACAATAATGGGATCTGCATTGCTCTTGTCAAGACCTCTCTCCTTTTGCCTTGTAACGCTGTACTTAATTAATTGCTATTTGATTATGTATCATCGATGCACCTTTTGAGCTTCATTATCCTCTGTTTCTTCCAATATTATTTGATCTATATTTACTCTTTGCAAAATGTAGAATAATGGCAACGCTTTATAAAGAATTTTCTTTGGGGAATTTATTGAATTATCCTTCCATCAACATGGAGAAGGGCTTTGTCCAGCCCGTGTTAACATGTAATGTAAGTTAATCCTTCTCAAGCCTTCAAACATTGTTCCAGTATAGATTTGGATAGGCATCATTTCCTCCAATCGCTGTTTGCTTTGCTGTTTACATCTGATTGGATGTTTGCAACAACTACCAGTTTCAAATCAGTAGTTGTAAAAACATGTTCCTTATGCGTAACAGATCCATTTATTTGCTTATATAATTGTGAAACCTGTTACATGTCTCCTTGTTTCTCTTCGTAGTCGTATCTCTTACTCCAGGCAGAACTTTATGGAAGATAGTGAGCCAAAACATCTTGAGGACAGCGAGATGACCCCAAAGTCCTGTCTTGATTAAGACAGCGAGTTGAAGCTAAACACCAGCAGGTGTGAGACAACCTCTGCGCATTTGCCTCAATCAGTTCGACTTCTTGGCCTCAACTTAAAGCGGAAAGGCTTGCTTCAGCTCAGCTCCGACTTGAAGTCAAAGATGCAATGAAGATGTCACAGGACTGCCGTGCGCACCATCATGCCTTAAATCTAGTGTTGATGCATCTATCATTGACACAACTATGGTCTACTCAGCTTCTTCACCGCTTGTCGCCCGAGCTTGCTGTGCCTAGTGCCTTCAAGTGCTCTCGCTTTGTATATTCTTTTGTCGGTGCGTTTATTTGCCTTTGGTGGCGAACTTTGATGCCCAGTGGATGTAATATGTGATAGCCGTGATAGCCTAGCGTAAGTTGCTTGCTTATTTATTTCCTTGTTGTCTTGTTTATTTGTTTGCTTCTAGTCATTGCAGTTCTTTTTTCGTGGTTTGCTAGTGGCTGCAATAACCTATTTTTAAAAACTAGGCTACAATAACCATCGGCTAATATTCTCGTAGTGACCTTTGGGCCTCCTACGGGCCGTAGAAACAATGGGCCTTCTACGGGCCGTAGAAACAATGGGCCTTCTGCGGGCCATAGAAACAATGGGCCTTCTACGGGTCGTATCATCAATGGGCCTTATACAGGCAGTATGATAACATGGGCCAATAACAGGCCGCATTATGGCCGTAAACGGGCTAGAGTTGGAATGAATCGTTCATGGGCCGACCATAACGGTCCAACGTTAATAGGCCGTATTTCATGACGCTATGAAAACGGCCCAACGTATTAATGGTCCACAAACGGGCCGACTGTAACCACGGGTTGAATTTGGCCCACAAGCAGAAAATGACAGTAACGGGCCGTAAGTAAAGGAATGCTGGAAAGGAGCCCAAGAATAAATGGTCTCCGAGAAGGCCGAAAGATAACATGGGCTGGAAACGACCCAACGGAATAACGGGCCGTTAATGGGTATAAAGTGATACATTGTTCATTACGGGCTAGTTTCACCACGGGCCGTTAATGGGTGTAAAGTGATACACTCTTCATTACGGGCCAGTTTCACCACGGGGCGTTAATAGGCCAAGAGTTACATAGGGCCTCATATGGGCCGAAAGACGTCATGGGCCATACATGGGCCAGAAGTGAAAACAGTCGAATCATATTGGGTGGCCCAGATGACGCTACCGGGCCTAATTCGGATAGGGCGAACGGCCCTTGGGTTAGCGGGTCGTAAATGGGCTATATGCGAACAGGCCGTTAACAGGCTTTCCATGGGCCGGCCCGCCACCTTTTGACCAAGTCAAATGGGGCGGCCTTTTCACAGGAATGGGCCTCTGTTGGGCCGTGCCACGTGTCGACGTATCATAGGGGCCTTCTGTCCAATGAGTGGATGACATCTGTCCCAATGATGAGCCCACATGTGTTTCCTCCAGCCAATGATGATTTTACACGTGGAAAATCCCCATTGGTCTGGGCTGTTAACGGGTTATCGGATCCAAAACCCGACCCGATAGCTTAACGGTGTTCCATTACGATGGATGCCACGTGTCGGTCACCCTTGACAAAAGCACTTCTGTGACACGCGATTTATCGTCATGGAAGTGGACACTTCCGTGATGATAATTTTGGTAATGTCATGGAACACTTCTATGACAAAGACAGTATGACTATCTTGATTCTGTCATAAATTTGTCATGGATGTACATGCATGACAAAAAACGCGACCTACTGTGACAACCACGTATCATCACGGAAGTTTTTTTTTGTAGTGTAAGGTTTCCACAATTTCCGCGACCAATTAAGCAACGACTAGCAAATAAGGCAAAGTAGCGTAAAACAGGAAAATGTATGCTAGTGATTCTTTCATCGGAAACCTTCCTAGTTTCCCCTACAGTAATAGTGTCAATAAACCCATCCACATCTTCACGATGTGGTTCATCTAAACTACCCTCAAAAGGCATTTTGCAAACCTTGCAAAATTCATCTAGTGGCATCTTCTTAATCACATCATATAAATGAAACTCTACTGAAGGAGGCGATTCCTTAGGATAATAGTACAAGTTTTGCACAAAAGTATTGGTGAGTAAGAGATACTGTTTGCGTTGGTCGCGGAGGAAGTCGGTGAGGCTTGCATTCTCAGCCAATTCATAAAAATCATCATAAATCCCGGGAGAAATCATTGGAAGGCCATTCACACGGCCGAACCTCCGCGGTGCGAGGCAAATTATATTTGGGCCTCTGTGCCTCTTCACTTTGCTTTTACTTCGAGCTTCGGCTCGATGAGCCCCTCAAAAATCTCTTCATTATTTTCTGAAAATTTCTGAAATTTTTAGTAACTTCAAATAAAAGTGAACCAAGCTCAACAAAGTTGATAGCAACTACTCCTACAAGTGCCTAGAGCCTTTATCAAGCATTAGAACTACTTGGAACCATATAAATTTGGCATGCAAGCTCAAGAACATGGTCACCTAGGCAGCACAAATTTGCAATGAATAAAGCACTAGAACAAAAACTAATTGGACCAATGGAGGAGTCACATACCAAGGAACAATCCCCCAAGCAGTTTTGTGAGAGGTGCTTTGAGCAAGGAGATTGAAAATCGCAGCAAAATGAGCTAGAACTCGTGCTTGAGCTGGATGGTGATTTTTTTGGGAGGAAGAAGAAGTGTGTGGGTGCAGGAATAAGTGGAGGAGAGCCACCATGGGCCCACGAGGCAGGGGGTGCGCCCTGTAGGGGTGGGCGCGCCCTAGACCCTCATGGTCAGGTGCTTGCTCCCCCTGCTGCGTTCTCAGTGCCAGATATTCTCAAATATTCCAGAAAAAATCATATTCCATTTTCAGGGCATTTGGAGAACTTTTATTTTCGGGGTATTTTTATATTGCACAGATAATTTAGAAAACAGACAGAAAAATACTATTTTACTTTATTTCAACTAAATAACAGAAAGTAAAGAGAGGGTGCAGAAGGTTGTGCTTTCTAGTTTCATCCATCTCATGCTCATCAAAAGGAATCCATTAACAAGGTTGATCAAGTCTTGTTAACAAACTCATTCCGAATAACATGGAACCGGAGAAATTTCGAATGACACTATGTTACCTCAACGGGGATATGCACATCCCCAATAAATAAGAATATCATATTTCTTTTTGACGGTAGGAAGAGGAAATTCAAAACCTCCAAAAATAATCGATGGAATTTTTCCAATAGAATTGATCCGGTGGACTTGAGGTTGTTTCCTCGGAAAGTGTACCGTCTGCTCCTTACCATTAACATGAAAAGTGACATTGCCTTTGTTGCAATCAATAACAGCCCCTGCAGTATCCAAAAAAGGTCTTCCTAGAATAATAGACATACTATCGTCCTCGGGAATATCAAGAATAACAAAGTCCGTTAAAATAGTAACGTTTGCAGCTACAACAGGCACATCCTCACAAATACCGACAGGTATAGCAGTTGATTTATCAGCCATTTGCAAAGATATTTCAGTAGGTGTCAACTTATTCAAATCAAGCCTATGATATAAAGAGAGAGGCATAACCCTAACACCGGCTCCAAGATCACATAAAGCAGTTTTAACATAGTTTATTTCAATGGAGCATGGTATAGTTGGTACTCCTGGATCTCCAAGTTTCTTAGGTATTCCACCCTTAAAAGTATAATTAGCAAGCATGGTGGAAATTTCAGATTCCGATATCTTTCTTTTATTAGTAACAATTTCTTTCATGTACTTAGCATAAGGATTCATTTTGAGCATATCAGTTAAAGGCATACGCAAGAAGATAGGTCTAATCATTTCAACAAAGCGCTCAAAATCCTCATCATCCTTTTTCTTGGATGGTTTCAGAGGAAAAGGCATGGGTTTCTAAACCCATGGTTCTCTTTCTTTACCATGTTTCCTAGCAACAAAGTCTCTCTTATCATAACGTTGATTCTTTGATTGTGGGTTATCAAGATCAATAGCAGGTTCAATTTCTACATCATTATCATTACTAGGTTGAGCATCATCATGAACATCATCATTAACATTTTCATTAGGTTCATGTTCATTACCAGATTGCGTTTCAGCATCATAAATAGAAATATAATTTGGATTCTCAGGTGTTTCAGCAATAGGTTCACTAGAAGCATGCAAAGTCCTATCATTTTTCTTTTTCTTCCTTTTAGAAGGACTAGGTGCATCTATATTATTTCTCTGAGAATCTTGCTCAATTCTCTTAGGGTGGCCTTCAGGATACAAAGGTTCCTGAGTCATTTTACCGGTTCTAGTAGCCACTCTAACAACATAGTCATTATTCTTACTATTTAATTCCTTGAGGAAATCATTTTGAGCTTTAAGTACTTGTTCCACTTGAGTGGTAACCATAGAAGCATGTTTACTAAGGAGTTTAAGTTCACCTTTAACTCTAGACATATAATCACCCAAGTGTTCAAGTGTATCGGAATTGTATTTCAATTGTCTACAAGTTTTCTTGTTTGACAATAAAATTATCAAACTCTTCTTAGCATTGTCTAGCAGACTTATAGTGAGGAATATCACCTTCATCAAATCTATAGAGAGAATTTACCTTTACTACCTGTGTCGGGTTATCAAGACCATGAGTTTCTTCAATAGGTAATGGATTAAGATCATATGTTTCTTCAACAGGCGGTAAATTAAGACCATGTATTTCTTCAATAGAAGGTAAATTCTTAATATCTTCAGCTTTTATACCTTTTTCTTTCATAGATTTCTATGCCTCTTGCATATCTTCAGGACTGAGAAATAGAACACCTCTCTTCTTCGGAGTTGGTTTAGGAATAGGCTCAGGAATTGGCTCAGGAGCTGGCTCAGGAAGTGTCCAATTATTTTTATTTGTGAACATATTACTCAATAGAATTTCAGCTTCATCCGGTGTTCTTTCCCTGAAAATGTAACCAAAGACAACTATCCGTAATCTCTGGAAGCATCGGTTAGTCCATTATAAAAGATATCAAGTATTTCATTTTTCTTAAGAGGATGATCAGGCAAAGCATTAAGTAATTGGAGAAGCCTCCCCCAAGCTTGTGGGAGAGTCTCTTCTTCAATTTGCACAAAATTGTAAATATCCCTCAAAGCAGCTTGTTTCTTATGAGCAGGGAAATATTTAGCAGAGAAGTTATAAATCATATCCTGGGGACTACGCACACAACCAGGATCAAGAGAATTAAACCATATCTTAGCATCACCCTTTAATGAGAACGAAAATATTTTTAGGATATAAAGATAGCGAGATTTCTCATCATTAGTGAACAGGGTGGCTATATCATTTAATTTAGTAAGATGTGCCACAACAGTTTCAGATTCTTAGCCATGAAAAGGATCAGATTCAACCAAAGTAATTATATCAGGATCAAGAGAATTCATAATCCTTATCAGTAATACAGATAGGTGAAGTAGCAAAAGCAGGGTTAGGTCTCATTCTAGCATTAAGAGATTGTTGCTTCCATTTAGCTAATAACCTCTTGAGCTCGTATCTATCTTTGCAAGCTAAAATATCTAGAGCAGCTTCTTTTTCAAAAACATAACCCTCAGGAACAACATGCGATTCATATTTATTAGGGGTAGAGTCTTCATCATCACTTTCATCAATGTTATCAGTTTCAATAATTTCATTCTCTCTAACCCTAGCAAGTTGTTCATCAAGAAATTCACCAAGTAGCACAGTAGTATCAAGCATAGAAGTAGTTTCATCATAAGTATCATGCATAGCAGAAGTGGCATCATCAATAACATGCGACATATCAGAACGAATAGCAGAAGCAGGTTTAGGTGTCGCAAGCTTACTCAAAACAGAAGGTGAATCAAGTGCAGAGCTAGATAGCAATTCCTTACCTCCCCTCGTAGTTGAAGGATAGATTTTTGTTTTCTCGTCTTTCAAGTTCTTCATAGTGACCAGCAGATATAAATCCCAAGTGACTCAAAGAATGGAGCTATGCTCCCCGGCAGCGGCGCCAAAAATAGTCTTGATAACCCACAAGTATAGGGGATCGCAACAGTTTTCGAGGGTAGAGTATTCAACCCAAATTTATTGATTCGACACAAGGGGAGCCAAAGAATATTCTGAAGTATTCGCAGTTGAGTTGTTAATTCAACCACACCTGGATAACTTAGTATCTGCAGCAAAGTATTTAGTAGCAAAGTAATATAATAGTAATGGTAACGGTAGCAAAGTAATATTTTTGGGTTTTGTAATGATTGTAACAGTAGCAACGGAAAAGTAAATAAGCGAAGAACAATATATGAAAAGCTCGTAGGCATTGGATCGGTGATGGAGAATTACGCCGGATGCGGTTCATCATGTAACAATCATAACATAGGGTGACACAGAACTAGCTCCAATTCATCAATGTAATGTAGGCATGTATTCTGAATATAGTCAAACGTGCTTATGGAAAAGAACTTGCATGACATCTTTTGTCCTACCCTCCCGTGGCAGCGGGGTCCTAATGGAAACTAAGGGATATTAAGGCCTCCTTTTAATAGAGTACAGGAACAAAGCATTAACACATAGTGAATACATGAACTCCTCAAACTATGGTCATCACCGGGAGTGGTCCCGATTATTGTCACTTGGGGTTGCCGGATCATAACACATAGTAGGTGACTATAGACTTGCAAGATAGGATCAAGAACTCACATATATTCATGAAAACATAATAGGTTCAAATCTGAAATCATGGCACTCGGGCCCTAGTGACAAGCATTAAGCATATATAGCAAAGTCATAGCAACATCAATCTCAGAACATAGTGGATACTAGGGATCAAACCCTAACAAAACTAACTCGATTACATGATAGATCTCATCCAACCCATCACCGTCCAGCAAGACTATGATGGAATTACTCACGCACGGCGGTGAGCATCATGAAATTGGTGATGGAGGGAGGTTGGTGATGACGACGGCGACAGATTCCCCTCTCCGGAGCCCCGAACGGTCTCCAGATCAGCCCTCCCGAGAGGTTTTAGGGCTTGGCGGCGGCTCCGTATCGTAAAACGTGATGAATCCTTCTCTATGATTTTTCTCTCCCCGAAAGTGAATATATGGATTTAGAGTTGAGGTCGGTGGAGCATCAGGGGGCCCACGAGGCAGGGGGCACGCCCCCACCCTCGTGGACAGGGTATGGCCCCCCTGACGTGGATTTTTCTTCCAGTATTTTTAATATTTTCCAAAAAGATGTTCCGTGGAGTTTCAGGTCATTCCAAGAACTTTTGTTTCTGCACATAAATAACACCACGGAAAGTCTGCTGAAAACAGCGTCAGTCCGGGTTAGTTCCATTCAAATCATGCAAGTTAGAGTCCAAAACAAGGGCAAAAGTGTTTGGAACAGTAGATACGACGGAGACGTATCAGCTGGCATGCCGGGGGCCTACTTGGGCCGGCGTCCAGGGGAGCAGGGGAGGCCGGAGGCGGACTGACACCTGGTGGGGCGACGGAGCCGCACCGTCGCGAAAGCCGGAGGAGAGGGCCGGAGGGCGAATGGGCAAGGGCATGGGAGGGAGCAGGCCGGCTGGAGCGTGGAGGGGAGGGGACCGAGGGGCGAGGCAAGGGAGGCAGGAGAGGGTCGGCCTGGCCGACGGAGCCGGACCTGATTCAAGGGAAGGCTGAATCGGGGGAGGGAGCAGCTAGGTTAGGAAAGTGGATCGATTGAATCGGCCTTGGAGCAGACGAGCAGTAGGAAGGGGATGCAAAAAAACAAAAAAGAATCGGTGGGAGGGAGACGAGCTGGAGCCCTAGAGCTTCTCGCGCGCATAATCAGACGCCGAGTCGCTCGTGTCTGGTCATGTGCATAGCTGCCGTGGCCTATTTAGATTCTACCATATATATGTTATATGTAGTAAAAAAATGACGATAAATTATTGGGTATTCCAAGGAAGTCCTAGGAATATCGCAATACCGCCATCGCCCCCCACCAAATTTTGATCTAAATCTAAAGGATTTTTGTGGTAGGTTTGATTTAAAAATTTAGCCTTTGACTCCTCCCCCGGCGCAAACATTTATAGTTTATCTTTCGCCCCCAGCAAATCTCATCTAGCTCTGCCACTGTATATATGCCGGGTAGGCCCACTTCAGTACACTGGTATTCATCTATTCTCTATCAGTGAACTTTTTCAAATGCATGAAAATGTCTAAATCTACGAAAAATCCATGGACTTTTTAAAATTCGTATTTAAAAATGCAATAATATTTTGTTGAAAATTTCGAATTTTTCTCATATAGTTGAACTTCTTTTCAAATTTATGAATGGTTTCAAACCCCAAGATGTTTTTTCATATTTTGATTCTTTTTTCAAATGTTTTTTTTCAAAAGTCAACAACTCCATGGTCAATGGTCCACCTGTCACCTGGTTTTCTTTTTAGCGGTAAAGCAAAAGCTTTATTGATCATAAACCACAGAATGTGGGATAAAAATCGAATCATGGGGTTGGACAAGCCACAGGTGGCGCCCCTGATCTAATGAAAGGGAAACTCTAGCAAGTTTGTGTGCCTCTATATTAACTGAACGACTTTCATACATAAAATTGCAGGTAAAGTTAGCTGCTCTAGCTTGAATCTCCTCGATGATAGCCCCATAGCGACCTCTACTGGCATTCTTCAGATCATGTATTGCTTGTTTTGCATCCAACGAGATAACAAAGTTCTGCACTCCCAGATCCTTAGCCAACGCCAAAGCTTCCCGACATGCAATGATTTCCAGTGTGGCTGGATCATGCATACCATATATTAGCGGGGAAGAACTACCCATATAATTCCCTTGGTCGTCCCGGCGGACAGCCTCTGCCGTTGCCGGTGTCAAAACCGGCGGATCTCGGGTAGGGGGTCCCGAACTGTGCGTCTAAGGTCGATGGTAACAGGAGACAAGGGACATGATGTTTACCCAGGTTTGGGCCGTCTCTATGGAGGTAATACCCTACTTCCTGCTTGATTGATCTTGATGAATATGAGTATTACAAGAGTTGATCTACCATGAGATCGTAATGGCTAAACCCTAAAAGCCTAGCCTGTGTGACTATGGTAATGAGTATATCCCTCCGGACTAAGTCCTCCGGTTTATATAGACACCGGGAGGATCTAGGGTTACACAAGGTCGGTTACAAAGAAAGGAATCTACATATTTGGTCGACAAGCTTGCCTTCCACGCCAAGGAGAGTCCCATCCGGACACAGGTGCAATCTTCGGTCTTCACATCTTCACAGCCCATCAGTCCGGCCCATGGCTAACAGGTCAGACGCCCGAGGACCCCTTAGTCCAGGACTCCCTCAGCCGTCCCCCTAGACCGAGCCACGCCTGCATCTACATGTATCTTAGCGAACCCCGGGGGCGGCGCCTTAGGTCGTGTGCTTCCAATCGTTCTTGTTCGTGCACTCGGTTGTGTTGGGGATGGATACTTGATCATATCAAGTTCAGAAATAAACCTCTGGACGAACATGTGAGTAGCCTGCGGACTTTGAAAGATTCCTTCGTGAATCGCCTTCCTCCTTGCTGACCAAATCGCCCAAACCATTACAACCATCTTCACAAAAAGTGCATGCGATAATAGATTCATCATTGTAAAGAGCCACTGTTTGGCTGAAGGTTCTATCGTACCTGCTATTTTATGAACAATCTCTTCCTCTGTCAATGCCCATATGCATCAAGACGTTGTGCATTCCAGCAACGAGTGATGCCAGGAATCCTGTACTCCGCATAGCCCACACACACTCTATTGCGCCATGTTGCGATGGGCACGAACATCGTTTGTTGGTAGCGATTGTTTTGCAAGTCGCCACAAGAACATCCTCACTTTCCCTGGTACTGGAGTGTGCCAGAGTTTCTTCCAATCCCCGCTTTCTCTGTTCGTGGTCGACGACCCTGTGTTTCCTTCCAGCCATGCTTTCCTTTTCTTCCTGATCGAGACCAACATGTTGTATGCAGATCTGGCAGTAAATATCCCCTTCTTCTCAAAATTCCATGCCCAACTATCTTGTATGTTTCTCGTGCATATTGGAATGCTCAGGATTGGCTGAATGTCAATGTGAAGGAACACTTCTTGGAGACGCTGAACATTCCATCTAGCAAATGCGTTCACCTAGCAACCTATCAAAGGTCCACCTATCAACTAGTTGTAGCTGGGCCAGCCCAGCATGTGGTGCGTGTGGGCGGTAGTTTGCCTTACTGGCGCTGGATGCGGCTATGTGCCACCTGCAGCGATTCTTTCCGTAGGGTAGCCTCTAGGGAGCCGCTGCTTGGCTGGCCCAGTAACCGTATGGTGTCACCCATATTTTTAGGTTTCAATTCATATTTGTCTTTATTTATTTGTCTTTGTTTTTACTATACATATATATAAATATATATATAATTACATAATTTTATTAAAAAATATTAATCATCTGTATGAAAAATGTTTGTGACATTTCAAAAACGTTATGCATTAAAAAAATGTATCTGGCATTTAAGAATATATTTCTACAAAGTAAAAAATTGTGCAATTCAAAAATATATCCGTACATTTAAACAAATGTACGTTACATTTGGAAAAATGTTCACGAGTTTTAAGAATGTGTGCATGACAATTTAAAAATAAGTATATACATTGTAAAACATGTTTGCATACTATATTCTTTTTATACCAATAAGAAGTACACGTGACATTTTTTCAAAAAATTCCTAAGATTAATAAATGCTTTTGACGTTTAAAATTGTTTATAAAAATTTAAAATAAATCCCATAGGTTAAAAAATCTTATCTCTATAAAAATGTATGCGCCATTTTGAACAAATATTCATGTGTTCCAATAAAAAGTCCATGATGATTTAAAGAATGTTTATAAAATATAAAAGCATGTTCGTGCAGTTAAAAATTATGTACAACTTGTATTTTGACAATGTTACCGTGTATTCAAGAAGGTGTTCGAATCATGTACTTTTAGCAATTGTACATCATGTATTTGGAAATGTCCAATGTATATCGAAAAATGTTAAACATATGTGCTAAAAAGTGAACATGTGTCAAAAAATAAACCGGTTAAAACCGACAAAGAAACAAAAAGTAAATTGAAGAAAACCGAGGAATATGAAGAAAACCAAGAAAGAAACAACGAAGAAGCAAAAGTATTATGAAGAAAGGAGAAAACAGAAGGAAACCAATTAGAAACAAAGAAAAACACGGTATAACGGAGGAGTAAAGAAAAAAGCAAAAGAAAACAAGTGAAAAGACCATGAAAACCCCAAGGAAAAACGAAAGAAAAGGGAAAAAATGAAAGAGTGAGCGGGGAACTCCTAGTCAGGGCTCACCGCGCCAGGTAGCGAAAGCATCTCCAGCGTTTCCCCTCGGGTGAGCCAGCCCAGCTACGTGACCGAGTAGCTCGCTCGTTCGTAAAAAAACCTCTCACTCGCTCACCAAAGGTACCCACTTCTCGCTCCTAAAAAAAATGTTTACAACCAAGCAAAAAAATCTTAGGAATTCAAAAAAAAGTTCAAGTATTCAATAAATTCATGAATTAAAAAGGGCTTTCCGAATTTTAAAAGTTCACCTAATTCGGATAAAGTTTGAATTTTGATTAGAAGGCCACGAATTTTAAAATAAGTTTGTTGATTTTGGATAAAACAATTCACCAATTTGAAAAAAGATCATCAATTTTGAATTTTTTCATGTGTATTAAAAATGATCATGGATTTGAAAAACGTTCACGGATTCAAAAAGAAAGTTCATCAAATATGGAAAAAAAGTTGACGAATTTGCAAAAAGTTCATGGATTTTGATTTTTTTTTAAATACCATGGATTTGAATATAGTGCCTGCATTTTCATGAAAATCATGAATTTGAAAAATAATTCACGAATTAGAAATTAAAGTTTGCAGCTTCATAAAAGGTTCTTGAATTTGAAAATAGTTTATTGTTTTGAAATGAAATATTCATAAATTTTGAAAAATGTCCACAAATTTAAAGAAATTTTATGAATTTGAAATAGTTCGCGCGTATAAAGAAGAAAAAAAAGGGAAAGAATAACGAGAAAAACCCGGTAAAAATGAAAAAGTAGAAGAAAAAGAAACAGAAATATAACCCAACAAATGAGGGAAAGAAGTAGTCGTCGACACAGAAAGGTTTGCTAAAAAAAGTAGGCACAGAAAGCGAGCAATCCCAGATGGTTACTGCATGTTGGAATGAAACAATGTGGTATCGAGTTTGAATCTCACTTCCGGCAGAATTTTTTGAAGTTTAAAAATAGTAAATAGGCCAAGCCGAGCACGCATGGTGTGTGCGCCCGTCTACATGATAACCTTTGACACGCGCTTTAGGCGTCAAATAGGTGTTGGCGAGTAAGTGACCTACAGCGAGATCACTACTTAAAGGGTACCACTTGTAAACATCATTTTCATCTTCTCGGGGTTTGACAAGTGGTGCACTGCTTGTTCAGCTTTTATCGTAACCTGGTTTTTCTCACTTTTAATTTTTTCATAGATTTGTTTACTCAAAACTTTTTATCTCTTAAACCGTAAGTCCAAAGTCCTGAACAGTTTTCACCATTGTATTTTTTGGGCCGAGTAGATTCTTTGTTAATAGGTTTCGACGAACTTTTTTTCACGAAAAAACCTAGAAAAAATCAGAAGGAAAAAACCGAGCCAAAAGCATTTTTTTGGTTTCCCCCTTTCCGATAGGCACAACACTGCATATCACAGAAGCAAATCTGTGTCTTCACGAGATGTGAATATGTGCTTCTCGCAAAAGAAAAAACACGTGCCTCTCGTGGAAGCAAATCTGTGCCTCCACGAGAAGCAAATATGTTCTTCTTGTGAAAGAAAAAAATAGTTTTTTTTTCTTTTAGGAGATGCACAAATTTGTGCCTCGATGAGAAGCAAAATTTGTTCCTCTCGTAGAAGAAAAAAAACGTGTTTCCCGCTTTTCTCGAGCCGTGTCTGTCGCGAAGCAAATCGATGACTCCCGTGTAAGCAAAAAAAAAAATACACGGTTATTTTCCTTTTCAGAGAGGCACAATTGTGGCTCTCGCAGAAGCAAGTCTATACCTCCTATGGATACAAAAAGACATTTTGTTTCCTTTTTCGATAGGCATAGACGCGCCTTTCAGGAAGCAAACATGTTCCTCCTTGAGAAGTAAATTTGGCGCCACCCGTGAAAGAAAAAAATTGTTTTTTCGCGTAAAAAATATATCAAAATTTCCCTTCAAAACCTAGGGAAAAGCAGGCGAAAACCAAAAAGTTGAAAAACTGGAAAAAAAAGTCATCTAAAACAAAATCCCGAAGGAGTGCCCAACATGCGACACGTGGTGATGGTGTCCTGGATTAGGAGGTGCACACCACGTTGGCTTGTCATTTATGGGCCGGACCAATGACCCATCGACAATTGAAAAATGGGCCATGCAGGGCATGGCCCACGGGTACTCAAGATGGAAACCTCCAAAGACTTGATGTACACTTTAAGTCGTATTCAAATGATTGGCATGTTATCCCTATTTGTAGCCGACATACTTGTAACCCAAAATACCCCTGGTGCCTATATATGCCGAAGGATTTAGTTTGTAGAGGCATAGTCAAATAGGTTAGCAATCAATCATACGATCTCGAGGTAGACCATCCTGTAGTTTATACCCCATCCACAATCAATACAATACAAGTAGGACATAGAGTCTTAGCTCTTCGAGAGGGCCCGAAGCTGGGTAAATACCGTGTCCCTTTACTTTCTATTATCATTGTGCCAAAATCAGCAGTTCGAGATCCGCCGGTTTTAGTGCCGACACGTGGCGGCGCCTGAGAGGGCACCAAATGATATGCTCTCAGCCTACCAAAGTGACCTTTGCAGGGCACCTGCAAGGTGCACCCCTTGATTAGTTCCTCTCACAACGAGATCACTACGAGTGGCAGCAAGTGAATGTGTTGATGGACCGGCCCGATTCGCTCGCTCGTAGGTTATTCCTAATGGAAACTAGTATGAGCAAGACGTAGACGTGGTGACTGGCGCTTAAGGGGAACAACTAATCAAGGAGTACTCCTTGGGGAGACACCGCAAGGGTCACTTTTGATGGGTTGGGAGTGAGCCACTTGGCGGCTTTCAGCCACCGCCACGTGTCGCATGCTGGGCGCTCTTTTCGGATTTTTTTACGTGTTTTCGGCTTTTAGATGATTTTTTTGCTTTTCAGTTTTTTTTAGGTTTTGAACCAAAACAAGTTTTGATTTTTTTTGCGCAAAAAACATGTTTTTTTCCTGGCGAGAGACGTAGATTTCTTTTCGTGAGAGACACAGTTGTACCTGTCTTTTTTATCTTTTTCCGAGAGGCACATATTTACTTCTGTGGAGGTGCAATTCCGCGAGAGACACATATTTGCTTCTGCGAGAGGCACAACTGTGCCTCTTGGAAAAAAGAGGAAAAACTTTTTTTTTCGCGAGAGGCACAAATTTACTTCTCATAGAGGCATAGATTTACTTCCGCGAGATACACAAATTTGCTTCTGCGAGAGGCACAACTATGCCTCTTAAAAAAAGGAGGAATTTTTTTTCCACGAGGGGCACAAATTTACTTCTTATAAAGGCATAGATTTGCTTCTGTGAGAGACACAACTGTGCTCTCCGGAAAGGGAAAAAGTGGAAAAAACTTGCGCTTCATGTTTGGTTTTTTCGTGGAAAAAAAGTTCGTCAAAAGCTACCTACATGGAATCTGATTACGAAGATCTTGAAGCAAGAAATCCAACAATAATAACGGTTCGAGATTTGAGAATAAATGAATCTATGAAAAAGGGAAAATTTTAGGTTGGGACAAATGATGTACATCCAGTATATCACTTGTTGCAACCTGAGAAGGTTTGATGACCTTTACAAAGAGTACTCCTTAATTGATGATTTCGACACTTAAGACGGTGGTTTGGAGCTCTCGCCAGTTTTGGCCCGAACTAAGAGCGTAGCAGATCAGCTTGCAGCATGGGCTTCTCTCTCTGCTTCGTTTGAGTTTCCCCATCCCGTGCCATTCCTTCTTCTTCGGTGGAATCCCAAAAGCGTTTCCTATCCTCGAAGTTTCCCGGAGTATGCACTTGGCATGCCGCAAGCCATGCATGTACTGGACTTGAGCTCAGCCGGTGCGTGGTCAATGGCCAAAGTCCTGGTACGTACACTCATCACTTGTGTGTACCCATGCGTGTTGACGTGGACGGAGACTAATAATTAATCAACAGTTAGCTGAGCTGGTCAACCTCAACGTACGTACGCTGATAGACCAACTAATACTAAGTTCTGTGATTCTGTCGTTTCTTAAACTCATGCCGCTGACTACGAACAGGGGACGACTTAGTCGTTGCGTGCTGGTCAATGTTATGATTATTTTTTCCTAAACTTTACCAAGGTAGGTTCACAGGAAGGGTTGGTTTTTTCAGGTTTGCATATGTCATTGACAAATTAAGTTGTCGCTGATTACGTGAAATAACCTAACCGCACTTTGATTCGTCATTTTAGTCTGCGCTGACTATGTCGTTGATTCATCCTTTTCATTTTTCATTACGCGCTGGTGCAGCTAGGACGTATCGCTGACTTGAACGACTAGAGCGCGTACGTAGTTGGGTGCTGGTAATTTTTTTTTTGGCTTGCAGATCTCACTGACAAATTAATTTGTTGTCCGCTGATTAGGTGAAATGACCTAACCGCACGCTGATTCGTCGTTCTAGTCTACGCTAGCTTAGCTAGCTACGTCGTCGATCCTTCTTCCAAATTCGCCCCGGTGCAGCTGGGACGTACCCGTCGTTTGGTGCTGCCTACAGTTGTATATAAACAGAGGCACTCCATGGATCAAAGCGTCCAACTCAAAATACACCCGCTTTGCTCCAACGTCCAAACTTTGACCTAGCTAGCTAGCTAGTAACTAACTCGACTATCTAGTAGCTAGCCGGCAAGTCGATTCATCATGTCGACGGATCAAGGCGCCGGGCTCAGGCTGGAACGAGCCGCGGACGGGCGGCTAGATCGTCCCCAGAGTCCTCCGAGGCCAGTCAGCGGCGGCGAACGGCGATCAACTATCCATCTCGGTTCCTCGTGCACCAGCACTAGAGGCACCTCTACTGGAGGGACCTAGCGGAACTCCCGAGGAAGGCGGAGGATCAGCTGGTGGTGGGGATAAGCGTGCAAATTGTTGCTGCTCCTGCCGGATAATGTGATGGTCGAAGGGGGGAGATCAATCGATGTTTGATGTCCACCGGGGGCTGACCCAGGGCGGTTTGCCGGGACGAACAGTCTTTGATACTGCGCTGTGCGCTGCTGGGTTTTACCGAAGTGTGGACACCCCTGCTTGCCCCTATGGTGAATCATACTATTGGAAAATATAGCCATCAATTTATGATTTACTTCCTCCGTTCCCAAATAATTGTCTTTCTAGCCATCTTAAATGGATTATAACATACGGATATATGTAGACATGTTTTAGAGTGTAGATTCATTCATTTTGCTTCGTATGTAGTTACTTATTGAAATCTCTAGAAAGACAATTATTTAGGAATGGAGGAAGTACATGCTTTTGAATTTTGATCCATTTGTCTTGTAGTCTGGCATCGTTTGTTTCAGTTTTTCATCAACTTCTTTGGATGTAATACGTATGTTGGGCTTTTGTATTATTCTTGTGCACATCGGTTATTTCTTATTTGTCTCCCGCCAACTATGCTTCTGGCACCGTGAATCAGTTTCAGAAAAATATTAAAAGGCTCATGTGGGTGTCATTGACTCATGACTAGGTGATGAGAAATTTAGTACCATTCCGAAAGTGGAGGAAGTTTTGGACCTTCTTAAAAGGGATGCATTTCCACATGCTATTGAAGCATGAGAACAACAGTCATTCCCGCGCTCTCCGTTTCGTAAACGAGCCGGGCCGAGTGTAAACGTACATGTTCTAGTCAATGCAACCAAAAAACCGATTTATGTGAGTGTCATTGACTCATGACTAGGTGATGAGAAATTTAGTACCATTCCGAAAGTGGAGGAAGTTTTGGACCTCCTTAAAAGGGATGCATTTTCACATGCTATTGAAGCATGAGAACAACAGTCATTCCCGCGCTCTCCGTTTCGTGAACGAGCCGGGCCGAGTGTAAACGTACATATTCTAGTCAATGCAACCAAAAGACCGATTTATAGAAGAGGGTCAGATATTATACTCCAACACTCTCCCTCACGTCTATGCTCCTTTGGAGTTTATGACGTGGTCAGTGGAAGCGGGGGCAGGCCGCAATTATTTATTGTGTTTACTGGGTTTCGAACCCTAAACTTCTTGGTTGTAAGTTTATGCATCTAACCAGTTCACCCGTTAAACCGATTTTTTGGTTGCATTGGTTAGAGCATGTACTTCTACATGAAGCTCAAACCTATGTCATGTGTGCACTTAATTTTTATTGGTTAGAAACAGATAATTAATTCAAAATTAGTTATGAATCATTAATGGACGGAAGTGTTGTGAGCTGGGGAGGGGGGAGGAGGGGGGATGCATGAGGTACTTCGGTCGGTTGTTTCGTGCCCATGGGAAACGAGCTTTGCACGGAGGGTATGGAGGCAGCGACTAAAACAGAGGGGCTTTTCGAGAAGGACGATGAGTTTGAGTAGCAGGTGAGATTAAAATCTGGACGGTTAATGATGGGCTAATCCTACGACAAGGGTGGTCACCGGCGCCAATCCTGGCCGGTCGCCCGGTGCGTAGCAATGCCTTTCTGTTAATTACTCCCTCCGTCCGGAAATACTTGTCATCAAAATGAATAAAAGGGAATGTATCTAGATGTATTTTAGTTTTAGATACATCCTTTTCTATCCATTTTGATGACAAGTATTTTTGGACGGAGGGAGTACATATTTATTTGTTGAAGAGAGCACTTTGTTTCTGTTCTTCTCTGGAGAGCAAACTGATTTTTTTGTCTCTATATATACAATACAAGCCCCAGCGCGCACACACGTATATTGATTTCAACCTTCTATTATCGATGTCTCCAATGGCTGAGTTATGTGCATTGCTGCAGCTGGGTGGGGGAGGCTTTGAACCAACTTGTAAAGGGTCTATCTAGGTCTCAGTCAACTGATACTTCGTGAAGTCTCAATTGGCTAACATTACGTATGTGTCGTTAGGGAGATAGCTCGCGAGGTTAGTCACTGCACCAATGCCTTCGCACGCGGTAAATGGGTGGCGTGTTTTATACTTGAGGCAAATGAAGCCGGTTTTTTCATTGTTTTTACAATTTTTTTCCTGTTTTCTCTTTTTATTTTGATAGGGTTTTCTTCGATTTTATTTGGTTTCTTTTTTCTTCTTCTCCAATTTTTTGTTTGGTTTTTCTTTTTTTCTTCTCCATCTTTTGTTTGGTTTTCTTTCTTCTTCTTCATTTTTGTTTTCTTTTCCTTATGTTTGATTTCGTTTTCACTCTACATTTCCGTATATGTCAAAAATGTTTTTTTAGTAAGTGATCAACATTTTTTGTACACACGTTCAACATTGTTCGAACACTTTTTCAATATTTTTCAAATACTTGTTCAATATTTTTAAATACTTATTCAACATTTTGTAATACTTATTTCAATATTTTTTAATATTTGTTCAACATTTTTAATACTTATTCAACATTTTCAAGTACTCGTTCAACATTTTTCATCCACTCGTTCAACATTTTTAATAATTATTCAACATTTTTCAAACACTTGTTCAAAAATTTTAGTACTTATTCAACATTTTCAAATACCTGTTCAACAATTTTCAAATTCTTGTTCAATATTTTTTTAATACTTACTCAACATTTTCTAGATACTTGTTCAACATTTTTCCAAATGTGTTTTAAAGAGTGTTTATTTATTATATATATATATATATATATATATATATATATATATATATGTGTGTGTGTGTGTGTGTGTGTGTGTGTGTGTGTGTGTGTGTGTGTGTGTGTGTGTGTGTGTGTGTGTGTGTGGAATATTTTTTTAAATATCAATAAAATTACGAAAATAAAGCAAAAAATGAGAACATAAAGCAAAAGAAAACACTCCAGGCGGCTGGCCTCCCACGCGGCTGGGCCGGCCCATCTGGGGCTGCTTTGACGCGAGAGCTAACCCTGGCTCGCTTAAAGCGAGAAATAGTCAAATCACTAATTGAGGAGTACTCCTTCTAAAGTACACTCCCAGCTCCCTAGGTTATGACAAGTGACGCGTTGTATGTGCGCCACTTGTCGCAACCTGGAAGTTTTCCTTTTTTTCATAGATCCATTTATTCAAAATGTTTTATCTCTTAAACATGCGTCCAAATCTCGAACTGTTTACAACATTGGATTCCTTGCATCGAGATCTTTGAAACTAGATCTCATGTTCATAGGTGTTGACGAACCTTCTTTTCATGAAAAACCGGCGAAAAAACCGAACCTGGAGCACGTGTTTTTCCCTTCCGGAAGCCATTTTTTTCCAAAAGATACTTCCACAAAAGTGAAAACGCGTTTTTTTTTTCATTTCCGGGTGGCATGACTGTGCCTCTCGCGGAAGCAAAACCATGCCTCTAGTAGAAGCAAAACCGTGGCACTTAAGGAAAGAAAATAAACGCGCTTTTGCCGCACAATTTTTTTCCATTTTTTTCTTAAAAAGCTAAGAAAGACCGGTACAAAACCGGTAAGTTAAAAACCCGAAAACCCATCTAAAAAGTCAAAAACATGTGCGGAAAAAATAAAAAACAAACTACAGAGGGAGCGCACAGGGCGCGACACGTGGCGGCGGCTGAGAGCGCGCCAAGTGACGCGCTCTCAGCACACCGCAAGTGATCATTGCGAGGCTCTCGAAAGAGTGCTCATCAACTAGTTGCTCTTGAGAAATAGGGGCGTCCTATTTTTACTCCCGTGTCATTGGGTTGTCTGTTGTGGGCCTTTTGTTTGTGTTGAACTATATCTGTTGTGGACTTCACAGTGTCGGGCTGAGGTTGTCCTGCCAGTATCATTCAACACATTTTTACCTTCTTATTTTGAACAAATGAACTATCGAGAGCAACTAATTAACGATTGCTTCTTTGGGAGCCTCCCGATGATCTTTTGGGGTGGGTTGAGAGTGTGCAGGTGTCATGCTCTGTGCGTTTTTCCTCTGGATTTTCTTTTTGTTCACACGTGTTTTTGGCTTTTTAGACGGTTTTTTTTTCTTTTTGGTTTCCCACGGCTCTTTGTTAGCTTTTGGATGGGAAAAAAATTAAATTTTTTTGGCGAGAAAAACACATTTTATTTTTTCCTTTCAAGAGAGGCACGGTTTTGCTTCGATGAGAGGCACGGTTTTGCTTTCGCGAGAGGCACTGCTACCTCTTGAGCATTGCGTTGGTTTTCCCTTGAAGAGGAAAGGGTGATGTAGTAATGTAGCGTAAGAATTTCCCTCAGTTTTTGAGAACCAAGGTATCAATCCAGTAGGAGACCACGCTCAAGTCCCATGCACCTACACAAACAAATAAGAACCTCGCAACCAACGCGATAAAGGGGTTGTCAATCCCTTCACGGTCACTTACGAGCGTGAGATCTGATAGAGATGATAAGATAATATTTTTGGTATTTTTATGATAAAGAGTAAAATTAAGATTGCAAGGTAAACGGTAATATAAATAGCTTGTTGACGGGAGATTAATATAATAAAAAATAGACCCGTGGGCCATAGGTTTCACAAGTGGCTTCTCTCAAGAGCGTAAGTATTACGTTGGGTAAACGAATTACTGTCGAGCAATTGATAGAATTGAGCATAGTTATGAGAATATATAGGTATGATCATGTATATAGGCATCACGTCTGTGACAAGTAGACCGACTCTTGCCTGCATCTACTACTATTACTCCACACATCGACCCCTATCCAGCATGCATCTAGAGTATTAAGTTCATAAGAACAGAGTAACGCTTTAAGCAAGATGACATGATGTAGAGGGACAAACTCATGCAATATGATGGCAACAATACAATACGTGTCGTTTCCCCTGCTATCACTGGGATCGAGCACCGCAAGATTGAACCCAAAGCTAAGTACTTCTCCCATTGCAAGAAAGATCAATCTAGTAGACCAAACCAAACTGATAATTCGAAGAGACTTGCAAAGATAACCAATCACACATAAAAGAATTCAGAGGAGATTCAAATATTGTCCATAGATAATCTTGATCATAAACCCACAATTCATCGGATCTTGACAAACACACCACAAAAAAAGAGTTACATCAAATAGATCTCCAAGAGAATCGAGGAGAATTTTGTATGATATCCAAAGAGAGAGAAGAAGCCATCTAGCTAATAACTATGGAACCGAAGGTCTGAGGTAAACTACTCACAAATCATCAGAGAGGCTATGGTGTTGATGTAGAAGCCCGCCGTTATCACTGCCCCGGCGGAGCGCCGGAAAAGGCCCCAAGATGGGATCTCACGGGTACAGAAGGTTGCGGCGGTGGAAATAGGTTTTTGGCTCCGTGTCTGATGGTTTGGGGGTACGTAGGTATATATAGGAGGAAGAAGTAGGTCGGTGGAGCTACGAGGGGCCCATGAGGGTGGAGGGCGCGCCCAGGGGGGTAGGCGCGCCCCCTGCCTCGTGGCCTCCTCGGTGATTTCTTGACGTCCACTCCAAGTCCTCTGGATCACGTTTGTTCCAAAAATAACTCTCCCGAAGGTTTCATTCCGTTTGGACTCCATTTCTACGAAACACTGAAATAGGCAAAAAAAACAGCAATTTGGGCTAGGCTTCCGGTTAATAGGTTAGTCCCAAAAATAATATAAAAGTGTATAAATAATCCCATTAAACGTCCAAAACATAATAAATAATAGCATGGAACAATAAAAAATTATTGATACGTTGGAGACATATCAAGCATCCCCAAGCTTAATTCCTGCCCGTCCTCGAGTAGGTAAATGATAAAAACAGAATTTTTTATGTGGAATGCTACTCAGCATAATTTTCAATGTAATTCTCTTATTTGTGGTATGAATATTCAGATCTGAAAGATTCAAGATAAAAGTTTAATATTGACATAAAAGTAATAATACTTCAAGCATACTAATAAAGCAATCATGTCTTCTCAAAATAACATGACCAAAGAAAGTTATCCTACAAAATCATATAGTCCGGCTATGCTCTATCTTCACCACACAAAATATTTAAATCATGCACAACCCCGATGACAAGCCAAGCAATTGTTTCATACTTTTGGTGTTCTCAAACTTTTTCAATCTTCACGCAATACATGAGCGTGAGCCATGGATATAGCACTATAGGTGAAATAGAACGGTGGTTGTGGAGAAGACAAAAAGGAGAAGATAGTCTCACATCAACTAGGCGTATCAACGGGCTATGGAGATGCCCATTAATATATATCAATGTGAGTGAGTAGGGATTGCCATGCAACGGATGCACTAGAGCTATAAGTGTATGAAAGCTCAATAATGAAAACTAAGTGGGTGTGCATCCAACTTGCTTGCTCACGAAGACCAAGGGCAATTTGAGGAAGCCCATCATTGGAATATACTAGCCAAGTTCTATAATGAAAAATTCCCACTAGTATATGAAAGTGACAAAACAAGAGACTCTATATCATAAAGATCATGGTGTTATTTTGAAGCACAAGTGTGGAAAAAGGATAGTAGCATTGTCCCTTCTCTCTTTTCTCTCATCATTTTTTTTGGTTGGGCCTTTTCTCTCTTTTTTATGATCTCTTTTTTTTATTTAGTCCGGAGTCTCATCCCGACTTGTGGGGGAATCATAGTCTCCATCATCCTTTCCTCACTTGGGACAATGCTCTAATAATGATGATCATCACACTTTTATTTACTTACAACTCAAGTATTAAAACTCAATATTTAGAACAAAATATGACTCTATATGAATGCCTCCGACGGTGTGCCGGGATATGCAATGAATCAAGAGTGACATGTATGAAGATAATGAACGATGGCTTTGCCACAAATACGATGTCAACTACATGATCACGCAAAGCAATATGACAATGATGGAGCGTGTCATAGTAAACGGAACGGTGGTAAGTTGCATGGCAATATATCTCGGAATGGCTATGGAAATGCCATGATAGGTAGGTATGGTGGCTGTAGGAAGGTATATGGTGGGTGTATGATACCGGCGAGAAGTGCGCGGTATTAGAGAGGCTAGCAATGGTGGAAGGATAAGAGTGCATATAATCCATGGACTCAACATTAGTCATAAAGGACTCATATACTTGTTGCAAAAATCTATTAGTTATCAAAACAAAGTATTACGCGCATGCTCGTAGGGGGATAGATTGGTAGGAAAAGACCATCGCTCGTCCTCGACCGCCACTCATAAGGAAGACAATCAATAAATAAATCATGCTCCGACTTCATCACATAATGGTTGACCACACGTGCATGCTACGGGAATCACAAACATTAACACAAGTATTTCTCAAATTCATAACCACTCAACTAGCATGACGCTAATATCACCATCTTCATATCTCAAAACAATTATCAAGCATCCAACTTCTCTTAGTATTCAACGCACTTATAAGAATTTTTTTACTAATCTTGGATGCCTATCATATTAGGACTAATTTCACTATTAAAGAAAAGTAACATGCTGTTTTGTAGGACTCTCAAAATAATATAAGTGAAGCATGAGAGAACAATAGTTTCTGTAAAACAAACCACCGCTGTGCTCAAAAAGATATAAGTGAAGCACTAGAGCAAAAACTATATAGCTCAAAAGATATAAGTGAAGCACATAGAGTATTCTAATAAATTCCGAATCATGTGTGTCTCTCTCAAAAGTGTATTCAGCGAGGGTGATTGTGGTAAACTAAAAGCAAAGACTCAAATCATAAAAGACGCTCCAAGCAAAACACTTATCATGTGGTGAATAAAAATATAGCTCCAAGTAAAGTTACCGGTGGGCCGAAGGCGAAAAGAGGGGATGCCTTCCAGGGCATCCCCAAGCTTTGGCTTTTTGGTGTCCTTAGATTTACCTTGGGGTGCCTTGGGAATCCCCAAGCTTAGGCTCTTGCCACTCCTTGTTCCATAATCCATCAAATCTTCACCCAAAACTTGAAAACTTCACAACACAAAACTTAACAGAAAATCTCGTGAGCTCCGTTAGCGAAAGAAAACAAAACACCACTTCAAAGTACTGTATTAAAATCATTCTTTATTTATATTGGTGTTAAACTTACTGTATTCCAACTTCTCTATGGTTTATAAACTATTTTACTAGCCATAGATTCATCAAAATAAGCAAACAACACACGAAAAACAGAATCTGTCAAAAACAGAACAGTCTGTAGTAATCTGTAGGTAACGTAAACTTCTGGAACTCTAAAAATTCTACCAAAATAGGAAGACCTAAATAATTTGTTTATTGATCTTCTGCAATTGGATTTAGTATTATCTCACGTTCTGGTGATTTTTAACAATTGTTTTTGTGAACAGAAAGTTTCTGGAATTTTCAGCAAGATCAAATAACTATCATCCAAGAAGATCCTATAGCTTTAACTTGGCACAAACACAAATTAAAACACAAAAACAAATCTAACCAAATATATTGGGTTGTCTCCCAACAAGCACTTTTCTTTAAAGCCTTTTTGCTTGGCATTGATAATTTTAATGATGCTCACATGAAAAGACAAGAATTGAAGCACAAAAGGAGCATCATATATCATGTGACAAACACATCTAAGTCTAACATACTTCCTATGCATAGGCATTTTATAAGAAAACAAACTATCATAGCAAGCAAAAATTAGCATATGCAAGGAAGAAGAAAGAGATGATAGCAATCTCAACATGACGAGAGGTAATTTAGTAACATGAAAATTTCTACAACCATATTTTATTCTCTCATAATAATTACATGTAGGATAATAGGAAAATTCAAAAAAATAGCTATCACATAACATATTCTCAACACGATCCACATGCATGCAAAGTTGACACTCTTCCAAAATAGTGGGATTATCATAAACTAAAGTCATGACCTCTCCAAACTCACTTTTATCAAAAATACCATAAGATTGAACATTCTCCAAATATGTGGGATCTAAAGTTGAAACTCTTCCAAACCCACTTTCAATATTATTGCAAACACTATTATCAATCTCATATTCATCATGGGGCTTAAATAAATTTTCAAGATCATAAGAAGAATCACCCCAATCATGATCATTGCAACAAGTAGTAGACATAGCAAAACTAGCATCCCCAAGCTTAGGGTTTTGCATATTATTAGAACAATTGACAATAAGAGAATTTATAGTAAAATCATTGCAATCATCATTTTTATTCAAGGAGCTCTCATGAATCTCTTCATAAATTTCTTCATCACAATTTTCAGATTCATGAATTTCAAGCAAAACTTCATAAAGATAATCTAGTGCACAAAACTCACTAGCAATTGGTTCATCATAATTGGATCTCTTAAAGAGTGTCGGATTTCGGGTTCCGGCAGACCCTTGAGGTTCGAACACTGGGGTGCGCGCGGAGATCTCGCCCTCTACCTACCTGCACCCCGCCGCCTCGCTAGGATCTAAGCTATCAAAAGAACAACACAAGAGACACGAGGTTTATAATAGTTCGGGCCACCATTGTGGTGTAATACTCTACTCTAGTTTGTGGTGTGGTGGATTGCCTCTTGGGCTGATGGTGACGAACAATACAGGGAAGAACAGCCTCGCGAGGGTATGTTCTTGGCTGGGGCGATGAACTGCTAGGAGGAGTTCAGTCGCCCTTCTCTCTCTCTCTTTCCTTGGATCCAGATTGGTTGGATTCCAGTCCCCCTACTCTGTGGGTGGCTAGTCCTATTTATAGGCAAAGGCCCTGGGCCTCTTCCCAAATATTGAGCGGGAAGGGCGCCAACAATTGGCCATTTTGAAGGGGAACATCTGGTACATTTATCCTGACTAAAGTTGGTCCTCGCCTGTCAAAGGCTCTAGTGGTGACGCCTGCTTGGGCTCCACAATGACCTCCTTCCTGCCGTTGGGCTGGTCTTGGTCTTGTTGTACCGAGACGGATGCCTTTGCTTGATGCTCTCGCCTGCACTTGCTCCCTTTGCACCAAAGAGGAAAGGAGGACACTGCGCGGGCTGGCACCCGCCTGGCACCCTTTGTCGTCATGGCTTGCGTCATGGGCACCTCGTGAGGTACCCCGCCTTGATCTCTCTGCCTTCTCGCGAGCCAGCCTGATGATGCCGTGCCTGAGGAAGCTCCTTGTCGTCCGCCCCGTGAGGCTTGGCCCCTCGCGAGGGTCTTGAGCTTGTGTTGATGAAGATGGGCCGTGCTGGGCCCCCTTTGAGCCACGCCGCAGGCCGCAGGCAGGCAAGTCTGGGGACCCCCGTTCCCAGAACGCCAACAGTAGCCCCCGGGCCCAAGGCGCGCCCGGGCTTGGCTGAGCAGAGAAGCGAAGGGGCAAGTGCGAAGCACCGCGGGCCTTAATAGCATGCAGCCTTGGGCGCCGCGTGGCGGTTGATTGGACGTGGGCGACACTGTTCCCCCACGCCTCCTTATTTTGTGCCGTGCTAGGCGGACTCGTAGTCGCACACAGCCGCTCCTCTTTCCGTTGCTCGACCGTCCCCTGTTCTTCCTCCTCTCGAACTCCAGCATCTGCTCCCAATCCAATCTTGAACCTTCTCCCCCCTTCCATTACCATGGCTCCGACGAAGAAGGGAAGAGGGAAGAAACCCATGCCTCCGCCTCGCTCACCGTCGGCGGCGGCCCCCGCCGTTGATCGGTCGATCATACTCAATCGAGAGGGCTTGGGCAAGGTCAGCTCGGCTCTGGCCACCATCTTCAACGAATGCGGGAGGAAGACGGCCTGGCCCGCGTCCCACTTCTCCATCGACAGGATAGTCACTGAGGTCCGGTATTTTGCCGACGCCCTACAGGCGGGACTGGTTCCCCCCTTTTCCAATTTCTTCAACGCTGTGCTCTCCCACTATCAGATCCATATGATGCATCTGGGTCCCGAATCCATCACTCTTCTTGTGGTCTTCGCCTTTGTTTGCGAGGCAATGATGGGCATCTCTCCCTCAGTTGCCTTGCTGCGCCACTTCTTCTCTCTGCGCCTTGTCGACCCCACCCAATGCTCGGGGTGCGTGAGCTTCATTGCTGCTCCTGAAACAGCGGCTTCAGGGATCGATTTCAGCCTTCCTCCGCCCGGCGCTTTGGGTTCATGGCGATGGCTGTACGTGGATGTAGGGGTGCCCAGCCCCCTGCTGTTGGAGCCATCTTCACCCGCCGTCCCCAATTCTGGCTGGGGCCAGGAGACGCTCACGAGTTCCCGGTTCGTTTTCGTCTGGCGCCGCTTCGCGTTCTTGAGGACGCTTGGCGTGACGGCGCCCAAGGTGGTGAAGGAGTTCCTGCTATGCCGTGTTGCTCCTCTCCAATGTCACTCTCGCCGGATGTGGGCCTTCAGCGGGCGTGAGGACCGTATGAGGCTCCAGGAAGAGGACCTGACGCCTGAAGCGCTGAGGAAAGTGCTCTTGGTCTTGACCGGGGACCCCACCCCTGGCAGCATCCGGCAAGGGGGGGCCTTGCTGTACCTCTGCCCAAACAGGGGCGACTTTGTGAATCAGATGCCCGTCCTCGATGAATGGGGGCTGCGTCCTGCTGGCCTTCGGGGGCCTCGCGAGAACCCAGTGGTGGTGGCCGCCCTTCCAGTCGGCCACGGCGGCCCTTCCTCAAGTGGCAGAGCAGGGAGGCATGGACCGCCGGAGGCCGAGGGGACCCCCGCCGGGGTGACGGCGCGGGGTGGCGCCCTTGAGGGTGCAGCTCCTGAGGCCCGCGCTGCCGCGGCTGAGGGTGGCGAGCAGCTGCCCGCAGCGCCCGCGGCTGAGGCCCCAGCTACTCTTCTTGGCGAGGTGACCGGCGGCATGCATCAGGTAGATGCCCCTGACGCGGGTCGCCTTGACGCTTCTTCCTCGTCGCAGGCCGATCCCTGCGCTCAACTCTTGGATCTCTTCTGTGTGGACTTTGAGGCCCTACGGAAGAGAAGGGAGGCCCTGGGTGACGATTGCCCTTGTCGCTTGCTGAAGCGTAGGAAGTAGTTCGCCACCGATGAGTAAGCCTTCCCCTTTCCTAGCTCCTGGTCCTTCCGTTGCTTTTACTGATCCTTGCTCCGCAGGGCCCTTCCCGCTGAGTTCACGGAGATGGCTGAGGAGCCATCCCCCGTGGTTCCGCCCTCTCCACCGTCTTCGAGCACTCCGAGCAGCAGAGCCCTTGTGGTGAGGCCGGTCGGAGAGGCGAACTGTCTTGAGGCCCATCGCGGCCCTGCGCGCCTCACGACCCTCCTTCGCGAGCCTTCTCGTGGCATAGCCAGCCTGCCGTGGGCTTCTCGTCTGGTCGTGGACCGTGATTGGCTGAGGTCCTCCCTGCGCTCTTCTTTTGGGGATGGGCTGGTTCTAGGCCGGGCTTCTGGCGAGGCGTGCCCGGCCGTCGCGAGGGCGCCAGCCCCCAGCCCCCTGCCCGGAGGGGGAGTGCTGATTCATGGCTCCCGGCGCTCGCTTGGGGCGGACGATGGTGTAGAAGACGTACTCGAGCACGCCCGGGAGCGTCGCGCTCTTCGCCAAGGGTTTCTTCGGAGGGCGGCTGGCGCGGTGAGCCTGCTTGGTGAAGAGCTCGCTGATGAAGATGCGCGCCTCGAGGCCGAGGGCCTGCGCCTGGCTGCAGAGAGGCGCGAGCTGAAGGCGGCTATTGTCCTCGCGCGCCACCAGCGTGATCTTGACAATGGGGAGGCCAAGGCGTCGCTGGCGGCCTCCTGGGAGGTCCGTTCTCGGGCGGTCGAGGAGGCCCGGGAAGCCGACCGGCGGCGAGAGGCGGTGGAGGAGCGGGCGCGGGAACTTCTGGCCCGGTGCCGCTTACTGGAGGAGCAGGTGGAGCTGCGCGAGACGGCCCTTGCGTCGATGAAGGTGGCCTCAGGCGACCCAGTGGAGCTCCAGAAGCGCGAGGAGGCGCTGACGCTGGAAGCCGCCGAACGCGCACGTGAGTATGAACGCCTGGATACAAGGGAGCGCTTGGTGACGCAGGCGGAGGATGATGTCGCTGCGCGGGAAGCCCGTGTCCTGGAGGAGGTCGGACGTCGGGTGGCGACGGCGCGCTTGAACCTCGAGCGCGAGTTCGAGGAGAGGCTGGGGTTGATCCGGGCCGAGGCTGAAGGTAGAACTGCTGCCTTGAGGGTCAAGCTGGAGGAAGCGACGCGGCGGGCCGATGCTTCTCGGGCCGCCCTTGAGGTGGCGTAGGAGGAGTCAACTACCTCCCGTGCCGAGGTGCTTCTTCTTCGCCAACGGGTTGACGATGTTGAGGCCGTCACGCGACAGAACACGGACGAGATACGCCAGCGGCGGATCCTGGAGCATGAGCACGGCCCCATGCTCACCATGCTCCGGGAGAGAGCCAACACAGCCCTGGGTAACATCTGTGAGGCGGCCGTTGGCGAGCCGCACGCAGTTAACTACGCCGGCAACCTTCAATTCTTCACCGACGTGGTGACGCAGCTGGGCCTTGATGCGGTCGAGGCCGACAGGTTGGTGGAGGAGAAGAGCGCCCTGCTCGGGCGCGCCTTTTCTCGCGTCTTCAGCCATCTCCGGAATATGGACCCCCACTTCGACTTCGACGCCGCCATCGCCCCAGTACCCCAAGCCGTCCGGGACGACCTGGCGCACTGGGTGGAAGACAACATGGACGCTCTCATCAGGGCCTTCGTTTCAGATAACGATGGCGTGATCGTGGCTGCTGATGAGGGCGGCGTGGTGAACGGCCCTGACGCCGCTGATGGCAACGCAGAGAGCGACGGCGAGGCCAGCGATGCCAGCGGCAGTTCGGGAGGTGCTCCTGAGCATGCATTGGGGGATTTATCCGACTGATTACGCATCTTTCCTGTTTCCTTACCCTGCACGAATAGAACTCAGGTTTTGGCCTGATGGTTGTAAGAGCATTTTGGGAGGGGGAGCCCCTCATGTAAAACTTTGTGTTCAACGTATTAGTAGATGCTATATCACCCGTACGCCCGCTCCAAGTGGCGGGCTAAGCGACGAGCTGGCTGGCTAGTTTACCTTCGTCCCGTGTTGGCTCTGAGATAGCCTGTGGAAGGCTGTGCTGTCCCGAGTGCCTCCTGATCGAACCCATAGGATCTGCAGTAAAAACCTCCTGAGAGGATGTGGCGGCGGCAGTCTGGGCTGCACGCAAGCTAGGCCAAACCCGGCTCGCGAGGGGCTCACGAGGGGAGGCAGCTGAGGCAAAGCGAATCGAACGAGCGAGATTGCTCGAACAAGACTAAGCACCCCTTCCCCAAACACACGCAAATCTCAAATTCGAATCCAACTTAAATCCAGCGGGAAAGTGACAACCAAAGGGAAAAGCAATGAAAGCAGAAAAAGGTCGCGTCCGGCACCTAGTCTAGTCTTGGACGTCTTCTCACCAGTGCGGAGCTAAGTGCTACCACTGGGCATGGGAGGGAACCCCAGGGCCTGAGGCCGGCACCCCTGAGACTCCGGGGTGTGTACAGCCCCACTCATTATTACGTGAGAGTGTCACGGGGCGGCGAGCTTCACAGGCACTGGGCCTTCTTCACAGGTACCGGCCTTGCTTCATATCGCCAGGGCGAGGCCCGCCTTGCGCCACACTCTAGTGCCATCAACGAATCGAAACTAGGATGCCGCCGATGGGGTAGAGCGGTCGCCAGCAGTTCCCCCGACGACCACGAGTCCTCTGCCAGGGGCAGGCCCTAAGGCACCTCCCCAGCAGAGGGCCTACCTCCTGAGAACGCCTTGCTCCGAACGCCGCGGTGGTGATGCCGGATCTCGGCCCCTCTCCTGCAGCCCCCGACACCCTCCTCCTGAGGGGTAGGAGACTGCGGGAGCGGGGCAGCCTCTTGCTGTGGCGACCTGCATCTCCTGCGATCCATGATTAGCATATGCCTGCTCCTGAGGAATTAGCGGTACCCGATAATCGTCGCTTCCAGCATGGCCGGCAGGGCCTTCCCGAGGCTCCTGGAAGAGCTCAGCTTCTGGTGCTTCGTCCCCCCAGCTTGGGCTGAGGAGCGAGCCTTGTTCGCCCTCGTGCGGGTGTCCTTGGTCCAACATGTGGGGCACGTATTCTTCTGGGGCCGTCATCCCGAAGGCCGCGCCATAGTGCTCCGCGTGCCATGCAGCTCTGCTTGAGGCGCCCGCTTGGGGGTGGTAGCGCGGCGGCCCGCTGGGGCCGTGGGTCGCGACGAGTCCTTCTTCGCTGGCCGTGAGCGGAGGCAGCGCTGCTGCTGGCCCGGCGCTGACAGCCTCGCTAGTGTTGGAGTAGCCTTGGAGCCCGCGGGCGCGCGTGGAGCTTCCGCGTGGGCCGCCCTGGACCTGAGGGGGGAGCTGGGTGCAGAAGGGATGAGCCCTCGAGGCGGCGAAGCCCAGGAGCTCAGCCACCCGCTCCAGCAACACGTCGCGGCCGCCCTCCAACAGCCTGCACTGCAGTAGCTCTCGGGCCATCGTGAGCGCGGCCCTTGAGTTCGCCTGCTCCCGACGGGTGTACGGCGTCGTGGCCGCGGCGTGGTTGGTGGCCCTTGCTGCTGACCGCGCCTGCCGCGGCGTGAGAGCGGTCGATGATCGTCGCGTCGCCGCGGCCCGCAGCGCTTGCGGACCGTGAGCTGCCTGGGGCATGGGGTCGCCGAGGCGAAGCTCTGCGTGGGCAGGCCAAGCCGCCAGTGGATCGGGGTTGCCCGCTTGGTTGCCGGACATGATGATGACGATGCGATGGGACACGAAGTGGCAGAAGGTGGATCCCGGTGCACCCCTACCTGGCGCGCCAAATGTCGGATTTCGGGTTCCGGCAGACCCTTGAGGTTCGAACACTGGGGTGCGCGCGGAGATCTCACCCTCTACCTATCTGCACCCCGCCGCCTCGCTAGGATCTAAGCTATCAAAAGAACAGCACAAGAGACACGAGGTTTATACTAGTTCGGGCCACCATTGTGGTGTAATACCCTACTCTAGTTTGTGGTGTGGTGGATTGCCTCTTGGGCTGATGGTGACGAACAATACAAGGAAGAACAGCCTCGCGAGGGTCTGTTCTTGGCTGGGGCGATGACTGCTAGGAGGAGTTCAGTCGCCCTTCTCTCTCTCTCTCTCTCTCTCTCTCTCTCTCTCTCTCTCTCTCTCTCTCTCTCCTTGGAACCAGATTGGTTGGATTCCAGTCCCCCTACTCTGTGGGTGGCTAGTCCTATTTATAGGCAAAGGCCCTGGGCCTCTTCCCAAATATTGAGCGGGAAGGGTGCCAACAATTGGCCATTTTGAAGGGGAACATCTGGTACACTTATCCTTACTAAAGTTGGTCCTCGCTGTCAAAGGCTCTGTGGTGGTGGCCTTTGCTTGGGCTCCACAATGACCTCCTTCCTGCCGTTGGGCTGGTCTTGGTCTTGTTGCAGAAGCGGATGCCTTTGCTTGATGCTCTCGCTGCGCTTGCTCCCTTTGCACCAAAGAGGAAAGGAGGACAACTTGGCGGGCTGGCACCCGCCTAAGCGCCCTTGGTCGTCATGGCTTGCGTCATGGGCACCTTGTGAGGTACCCGCCTTGATCTCTCCGCCTCCTCATGAGCCAGCCTGATGAGGCCGTGCACGAGGAAGCTCCTTGTCGTCCGCCCATGACGCTTGGCCCCTCGCGAGGGTCTTGGCGTGTGTTGATGAAGATGGGCCGTGCTGGGCCCCCTTTGAGCCACGCCGCAGGCCGCAGGCAGGCAAGTCTGGGGACCCCCGTTCCCAGAACGCCGACAAAGAGATTAGCAAGTGGGTGAGGATCCATAAACTTTTAGCAAGCAAAGATGCAAGCAAAAAGAAGGTACATGATAACACAAATCGAACGGAAGGAGGGCGAAGAAAAGGGCAAATAAAACAGCAAAGGTGAAGTGGGGGAGAGGAAAACGAGAGGCAAATGGCAAATAATGTTATGCGAGGGATAAGAGTTTGTGATGGGTACTTGGTATGTCTTGACTTGTGCGTAGACTCCCCGGCAACGGCGCCAGAAATCCTTCTTGCTACCTCTTGAGCACTGCGTTGGTTTTCCCTTGAAGAGGAAAGGGTGATGCAGTAAAGTAGCGTAAGTATTTCCCTCAGTTTTTGAGAACCAAGGTATCAATCCAGTAGGACACCACGCTCAAGTCCCACGCACCTACACAAACAAATAAGAACCTCGCAACCAACGTGATAAAGGGGTTGTCAATCTCTTCACAGTCACTTACGAGAGTGAGATCTGATAGAGATGATAAGATAATATTTTTGGTATTTTTATGATAAAGAGTAAAAGTAAAGATTGCAAGGTAAATGGTAATAGAAATAGCTTGTTGACGGGAGATTAATATAATGGAAAATAGACCCAGGGCCATAGGTTTCACTAGTGGCTTCTCTGAAGAGCATAAGTATTACGGTGGGTAAACGAATTACTGTCGAGCATTTGATAGAATTGAGCATAGTTATGAGAATATCTAGGTATGATCATGTATATAGGCATCAGTCCATGATAAGTAGACCGACTCCTGCCTGCATCTACTACTATTACTCCACGCATCGACCGCTATCCAGCATGCATCTAGAGTATTAAGTTCATAAGAACAAAGTAATGCTTTAAGCAAGATGACATGATGTAGAATGATAAACTCATGCAATATGATATAAACCCCATCTTTTTATCCTCGATGGCAACAATACAATACATGTCGTTTCCCTAGCACATCCCGGGATCGAGCACATAAGATTGAACCCAAAGCTAAGCACTTCTCCTATTGCAAGAAAGATCAATATAGTAGGCCCAACCAAACTGATAATTGGAAGAGACTTGCAAAGATAACCAATCATACATAAAAGAATTCAGAGGAGATTCAAATATTGTTCATAGATAATCTTGATCATAAACCCACAATTCATCGGATCTCGACAAACACACAGCAAAAAGAAGAGTTACATCAAATAGATCTCCAAGAGAATCGAGGAGAACTTTGTATTGAGATCCAAAGAGAGAGAAGAAGCCATCTAGCTAATAACTATGGACCCGAAGGTCTGAGGTAAACTACTCACACATCATCGGAGATGCTATGGTGTTGATGTAGAAGCCATCTGTGATCAATGCCCCCTTCGGCTGAGCACCGGAAAAGGCCTCAAGATGGGATCTCACGGGTACAGAAGGTTGCGGCGTTGGAAATAGGGTTTTGGCCCTGTCTGATGGTTTGGGGGTACGTAGGTATATATAGGGGGAAGAAGTAGGTCGGTGGAGCTACGAGGGGCCCACGAGGGTGGAGGGCGCGCCCAGGGGGGTAGGCGCGCCCCCTGCCTCGTGGCCTCCTCGGTGATTTCTTGACGTCCACTCCAAGTCCTCTGGATCACGTTTGTTCCAAAAATAACTCTCCCGAAGGTTTCATTCCGTTTGGACTCCATTTGATATTTCTTTCCTGCGAAACACTGAAATAGGCAAAAACACAACAATTTGGGCTGGGCCTCCGGTTAATAGGTTAGTCCCAAAAATAATATAAAAGTGTATAAATAAGCCCATTAAACATCCAAAATAGAATAAATAATAGCATGGAAAAATCAAAAATTATAGATACATTGGAGACGTATCAGGCACGGGCGTGCCTCTCAGAAACGAAAAAACACGTTTTTTTCTTCCACGAGAGGCATAGTTTTGCTTTCGCAAGAGACACGGCCGTGGCTCTCGTAAACGAAAAAAACACGCTTTTTTCCTACGAGAGGCACGGTTTTGCTTTCACGAGAGGCATGGCCTTGCCTCTCGGAAAAGAAATAAACACGTTCTTTTTTCTTTTTTCCTTTCGCGAGAGACACGGTTTTGCTTCTGCGAGAGGCATGGTTTTGCTTTCACAAGAGGCATGGTTTTTCTTTCGCGAGAGGCACGGACGTGCCTCTTAGAAACAAAAAAAACACGTTTTTTTCTTCCATGAGAGACACGGTTTTGCTTTCGCAAGGGGCACGACCGTGGCTCTCGTAAACGTAAAAAACGCATTTTTTTCCTGCGAGAGGCACGGTTTTGCTTGTGCGAGAGGCATGTTTCTACTTTCGCGAGAGGCATGGCCTTGCCTCTCAGAAAAGAAATCAACGTGTTCTCTTTTATTTCTTCCTTTTGCGAGAGACACACTTTTGCTTTCGCGAGAGGCATGGTTTTGCTTTCGCAAGAGGCACGGCCGTGCCTCTCCGAAAAAACGTGCTCTCGGTTTGTTTTTTCGTCCAGTTTTTTTGTGATTTTTTCCGTCAAAACCTATCAACATGGGATCTTGTTTTGAAGATCTCGATGCGAGGAATCAAATGGTGAAAACGGTTTAAGATTCGGACGCACAGTTTAAGAGACAAAACGTTTTGAATAAACAGATCAACGAAAAAAAGGAAAACTCCCGGGTTGCAACAAGTGGCGCCACTTGTCGCATTCTAGGGAGTGGGAGTGATCTTTGGAAGGAGTACTCCTTAATTAGTGATTTCACGAACTATCTTTCTATCCCGTGATGCGTCCCTCCTTGCATGCCTATGTTTGGAAACAATGACGTCTATCTTTGGTAAGAACACAAAGGATGAAGAGAGTGGGACCACATTCTACTCATATAAGAAAACAAGAGGAAGATTAAAATATTGTAGAGAGAAAATGGTGAATGGGTAAAAAACTAACTAAAAAATGATGAAACTACATTTGTTAAAAAATTAACATAATATGATATTTTCACCTTCAAATTTGATACGTCCATTTTGCATCATGTTTCCAACTGATATTTATAATGTTTTTATCATTATAATACTCTGTGGAGCAATTCTAATGCCTTTCTCTCTTAATTTGCAAGACTGATATGAAGAGGGGAATTGCCGGCAGCTGGAACTGTGGACTTGAAAAAGCCATGTCAGAGATACCTATTCTGCACTTCTCCAAATGAGTTGAAACTTCACGGAGAATTATTTTGAAATAAATAAAAAATATTGGTGAAAAGAAATACAAGAGGGGGCCACCCAAGTGCACACTAGGCACCAGGGCGCGCCCTGGTGGCTTTTGGGGCCCCTGGCCAGCCTCTGGTGCCCATCTTCTGGTATATAAACCCATTTGTCCTAGAAAAATCAAGGAGAGGACTTTCGGGACGAAGCGCCGCCGTCTCGAGGCAGAACCCGGGCAAGAGCACTTTTTCTCTCCGACGTAGCAATTCCGCCAGGGATACTTCCATCCGGGAGGGGGAAATCGAAGCCATTAACAACACCAACAACCCTCTCACTATGGGAGGACCAATCTTCATCAACATCTTCACCAGCACCATCTCATCTCAAACCCTAGTTCATCTCTTGTATTCAGTGTTTGTATCAAAACCTCGGATTTGCACATGTGGGTTGCTAGTAGTGTTGATTACATTTTGTAGTTGATGCTAGTTGGTTTATTTGATGGAAGATTAATTGTTTAGATCCTTGATGCTATTCAATACCCCTCTTATCTTGGACATGAACATGATTTATGAGTAGTTACTTTTGTTCTTGAGGACATGGGAGAAGTCTTGTCATAGGTAAACATGTGAATTTGGTATTCGTTCGATAGTTTGATGATACGTACGTTGTTGCTTCCTTTAGTGGTGTCATGTGAACATCGACTACATGACACTTCACCATATTTGGGCCTAAGGGAATGCATTGTGGAGTAGTAATTAGATGATGGGTTGCTAGAGTGACAGAAGCTTAAACCCTTGTTTATGATCTATTCCGTAAGGGGCTGATTTGGATCCATATGTTTCATGATATGGTTAGATTTATGTGGATGAAGTTCATGGATTATTTAAGATTGCAGGTTTATCTGAAGACGGAGTTAAGAAGAAGAATTTCCCTTTATCTTTGGGGGGGAAAGGCATTGACATGGTATAGGCTATGTGATGATATTGGAATGTGGGATTGAAACAGATTTAAATTGGAATTCCATCAAGAACGTTTTATCCTATGCATCCGGTCATCGTGATCGGAATTTTATATATAATTTTTGGCCTCATGAAGGAGAAAGCATCGCTCAAGCTTGGGGGAGGCTTAAGTACATGATGTACACATGCCACAATCATGAGCTCTCAAGAGAAGTTACCTTACATAACTTTTACGCTCGGCTTTCTCGTAATGATCAAACCATGCTTGATTCTTCTTCTACGGGTTCCTTTATGATGAAAACTATTGAATTTAGATGGGAACTTCTAGAAAGAATTAAATGCGACTCTGAAGATTGGAAACTCGACAAAGGCAAAGAGTTGGGTATACTTAAGATTGATTGTGTTAAATCTTTTATGAATACCCATGCTTTTCATAAGTTTAGCACTAAATATGGAGTTGACTCTGAGATAGTAGCTTCCTTTTGTGAATCACTTGCTACTCATGTTGATCTCCCTAAGGAGAAGTGGTTTAAATATCATGCCCCTATTAAAGAAAAGATTGAGGAACCCATTATTGTCAGGACCCCGATTCCAAGTCACATCGATCCAGCCGGTAACACCCCATATCACTTTGCGGCCTCACGCACGGTAACCCGACGGGTGTCGCCTTACCATGGCCCGGGACCGTTTGCGCCTTTTGGCTCAGGTATATGATTGTGTCGCTAGCATCCATATGACCGAGAACCCGGGCCGACATGGCTAGTCGTGAACCCAAAGCGGCGCTAACCCATGGGGACAGGCATACATGAATCAACTTCGAGCATGTCGGTCAACAACGTGTGAATCCGGGCTGTAGCACTGGGCTAACAGGACTCCGGTAACCCGGGCTGTAGCAGGCTAGGCAGGACTCCGGATGTCACCGCGTGACATTTCCCGAAGAGACAGAACATAGGAACGAAGTGAAACACATGGCTGGCGATCAAGTGTCCAAAGCAAGTAGTCTTTGGGCTAGCAGGACTCCGGTGAACCGGGCTGTAGCGGACTACTATCGCTCAGGAACACTAGACTACATTTCCCCATATGAGAGACTGCCAAGGATAAACAACTAGATTGTCGGATCCCACTCATACCAAGCACTTCAATCATACACACAATATGCCCGATATGAGTACATACAACATGGCATCACAACAAAACTCTACAACTCAAAGTACTTTATTTAGGAGGCTCCAAGGAGCCATACATAACATGTTCATACAGATAGGGGTCACATGACCCGACACTCAAGTCATAAAAGCATACAAGCACATGCGGAAGCAAACTAGTCTGAGTACAGAGACTAAAAAGAAAGAAGGCTTGACGAAGCCTTTCTATCTACATCGGCCCTTCACAAGTCTTGGACCACCACCTGGGTGGCTAGTCACTCGTCGACGTCAAGGTCTACGTAGAACCCATCGGAGGGGGCGGTGTTATCATCTAAAAACATTAATTAAAGCAACATGAGTACGGGGGTACTCAGCAATTCTTACAACAGAATCCTATCATACATGCACATTCTCAAGAAGGTAGTGGAGTTATTGCAGCAAGCCATCTTTTACTCTTGGCTAAGCTATCCTACGAGACATCATTTGGAAAGCATCTGTCGTACACGAGTCCACTAATCACCAACACAATACTCCACCGTGGATCCTCTCTCGACAACCTACGAGAGGGCCATCCGTGGTGCTATCACTTATCTTGAGGCTTTTAATAGTATCCATTTACTTGTCTATGAACTGTATAGGTGACCAAGTAGTCCTTTACCGCGGACGCGGCTATTCGAATAGTTTTATACCCTGCAGGGGTGTACTTCTTCACACACGCTCTCACCACTTATCACCGCTACACGACGTGTACTCGGCAACCTTCAAGCGGAAGCCCAGCGAGGGTGTCGGCCACGGCCTGACTAAACACACGAGTCCCTAGTCCAGGTTTATCGCCTATTCGGGTTCCATCCGCAGGGAGTCCGGCCGAGGTTTCCACTAACGGCCCCGAACGATGTGTGCAGGGTTCCCGAGACACCAAACGGGCGAATCGGTACACCGTGCCACGTTCCTACCGCAACACATCCCACCTCTAAGGTGAGCATTGCGTGCGGCCCCCAGCATACTACAAACACCAGAAACTACTTTGCAACTCCCGGACAGAGGACAAGAGTGGTTAATAAGTCGAGAGGGTCAATTAAGGATCCCAATGTGTGGTAGTAGCTGAATCTTAAATCACACACACAGATCTCAGTTCTTAAGGACGGCCTCAATGAAACAACCCACCATGTAATCCTACATGGCCTCTCATCGATACCTTTACCAAAACATGTTCAACACTTCACTCTCGTTACCGACACAACCTTTCACTCTAGTTCATCATCCCGATGAGCCAGACCTGACACAACTTGTCGGGGAGGCTGATCGTACCCACGGACACCTATGGGGCCGGCGGAGCAGGCCCCTTGTGGTTCGGAGGGGGGCAGAGATCGCACGAAGAGCGGATCGAGGCGAGGCACACGAGCAGTTTACCCAGCTTGAGCTCTGAGAGATAAAACTCCTACTGCTGCTTGTTTGATCTATTGTGTTCTTGCTAGGGAGCAATGCGAGCTACAAAACCTAAGCGTGAGCGTGTCTAGTCTGACGGTCGAATGAACCGAACCAGCCGAACTGGCGAACCCTTTCTACGTTGCACCGGGCCTCCTTTTATATGCTCAAGGGTCTCCAGGTGTGGCAACATAGGCGGGGTACAAATGTAAAAACAGGAGTTGGTACACCTACTTGAACAGTGTACAATGCCAAATACCTAACTCTGACGGCAAGGGACAAAAGCAATAAATGCCCGTCGTTGTCGCCCAAACAGTGTAACAGAGGCCGTCAGGTGCGCCTCCGCTCGCCACGATGGCGAGCTTGTCAGCGCCGCTTATCGCTGCTCTCCGCTGGCTGCACAGCCTCTCGACACGCGCCCATGGAACGGTCCCATGGCGACACGTCGCTGGGTGAGCTGGAGCGGACACGGAGAGAAGTTGCATGCCCCGGCAAGCGCCTTGCCGCGGTCGAATCCTTGTCGCGCCCGGAGACTTCCCGGCAAGCTCCTCTTGCCGGGGCCTTGTCTTCCGCGTGCCTGGAGTGGCCTTCTCGGCAAGCTCCTCTTGCCGGGGCCTTCTTCGTGCCTAGAGAGGCCTTCCCGGCAAGCTCCTCTTGCCGGGGTCTTGTCTTCTGAAAGGCTGCGGACGGTCTTGGCGGACGCCCGGCGAGGCTTGCCACGGGGACGCTGCGACTGCCCGTGCACAAGTTCGGGGTACTAAGGTACCCCTACTTTAGTACACCGACAGAGCCCCGGTGCAGGCCGCCATACACGGTGCCGAAGCGCTGTTGGGCGAGCCCAAAACAGGCAGAACACGCAGCGCGGCCTGGGTCCAAACCAAACCCACTCCGTATCCGCCCGCGTTCCCGTAGCGACGCGCGTCAATTGCGGCGTCGTGGGGAAGTGGGCGGCGGCGGGTCGCTTCACCCGTCGCCTCAGTTCTGCATCCCGCCATGTGGTTCCCATGCTTTTGGGGTCGCGGACGGTGGAAGTGAAAAAAGCGGGCCGTTCTGAGCAGAGGCAGCAGGTCGGCCCCGATTCCCTGCTCTTCCTATGCCCTGATTTGCGGCGGGCGGTCGAGCCCCACCTTGCTTCCTTAAAAAAAGCGGAAGGGGCGCGAAGCCGCACTCTCCTATCTCCTCCTCTTATTTGTTATTTCAGTTCCGAGAACGATGAAGTTGATGCCGCAATAAGTTATTTTTGTAATATAACTTTATTCTGGGCAACATTTGCTACGTTACTTCCTTTACTCGACTCTTGGCTTTGTATGTTATTGCCCTCGCTTTTCAGGAAACTTGCGGTCTGAGCACCCTTGCCCTTGGCATGAAGTGCGGAACTTCAGCAGCCTGTTGGCGGGTCGCTACCGACAAGCAACCTTGTCGCGGACTAGCCGCAGCTCACTTAAGTTGTTGAGCGGACTCGAAACAAAGTAAGGGCGCGACCAGTCACGATTTGGTTCCTCCGCGCATGGGTTTTCCATAAAAAGTACTATCGTTCGAGGAAGATAACTTAAAAATTTAAAAATTGATTGCTCAAACTTTGGCAAGTTAGCTTTTCGGTCTCTTGCTTCCCGATGAGGTGAATCTTCCTCGAGCGGTGTCTGGTCCATAGTATTATCTCCTCCTCCCCCCATGGTCAACTTGTGTGCGAGGGAGCCTTCCTTTCTTTGAGAAAAGAAAAAGAAGAGGAAATAACGTTATGGAGCCTAGCGGCTCGATTCTGCTTACCGGGTGTGGTTGCTGCACAAAGTGTTAGTCAAAACATGCAACAAAATGATGAAAGCATGAACTTGACAAGTTGTGCGCAACACATGAGCCTTACTGATGCACGGGGTCTGCGCCCGGCTTTGTACAAAGGATTACATGCAACAGCGGCAAGACTTGTACAAAAGGTGGTTGCCGGAACGGGTTCCGACAACCGCGCCCTATGGGTAAAACTTACGAAGATGCTCAATGTTCCAGGAGTTGCTCACGGAATGCCATCTTCGGGTCTCAAGGCGGACAGCGCTAGGCCTAGTGACTCGCTTCACCCGATAAGGGCCTTCCCACTTCAAGGCGTCAACTTGTTTGAATTCTTGGCGGACTGAACACGCCCGAAGAACAAGGTCGCCTTCCTCGAGACTTCGGCACTAACTCTGCGGCTATGGTAGCGACGCAGAAGCTTGTCGGTAGCGAAGCGGCTCGACAATGCCCGGCTGAAGACGATCCTCCTCAAGGAGCAGCGCGTCATCTTGTCGCAGCTGCTCTTGCTCAAGCTCATCATAAGCGAGTACTCGAGGCGATCCGTATACGAGTTCCGTGGGGAGAACTGCCTCTGCTCCATAGACTAGAGCAAAGGGTGTCCGGCGGTGGCTCGATTTGGCGTCGTCTGATCGACCAAAGAACCACCGCAGCTCCTCGATCCAGTTTCTTCCGCACTTGTGCAGCTTTGTCGAAAGTTCTGGTCTTGAGCCCGCGCAGCACTTCAGCGTTGCCCTCTCGCTTGACCGTTGCTTCTCGGGTGAGCAATGCAAAAGCAGACCTTGGCGCCAAGGTCTTGGACGTATTGCATGAAGGTGCGACTCGTGAATTGTGTACCGTTGTCGGTGATGATCCGGTTAGGGATTCCGAAACGGCAAACAATCGACCTGAAGAACTTGACTGCTGACTGTGCTGTCACCTTCCTCACTGCTTCCTCTTCCGACCACTTTGTGAACTTGTCGATGGCGACGTACAAGTACTCAAAGCCCCCGACATCTCGGGGGAAAGGGCCGAGGATGTCGAGCCCCGGACCGAAAATGGCCAGGATAAAGGGATCGTCTGGAGAGCTTGAGCTGGCTGGTGTATCTGTTTGGAATGGAACTTGCACGCTTCACACTTGGTTACTTGTGCGGTTGCATCACGGAGGGCTGTCGGCCGGAAGAAACCTTGCCGGAAAGCTTTGCCGGCAAGTGCTCTTGCGCCAATGTGGTGACCACATATGCCTCCATGTATCTCTCGCCAACAGCTTACATCCATCTTCCACAGGAATACACTTCAATTTCACACCGTTGAGTCTTCTTCTGTATAGTATGCTGTCGACAAACTGGTACATACTTGACTGCCGGGCTACTCTTTCCGCTTCTTCTTGTTCTTCGGGAAGTTCTCCTGTCTGAAGGAAATGGACAATCTGCTGTGCCCATGCTGGAGCTTGTGGCTCGACAACAAGGACTAAAGGCACATCTGCTGCTGCGGGAACATCAGCTTCCACGGCAAGAACCTGCGGCCCTGCCGGAGCTTGATGCTCCCCGACAAACTTGCCGGAGCAAGACTTTTTCGGGGCGTCTGCTTCAACGAAACAAACCACGGGGTCCGTCGGAGCATTGCTCGCCTCAAGACTGCTGGTGTTGATCTTGGGGACCTTTGCAACGACGGTTTCGGGAAGCTCTGTGGGAAAATAGTCACCGAGGCCAACTTCCTCTTCTTGCTTTGTCCGGTCGATGGTGTTACGGTTATTGATTCAGCTTGAGCACGAAAATCCTCGGTTCCATTGGTAACTTAAGCGCGCACTTTGACAGTCAGCCGTCAATATCATTACGAGCTCTTGGAACATGTTCCATTTGCAGGCCGTCAAAGTGCTCTTCTAGCTTCCTCACTTCATCAACGTAGGCTTCCATCAACGGACTCGGTAATCTTTGTTGACTTGGCGGACTGACGAGTTGTGAGTCACCCACGACAATAAGCTTCTTGATCCCAAGGTCCACGGCGATCTCCGAGACCGGCAAGCAAACCTTCATACTCTGCGGTATTGTTTGTCGCTTGCTCCTTGGGAAAGTGCATCCGGACGACGCATTTGAGGTGCTCTCCGGTGGGTGCGATAAGCGACGCCGACACCGGCGCCTTTGCAGCGAAGGCACCATCAAAGTACATCGACCACTCTTTGCTTGCTTCTTTGGACGGGAATGCTCGTCTCCGGAATCTCTTCATCCGGTGTTGGCGTCCATTACTGCTATGAATTCTGCCAACGCTACGCTTTGGATGGTTGATGTGCTTTCAAACTTGAGACCAAAGCTTGACAGCTCCGATGCCCACTCGACAATCCTGCTGCCGCTTCGGATTCTGTAGTATCCTCTTCGCGGAAAGCGAGTGACAACTGTGATATCATGTGCTTGGAAGTAATGGCAGCTTTCTCGAGGCCATGAGGAGGCCGAAAAGCAATTTTTGCACACCAGAGTACCTTGACCTAGCCCCCTGCAGGAGGGAACTGACAAAGTAGACTGGGCGCTGCACCATCCTTTTCTGTATCTGCTCATGCGTCTTCGCGGACTCGTCCTTGTCGGGACCAGAGCTTGTCGGCGAAGCCCCCTGCTTGTCGCTGGATGTGCTTGCCGCGGTTCTTTGGCTCGTCATCCGCCTCCCTCTCCGCCACTAACGCAGCACTAACCACTTGATTGGTTGCCGCTATATATAGCAGCAACTTCTCTTGTGGCCTAGGTGCGACAAGTGTTGGAGTGGAGGACAGGTATCTCTTCAAGTCTGTGAGCGCAGCCTCCGCTTCGAGTCCATTTCTTGGACCTGCCTTTTTCAAAATCTTGAAAGACGGCAGGGCGCGCTCAGCAGACCTAGAAATAAACCTGCTGAGAGCAGCCACGCAACCGGCAAGTCTTCGTACATCCTTGACGCGCTTTGGTGCTTCAATCTGCTCAATGGCCTTGATCTTGTCGGGATTAGCTTCAATCCCTCATTGAGACACGAAGAACCCGAGAAGCTTGCCGGAAGGGACTCCAAATCGCACTTCTCGGGGTTGAGCTTGAGGTTGATCTTATGCAGATTCGCAAAGGTCTCGTCCAAATCTTGAACCAGAGTTGCTTTGTCCTTGCTCTTGACCACTATGTCATCCATGTAGGCTTCTACATTTCTGTGCATCTGCTGCTCAAAAGCGTCATGGACTACCCTTGCAAATGTTGAACCAGCATTCTTCAAACCGAAAGGCATCCGTATGAAACAGTATGTGCCACATGGTGTGATGAATGTGGTCTTCTTCTCATCTTCTTCAGCCATGAAGATCTGATGGTATCCTGAGTATGCATCAAGAAACGAAAGCAAATCGCATCCAGCCGTGGAGTCAACAATCTGGTCAATGCGCGGCAAGGGAAATGGATCTTTGGGACAAGCTTTATTAACATCCGTGAAGTCAATACAAAGTCTCCATTTCCCATTTGCTTTGGCGACGACTACTGGATTGGCCAACCACGTAGGATGGAGCACTCCTCTGACAAGGCCTGCTGCTTCCAGTTTCTTGATCTCTTCTGCTATGAATTCTTGGCGCTCCACTGCTTGTTTCCTGACTTTTTGCTTGACGGGCCGCGCGTGAGGACAGACGGCCAGGCGGTGCTCAATCACTTTCCTGGGAACACCGGGGATATCAGACGGTTGCCATGCAAACACGTCGACATTCGCCAACAGGAAAGCAACGAGCGCGCCTTCCTATTTAGGGTCGAGAGAGCCGCGATGGTGAAGGTACCACCAGATGCCGTCCTCCTTGGCGGGCACCTTCTTGGTCTTGGCGGAGCCACCATCTTCTTGCACTTGCCGGTGGAGCTCGATGGTGCGTCCTCGACGGTAGCGCAGCACTCCGAAGAGGTGCGCTTGCCGGAGTGAGCATCAGAGCCCTTGCCGGACTTGGACTTGGTCTTCTTCCCCCCGGGAGCTTCAGCGGCAAGTGTTGGGCAATCCGTCACGGCTGCTGCGTCCCGGAAGATCTTGTCGGCACAGATAAGGGCGTCCTTCTTGTCGCCGTGGATAGGGATGACGCTTATCGGGCCTGGCATCTTCAGTAGGTTGTAGGCGTAGTGAGAGGCCGCCATGAACTTGGCGAGTGCTGGACGGCCAAGTATCCCATTGTAAGGCAATGGGAAATCGGCAACGTCAAACTTGACCCTCTCAGTCCTGAAGTTCAGCTCGCTGCCAAATGTGACTGGCAACGTAATCTTCCCCTTCGGCTTGCTCCTTCCCGGATTGATTCCGTGGAAGGTACCGGTCTCTTCGAGCTCGCTGTCAGGGATTTGAAGCTTCTGGAGCACCGCAGAGGAGATCAGATTTAAGCCGGCCCCGCCGTCAACTAACATTCTTGTGACCTTGAGGTTGCGGATGGTTGGTGAGACCAACATCGGCAAGCACCCGACCGCCGTCACGCGGTCAGGGTGGTCCTCAATATAAAAAATGATAGGTATGCTGGACCACTTCAGAGGCTTGCGTGACTCTACGGATGGTTCCGCTACATTGACCTCCCGCATCCATTGCTTGAGTTGGCGGTGGGAGGTATGCAGGGAAGCACCTCCGTCAACACAGAGAACCTCTGTGGCTTTCTGAAACTCCTGCTCGTCAGCGTCGTCGTTTTCCATATCTTCGTCGTCGTCCTCATCTTCATCCTTGTCGCGGCCGCGGGGAGGTCGATCTCCTTGCCGCTGCTTGGCCTTGCCGCGGCGTCCTCCCCGGCCGGGACGTTTCTTGCTTGCTGCCCCAGCACCTTCCTGGCCCTTCTCCTTGTCGCGCTGCTCGTACTCAGCCCTCTGCTGTTCGACAAGCTGCTCGACCTTCTTGCAGCTCTGGAGGTCGTGGCCCTTGGTGCGGTGGATCTTGCGATCGCTTGCGGAGCTGTCCTGCTTGTCGGCGGCCGCCACCGACTGGTGGTTGGCGTCAGCGGCAACCTCCTTGCCGGAGCCACCAGCCTTGGCGTTCTTGTCGCCGCCTCCGTTGCCGGACTGTTCGACTGCTAGCACTTCTCTGGCTTTCTTCTTCCCATTGCCTCGCCGCCGGCCCTTCTTTGCCGGGGCGGTGTCCTCCTTGCCGAGATCCTGCTACGCATTCTCTCACGAGTCTCCTCCTTCCTCGTAGCGTGCACACTTGTCGGCCAAGGCGTACAGCTCGCGGCGTCCTTGACTTTGCACATCGCCATCTCCTCCTCATCCTGCGGTTCCGCACATTACGATGAAATGCGCTGATCACCGCGGCGGTGGTGGACGTCTGGGATGTTGTAGTGCACTGCGGCTGAACCTCTGAATGAACTTGCGCAGGGACTCTCCTTCCTTACAGGCGAGCAAGTGAAGGTCACTCTCTTGGCCATGAGGTTTGTGGCCACCTGTGAAGGCGCCAACAAACTGATGGCACAGATCTGCCCAAGAGGATATGGAGTTGTCCGGCAAGTGCATGAGCCAAGATCTGACGTTGGGCTTGAGCACGAGCGGGAAGTAGTTGGCGAGGATCTTGCCGTCCCGTCCCCCCGCAGCCTGCACTGCGATGGTGTAGATGCTGAGGAACTCCGACGGGTGCGTCCTGCCATCATACTTCTCCGGCACGTCTGGTTTGAAGTTTTTCTGGTTGGGCCATTGGACTTGCCGCAGCTCGTGAGTGAACGCAGGGCAACCTACCGCGTACGGTAAGTCGCCTGGTTCCTCCGGCGCGCGCATGTCAACAGAAGGCCCAGCGCGCTTGTCGGACTGACGTCGCGCTTCTCTTCGGCGCTCGATGCGAGTTCGAGCGTCCTCTTGTTGTCGCTCATGAAGAACTTGGCGCTGATCGCGGCGAGCTCGCGGATCCGACGACGCTTGATGGAATCATTGTCGAGGTGGATCCGGTGAGTCGGCAATCTTGGCCTTCTTGGCGGAGAGTGCACGGTGGTTGCACCTCCGGCGATCTCGTCGCCACCGGCTCGTGCCTTGTCGTCACGCCGCGGCAATGATGGCGTTAGTTGCCGCGGAGCGTCGCCGTTGGCAAAGCCGATGAGGCTCTGGATAGTGGCCCTCCACTCGTCGACCTTGTCGGCCGTCGGAGGGTAATCGAGGAGCAGCTGAGCCCTCGCCAGAGCTTCTGCTAGGGTAGTAGGCGGCATTGGAGAACGGTGCGAGGAGCGGGACACGCTCGGACTTCTAACTACGTTAGAAGGAGCAGTGCCCCGTTGGCGTATGCTGGTCTTGAGGGTCTCGATCCAACGAACGTATGGCGTTGTGAACGCCATGACGTTGTTGGTCCCGCGTCTCCTGAGATGGGCGCGGGGGATGCACAGACGCCGAGGTTTGCGGTGCCTTGTCCTTGGACTTGGCAACGTCGCGAGCACCTTCGTCGGCGCCCGTTCCTCCGCCAGCGTCTGCCCCACCACCCGTTTGCTTTGCGGTGAGGGTGGAGTGCAGCGGGACGGCTTTGCTGCCGCCGAAGCCTTCTTCTTCGGTGGCATGTTGAGGAAGATGTTGATGACGCTGCTCGTGTGAACGCCGGATCAGGTTCACACAGCCTCGACGCCCCCTACCTGGCGCGCCAAAGATGTCGGGGAGGCTGATCGTACCCACGGACACCTATGGGGCCGGCGGAGCAGGCCCCTTGTGGTTCGGAGGGGGGCGGAGATCGCACGAAGAGCGGATCGAGGCGAGGCACACGAGCAGTTTACCCAGCTTCGGAGCTCTCCGGAGAGATAAAACTCCTACTGCTGCTTGTTTGATCTATTGTGTTCTTGCTAGGGAGCAATGCGAGCTAGAAAACCTAGCGTGAGCGTGTCTAGTCTACGGCCAGTCGAATGAACCAAACCAGCCAAACCTGGCGAACCCTTTCTACGTTGCACCCGGGCCTCCTTTTATATGCTCAAGGGGTCTCCGACAGGTGGCAACATAGGCGGGGGTACAAATGTAAAAACAGGAGTTGGTACACCTACTTGAACAAAGGTATGCGATTGCAAAATACCTAACTCTGACGGCAAGGGACAAAAGCAATAAATGCCCGTCGTTGTCGCCCAAACAGTGTAACAGAGGCCGTCAGGTGCGCCTCCGCTCGCCACGATGGCGAGCTTGTCAGCGCCGCTTATCGCTGCTCTCCGCTGGCTGCACAGCCTCTCGACACACGCCCACGGAACGGTCCCATGGCGACACGTCGCTGGTGGAGCGGGAGCAGAGACGGTGAGTAGGTGCATGCCGCGGCAAGCGCCTTGCCGCGGTCGAATCCTTGTCGCGCCCGGAGACTTGTCGCGCTCCGAGCCTTCCCGGCAAGCTCCTCTTGCCGGGGCCTTGTCTTCCGCGTGCCTGGAGTGGCCTTCCCGGCAAGCTCCTCTTGCCGGGGCCTTCTTCGTGCCTAGAGAGGCCTTTCCGGCAAGCTCCTCTTGCCGGGGTCTTGTCTTCTGAAAGGCTGCGGAGGGTCTTGGCGGACGCCCGGCGAGGCTTGCCACGGGGACGCTGCGACTGCCCGTGCACAAGTTCGGGGTACTAAGGTACCCCTACTTTAATACACCGACACAACTCTAAGCATAGCAAGCATAGCATGGTAGGTAACACAGATATGGCTCAATCAACTCCTACACATGCTAGTGGGTTTCATCTAGTTACTGTGGCAGTGACAGGTCATGCAAAGGAAGTGGGTTCAACTACCGTAACACTTTGAATCGCGTTGTCTTAATGCAGTAAACAAGAGAAGAAGCGAGATCATGGGTTTGTATCGGAATGATCAATGGGTTGCTTGCCTGATGTAGTGGTAGTAGGATACTGCCCTTCAGACGGATATTCGGGGTTATCCTCGGAGGCAGGACCTATCACGAAAGACACACCGAACATAATCAACACATGACGATATGCAACAATATGATGCATGCTATGACATGGCATTATGAATGTATCTTGGCCTAATGCAAGCTAGAATAGAAAGGAATGAACTCATTTGAATCAAAGATTCAAATGTTAGTTCATTTAACATAGCCATATTAGTGCATTATCTTGTTTTGATTAAACAGCAAGTTTAACTTGTTCTGACATGCATGAAACCATTACCAATGGATAGATTGATTTTTTCTGATCAAAATTCATATATAAAACTTTGCATTTGGAGTCACATATTAATTTCTATGAATTTTTGAAGTTTGCAACAATTTCTGGAATTTCCTATATAAAAATAAGTCCAGAAATTAGTTATTGCGTCAGCAGGGCGTCATGGTGACGTCGGTGGTCAAAGGGGATGTCCAGGTCAACCTGACCAGTGGGTCCCGCATGTCAGCAATTATCTAAACTAACTAAATTTAGTTAAAACTAAACTCGGTTAATTAGCAGAGGGGGGCCCCACTTGTCATAGACTCAGGGGAGTCAACCTGGGCCCCACCCAGTCAAAGTCAAGGTGTCAAACCCTCCGGCGTTTAGCCGCCGGCGAGACCAGACGCGGCGGAGAGAGTGCATTTGTGCATTCCGGCAACCAAATGAGCGGCGGAGGCCATCTATGCGTAGCTGGGAACAAGCCGCAGCGTTTGGTGGTGGTGGTTGAGCTCGGGGTGACCGGAAACATCGCCAACGACGACCTTGGCGGTCGCCGGTGTCGGGTGAAAGTGAACCCGAGGCTTCGGGGCACGACGAGGCACGTGGTGAGGTGCGTTGGGCTCCTGGGGATGCGGTGAATGTGTTGGACACGGTGGTGTGGCCGTTGGTTGGCTTGGAGACACGTCGGCGACGAGCTCGGCGGTGGCGCGTGCGGTGGAACTCCATGGGGTCGCTGCAGTGCTCGAGAGCGAGAACGAGAAGGGGGAGGAGGTAGCTGGGCTCACGGCGATCACGACGGAGTGGTCGGTGAGGTCGGGGACGAGCTGGTGCGGCGGCGACGGCAAAAGGAATCTTCGGCGGTGACGGAGTCGGGCGAGGTCGGTGCAGAGGCCTCGGGGTAAGCGAGCGCTTGGGGCTTAGCTTGCTCGAAGAAGAGGAGGGCAGCGGAGCTCCTGGACACGGTGGCACGGCGCAAGGACGACGGGGAGCGCGACTACGGCGGCGGTGCGGCTGCGGTGGCGTCGGCCATGGTGCGGGAGAGCGAGGGAGAGGAGCTGGGGAGGAGAGGGGGTGTCTGTGAGCTCGGGGGAGGAGTGGGTGACCCACCCAGGGCGGCAGAACGGCAAGGGGAGGAGGCAGGGCGGCGAGCAGCTGCGTGGCGCGCGCTGGTGCCGCCGTCGAGCACCTGGATGCCTGCCTGGCCAAGCCAAGCAGCTCGCTGGAGCAGTGGCTGGGCAGGGCCGGCAGGTGGGCTTGCCAGGTGAGCGCCTGGTAAGCCTCTCCTTGCTTTGTTTTTCTTTTTTCTATTTTTCTGTAAGTTTGTGGACTTATTAAAAAAGTTAGGCACTTCTAAAAATCCTGGAAATAATCAGGGGCTCTGTTTAGAATATCTCCAACAGCCCACACTTATTTTCAGAATTATTTGAGCATTTAAAATAATTACTAGCATTTAAATGCCCAAATGCAATTTACATATGATTTAATTCAGTGACCTTCTATTGACCTAGAAAAATGTGCACCAATTTTGCCAGAGGTTCTAACCCAAGACAAAGAGGGTGAACTATTTAGAAGGGCATTTCAGGTTCATTGAAAATATATTTTTAGTAATCCTTAGTTGGATTCAAAGGGGTTCTGGGGGTTCTGTCTTCCCCAATTCAAGTTTCTGATGAAAGGTAAACATGATGCAACACTCTAATGCATGGACTAGCTAGGATGTGACAACTCACCCCCACTCAAAAGAATCTCGTCCCGAGATTTAGGATCCGTCGGGAAGAAGGTGGGGTACTCAATTCAAAGACGATCCTCCCTTTCCCAAGTAGCTTGTTGCTCGGAATGATGTGACCATTGAACCTTGAGGAACTTGATATTTTGGCGTCGAGTGGTACGCTCGCTTGATCAAGGATACGAACGGGATATTCTCGATATGTGAGATTATCTTGGAGATCAAGCGTTTCGTGGTCCACTCCACGGATAGGATCCGAGAAGCAACGCCTGAGTTGAGAGACGTGGAAGACATCATGAACTCTGTAGATGCGGAGGTAGTTCCAATTGGTAGGCAACTTCTCCTCGTTTGGCAAGAATGTGAAAGGGTCCAATGTAACGAGGAGCCAATTTGCCCTTGATACCGAATCGATGGGTTCCCTTTAAAGGTGTAACCCGAAGGTAAGCCTTCTCGCCAACTTCATAAATCATAGGCTTATGTTTGCGGTCATATTGGCTCTTTTGACGAGATTGGGCTGTTTTCAATTTCTCACGAATAATGTGAACCTGCTCTTCTGCCTCCTGGATCATATCCGGGCCAAAGAGTTGTCTTTCCCTGGTTTCTGACCAGTTAAGAGGTGTTCGACATTTTCGTCCATAGAGAACTTCGAAAGGAGCTTTGTCCAAGCTAGCTTGATAACTATTGTTATAAGAGAACTCGGCGAATGGAAGGCATTTCTCCCAATTCATACCAAAAGAGATGACAGAAGCTCGACGCATATCATCCAGAATTTGATTGACTCATTCCACTTGACCACTTGATTGAGGATGGAAGGCGGTGCTAAAGGAGAGACGAGTTCCCATATCATTTTGGAAACTTTCCCAAAATCGAGAGGTAAAGAGACTTCCACGGTCTGAGTTAATCTCCAATGGGACACCATGAAGAGACACTATTCGGGAGATGTACAACTCAGCTAGCTGGCTAGCGGTTATACTCTCACGAACGGGTAGGAAGTGGGCTACTTTGGAAATACGATCGACAACAACGAAGATTGCATTATTCCCTCTCTTGGTCCTGGGAAACCCGGTAATGAAATCCATACCGATTTTATCCCATTTCCATTCAGGAATTTCCAAAGGTTGAAGGGTGCCAGCAAGCCGTTGATGCTCTGCTTTAACTCGACGACAGACGTCACAATTAGCAATGTATTGAGCGATTTCTCTCTTCATCCTAGTCCACCAAAACCTCTGGCATAGGTCTTGATACATTTTAGTACTACCGGGATGAATGGTGAGAGGGGATTCATGAGCTTCCTTAAGGATTAATTGCCGTAGCTGTTGTTTCTTGGGAACCACCAAGCGGTTCTCGAAGTAGACAACACCTCGCTCATCTATGGAGAAACACTTAGCAGCTCCGCTAGCAATGTTCTCCTTGATCCGAGATATTCCTCTATCATACCGTTGAGCAGTTATGATTTGATCCGTAAGGTTGGGTTTCGCCACCAGAGTGGAAAGGAATCCCCGAGGAACAATGTGAAGGTTAAGCTTACGAAATTCCTCGTGGAGAAGTGGTTGACTTTGTTGTAACATCAGGTTGTTACAATAAGATTTACGGCTTAATGCATCAGCCATGACATTGGCTTTGCCTGGGGTGTAAGTTATTCCTAAGTCGTAATCTGTGATCAGCTCAACCCAATGTCTTTGCCTGAGATTCAAATCCGGTTGGGTGAAGATGTATTTCAGACTTTGGTGATCAGTGTAAATCTCGCAACGATTACCGATGAGGTAATGTCGCCAGGTTTGAGTGCATGGACCACTGCTGCAAGCTCTAGATCATGTGTGGGATAGTTATCCTCATGTGGACGCAACTGTCGAGAAGCGTAGGCAATCACATGACGATCTTGCATGAGTATGCAACCTAATCCTTGTCGCGAGGCATCGCAATAGATAACAAAGTCCTTAGAAAAATCTGGTGGAACAAGTACGGGAGCAGATGTCAGGCGTCTTTTCAGTTTCTGAAAACTGAACTCGCACTGTGGGGTCCATTCGAACTTTTTATCTTTCTTGAGGAGTTCGGTTAGAGGCTTAGCAACCTTGGAGAAATTCTCGACAAAGCGGCAGCAATAGCTCGCTAAACCAAGGAAACTCCGAACTTGCTTGACCGTTTCAGGTGGAGTCCAATCAAGGACGGCTTGAACTCGCTCGGGATTGACAGAAATACCCTTAGCAGAGATTACATGGCCTAGATAGGTTACTTCTGGCAACCAAAACTCACACTTAGAGAATTTGGCATAAAGGCGATGGTCTCGAAGTTTCATCAACACTAGCCTTAGATGTTCGGCATGTTCTTCATCGTTCTTGGAGTAGATGAGTATATCATCGAGATATACCACGACGAATTTATCCAGATACTCCATGAAGATCGAGTTCATTAACCGAGAGAAGGTGGCTGGGGCATTGGTTAGACCGAAGGACATGACGGTGTTCTCGTATTGGCCATATCGGGTAACAAAAGCCGTTTTAGGAATGTCCCCGTTCTTGATTTTGATTTGATGGTAGCCCAACCTCAAATCCATTTTGGAAAAGATTGAGGATCCAGCAAGCTGATCATACAGATCGTTGATCCTGGGGAGCGGATACTTGTTCTTGATAGTGACCAAGTTGACAGGTCGGTAATCTACAACCATCCGATCCGTTCCATCCTTCTTCTTGTCGAAGAGGACGGGGCAAGCCCATGGAGAAGAACTAGGACGGATGAAACCCTTTTGCAAGGACTCATCGAGTTGTTTCTTAAGCTCGGCTAGTTCTAGGGGTGCCATCTTATAAGGTCTTCTAGAGATTGGAACGGTTCCTGGAACAAGGTCTATCACGAACTCGACATCTCTGTCAGGTGGGACACCTGGCAGTTCCTCTGGAAAGACATCCGGGAAGTCACGGACTACCGGAATATCTTCAAGGTCTGGAAGGGGGTTGGCATTTAGGGAGTAGAGCTGACGCTTAGACACTCGGGTCAAAACATTGACTGTCTTGCCCGAAGGGTGAGTGAGTTGAACAGTTCTAGTAGAGCAATCAATCTTAGCATAATGGGCTGACATCCAGTCCATACCCAAGATGATGTTTATGTCCGAGGATTTGAGAGCTATTAGTGACGCAAGGAAGACTAATCTGTCGACAAGGATTTCATTTCCATGGCTGATTCTAGAGGTTTGCCACTTAGAACCAGGGGTTTGAATTACCATGGAGGTGGGCATGTCACAAAATGTGGTGTTGTGCAATCGAGCATAGCTCTCAGATATAAATGAATGAGATGCTCCAGTATCAAAGAGAACAGTTGCCGGATGGCAATTAACAAGGAGCGTACCGAGAACGACGTTGGGATCCTCATGAGTCTCCTCAGCTGAGACGTAGTTGACATGGCCATGAGCGATGGTTGGCGGCTTGGCGTGAGAGCACCTTTCTGGCGGCTTGCCACGGCCAATGACTTTCCAATCTGGTTGGGGTTGTTATGGGGACACTCACGGATGTAGTGACCCGTCTCCCCACACTTGAAACAAGTTATCACATTGGGGCGTGGAGCAGCATTAGCAGTGGGGCCACCATAGGCCTTGGGCGGTGCATACTACTGGTTGGGGCGAGGCGCCTCAAAGGATGGCCTTGGAGTGAACCTGGGTGGCAGAGCGGTGTTTGGAATCCACACCCGGCGCTTCTGAGATCCAGAGCCGGATGAAGAACCAAAGCCACGGGAGTGCTTGCGTGAAGCTTGAAAGTCAGTCTGCCCTGTCTCAGCACTGATGGCCTTGTTGACTAACTTCTGGAAGGAGGTGCACTCGTGCAGACGAAGATCACGGCGAAGCTCGGGGCTAAGTCCCTTGCGGAACCTTGCCTGCTTCTTGGCATCCGTGGATACCTCTTCAGGAGCATAACGTGCTAGATTTCCAAACTCACGACTGTATGCATCCACAGTTAGTCTACCCTGGGTGAAATTGCAGAACTCTTCCCTCTTACTATCCATGGGACCTTCGGAATGTGGTGCTCACGGAAAGCCGCACTGAATTCAGCCCAGGTAGTGATTTGGCCGACCGGGCGCATAGCTTCAAAATTTTCCCACCAAAGGCTAGCAGGGCCTTCGAGGTGATAGGCAGCAAAGGTAACCTTATCAGCTTCGACTACGTTGGCAGAATGTAGCTTGTGGGTGATGCTGCGAAGCCAGTCATCCGCATCGACAGGCTCGACGGAACGATTAAACTTTGGTGGATACAACTTGACAAAGTCATTGATTGACACCAGGTCGTTCCTCAGCTGGCGTGCAGTATTCTGCTCAATCCGCTCCAGCAAGCGGTTGGTCTCACGCTTGTTTCGCTCTGCCTCCAGCATAACTTCGGCTAGAGAAGGCGGTTGAGGCAGATTTTCATTCCTAGCTGCACTGGCTTCACCCTGCTCCGGAGCAGCAGGGTTGTTGCGGGTGTTGATCATCCTAGGAAAACAAGACAATGGTTTAGGCAAGGATGGCAAAAACTGGCAAGGAAGTGCGGAATGTAATGGATAACACGGAATGCAGAGATGTTCCTCCGTATGACATGGTAATATAGAAACTGCCATATGTATACCAACGGTCATACACACCATTTACAGTTTAGTACAAGCCCGGCTATAGTACAACTACGGTGAAAGACGTTACATCTCATCAGAGACATTCCAAGCTCCTATACATTATTTTTCTACACCTCCGGAATTGATACACACCAAGTCATATTCCACAGGTCACGCAGGACGGTGGACATACAACTATTACAATACTAGTGATACTACTACTAACTCAGACAGCTCCGTAGTAGTCCTCGTAGAAGTCACCTCCATAGCCTGGAAGCTCAACGTGATCATCCGGAAACAGACGGTCCTGAGGAGCTTGTGGACCATAGGGGCTAGGATGAGGTCTTGGACCAACAAACGGTGGCCTACGGGGACCACGGGGTGGGGTGATGCCTCCCACATCACGCCAATCCACCATGTCTGGCAGAGCAAATCTCACAGGATACGGATCCCTCGTATCCATACATCCACCTTGCACAGCCGGTGCAAACCGAGTCAAAGTGGCCCAATGATTCGCACGGGTGTTGAAAAGCTCCAGTCTCAAGGCCCGATTCTCTCGGTCCTTATCCTCGAGCATCTCAGCAGTGGTGCGGGTTAGTGAGTCCTCATGAGTGGAGTCAGCATAGATAGCCTGGAGATACCCTTGCGCCCCCGGGAGTGAAGCTGGCATATAATGGAAGTCGGTGTTCCGAAGCAAGCCAGTTCTGACTCGCATGATGGTCATCATAGAGTAGGCAGCATCCTGCACAGCCATCTCAATGGTGACCCCGAGTCCATAGGAACAGTGAAGGGGCTCGGTGGATCCAGGATAAGAAGGAAATATCCTGACAGTGCAGAGATATTGGCTTTGATTAAAGTCTCGGAATTGCTCTTCGACGGTGTATTCGGGATACCAACGGTAACCCCTCTCGATCATTACCCGGACTAACATAGCCGCATGACCAGGCACATTGAGGCACCGCGTCAGGCGAACCACTTGGTTTTGAGCACGAGTGGCCATCTGAAAGCACAACCACAATGCAAAGACATTAGAATTTCTAGGGAAAATCAGGCAGCATAACAGCTGTAAATGCTCAGGAACAGATTTGAGACATTCACAACAGATTGCAAAACCACTCAAGAATATCATATCAAGGTTCTGGTTCAACTAATAACATACTAAAATGATAGAAACTAAGCTGAGGCTGGTAACCAACAATCCTAGAAGTTGCTACGGATTAGTAACACGTGAACCTGATAGAGAGAAGAGAGCCTAGTCCTTAACCCACGTAGAATGAGAACAGAATGACACAGATCAGAGGGCATAAGGTAAAGGAGTATAAAGAGCCTTACGTTCCCTCCTACAATCAATTCCACTACATATAACTAAATCATTTCTAGACTCGACATCGATCAGTTTGGCTTAACGAACCTACAGGCAGTCCAGCACTGATGCCAACGCTGTGAGAGACCCCAATTCCAAGTCACATCGATCCAGCCGGTAACACCCCATATCACTTTGCGGCCTCACGCACGGTAACCCCACGGGTGTCGCCTTACCATGGCCCGGGACCATTTGCGCCTTTTGGCTCACGTATATGATTGTGTCGCTAGCATCCATATGACAGAGAACCCGGGCCGACATGGCTAGTCGTGAACCCAAAGCGGCGCTAAACCATGGGGACAGGCATACATGAATCAACTTCGAGCATGTCGGTCAACAGCGTGTGAATCCGGGCTGTAGTGGCTATGAGGACTCGTAACCCGGGCTGTAGCAGGCTAGGCAGGACTCGGATGTCACCGCGTGACATTTCCCGAAGGGACAGACACAGAACGAAGTGAAACACATGCCGGCCGATCAAGTGTCCAAAGCAGTAGTCTTTGGGCTAGCGAGGACTCGGTGAACCGGGTCAGAAGCGGACTACTATCGCTCAGAACACTAGACTACATTTCCCCATATGAGAGGCTGCCAAGGATAAACAACTAAGTTGTCGGATCCCACTCATACCAAGCATTTCAATCATACACACAATATGCCCGATATGAGTACATACAACACGGCATCACAAAAATACTCTACAACTCAAAGTACTTTATTTAGGAGGCTCCGAAGAGCCATACATAACATGTTCATACAGATAGGGGTCACATGACCCGACACTCAAGTCATACAAGCATACAAGCACATGCGGAAGCAAACTAGTCTGAGTATAGACACTAAAAATAAAGAAGGCTTGACGAAGCCTTTCTATCTACATCGGCCCTTCACAAGTCTTGGACCACCACCTGGGTGGCTAGTCACTCATCGACGTGAAGGTCTACGTAGAACCCATCGGAGGGGGCAGTGTTATCATCTGAAAACATTAATTAAAGCAACATGAGTACGGGGGTACTCAGCAAGTCTTACAACAGAATCCTATCATACATGCACATTCTCAAGAAGGTAGTGGAGTTATTGCAGCAAGCCAGCTTTGACTCTTGGCTAAGCTATCCTACGAGACACCATTTGGAAAGCATCTGTCGCACACGAGTCCACTAATCACCAACACAATACTCCACCGTGGATCCTCTCTCGACAACCTACGAGAGGGCCATCCGTGGTACTCACACTTATCTTGAGGCTTTTAATAGTATCCATTTACTTGTCTATGAACTGTATAGGTGACCAAGTAGTCCTTTACCGCGGACGCGGCTATTCGAATAGTTTTATACCCTGCAGGGGTGTACTTCTTCACACACGCTCTCACCACTTATCGCCGCTACACGACGTGTACTCGGCATCCTTTGCGGAAGCCCAGCGAGGGTGTCGGCCACGGCCTGACTAAACACACGAGTCCCTAGTCCAGGTTTATCGCCTATTCGGGTTCCATCCGCAGGGAGTCCGGCCGAGGTTTCCACTAACGGCCCTGAACAATGTGTGCAGGGTTCCCGAGACACCAAATGGGCGAATCGGTACACTGCGTTGACGTGCCTACCGCAACACAGCCCACCTCTAAGGTCAGCATTGCGTGCGGCCCCCAGCATACTACAAACACCAGAAACTACTTTGCAACTCCCGGACAGAGGACAAGAGTGGTTAATAAGTCGAGAGGGTCAATTAAGGATCCCAATGTGTGGTAGTAGCTGAATCTTAAATCACACACACAGATCTCAGTTCTTAAGGACGGCCTCAATGAAACAACCCACCATGTACTCCTACATGGCCTCTCATCGATACCTTTACCAAAACATGTTCAACACTTCAATCTCGTTACCGACACAACCTTTCACTCTAGTTCATCATCCCGATGAGCGGACTGACACAACTCTAAGCATAGCAAGCATAGCATGGTAGGTAACACAGATATGGCTCAATCAACTCCTACACATGCTAGTGGGTTTCATCTAGTTACTGTGGCAATGACAGGTCATGCAAAGGAAGTGGGTTCAACTACCGTAACACTTTGAATCGCGTTGTCTTAATGCAGTAAACAAGAGAAGAAGCGAGATCATGGGTTTGTATCGGTATGATCAATGGGTTGCTTGCCTGATGTAGTGGTAGTAGGATACTGCCCTTCAGACGGATATTCGTGGTTATCCTCGGAGGCAGGACCTATCACGAAAGACACACCGAACATAATCAACACATGACGATATGCAACAATATGATGCATGCTATGACATGGCATTATGAATGTATCTTGGCCTAATGCAAGCTAGAACAGAAAGGAATGAACTCATTTGAATCAAAGATTCAAATGTTAGTTCATTTAACATAGCCATATTAGTGCATTATCTTGTTTTGATTAGAAAGCAAGGTTAACTTGTTCTGACATGCATGAAACCATAACCAATGGATAGATTGAATTTTTCTGATCAAAACTCATATATAAAACATTGCATTCTGAGTTACAGATTAATTTCTATGAATTTTTGAAGTTTGCAACAATTTCTGGAATTTCCTATATAAAAATAAGTCCAGAAATTAGTTATTGCGTCAGTAGGGCGTCATGGTGACGTCGGTGGTCAAAGGGGACGTCCAGGTCAACTTGACCAGTGGGTCCCGCATGTCAGCAATTATCTAAACTAACTAAATTTAGTTAAAACTAAACTGGGTTAATTAGCAGAGGGGGCCCCACTTGTCATAGACTCAGGGGAGTCAACCTGGGCCCCACCCAGTCAAAGTCAAGGGGTCAAACCCTCCGGCGTTTAGCCGCCGGCGAGACCAGACGCGGCGGAGAGAGTGCATTAGTGCATTCCAGCAACCAAATGAGCGGCGGAGGCCATCTACGCGTAGCTGGGAACAAGCCGCAGCGTTTGGTGGTGGTGGTTGAGCTCGGGGTGACCGGAAACGTCGCCGACGACGACCTTGGCGGTTGTCGGTGTCGGGTGAAAGTCAACCCGAGGCTTGGGGGCACGGCGAGGCACGTGGTGAGGTGCGTTGGGCTCCTGGGGATGCGGTGAATGTGTTGGACACGGTGGTGTGGCCGGTGGTTGGCCGGAGGCATGTCGGCGACGAGCTCGGTGGTGGCGCGTGCGGTGGAACTCCATGGGGTCGCTGCAGTGCTCGAGAGCGAGAACGAGAAGGGGGAGGAGGTAGCTGGGCTCACGGTGATCACGACGGAGTGGTCGGCGAGGTCGGGGACGAGCTGGTGCGGCGGCGACGACAAAAGGGATCTTCGGAGGTGATGGAGTCGGGCGAGGTCGGTGCAGAGGCCTCGGGGTAAGCGAGCGCTCGGGGCTCGGCTTGCTCGAAGAAGAGGAGGGCGGCGGAGCTCCTGGACATGGTGGCACGGCGCAGGGATGATGGGGAGCGCGACTACGGCGGCGGTGCGGCTGCGGTGGCGTCGGCCATGGTGCGGGAGAGCGAGGGAGAGGAGTTCGGGAGGAGAGGGGGTGTCTGTGAGCTCGGGGGAGGAGTGGGTGACCCACCCAGGGCGCAACACGGCGAGGGGAGGAGGCAGGGCGGCGAGCAGCTGCGTGGCGCGCGCTGGTGCCGCTGTCGAGCACCTGGCTGCCTGCCTGGCCAAGCCAAGCAGCTCGCTAGAGCGGTGGCTGGGCTGGGCCGGCAGGTGAGCTTGCCAGGTGAGCGCCAGGTAAGCCTCTCCTTGCTTTGTTTTTCTTTTTTCTATTTTTCTGTAAGTTTGTGGACTTATTAAAAATAGTTAGGCACTTCTAAAAATCCTGGAAATAATCAGGGGCTCTGTTTAGAATATCTCCAACAGCCCACACTTATTTTCAGAATTATTTGAGCATTTAAAATAATTACTAGCATTTAAATGCCCAAATGCAATTTACATATGATTTAATTCAGTGACCTTCTGTTGACCTAGAAAAATGTGCACCAATTTTGCCAGAGGTTCTAACCCTAGACAAAGAGGGTGAACTATTTAGAAGGGCATTTCAGGTTCATTGAAAATATTTTTTTAGTAATCCTTAGTTGGATTCAAAGGGGTTCTAGGGGTTTTGTCTTCCCCAATTCAAGTTTCTGATGAAAGGTAAACATGATGCAACACTCTAATGCATGGACTAGCTAGGATGTCACAACTATAGCTAAAGATGAAACTATCATTTACAATGTTGATCCAGTTGTGCCTACCGCTTATATTGAGAAAACACCCTGTCCTGTTAGGATAAAAGAACATTCTAAAGTTTTAACTGTGGTTAACAGAAGTAATATTAAATAATCTAGACCGTCTAAACAAATTAAAGTTGAACCTAATGTTTATATGGTTAAAGATCTCTTGGTCAATAATATTGATGGGCATGTTATTTACTTCTGTGATGAAGCTACTAGAATTGCTAACCCTGATAGTAAAGACAAGAATAAACCTGTTGTTGGCATGCCTGTTGTCTCTATCAAAATAGGAGATCGTTGTTACCTTGGCTTATGTGATTTGGGTGCTATTGTGAGTGCTATCTCGTTTACCTTATATCAAGAGATTATGAATGATATTGCACCTGTTGAGATAGAATACATTGATGTTACTCTTAAACTTGCGAATAGAGATACTATTTCACTACATTGGATTGTTAGATATGTTGAAGTCTTGTGTGGAAAAATAAAATACCCTACTTATTTTCGAGTTCTTGGTTCTGCACAAGATGAATTTTTTCCCATTATATTTGGTAGACCTTTCTTGAATACAATTAATGCTAAGATTTATTGCAATAAGGAAACTATAAGTGTTAACTTTAGTGATGCATCTCATGAGTTTAATTTCTCTAAATTCCGTAGACAACCTCATTATAAAGGATTGCCAAGTAAGGATGAAATTATTGGTCTTGCTTCTATTGCTGTACCTCCTATTGATCTGTTAGAATAATATTTACTAGACCATGCAAATGATATGCACATGAATGAAAGAAATGAAATAAATAAGATGTTCATTGATCAACCACCTATCCTTAAACACAATTTGCCCGTTGAAACTCTTGGAAGTCCTCCTCCACCTAAAGGTGATCCCGTGTTTGAATTGAAATAATTACGTGATACACTGAAATATGCTTATCTTGATTAAAATAAGATATATCCTATTATTATTTGTGCTAATCTTTCAGAGCATGAAGAAAAATAGATTACTAAAAACTCCGAAGAAGCATCGTGCCTCTATTGGATATACTCTTGATGATCTTAAGGGCATTACTCCCACTCTATGTCAGCACAAGATTAATATGGAACCTGATGCTAAGCCAGTTGTTGATCATCAACGACGACTGAATCCTAAGATGAAGGATGTGGTAAGAACTGAAATATTAAAGCTTCTGGAAATAGGTATCATTTATCCCATAGCTGATGGTAGATGTGCAAGTCCTGTCCATTGTGTTCCTAAGAAAGGAGGTATAACTGTTCTTCCTAATGATAAAAATGAACTCATTCCACAAAGAATTGTAATTGGTTATAGAATGGTAATTGATTTCAGGAGAATAAACAAAGTTACTAGAAAAGACCATTACCCCTTGCCGGATCACACTTATTGGACTATTCATTTTGATGGGTCCAGGCAATTGGAGGGCTCGGGGGCTGGAGTCGTATTAACTTCCCCACGAGATGATAAGTTCTGTTACGTTCTCCGCTTAATGTTCCCCTGTACTAACAATGCAGCTGAGTATGAAGCTTTACTCCATGGTCTTCGGATGGCGAAGGAGATGAACCTCATCCGGGTTAAGTGCTTCAGTGACTCCGACTTGGTGGCTCAACAAGTATATGGTACTTGGGATTCCAAGGATCCGCTCATGGCATCCTATCATTGTGAGGTGGACATTGTTGCAGGCCACTTTAAGGGTTAGCAGGTGGATCATGTGGACAGACGGAAGAACGAAGCGGCGGACGCTCTAAGCTGGCTGGGCTCTCAGCGTAAACCGGTCCCGCCTAACGTCTTTTTAGATGTTTTGCATAACCCGTCCGTCAAGCTCCCTGGCGAAGAGGATTTGGCTATTCCTGATCCGGAGGCGCAGTTGGTGGCAGCCCTGCATGTCATACTAGATTGGGCAATTCCTTATCTTGCGTACATGAACCGGGGCGAGTTACCAGAGGATGAGACTCTGGCCAGGCAGATAGTCCGGCGATCCAAGTCCATGACCATTATCAATGGCGAGTTGCATCATTGCAGCGTATCAGGAGCGTTTCAACGCTGTGTGTCCCCTGAGGAAGGATGTGAAATTTTACGCGAAATTCATGAAGGGGATTGTGGTCACCACGCCGGTTCAAAGTCTCTAGTGGCTAAGGCGTTTCGTCACGGTTTCTACTGGTTGACCGCTCATGCTGATGCGGAGGACCTAGTTAGACGATGAGATGGCTGTCAAAAATTCTCAAGGCGCGCTCATGTGCCGGCTCAAGAATTGAGGATGATTCCAATTACTTGGCCGTTTGCGACTTGGGGGCTGGATATGGTCGGACCTTTCAAAAGGTCCAAGGACAAGAAGACCCACCTTTTGGTGGCGGTTGACAAGTTTACCAAGTGGGTTGAAGCGGAGCCCGTTAGCAAGTGTGATGCAGCCACGGCGGTTCAGTTCATTAAAAAGGTGATTTTCCGGTTTGGCTTTTCACACAGTATCATTACTGATAATGGTACTAATTTGTCCAAGGGCGCTATGAAATAGTTTTGTGAGCGTGAGCACATCCGGCTTGACGTCTCATCATTAGCTCATCCACAGTCTAATGGCCAAGCAGAACAGGCTAATCAAGAGATCTTGCGAGGTATCAAGCCCCGGCTCATGGTTCCTTTACAACGAACGCCGGGATGTTGGGTTGAGGAGTTACCATCTGTTTTATGGAGCATCAACACCACGCCCAACAGGTCAACAGGATACACACCATTCTTCATGGTTTACGGTGCGGAGGCGGTCCTCCCCAGTGATATCCGTCACGATTCACCTCGTGTAGCGGCGTATGTTGAAGCGGGCAACGAGGAAGCACGGCAAGACGCTTTGGACCTGTTGGACGAAGAATGTGACATCGCAGCTGCCAGTTCGGTGATTTACCAGCAGGATCTTCGTCGGTATCAGCGTCGCCGAGTTAGGACCAGAACCTTTCAAGAAGGAGATCTGGTGCTTCGACTGATCCAAGACCAGACGGATATGCACAAGTTATCCCCACCTTGGGAGGGACCTTTCGTGGTCAGCAAAAATCTGCACAACGGGTCGTACTATCTGATCGATATTCGAGAGCATAAAGACTCACGCACGTCAGAGGAGGAGACCAACATGCCCTGGAACATAGCTCATCTTCGGCCTTACTATACTTGAGCCATAGGCTCTACTTATGTACATATTATGACAATGTCTATATTATGATTAATACAATAAACCGGAGCCTTAGCTAAAGCGGGGTCTATGTTATTCTTATATCATGTGTGGTTACACGGAGTTTTTTATCTTAAAGCGCCCTCCGGTTTACCCCTTGAGTTAGCTTTTTCAAACAAGCTTTGTATCATGTCACTAGGGGGCTTGGTCGTATCCGAACCAATGCAACACCTTTTAGACCGGCGAAAGCCACAAGGTCACTTGGGGACTTCGTCATGTCTGAACCAGTCACGCCTCTTGATCGGCCTAAGGCCACAGAATCACTTGGGGGCTTTGGTCGAACCTGAACCATCGCTACACCTCTTGATCGGTGTAATGCTACTGCATCATTTGGGGACCTTGGCTGACTTGAACCATAGCTACATCTGTTGGGGGCTTGGTCGTGTCCGACCACGGTAATGCCACTTGATCAGCTCAGATAGCCTCTTTTTTGCAAATGATTATATTTGTCTTTGCTTGAGATTTATTTCTTTTATTTGCATATTTTTGTTGTGTTTTTACACCAAACAACTATTGAGCCGGTTTGACTGTCAATTGACGGAACACGGACTATTCTTGATCCGGAGGCGCCTCGCCCGGTTTGATTTTCTGTTAAACATCCTATTTTGGAGTCATATTAGTCTTCTTTATAAACCGGAACGGTTACTGGGTAACCCGACCTTGTCCTCACAGGAGCTGTTTCTCCTGCAACAAGTGGTTCTTACAACACTCCGGTTTACGATTGGCACAACCAACTTCAAAGGCTATGATGGCAGGTATTGTGTATTGTTATATTTGATTATATGTTTAATCTAAGAAGTTATCTTTAATTTCATATACATCGCTATTATGAACCGCCTGGTGGTACAACCACATCGGCGTTTTAAGACTCTTTCTGCAGATAACAGTTTACCATTGATGATTCGAAGAAAGTGTAAGACGCAATAAGTATGCACGAAGGCATATAAACAAAGGGTAGCAACTAGTCTATTACAAGGCATTCAGAGGCCCAAAATATGGAATTGTTTCACAATGGACAGTTTCTGACGTATAAACCGACTTGACGGATTAAGCTTTATCGCCGGCTTGCTGTGAAGTAGATGGGTCATCTGGCGTTGGTTCAGCCTCCTCTTCCCCATCCAGTGGCCGGAAGTCATTGGTTGTCCTGTCAATTCGGGTTAAAGCCTGAAAGACAGCCTCTTCACTTATAAGCTCAGCCGGATCAACATCAGGGGCATAAGTGTGCTTACGGATTGGTGGAACAAGGTTCTGCACGTTAGGAATAACAGCTTCAACCCGTCTGTTGTTTGCGTCGTAGAAGGAGCGGTGAACCGTCAGGTTAGCCTCTTCTGCCAGCTGGCTCGCCAGAGGACGTGTAACATCCCAAAATTCTAAATTTTGGAATGTTATAATAATTAAAATATATGATTGTTTGATTGATTCTTGAGTGATCGATTGCGTGAAATTGATTGGAATTTTAAACTTTTGAAGTTTTGTTGAGAGGGAATAAAAGGACTTCCCAAAAAATGCTTCGCTTTGAAAATATTTGAATTTGGAAATATTTCAAACTTCATGCCACTCAATGATCCTCATGATTTCTTCAATGAAAGAGAGTGGAAGTAAAGAAAAATTTCATTTTGAATTTGTCATTTTAAATTTTGTTTTTAACTCGAAGTGGCATTTGAGTTTTATTCAAAAACTTTTCTGACAAAGAACACTTTAACAAAAGTGTAGAGAGGGAGTAACATGACACACCAAAAATGTTGGAATAAATTTTCCATAGAGTTTTGAGAGTCATTTTGATTTTTGTTTGAATTTAAAAATGATGATTTTCAAAAAGTATTTTATTTGCCTCGGAAAATATCCCATTAAATTGGGCTTATTTTTCTGATCATTTTGATATATAATACTCTTATATTTTATTTTCATTTTATTTCCTAAAATGATTCTTCTTCGCGGGTTATTAAAAAAACAGAAAGGTACTGTTTTTTTTGGGGCCAAATCCGGCCCGATCCGTACCGAATCATCTCTTTCCTCCTGACGAGATGCTCCAGATCTCCAGCCACCACGGAGCATCGCTGAATCGCGGGATTCGCGAAATCCTCACCCTCCTCCAAGTCGACCTCCCCTATAAATGGCCATCTCCCGCATCCATTTCCCCCCCTAGTCCCTCCTCTCCTCACCCCACGTCGTCGTGCCACCTCGCTGGAGTTCGCCGGACCACCGCCGCCATTGCCGCCCCGTCCCGCCACCTCTGACCATCCCCGCCACCCACCGACCCCACCACTCGCTCCGCCCCGATCTACCGCCTGACTGCATTACCTTCCCCGACGCCACAGGGCCACCGGAGGACGTCGCCGGAGCTCCACCAGGACCCCATCACCGGAACTGCTACAGTAAATCCCGACCTACTTTTTTTTTCGTTCTGTTTTTAAAACAGAAAAGTTTCAATCTTAGATATTCTATAACTTTTATGTTTTATATCCAAATTGAGTGATTCTTTTTGCATTGTGTCACAAATTTGTTTAAGTTTCTGTTTGTGTACTTAATTTTCAAATTTGAGTAGTGTAAATTTTAGTTAGATGAAATTTGTTCAAATCACTATTTTGGCCGTATCTTGAGTTTTATAAAATATTTTTGATTGATTATTTTTTCTACTGTTTTGTTATTGTTTGGTTTATCTAGTAGCATATAGTTATTTATTTTAATTTATTTTAAATTAGAGTTTTAGGCAAAACAGTACTGTTTTAGTTCTACTTTTGTTTTAACCTTTTCTTTATAGTTTTAATTGTTTTTAAACTATTTCTTTCTATTTCTTTTGACAAATTTAGTTTCGTTTTTGTTATTTAACTGTAGACAATTTTATTCTTATTTTAAAAATTTATTTTGTTAGTTTTGTATGAAAACTTGTATAGGTCATAGTTAGAGTTTTATGAAAGCCTTTTTTGTTTCTTTTTGCAAATAAAGTTTTTTGAAAAATACTTTCTGTTAAATCAGTTATTTTACATTTTATTTTCTGTTAATTTATTAGTTTAGTGTTTTAATTGTTGTTAAGTTTTTACTTACGGCAAAACTATATTAGATGTTTGTAGCAAAGTCATAGATCTTCGTTAGTAGTTTTTCTTTGTAGTTTTATTTGAAGTTTCTTTTGATTTTGTTTGAGTTTTATTATCGATTTTCTTTGTTGTTTTGATTGTTATTTCGAGTGCTAAAATTGTTTGCTAGGATGTTTGCTTATGTGAATGCTATGTTTCACTATATAGATTTTCAATGGAGTGACGATTAGTTCTACCAAGTCATTTTCGACAGCGTTGTTATCTTCATCAAGTAATACCGTGCAAGTTCACTTTGACCATGCTTTCATACCTATGTTTTTATTGCATTTAGTGGCATCTTTGCAACAACTCTCCAGTAGTGATACTGAATTCTTGTAGTTGAGTAGTATGCATGAGGTAGGAACCCATCACCTTGTTACCAAGCCCGGGACGTTATTTATTTGTATGCTACGCTATAGTAGACGGGGTTGGTATGTGTGCACGAGAGTGGTGTGAAGAAGGAGGACTCTACGTCAATGACGACAACTCCATGATGGCATCTGCAAGGGCTGCATTTTCAAGGCCTCAAGACTTCAAGACTCGAGACAAGAATTCAATACACACCATTTGGGTGAAGGACGGTTGACGGGCACCTGGAGAAACCAGTGGATGGCCGGATTCATGGAGAAGCGCCATGACATCTTGCGGAAAGCTTCACCGGACTCAAAGAGACGGAAGAATACTTCATGCCCGGAAGCTTACCTGTGCAACCGCAAGTCACTATGGGCTCTGGCTTGGTTGACCTTAGTGGTGACTCTGGCTGGGACGGTGCTAGCAGATGTAGAACTACGGTAGGATTGGATGAGCACCGGACAGTGGTCAGGGGAACTCTTCGGAAGACCATGTTTCGGTCGTCTTGTTCTCAAACACCCTGAAGTGCGAGAACGTAAAGAGAGGGATCGGATCTTGCGGGTAAAGTGTACAAACCTCTGCAGAGGGTTAAAACCTAATCGATTAGCCGTGTCCCCGGTTACGGACAATTTGAGCATCTGGACTTGAATCTATCTCGGAACTCTCAACACCGGATTGATAACTTAATTGTGGGCAACTTATGATGATTTTGGGCTATGAGACATTGGTTGGCGGAACCATGTCATGATAGAAAACTCCATAGTACAGACTTCATTTATTCCTTTGATGTAGGGAAAATAAAACCAGCTTTTACGCAAAAAAAAAACTCAGACCCAGAGCCACAAAGCCATGTTGCATATAGTATAGTTTAATCATCTGTTTTCTCATGTTGTGATCTTGCCGGTACATTCAATGTACTGACCTACACGGCTGCAACGTATCATGTTGCAGATATGTTTCTTCTGACGAGTAAGATGCAGTGCGAGGTTACGGTCTACACTCAACCTGCCGATGGCGTTGATGGGACTCCACACCCATTGATTGTTTCCGCTGAGACATATGAGGTATATATCAGTTTTACGTTATTTATACATGTGATTGCACTTTGATATATACATTGATGTACTCTGTGCAAAGACATCTTGATCCGAGGATGGCATAGAAACACAAAGGCTTGACCGTGCGAGGTCGGGTCGCTCTGAATATGGTATCGAGCACATGTTGACTGTAGGACGTGACCCTAGGAAATGACTTAGTAATATGAAGACCCCAACAGAACGACCTTTGTTTTTGTTACTACTCTCGTAACACCTGATTCCTTTTCTGAACCTTCCTTATTTCAAACTATAGATGGAGAGCTACATTACGAACAAAAGAGAACACTACGAGAAGGTTCTTGGAGGCCCCTTCCTTGTGGAGCTAGTCAGTCTTTGAAGCTACCGATACACGAGATCAAGGCAACTAAGAGGACGTCTAGATCATGGGGAGTCAAGACCCAAGTTTTTGGCCGTAAAGAAGACCCCAAGACTGCAGATATCAGCGGCACCATAAATGGTGATCGTGATATGGGCATCAACACTGCCGTCCATGATGCTATTGCACGCTTATGCTATCGTCATCGTCTTGCACTAAACCCACACTTCTTTGGAAGGATTGGATGGCAGAAGTTTGATGGAGCAACTATTGCCTTGATGAAGTGCAAAGATGAAGTTCTCCCCTTTGTTAGTGTACAGTCAGGGATCTAGAACAATACATCAAGAATCTTGGATGGACCTCCTGGAAGCCCTATTTGACAATGAAGCACTACGAGAAGAGGTTGAGACTCAGAGACTGAAGGTAGACAACCTGGAGGAGGAGAACCTCGAGATCCCGAGAATGCGTCAGGAACTGAAAAGCAGCAGGACCATGTCTCATGCCAAGGACGTTGAGATCCAGAAGCTCAAGGAACAACTTCAGGACATACAGGGTCGTCACAAGAAACTCCGCATCGACAGGGAAAATCTAGCAGAAAAATTGGAGGAGATCAAGTCCACACAGAAGAAGCCCTAGTGGGGACAATGATCAAGTTCCTGGTAAATTAACTTAGTAGTAGCCCACCATGAGAGAAATAAAGATGAACGCTTTCTTGATTTAAGTATCTGACCATACCAACTTATGTGGGTGGCGATACTATAGAATTGATTGAATAAATGAATGCTTGGTTGCTATTATTTTCTGTGTTTATTGAATGGTTGGATAGATGCGATATTCTTAGGCTTGTTATGTCAACCTTGAGAGACGTAAGTTACGGAAGAATGGTAGAAGGCCTTCATATGGGAAAAGCATCAGGAATTGGAAACTCCCGAGCATTGAAGACCTGGAGAAATGAAGACTTAGAAACGAAACCATAGTAGAACGGCCCATTACAAACGATTTTTTCTTTTGAGCTCGGATTTGTTTGTTGATGGGTGGGTATTCTCTTTCTCTTTCTATCTCAACCAGACCCCGAAGCCTCGAACCCATGGACAGCTGAACACCAAACTTTTCTCGAGACAAAAAAAATTCCCCATGGAGATACACTCTTTGTTCTGAGTACCCCTCTTATCCTACACATGCAGATGACAACCCTTTATGAGTCTTTCCTTAAGGGCCCTGAAACGATCATGACCACGACAAGTGATCATGATTACAGAAGATCTGAAGGACATGATGAAGCATATTCACCTTGAAGGAGATGCACGGTCTACAAAGGCTACCTCTTCATGCAAAAGGGAGTGGAACTTTGGTATGTGGAGGTACACCTCCACCATATGAAAGGAGTTTGCCCAAAGACGATTGGGCAGTACTTTTTCATCTCACGTGTACCACAAGCAACTTTCTTCGACGCTGTTCCTGAAGCAGCCATGGAAGCCATCGCCCGGATCGGAGAAATACTTGAAGCAAGACTTCGTTATACTCAGGAATACCTAAGATAAGTGCATGCAGAGATGATGGAGATGAAGCTCAAGGCCACCACGATGAAACAGAAGATTGAAGATTTCAAGGCGCATTGTGACGCCCCCGATTCAATCATACACTAATCATGCACGCAAACGTGTACGTTCAAGATCAGGGACTCACGGGAAGATATCACAACACAACTCTAAAACATAAATAAGTCATACAAGCATCATAATACAAGCCAGGGGCCTCGAGGGCTTGAATACAAGTGCTCGATCATAGACGAGTCGGCGGAAGCAACAATATCTGAGTACAGACATAAGTTAAACAAGTTTGCCATAAGATGGCTAGCACAAATCGTGATATCTGAGATCGAAGAGGCGCAGGCCTCCTGGGATCCTCCTAACTACTCCGGTGGTCGTCGGGCTGCTGCGTAGTAGTAGGCGCCTCCGTGTAGTAGTCGTCATCGACGGTGGCGTCTGCTCACGGCTCCATCGTGCAGTTGCGACAATCGAGTAGAGATAGGGGAAAAGGGGAACAAGGCAACCGTGAGTACTCATCCAAAGTACTGCAAGCAAGGAGCTACACTACATATGCATGGATATATGTGTAAAGGGCCATATCGGTGGACTGAGCTGCAGAATGCGAGAATAAGAGGGGATATCTAATCACAGCCGAAGACTACGCTCGGCAGCCTCCATCTTGCAGACATGTACAAGAGAGTAGGTGAAGTCCTCCAAGTAGCATCGCATAGCATAATCCTACAGACGATCCCTCCTCGTAACCACGAGAGAGAGCGACCACCGGGTTGTATCTGGCACTTGGAAGGGTGTGTTTTATTAAGTATCCGGTTCTAGTTGTCATAAGGTCAAGGTACAACTCCAAGTCGTCCTGTTACCGAAGATCACTGCTATTCGAATAGATTAACTTCCCTCCAGGGGTGCACCACATAACTCAACACGCTTGATCCCATTTGGCCGGACACACTTTTCTGGGTCATGCCCGGCCGCGGAAGATCAACACGTCGCAGCCCCACCAAGGCTAACAGAGGTCAAGACGCCGGTCTAAACCTAAGCGCGACAGGTCCGGGCCCATCGCCCATAGCACACACACGTTGCAGGGCGGCCGGAAGGCAGACCTAGCCTAGCAGGCGTTCCAGTCCAATCAAGACGCTGGCGCCCGTCACGACGCCACGGCAAGCTTGGCCGATACCACGGCGTCGGGATACCCATAACTACTCCCACGTAGATGGTTAGTGCGTATAGACCAAATGGCGAGACTCGGATCAAATACCCGCATCTCGTTAAGCGTGTTAAGTATCCATGAACGCCGACGGGGCCAGGCCCACCTCTCTCCTAGGTGGTCTCAACCTGCCCTTTCGCTCCGCCATAAAGTAACGATCGGGGCCGTCAGAACCCGGGCCCACCTCTCGGGATGGAGCCACCTGTCCTTTCAGCCCCATCTCCTAACAGTATCACGGGTAATGTAACGATTGTAAAGTATATAATATATGCCCGTGATCACTGCCGAGGTGATCACAACCCGATAGTATAGCATGGCGAAGACGGACAAGAGTGTAGGGCCCTTGATGGAAAACTAGCATCCTATACTAAGCAATAGGATAGCGGTAAAGGTAACAACGGTAGTAGCAAGGACGGGCTATGCAGCGGTATAGGATTAGCGAAAGCGGTAACATGCTACACTACTCTAATGCAAGCAGTATAGAGAAGAGTAGGCGATATCTCGGTGCTCAAAGGAGGGCTTGCTGGTTGCTCACGGCAAGAGAGAGGGGTCGTCAACTCCGTAGTCGTACTGGGCAGCAGCAGCGTCGGTCTCGGTGTCTAGCGGAAGAAGAGGGGGGAAGAAACAATGAATACAATGCAAACGTAAACATGACGATGCGTGACGTGACAATGAGCGGTGCTAGGTGTGCCCTAACGCGGTAGTAGGCGATACTGCGTGGAGGAAAACATCCGGAAGTATTCCGGTGTTTAGCGTTTTAGGCGGAAGGCCGGAGGAAAGTTGCGAGTTTGATATTTTAGGGGTGCGTGGCGGACGAACGGGCTGCGTATCCGGGTTCGTCTCGTCGTTCTGAGCAACTTTCATGTTGAAAATAATTTAATCCGAGTTACGGATTAAAAGATATGATTTTCTGAAGATTTTATTAATTTCTAGAATTTAATTAATTATTTAATTTAATTTCGAAAATGGAATTATGACATCAGCATGACGTCATGCTGACGTCAGCAGTCAACAAGGGTTGACTAGTCAATCTGACCAGTGGGTCCAGTGGGACCCACCTGTCATACACTGTTTAGACTTAATTAGGGTTTAGGCTAAACAAACTACTATTTAATTAAGCTAACAGATTAATTAACTAGGATTAATTAACTTAATTAATTTAGTTAATTAATTAATTAATTAAGTTTATTTTTATTTATTATTTATTTTATTTTTATTAAATCTTTTTTTTTTAATTTTTGTTTTTGTATTTCTCCAAGGGCGTGGGGCCCCATGGTCAGTGGCCCAAAGGCCTTAGCGGAGCGGGCGAAACGGATGCGGGCGTGGGCGCCCGTGTGCGTCTGAGGCCACCGAGGCGGCGATGCAGCCACGACAAAAACCCGGCGGCTGCCAGCAGCCGTCCGTCGGCAGCGCATGGGCGGCGGGGCTAGCAGCCAGAGCGGATGGAAGTCTGGCGGCCGGTGGTGCAGGCGAGGCCAAGGCAGGGGACGAAACACGACGGAGGGTCGTGGACGTGCAATGAGCGTAGGGGCCGCGTCGTGCAGCGCGTCCGCGTGCAACGAGCGACAAGGGAGGCGAGAGCGGGAGGAGGGGGCGCAGCTCACATCGGAGCCGTAGGGGAGCGGCAATGGGCTCGGGGAGGTCCGACGAGGTAGGGGCGACGGCGGTGAGGTCCTGCGGCGGCGTCGTGGCGGCCTCCTCCCGATTCGGACGGGATCGAGCAGAGGAGGGACGGGGCGGTGCCGACGGTGACGGCGTCGGGGACGTTCGTGTCGGGGCGCAGCGGGGCGACGGGGTCGAGGGCGCGCGCAGAACGGGCGGACCTCGGCACGGGCGAGGAGGAGGACGGGACGAGCGACGAGACGGGAGGCGGCATCGATGACGGCGGTTGGCGGGTGGTAGCTCGTGAAGGATGGTGGGCGGCCGGGCGGTGACTCCGGGCGACGACGAGCGATGGGGCGATGGGATCGGGGGTTGCCCCGATCTAGATCGGGGAAGGACGAGGGAGGAGTGGGACGACGGGGGAAGGAGTGGGTGCGAGTGGGGGTTGCGGGTGTCGGTCGGGCTAGGGTTTGGTGGGGAAGGGGTTATGCAGAGGGGGACGACTGGGCCGGCCTGGGGCCGATGGCCGGTGGGCGAGGTCCATGAGGGGCCTTTTATTTTCTTTTGTTCCTTTTTTTATTTGTCCTTTTACTTTTTATTTATTCGTTTCTATTTTTTTAGCTACACTTTATTTTTAGTTTAGTAAAATATGACAATAGCTCCAAAAATAGTGTTTCAAAATAACCCTCAGCCACAAAAGGTTTTAACCCAAACTAAAATAGTTTAGTGTTTTATAAAATACCAAAGGCATCGAAATAATGTTTTTGCTACCGTTTAAACCTTTTTAGAGCATTTATTCATTATATAAAAATGTGGATTCTTCATCAGAACCATCTATGCATTAAGCGGCACAACCCGAACATTTTGTTTTATTATTTGAAAACTTTTGATGTATGCCATATTTGGAATTTGAATTTTGAATTGGTTTTTGAACTATCGAGGAATTAGCAACAAGAACGGAGGTGACATGGCATCATTAGCAGAGTTTTACCGTAGCCTAATTATCCGGCGTCACAATTCTCCTCCACTACAAGAAATCTGTCCGAGATTTAAGCGGTGGAGTAAGGGGAAAAGGTGTTGGTAGCGAAAAACCTACTTGAGTCTTCTCGGTCTTGGTTGCTCTTCTCGAAGTGGTCGACCCATAGCACTGATGTTTTCATTCCTATGCATCAATGCATCATGATGAGGTTGTCGTCTTTTCTTCTGGAACTTCATCGTACTTACGATAAAGATAAGGGGTAGCTCACTACGACATAATGCTTTTGAGGGAAACAATCTGGGGTTAACCCATGAATTAGTATAAGATTATCTCTCGAGTTGAACATATGAAATACCTCGAGAGTAAGGTACGAAGGTACCATAAGAGGCTCCAAGCGGATAGATAGTTGCTCGAAGCTTTGAACCAGAGTGAGAAAGGGGTTGAGTAGCGAGAGTAAGTATTGCGTCGATACCAGAATTGATCACTAGGGACGGTGGCCCGTGGATTACATACGAGTCCACGCGCGAGGAATAACTTTGGGAATAGGGGTGTACAGGACGGTCGAGTTTCGATCCTGTGGAACTGGGTTATGGGCCCACAATGTGGTTTTTTAATAGGAGCAGTGACATCTTTCACGGTCATGATAGCAAGGCATGTCAGAGAGTACCATGTCAGTTATGTCGGCAACAACGTTGGTACCAAGGGCGAGGGACGAAGAGAACCACTTTCCTGCTCGTTGAACGAGGCGGACCAATAGGCAAAGTTCTCGTCCATCGGCGGTTACCGGAAGTCATCAACAGTAGAAACAGGGTTACACCAGACAGGAAGGTACATTGAGGTGTTTACCTAACCAGGGGATTACCACTGCTCGGTTAAGTAGTTTACAAGAAAGTTTGAACAAAACAACGGGAAGGAAAATGTGCTTAAACACGTATATCAGGGGTATATCCTTCCCAAGGACAAGCAGAGCATGATATCCATGACAAGATATTATGTAGAAAACTCCTTAGGTAGGGGAGAGAAATTTCATGACATTACCCATACAACGGTGTTTGGATAATTGAGCAAGAAACATTTAGCATTGGGCTTCAAATGTTCTTGTTGAAAATCAGAGTATCACAGACATGCTTCGAGATAGTATTGACATGGTCAACAGGTGAAGATCAGACTTTGGAAACAAAAAGGATCCATCAGGAACAACCTATAGAATAAGTCTTACAATTTCCTCATGGAAGAATGGATAACCTTGCTAAAAGGGAAACTATAATGATAGGTCCTCCAGCCGGGGGGGGGGGGGAGGGTTCTAGGCATGACATCATGTTACCGGGTCATCAAAGGATCAACATCATAACTCTTGGAAAGTTTTCCCAACCAACATATCTGACCGATATTCATATCCAATTGGTGTCATGATACCTCGGACTCGGGGTCCGAGAGGAAAAGGTGCAACACAAATCGACGAAATGACATTGCAAGATTCTCGAGAAATGAACTACGGGAGCGGGTTCCTGAAGCAATAGTTCATCATTAAACCAAGGTGAGGATGAGGAGGTGGCTAATGGGCTCAGCGACAATTCATCGAGAATTCCAAATGGATGGATTTCCACAATAATGTGAACAAGAAGATGACACTTGTTGATTGAAATGATATAATGTTGTATGCACGAGGAAAACATACACCATCAATCATTAGTTGAGAGGTGCGCCCGAAATATGGGTTGGGTTGCACGACCAATGTTGGAATGGTGATTCAATAATTAATAGTCTAAGAATGAACGGTCGACCATTAAGAGGGTTGCTAGGAGGGCAGAATCCAAACAACACCGTTCACTTGTGGGTACCCCGGTTGGAATCAACACAAGGACCAAGAAAGAATGGTGATGGTGAGAAGTATCATTATAGCAAGAATTTTGAAGAGGTGGAGCAATCCTCACAACATTCTTGACATCAAAGATGGTAATACTCCGCGGTAGAGTCATAACATAAGTAGGATAGAAAGGAACTCAAGGATCAACACCAAACAGGAACAAATTTTTTTTGGAGGGAATGCAATAATGTTGTGGATGATAACCCAAACCATCGAGGGCAAAGGATGATGTTTCTCATCTAGAATTCGATAGATATCTTGGAAGACCCCGGAATGTTGATGATGATCACGACACATTTGTCGAGAGGTTTCGAGAAGATGTAACTGATCGGCGATGACATCAAGTCAACGGAAATGATGAAGCCAAAAGTCATTGGAACCATGGGTATGACACAAACTCGAAATCAAGCTTGTTGTACAAGGAGAAACGGTGTGACGAGGAAGATCGATTGTAAGATTAGCTCACCGTGGAAATTTTGTGCTCCGAGAAGAAGGACCCGGTAGCACAGTTTAAAATTTAGCATGATAATGATATAGCCGATCAGGCTAGGAATGACTTGAAGGATTATTAAACTCATAAGTAACGGAGATTACTTTATTGAATCGGAGTGCGGAATTGATTCACTTATCAATGTCCTTGAGTGTCTAACAACTCAGAACCCGGGGAAAATTGGAATCAGAGAGAAATAATACTTGAAGAACTCATAATAAGTTATGCAGTTCCATGATATTCTTGAGATACCAGAGCTTAATACTCAACGGTAGAGCAAAGTAAAGGTTGGACAGGTGCAATGATCTGCAGAAGACAAGTACTTCAACTTGTCCAAGAAATGGTATTTAAAAGGAGAACATGGCTGGAACCACGATTGCAAAAGGCCGAATCCCAGATATAAGAACTTATACCAAAGAGGGTTTAAGAGGAGCATCCATGGTAAGATTAGCATCGTGCCCATGGGCATGAACACAAAGTTCAAGGTCGACTCCCACTTGTTCAACGCATAACCTTTCATTCACCTCTCGTATTTCGAAAATGACATTAGTTGTTGAAAGTTTTTACCTGGTGCAATACCAGATAAGTATGACCCGTGTAATCTTTCGGGTTCACACGGATTAGGGAAGGCGTAGGTTCAAACCCATCAAGGCCTCTTACGAACATATACCATAAGCTTCAAGAGTAAGTATCACCATCTCGAAAGCAGAGCATGGATGACAAAAGGAAAGGATACAATTTAACAAAGGCATTATGTATCGAAGAAGGACTCACAAGGTGATTAATTATGAAGGACACTGTCGGATAATAATCCAACAAAGGACTTGATGGTCCACAAAGGATCTGATGTGAGTATCGATACTTAACCAGAAGAGGAGGGAATGCAAATGCAACAGGTTATGGAATCATCTGAGTAATTCAAAGCTTAAATGCAAAGGAATTATGATTTCCAAATCAAAGGATCAAAAGCAGGTGCTTTGATCAAGGATGGATCAATTGAATATACCAGAGGCTGTCGGCGACGAGATAGTTAGGTCGAGAACCAGCTCATGTTCAAAATGACGTCTGGGCCGGAAAGTAATCCTAGGATTTGACCGATGATTGTGAACATTCACAACGTATTGAAATCAATGGACTGAAAAATGATGGTGACAAAGGATGCCAATAAGATTACTATACTTATGGGATTAATCATAATGAAAGCAAACAAGAAATTCCAGAGCAATAGGTTGCGGAGGATTTTCGGAAGATCGAATGGTATTTCGAAGACTTTTGTGTAAAGCATGAACAAGCTGGGGATGAGCGGATACTCGACAAGTGCGAGAATTAACCGTAGGGGTATTCGGTGTCAATGAACAATGAGGCAGTAAGCTCAAAGGATTATCGAAACAACGACGAGGGTTTCGGGGTATCTTGTAATAACAAGACCAACTGAGGATGAATGTAAGAATAACAAGCGCAAGTAGTTATCCATAAGGGTTGACGGTGGAAGGAATCGCATAAGCGCGATGAACGCAAAGTTCTTAGGTTAATAGCGGAGAGTATATTCAGGGTCTTCACGTGCGTGACGATCATCATCGGTAATAAGAGGCTCTCCGGGTGAAAGTGATAACGAGATCCTAATGTTAGATTTAGTAAAATTCATTTAACCCGAATAGAAGAGAGATCAGAGTCCCGGAGTAAAGGTCGAGGAGTAAAAGATCCTAGTACCACAAGATGGCGACGTGGGCCCATGGGCCGCACAGCCATGTTAGTAAAAGTTTTGTAACGTCTAGACTCAACTTCGGCCAAGGAGTTGGAAGGGGGATTCCTACAGGCAGTCGGCTCTGATACCAACTTGTGACGCCCCCGATTCAATCAGACACTAATCATGCACGCATAAGCGTGTACGATCAAGATCGAGGACTCATGGGAAGATATCACAACACAACTCTAAAACATAAATAAGTCATACAAGCATCATAATACAAGCCGGGGGCCTCGAGGGCTCGAATACAAGTGCTCGATCATAGACGAGTCAGTGGAAGCAACAATATCTGAGTACGGACATAAGTTAAACAAGTTTGCCATAAGATGGCTAGCACAAAGCGGGATACAGATCGAAAGAGGCGCAGGCCTCCTGCAGGATCCTCCTAACTACTCACAGTGGTAAATCGTGGGCTGCACGTAGTAGTAGGCGCCTCCGGTGTAGTAGTCGTCATCGACGGTGGTGGCGTCGCTCTGGGCTCCATCATGCAGTCGCAGCAATCGAGTAGAGATAGGGGAAATAGGGGAACAAGGCAACCGTGAGTACTCATCCAAAGTACTCGCAAGCAAGGAGCTACACTACATATGCATGGATATATGTGTAAAGGGCCATATCAGTGGACTGAACTGCAGAATGCCAGAATAAGAGGGGGATATCTAATCCTATCGAAGACTATGCTTCTGACAGCCTCCATCTTGCAGCATGTAGAAGAGAGTAGACTGAAGTCCTCCAAGTAGCATCGCATAGCATAATCCTACCCGACGATCCCCTCCTCGTAACCCTGAGAGAGAGCGACCACCGGGTTGTATCTGGCACTTGGAAGGGTGTGTTTTATTAAGTATCCGCTTCTAGTTGTCATAAGGTCAAGGTACAACTCCAAGTCGTCCTGTTACCGAAGATCACAGCTATTCCAATAGATTAACTTCCCTGCAGGGGTGCACCACATAACCCAACACGCTTGATCCCATTTGGCCGGACACACTTTTCTGGGTCATGCCCGGCTGCGGAAGATCAACACGTCGCAACCCCACCTAGGCACAACAGAGAGGTCAGCATGCCGGTCTAAACCTAAGCGCCAAGACAGGGTCCGGGCCCATCGCCCATAGCACACCAAGACGTTATGAGGGCGGCCGGAAGCAGACCTAGCCTAGCGTTCCGATCCAATCCGGCGCTGGCTCCGTCACGACGTCACGAAGTGCCGACCGATACCACGACGTCGGGATACCCATAACTACTCCCACGTAGATGGTTAGTGCATATAGACCAAATGGCGGACTCGGATCAAATACCCAGATCTCGTTAAGCGTGTTAAGTATCCATGACGCCGACCAGGGCCAGGCCCACCTCTCTCCTAGGTGGTCTCAACCTGCCACTGTCGCTCCGCCATAACGTAACGATCGGGGCCGTCGGGAACCCAGGCCCACCTCTACCGGGATGGAGCCACCTGTCCTTTCAGCCCCCATCTCCGAACAGTATCACAGGTAATGTAACAGTGTAAAGTATATAATATATGCCCGTGATCACCTGCCGAGGTGATCACAACCCAGTAGTATAGCATGGCAGACGGACAAGAGTGTAGGGCCACTGATGGAAAACTAGCATCCTATACTAAGCAATAGGATAGCAGGTAAAGGTAACAACAGTAGTAGCAAGGACAGGCTATGCAGCAGTATAGGATTAATTGAAAGTAATAACATGCTACACTACTCTAATGCAAGCAGTATAGAGAAGAGTAGGCGATATCTGGTGATCAAAGGAGGGGCTTGCCTGGTTGCTCTGGCAAGAGAGAGGGGTCATCAACTCCGTAGTCGTACTGGGCAGCAGCAGCGTCGGTCTCGGTGTCTAGCGGAAGAAGAGGGGGGAAGAAACAATGAATACAATGCAAACATAAACATGACGATGCGTGACGTGACAATGAGCGGTGCTAGGTGTGCCCTAACGCGGTAGTAGGCGATACCGACGGAGGGGGAAAACATCCGGGATAGTATTCCCGGTGTTTCGCGTTTTCGGGCAGAGGAGCCGGAGGGGGAAAGTTGCGAGTTTGATATGTTAGGGGTGCGTGGCGGACGAACAGGCTGTGTATCCGGGCTCGTCTCGTCGTTCTGAGCAACTTTCATGTTGAAAATAATTTAATCCGAGTTACGGATTAAAAGATATGATTTTCTAAAGATTTTATTAATTTCTAGAATTTAATTAATTATTTAATTTAATTTCGAAAATAGAATTATGACATTAGCATGACGTCATCTTGGCGTCGGCCGATCAACGAGGTTGACTGGTCAACTGACCAGTGGGTCCAAAGTGGGACCCAATGGCCATACAATCGCTTAGACTTAATTAGGGTTTAGGCTAAACAAACTACTGTTTAATTAAGCTAACAGATTAATTAGATTAATTAACTAGGATTAATTAACTTAATTAATTTAGTTAATTAATTAACTAATTAAGTTTATTTTTATTTATTATTTATTTTATTTTTATTAAATTTTTTTTAATTTTCGTTTTTGTATTTCTCCAAGGGCGTGGGGCCCCATGGTCAGTGGCCCAAAGGCCTTAGCGGGCGAAGCGAATGCGTGGGCGCCGTGTGCGTCTGAGGCCACCGAGGCGGCGATGCCGGCCACGACAAACCCGGCCACAGCGGCGGCAGCCTTGTGAGCCGTCCGGCGGCAACCTATGGCGGCGAGCTAAGCAGAGCGGATGAAGTCTGGCGGCCCGGTGGTGCAGGCGAGCCAAGGCGGCGAAGCACGGCGGGAGGCCGTGGGCGCCAGCGAAGCGTAAAGGCAGCGTCGTGCCTGCAGCGTCCGCGTGCACGACGGACGACAAGGGAGGGCAGAGAGCGGGAGGAGGGGGCGACGGCGGTGAGGTCCTGCGGTGGCGTCGTGGCGGCCTCCTCCCGATTCGGACGGGATCGAGCAGAGGAGGGACGGGGCGGTGCCGACGGTGACGGCGTCGGGGACGTTGGTGTCGGGGCGCAGCGGGGCGACGGGGTCGAGGGCGCGGCGCAGGAACGGCGGCCTCGGCACGGGGCGAGGAGGAGGATGGGGACGAGCGACGTAGACGGGGAGGCGGCATCGACGACCGCGGTTGGCGGGGTGGCTCCGGCGGGGGGATGGTGACGGGCGACGCCGGGGCGGTGGCTCCGGGCGACGACGAGCGATGGGGCGATGGGATCGGGGGTTGCCCCGATCTAGATCGGGGAAGGACGAGGGAGGAGTGGGACGAGGGGGGAAGGAGTGGGTGCGAGTGGGGGTTGCGGGTGTCGGTCGGGCTAGGGTTTGGTGGGGAGGGGTTATGCAGGGGAGGCGACTAGGCGGCCTGGGGGCCCGATGGCCAGGGCTGAGGTCCGGTGAGGGGGCCTTTATTTTCTTTTGTTCCTTTTTTTATTTATCCTTTTACTTTTATTTATTCGTTTCTGATTTCTTAGCTACACTTTATTTTTAGTTTAGTAAAATATGACAATAGCTCCAAAAATAGTGTCTCAAAATAACCCTCAGCCACAAAAGGTTTTAAACCAAACTAAAATAGTTTAGTGTTTTATAAAATACCAAAGGCATCGAAATAATGTTTTTGCTACAGTTTAAACCTTTTTAGAGCATTTATTCATTATATAAAAATTTGGATTCTTCATCATAACCATCTATGCATTAACTGGCACAACCCGAACATTTTGTTTTTATTATTTGAAAACTTTTGATGTATGCCATATTTGGAATTTGAATTTTGAATTGGTTTTTTGAACTATCGAGGAATTAGCAACAGTAACGGAGGTGACATGGCATCATTAGCAGAGTTTTACTGTAGCCTAATTATCCGGGCGTCACACGCATGTCGCACAATTCTAGTGGGACTGAAGAATCCTCAAGGAGGAAAAATGAATAAAGTTGGAAGTAATGTCTGACCATACCGAACCATGTGGGTGGCAGCATTTGTAATAAACTTTTTGGAATTTGGATTTACAAAAAATGGTTAAGGATGTAATAAAATATTGATATGAAAATAATGTGATTTATGGATAAACTAGTGCATTTTTTGGTGTGGTAGTACTCCGTAAAGCCACAGGATCAATGAAGAAAGAAATGTGTTATTCATGACGGTCCATAGAAGGGAGCTGGCCAAATAAGTTGGAGTTTTGTATGATCATCACCACAAGGGTATGAAGGAAGAAGTACTATTGGATTCTGGGAGATGTAATGTTGGAATATGGAATGATAATCCTCGGAAGGATGAGTTAAACTTGTACAAGAGTTGAAGTGGGCCATAACCCACAGGCCCGGGGAGTTAATAAGAAGCAAGCACACTCTTCTTTGTAGGAACATATTTCGGAAGAAAACTCTGAGTTTAATCATCCGACATTTTTAAGAGGATATGAAAACCCGAGGGTTGTGAAGAAACGTTAGATGTCTTGTTCAGCTTGCAGAAACCATGGATTTATTCAAACTCAGTTCGTCGACAAGGGAAATTCTGCAATGCTTGTGAGTATGACCAAGTGTTAGAATACGTGATTCAATGTCTGCATAGTTAGTAATGGTGTAATGGTTCAAGTACGGGATGGATTGGCCCCCATACCGGAGACTTCTATCATGAACTATCATATGTTGATGGAAAATCAGAGAGCCTTGAAAACCTTAGAAGAGTGTCGACACGTCAAGCCATAAAACAATAGAATGGTAGGACGATGGAACTCTTTACAGGCAACCGTTGCCAATCATAGGTTATAAGTGAGATTTAAACTAGGCCCATTTCCTGCAGGAGAAACCATTAATTGTTGACCACCACGAGAATATCGAATAGTTGATTAGGGTTGGCGACAGACCTGTCAGCTCAGAAGACCCAGTCTCGGAAGGAACTCACCATGAATGAAAGGACTCCGAGATTGGAGGAAAAGGTTATACCCCTACCGAAAGAGCCTAAGTGAAAGAGTTATACCGGAGCGACACTGTCAACCCAAAGGGATGGAGTACCTGAGTTCCGTTGGAACCATAACCCTGCTTTTAAGTGTGGTAGCACACTAGACCATTCCGATCGATGGATTTGCTGGAAGACCTCCAAACCCTAACCTTTTCTTGCTAGCCTCTTCGAATCTCGAGGACGAGATTCATTTTAAGTGTGGTAGTTTGTAACATCCCAAAATTCTAAATATTAGAATGTTATAATAATTAAAATATATGATTGTTTGATTGATTCTTGAGTGATCGATTGCGTGAAATTGATTGGAATTTTAAACTTTTGAAGTTTTGTTGAGAGGGAATAAAAGGACTTCCCAAAAAAATGCTTCTGTTTGAAAATATTTGAATTTGGAAATATTTCAAACTTCATGCCACTCAATGATCCTCATGATTTCTTCAATGAAAGAGAGTGGGAAGTAAAGAAAAATTTCATTTTGAATTTGTCATTTTAAATTTTGTTTTTAACTCAATGTGGCATTTGAGTTTTATTCAAAAACTTTTCTGACAAAGAACACTTTAACAAAAGTGTAGAGAGGGAGTAACATGACACCCCCAAAATGTTGGAATAAATTTTCCATAGAGTTTTGAGAGTCAATTTGATTTTTGTTTGAATTTTAAAAAATGATTTTTCAAAAAGTATTTTATTTGCCCCTGGAAAATATCCCATTAAATTGGGCTTATTTTTCTGATCATTTTGATATATAATACTCCTATATTTTATTTTCATTTTATTTCCTAAAATGATTCTTCTTCGCAGGTTATTAAAAAAATAGAAAGGTACTGTTTTTTCTTGGGGCCAAATCCGGCCCGATCCGTACCGAATCATCTCTTTCCTCCTGATGAGATGCTTCAGATCTCCAGCCACCGCCGGAGCATCGCCGGAATCGCGGGATTCGCGAAATCCCTCACCCCCTCCTCCAAGTCGACCTCCCCCCCTATAAATGGCCATCTCCCGCATCTATTTCCCCCTAGTCCCTCCTCTCCTCACCCCACGTCGCCGCGCCACCTCGCCGGAGTTCGCGGACCACCGCCCGGCATTGCCGCCCGATCCGCCACCTCGACCATCCCGCCACCCACCGACCCCACCACTCGCTCCGCCCCGATCTACCGCCCCGACCGTACCTTCCCCGACACCAGAGGGCCACCGGAGGACGTCGCCGGAGCTCCACCAGGACCCCATCACCGGAACTGCTACAGTAAATCCTGACCTACTTTTTTTGTTCGTTCTGTTTTTAAAACAGAAAAGTTTCAATCTTAGATATTCTATACCTTTTATGTTTTATATCCAAATTGAGTGATTCTTTTTGCATTGTGTCACAAATTTGTTGAAGTTTCTGTTTGTGTACTTAGTTTTCAAATTTGTGTAGTGTAAATTTTAGTTAGATGAAATTTGTTCAAATCACTATTTTGGCCGTATCTTGAGTTTTATAAAATATTTTTGATTGATTCTTTTTGCTAGTGTTTTGTTATTGTTTGGTTTATCTAGTAGCATATAGTTATTTATTTTAATTTATTTTAAATTAGAGTTTTAGGCAAAACAGTACTGTTTTAGTTCTACTTTTGTTTTAACCTTTTCTTTATAGTTTTAATTGTTTTTAAACTATTTATTTCTATCACTTTTGACAAATTTAGTTTCGTTTCTGTTATTTAAATGTAGACAATTTTATTCTTATTTTAAAAATTTATTTTTTTAGTTTTGTATGAAAACTTGTATAGGTCATAGTTAGAGTTTTATGAAAGCCTTTTTTGTTTCTTTTTGCAAATAAAGTTTTATGAAAAATACTTTACATTAAATTAGTTATTTTACATTTTATTTTCTGTTAATTTATTAGTTTAGTGTTTTAATTGTTGTTAAGTTTTTACTTACGGCAAAACTATATTAGATGTTTGTAGCAAAGTCATAGATCTTCGTTAGTAGTTTTTCTTTGTAGTTTTATTTGAAGTTTCTTTTGATTTTGTTTGAGTTTTATTATCGATTTTGTTTGTTGTTTTGATTGTTATTTCGAGTGCTAAAATTGTTTGCTAGGATGTTTTATTATGTGAATGCTATGTTTGACTATATAGATTTTCAACGGAGTGACGATTAGTTCTACCAAGTCATTTTCTGACAGCGTTGTTATCTTCATCAAGTAATACCAGGCAAGTTCACTTTGACCATGATTTCATACCTATGTTTTTATTGCATTTAGTGGCATCTTTGCAACAAGTCTCCAGTAGTGATGCTGAATTCTAGTAGTTGAGTAGTATGCATGAGGTAGGAACCCATCACGTTGTTACCAAGCCCGGGACATTATTTATTTGTATGCTACGCTATAGTAGACGGGGTTGGTATGTGTGCACGAGAGTGGTGTGAAGAAGGAGGACTCTACGTCAATGACGACAACTCCATGATGGCATCTGCAAGGACTGCATTTTCAAGGCCTCAAGACTTCAAGACTCGAGACAAGAATTCAATACACACTCTTTGGGTGAAGGGCGGTTGTGGGCACCTGGAGAAACCAGTGGATGGCCGGGATGCATGGAGAAGCGCCATGACATCTTGCGGAAAGCTTCAACCAGACTCAAAGAGACGGAAGAATACTTCATGCCCGGAAGCTTACCTGTGCAACCGCAAGTCTCTATGGGCTCTGGCTTGGTTGACCTTAGTGGTGACTCTGGCTGGGACGGTGCTAGCAGATGTAGAACTACGGTAGGATTGGATGAGCACCGGACAGTGGTCAGGGGAACTCTTCGGAAGACCATGTTTTGGTCGTCTTGTTCTCAAATACCCTGAAGTGCGAGAACATAAAGAGAGGAATCGGATCTTGCGGGTAAAGTGTACAAACCTCTGCAGAGGGTTAAAACCTAATCGATTAGCCGTGTCCCCGGTTACGGACAATTTTAGCATCTGGACTTGAATCTATCTCGGAACTCTCAACACCGGATTGATAACTTAATTGTGGGCAACTTATGATGATTTTGGGCTATGAGACATCGGTTGGCGGAACCATGTCATGATAGAAAACTCCACAGTACATACTTCATTTATTCCTTTGATGTAGGGAAAATAAAACCAGCTTTTACGCAAACAAAACTCAGACCCAGAGCCACAAAGCCATATTGCATATAGTATAGTTTTATCATCTGTTTTCTCATGTTGTGATCTTGCGGGTACATTCAATATACTGACCTACACGGCTGCAACGTATCATGTTGCAGATATGTTTCTTCCGACGAGTAAGAGTACGGTACAGGGTTATGGTCTACACTCAACCTGCCGATGGCGTTGATGGGACTCCACACCCGTTGATTGTTTCATTGAGACATATGAGGTATATATCAGTTTTACGTTATTTATACATGTGATTGCACTTAGATATATACATTGATGTACTGTGTATGCCAGCATACTGATCCAGGGATGGCATAGAAACACAGAGGCTTGACCGTCTGAGGTCGGGTCGCTACAGATATGGTATCAGAGCATCCTTGGACAAATTGGTACCATTATCAGTAATGATACTGTGTGAAAAGCCAAATCGGAAAATCACCTTTTTAATGAACTGAACCGTCGTGGTTGCATCACACTTGCTAACGGGCTCCGCTTCAACCCACTTGGTAAACTTGTCAACCGCCACCAAAAGGTGGGTCTTCTTGTCCTTGGACCTTTTGAAAGGTCCGACCATATCCAGCCCCCAAGTCGCAAACGGCCAAGTAATTGGAATCATCCTCAATTCTTGAGCCGGCACACGAGCGCGCCTTGAGAATTTCTGACAGCCATCACATCATCTAACTAGGTCCTCCGCATCAGCATGAGCAGTCAACCAGTTGAAACCGTGACGAAACGCCTTAGCCACTAGAGACTTTGAACCGGCGTGGTGACCATAATCCCCTTCATGAATTTCGCGTAAAATTTCACATCCTTCCTCAGGGGACACACAGCGTTGAAATGCTCCTGATACGTTGCAATGATGCAACTCGCCATTGATAATGGTCATGGACTTGGATCGCCGGACTATCTGCCTGGCCAGAGTCTCATCCTCTGGTAACTCGCCCCGGTTCATGTACGCAAGATAAGGAATTGCCCAATCCAGTATGACATGCAGGGCTGCCACCAACTGCGCCTCCGGATCAGGAATAGCCAAATCCTCTTCGCCAGGGAGCTTGACGGACGGGTTATGCAGAACATCTAAAAAGACGTTAGGCGGGACCGGTTTACGCTGAGAGCCCAGCCGGCTTAGAGCGTCCGCCGCTTCGTTCTTCCGTCTGTCCACATGATCCACCTGCTAACCCTTAAAGTGGCCTGCAACAATGTCCACCTCACGACGATAGGATGCCATGAGCGGATCCTTAGAATCCCAAGTACCAGATACTTGTTGAGCCACCAAGTCGGAGTCACCGAAGCACTTAACCCGGCTGAGGTTCATCTCCTTCGCCATCCGAAGACCATGGAGTAAAGCTTCATACTTAGCTGCATTGTTAGTACAGGGGAACATTAAATTGAGAACGTAACAAAACTTATCACCTCGTGGGGAAGTTAATACGACTCCAGCCCCCGAGCCCTCCAATTGCCTGGACCCATCAAAATGAATAGTCCAATAAGTGTGATCCGGCTTCTCTTCAGGTGCTTGTAGCTCCAACCAATCATTGATAAAATCTACAAGCGCTTGAGATTTAATCGCTGTCCGAGGCACATATTTTAATCCATCCGGCCCAAGCTCTATAGCCCACTTGGCAATCCGGCTAGTTGCCTCCCTGTTCTGAATTATATCGCCCAAGGGAGCAGAGCTGACCACTGTGATTGGATGTCCCTGGAAGTATTGTTTAAGCTTCCGGCTCGCCATGAACACTCCATATACTAGCTTTTTCCAATGCGGGTACCTTTGCTTGGACTCAATAAGCACCTCGCTGATATAGTAAGCCGGACGCTGAACCGGATACTCCTTGCCTGCCTCTTTACGCTCCACCACAATAGCCACGCTGACTGCACGAGCGTTAGCTGCTACATACAGTAGTAATGGTTCCTTGTCAATCGGAGCTGCAAGAATAGGCGGATTGGCTAACTGTCGCTTTAAGTCCTCCAACGCTTCATCAGCAGCCGAACTCCAGACAAACTGATCTGTCTTCTTCAGCATCTGGTACAAAGGGATCGCTTTCTCTCCGAGGCGGCTGATAAACCGGCTCAGCGCAGCAATCCGGCCTGCCAAGCACTGAACATCGTTGATACACTTCGGTTTAGCCAGGGAGGTAATAGCTGTAATCTTCTCCAGATTAGCTTCAATTCCCCTGTTGGACACAAGAAAACCCAACAATTTTCCTGCCGGTACACCAAAAACACATTTGGCCGGGTTGAACATCATCTTGTAAACCCGTAGGTTATCAAAGGTTTCCTTCAAATCGTCAATCAGCATCTCCTTCTCCCTTGACTTGACCACAATATCATCCACATAAGCGTGCACATTACGACCGATCTGCTTATGAAGGCAATTCTGTACACACCGTTGATAAGTTGCCTGGGCGCTCTTGAGCCCAAAGGGCATAGATACATAGCAGAAGGCTCCAAAGGGAGTTATGAACGCCGTCTTCTCCTGGTCCTTTACTGCCATCTTGATATAATGATACCCAGAATATGCATCCAAAAAACTCAAACGCTCACAACCCGCAGTAGCATCAATGATCTGGTCAATGCGGGGGAGGGCAAAAAGATCTGCTGGACAAGCTTTGTTAAGATCTTTGTAATCCACACACATACGCCAAGTGCCGTTCTTCTTAAGAACCAGCACCGGATTAGCAAGCCACTCTGGATGGAAGACTTTAATGATAAAACCAGCCGCTAAGAGCCTGGCCACCTCTTCTCCAATAGCCTTGCTCCTTTCTTCGTTAAACCGGCGGAGAAACTGCTTCATCGGTTTGTACTTGGGATCAACATTGAGAGTGTGCTCAGCGAGTTCCCTCGGTACACCTGGCATGTCAGAGGGCTTCCATGCAAAAATGTACCGATTCTCACGGATGAACTCGATGAGCGCGCTTTCCTATTTCGGGTCCAAGTTGGCGCTGATAGTGAACTGCTTGGACGAATCGCCAGGCACGAAGTCAACAAGCTTAGTCTCAGCCGCCGATTTGAACTTTAGGTCCGGATCATGCTCTGTAGTCGGCTTCTTCGACGGGGTCATGTCCGCCGGATCAACATTATCCTTGTAATATTTCAACTCCTCCGTAGCACAAACCAACTCTGCGTAGGCCGCATCACCTTCCTCACATTCCAAAGCGATCTTGCGGCTCCCATGAACCGTTATTGTCCCCTTGTGACCCGGCATCTTGAGTTGTAAATAGATATAACAAGTCCGTGCCATGAATTTGGCATAAGCCGGCCGCCCAAATAGGGCGTGATATGGGCTCCGGATTTTCACCACATCAAAGGTCAGTGTCTCTGATCGGGAATCGTGATCATCTCCAAAAGCCACTTCCAGAGCTATCTTGCCAACTGGGTATGCTGACTTGCCAGGTACCACACCATGGAACACTGTATTAGACGGTTTTAGATTTTTATCTGTTAGCCCCATACGGCGGAATGTCTCATAGTACAGGATGTTAATACTGCTCCCTCCATCCATGAGCACCTTGGTGAATTTATAACCTCCCACCTGATGGGCCACCACCAATGCCAGCTGGCACGGATTGTCAACCCGGAGAGGGTGATCCTCTCTGCTCCACACGATTGGCTATTCCGACCAGCGCAGATAACGCGGCACAGCCGGTTCAACAGAGTTCACCGCTCACTTGTGAAGTTTCCGGTCTCGCTTATCCAAGCTAGTTGTGAAAACATGATATTGCCCACTATTCAACTACTTTGGATGGCTCTGATAACCTGACTGCTGCTGCTGCTGGTTGTAACCACCTTGGTTATTCTGATTATTCTGATTGTTATGTCCACCCTGATTGCCATTGAAGCCTGAACCGGAAGCTCCTCCATCGTGACCCGGCCCATGGAAACCGGATCCTGAACCACCACCTGATCCATGATCATAACGGAAAGCATTAGAATTTTTGAACTCCTGCATACCCGGTAGCTCTTCGGGAAATACGTCTGGAAATTCACATACCACCGGAACCTTGCTTAATTCAGAAATATCCACCTTGTTCAATCTTGGTTGCCGGGATATTTTTCTAACTTTGGCTGAAACTTTTATTGTCTTCCCGTGGTGGTGGGTGAGAATTACGGTCCTGTTGAAGCAGTCAATAAAACCTTTGTTGGTGGTTAACCAATCCATCCCTAAGATGACATCCAATCCTTTATTTTCCAATACAATAAGGTTGGCGTGAAATTTTGATCCTTCAAACTCAATAGTCACACCTTGGCAGTAACTCTGGGTAACTTGCTTAATCCCAGGGGACTTGATGATCATTGATTTTTCCAAGGGAAGCATCGAAAAATTATTTTGCAAAGCAAAACTTTTCGAAATGAACGAGTGAGAAGCTCCAGAATCAAACAAAACCATGGCAGGTATTGCGTTGATAGGAAATTTGCCGAGTACGATATCTGGGGCATTATGTGCTTCCTCTCTGGTCACGTGGTTCAGATGACCCTTCCTGTGGTTGTTGTTGGGGTTGAAATTGTTGCGCTTGGGCGCCGGATTATTGCCACCGTTGTTTGGCTTTGGGGTCGAGTTCCTTGGCTTGGGGCCTTTGCTTGGCATAGTGCCCTTCTTCTCCACAAGCGTAGCAGGTAACGCCTGGGCGATACGTGAACTCCTTGTCCCTGGCATGGAAATTCTTGACTGGTCGTGAGACATTTGTCGCGGGCTTGTGGGTCCCACCTTTCTGAAAATCCGTTTTGTTTCGGTGGTTGCGAGCATGATTAGTCTGGTCCCTTTTTCGCTTGCGGAAATCTTCCAGGCTGCGCCTCTCATTTTCCAAGGTAATGGCCTTATCCACCAGCGTTTTGAAATCTGGAAAAGTGTGTACAACCAGTTGGCATTTAAGTGCTGGTGCCAGACCGTCTAGGAATTTCTCCATCTTCTTGCTTTCAGTCATACGCTCTTCATTGGCGTAGCGAGACAACTGAGTAAATTGTCTGTTGTATTTTGACACTGTCATGGTCCTTTGTTTGAGGTCATCAAATTCTCTCTTCTTGATTTTCATAAGACTTTTAGGAATATGCGCCCCACGAAAACCTTCCTTGAAATCCTCCCAAGTTATATTATTTTCGTTGGGGTGCATGTGTAGGAAATTCTCCCACCACGATGCAGCTGCTCCAGTGAGATAGTGTGGTGCATATAGCACTTTCTCTTGGTCTGAACACTGTGCAATAATTAATTTTCTTTCCATGTCACGAAGCCAGTCCTCGGCCTCAAGAGGTTTGTCGGTATGAGAAAATGTTTGGGGACGGGTCTTCTGTAGTTCAGACAACTTGGATTGCTGCTGCTACTGTCCATGGTGATTTCCCATATTGATGACTTGATTCATTATTTCCTCATGTTGTTGCTGACTCTGCTCATAAAAGCGGCACATTTGGGAAAGTGTTGTTTCACTGTCCTGTTGGCTCGACTGTCCCTGTGTGAAATTGTTGTTGGGTTGAGTGTCAAAATTTTCCTCTGGCGGAGTAGGCATGGAGCGCGTCCAAGGACGAAACATTTTTCACTCTGGGGATACATTTTTGCAAAACTCATAAGAAAAGAAACTGAGTCGCAAAAATCAATAAATGCACAAGAACAGGCAAAACTAAGAGAAAACTCCAGGATTTTTGAAATAGAAATCAATTGCGCACGGAGAAGGACTGCTCGTACATATCTTACACGCATGCGGTAATTATACAATACATCACTCAGGATATGCATACATATTCCTGACATGTTATTTAGGCTAGTGCACTTCTCCCAGTTCATACATGTTGCGCAAACAAACTACTTCTCTCAACCTATTTACATATCATACCAGTCGGTACATCGCATGGTGGCTAAACATACTCAGTCGGAGGAGATGGTGAGGATCTCCTTTGCCCTGCCGAGGGTGAGACGTAGTGAGGCTGGGGACTCAACCTCCTCCTCGCTAATAGGCTCCAAATGTGTAGCGCTGCGCTGAGTAGATGGAGCGGGTGCCCTATATGGAGCAACACGAACAGGTGTGGGCGCAGTGGGTGGTGCTGAGCGGGATGGAGTGGGCGCAATGACTTGGTTGAATTCCTCGGTGGAAGGCAAGCGACGAGTAGTGGCGGGAGTGGCAGGTGCATAAGATGCTGAGGACGAGACGAAAGTCAGTAGCGGTGCGGTGTGCAGGAGCTCCCTCCTGTTGGCGGCACAACCATGGACTGAGTCCATGCGGGCAGCCACGAGGTCATCCACCAGGCTGTCGAAGGCTGCCTCTAGAGCCCGGAGATACTCGACGAGCATCTCAAAAGCCTCGTCTCGCTCTCCTCTGGGGCAAGAGTATGAGTAGTGGCAGGCGTATGGCACGTGGCATGGAAGGTAGTGGTAACGACGAGTCTTCATCGAAGGAAGGTCTTCCCTGAGACGAGCTATCGCCTGACGGGCTGCCGTCTGCATAGCATGCTTCTCTGTAGGCATGGCTCTTCCCAAGTACCGGAAGCGGCGTAACTCAACACGCCCTCCCTTGAATTGCACCGCGGCCTGGTGCATGGTGAGACTGTCGTTGACCTTGTGCCGATAGAGTGAGAAGACTGGGCGCATCGATGGCCCCATCGCCACTTGGACGATGAAGGTGAGAAGCTTGACGAACCCATCGGGCTCGTTGGCGAACATCTGAGACTCGCATGATTGTTGTCGGCCATCTACAAAAATAGGCAAAAATTCTGAACGGTCAGATCATAAATTTATGCTGACTGTCAGAAAATGACTACATTTGCAAAAATAAGAATTAGTTCTATTTTTCTAATAACCGATTAGCGATCGCACCTAGTGGCTTCCTACAGTCAGCCTGGCTCTGGTACCAAAGCTTGTCACGACCGGTTTTTCTAATAAAAATATTTATCGAGAAACCGGTCTTTTAATTTCCAGTGTGAGGAAAATCCTCCTCACCGGTAGACAAAACCTTGATACAACAAGCCAGTAGCATTAATATATTACAGGGTCGAGCTGAGGTTGCTCAACAAATTATTACAAGCACGCCAATAATTATACATAATGGCGGATATGACACAATGGTGTGGGGGTGGCATTTCTACTGACTCGAAATAGAAGTGGTTGGTGGAATATCACAGTGGGGTGGGTAGCCTAACTACTAACTGGTGACTCATCGACCGTCGAGGTGAGGCTCGATGAATTTATTTGGGTAGCGGAAGCGGATATAATACAATGACCAAATCCAGGGTCGCACGAGACTGACTAGGACTCCTCTAGGCGCCGGACTCGCTATCGAACTATTCATCCATGAGATCACCTTCGTCAGCATCTGGCCAAAACAACAAGCCAGGTGAGTATTTTGAAAGTACTTGCAAGACAGTCTGGACAAAAGATATAACAAATGCATGCATGAATGCGACATGAGTAATTTTATCAATGCACATTTAATTCATAAGAACGAGGTTAGTAAAAAGGGAGTCGGCGGTAGTCCGCTCGAAAACCCAACAAAATAAACTGTAAGCCGATCGGGTGTCTGAAGCGACGCCTCGAAAGGAAAAATAAAATAAATAAAAGCATGCCGCAGTCGGGCGTCTAAGCGACACCACATAAAGGGCTTGTACGGAAAACAAAAGATATGAGTGCCACAGTCGGACGTCGGGGCGACATCACATAAAGGGCTCATATCAAAAGTAAATGATAACAATGCCGCAGTCGGACGTCTGAGCGACATTGCAGAAAGGGCTTACATTAAAAGGTAAATAATAACAATGCCGCAGTCGGACGTCTGAGCGACGTCACAGAAAGGGCTTATATCAAAAGTAAACAATAACAATGCCGCAGTCGGACGTCTGAGCGACGTCACAGAAAGGGCTTATATCAAAAGTAAACAATAACAATGCCGTAGTTGGACGTCTGAGCGACGTCACAGAAAGGGCTTATATTCAAAAGTAAATAATAACAATGCCGCAGTCGGACGTCTGAGCGACGTCACAGAGAGGGCTTATGTCCATTATTCATAACGTGCAAGAGTTAATGCTCATAGGAAAGTATTCAACACACGATATTAACGGGTTAGTCCATCACAAGAATAAACATTAACCGGACCTAACACTCATTTGGCTTACCGGGGTTTTTGTCACCAAGACTGACAATTGACAAGATGATAAGGACACAGAACTTGGACATAGATAAGATGATGCAATGGAATTTTTGACTCTGCAGAGTTTGTACTAAAATGCCCACAGCCAACGGATTTCTGTAGTCACAAAGGACTAGTTCTGTTTACGGTATTTCGGAAGAAACACAACAATCCAGTACACACCCATCCCACCTCACGGTGCCAGGAATCACCCTAGGCAGCGTTCAAGAAAAACTTTGAGACGGGGAGATCACAATCTCGAATAGCATGGGATCAAATTTATATCTGGCAGCTCTAAGGGGTGCCCCCTCTCGGTCCCAACCGGAAACACCCATGCCCCTGACCGGATGATAGGCTTTAATCCAGGGCCATGGAACCCTCATCTCGGCCTCTCGATTTGGTGTGTACCAGGAAAGTGGTTTGCAACTTACTAAGCCATATCCCTTGCGGAAAACATGTGGTAGTATGGAAAAAGGAAATGAACGGGAGTTGATACTGAAGTCAAATAATCTGGCATAGGACTGGCATGCTACAACACTGCCATCTTACCCATTTCCATGCCATCACGTGGTCATGCAACCTCATTTCCATTAACTCATGGATTTTCCTAAACTCATTTGCCTCAACTTTTCACGTGACAAAGTTTTTATCGAAATGCTCATGAACATGTCATGAAACTACTTAATGCAAACATGCCAAGACACTCATCATATCAAGAGTTCAAACATGCTTGCCTGGTTCGGAGTAGTCGGGGCATAGCTCGGTGAAGTTCGCAGTTCCGTCACCTCCTTCGGTATCTACGGTACACAAAACACACGTGCTAACGTAATACTGTGGAGTACAGAAAAGTAAACTAAATATTTTTCAAATAAATATGATAAAAAACTAGACAAAATTTTGAAGAGGAAAGAAAAATAATCACTCAAAAACCTCTTTCTCTTTAAAAGTTATAAGAGTTTTGGTCCAAGGACCCATCTGTAATGAAACAGAAAACTCTCAGGGGCCTAAGCGAAGCGTCTGAGAAAGCGATTCAGTTTGGAAAGCGTATTTTGCGAATACGCTTTCGAAAAGGTTCAAAAACAACAGAGAGGCTGATGGGCAGGTCCCACCCGTCAGGTTTGAATATTCAAAAGAGGCGGCAGAGCACGACGGTGCTCGAGAGCCGCGGTGGTCGCCGGCGGCGATCCACGGCGAGGAAGGGAGATCGGAAGGTACCTTCGTGTTCAGTGCGCTCTTCCACGTCGGTGGGTGGTGGTAGAGGTCGCTGGCGAGCACGACGTCGACGGCGGCCCTTGTTCCGGCGGGCGGTGGTTCGGGTGCTCGAGGGCCTCGTCGGAGAGAGTTGCTGGAGTCAAACTGGAGTGGGGGTTAGCCTTCTAGAGATGCCATGAGGCTACGGGCAAACCTAGGGCGGTGGAGAAGCTCTCACTAGTGAGAACAGTGACGGAGCCCGAAGCGGACGGAGTTGGCCGGAGTCGAGGAAGAAGAGCCCCTCGAGGCTCTTCCAGTGGCTGGGCGGGGTCTGGTGACGTGGTGGATGTGTGCGGGGGCGAGAGCGAGCTCGGAGACGCTATATATAGCCGGCTCGAGGCGGTTGCCGCGAACGGGATAAGTCCGGCGAGTGATTACGACGGCGCTGTGGCTGGGCAGATGGTTTAGAGGCTTGAGCAGCGACTAGACGGAGTAACGAGTCCATCCCGGTGCCCAACTCAGCAAGGTGGGGGAGATTACGGCCTGTCCACAACAGAACGGCCGTGCGGCACGTCAGCGGCAGGGAGCGCACCTGTGCATGCCAGGCCACAGCGACGGTGCTGCATGTGTGCGCTGGCTAGGGAGACGGCCACACGGAGCTCCCAGGTGGCTTGGGCGGTGCCGAACGGCGTTGTGCCGTAGGTTGCCTCCTGTCGGCCGCCACGGGAGGTCCTGACGCCGCAGAAGACGCCGGCGAGGACGGGCCAGGGTGCCACTGACGCCAGGAACCGGCCAAGTGCGCGTGTGGTGCTCTGGACAGGAGGAGGGGCTATGCGCAACGCGCCAAGTGCACTGTCGCTGCGTGACTGAACTCTGACGATGCAAAATACACTAAATCTCTCTGAACTTCTGAATTTTTCTGAAAGTGCAAAGGAACAGTGTCGACCAGGTGTTCGACAGAATGATTTTGGTATGTGGAAGTTTCTCCTTGAGCTGATTTTTGGTGGAGTGGCCTCTCATTGCATCTGGTGGTTGCCTGAATTTTGGTGGAATTTTTGGAGAAGAGGAGTTATGAATTTCATCAAATTTGACAAATCTGGTCCAAACTTGCAGAGACTGAAATTTGAAATTTTTGAAAAGAAGAAGAGTGGATCTTGATTTTTCTAGGTTGTGGGTACCAAGGACTATCCAGAGGGGTTTGTTTTAGATCAAAACTCAAAGGCTATTTGGTACTTGCTTTGCAAATCACCTAGGCTCAAAATAATTGGCAGAAAAGATTTGGGGAGACAAATCAATGAAATAAAATTCAGAAATGGGTTGAACTTGATGAGATAGAATGTTTGGATTGCCCCAAAGTGGAAAGAGGGTTTTTGGGGGGTTTTACCATGTGGGGTATGGTAAAATCATGAGTGGTTTAAATATAGGAGAAGACACAAAACTCCTAGGGTCTTCTTTTTAAAAGAAAAATAAACCCAAAAATTTGAATTTGAGAAGAGGGCAAACAGAAGAATTTTTTTTAAATAACCAAACACCAGGGTTGAAGAAGATGCCAAAATAAAATCCTTGCCAAAGGGAAAAAGTTTCTGAGAGAGGGATTTTTGGAAGGGTTTAAATGACCTTCTTCAAATCCAACAAAGTTTTGAAGAAAACCAAAGAAAGTTTTTTTTTGGAGTGTCACAGGTGGTGGGACGAACCGGCATGAGCTGACACACCTCATTCTGCGCTGCTAACTCGGCCTCCCTTCTTGCCCGGGCCCAGTCCACCACTTCCTGAGCATCACGAATACCGACCGTCGGGTTATTGCCACGGGCCGCTTCACAGTTCCGCGCGTTGCTAGACACGGCCGGTTCATCCATACGCATGCTGTAGCTCCGGCTTAGACGAGGGGTGGAATGAATCCGGTCACGGCTGTATGAATATGCCTCTTGTTGGATCAAAGCGGTCCGAAGGAGCTCCTTGAACCGGCGCGTCTCCACCGCCTGCGGACAGTCACCTTCGATCGGGATGGCCTCCAATCGTGAAGCGGCAGCGACAAGATTGTCCATAGGATTGGAATAATGACCTGGAGGCGTCTGGACCGGCTGAGGTACGATATTGTTCTGCCGGGGAGGTTCCATTAAATGGGGTTGGACCGGCGCGCCTGGCCCCGGCGCCTCTGCCCGGTTTACCTCCGGCGGATTACTGGTCGGTGCTCCTGGGGTGTGAAAGAGATTTTTGGCGTCAAAAACTGAAGGCAAGCGGGACCTATGCTTCCGCTTTAAGACCTCGTGCGACGCGTTCTGATCCAGCATAAGCTTATAGGCCTCGGCGTAAAAAGCGGCCCGCTCTGCGACCATCCTATCGTTCTCATCTGCCAGGTCAGCCTTGGCCTGCGCGATCTGCTCTCTCACCTTTGCGATTTCTGCGTTGTGGGCATCCTGATCCGCCGGGTTAGCCTCCGCCATGAGCACGGCTAGCGCATCAAACAGATCAGATAGAACTTGAGCCGGCGGGCGCACAGGACCTCCTGCCCCGGCTGCCACCGCTGCTAACGATTCGCAGAACATTGCTGCTGCGGTCGAAGAGTGGAGCGCTGCTTGTGTACCGGCCATGAATATTCCAACCCGGCTGGGCAGATCGGAGGGGTCTGGAATACTGTCGCCATCGGAACAGCCCCCAGTCCGGTCGTCTTGCAACTGATACAACGATTCAGTTTCTCCGGTCGAGGACTCGTCGCCGGAATAGACGACGGTCTCGCTACCGTATCCCGATCCGTCCTCATATTCTCCTCCGTGGATGACCCCCACGAAGGCATACTTCACGGCCGGTTTAACCTGGGCAGGTCTCGCACGCTGAGCCGTCTCGACGAGGTCGGTGCAGATGTCCGGCTCAGGACCCGGTTCACCGATCTTGCCGATGAAGACGTGTATGCCACCAAAGGGGACCCGGTACCCGTACTCGATTTAGCCGGCCTCGGGGCCCCATCCTGCATCGTTGATCTAAAGCTTGCCGCGACGACTCTTGGTCATCCGGCCCATAGCATAGCCCTTGAGTCCTTCAAACTTGCCCTCCAAGAACGTCAAACCATCGTGCGATAGCCCCACGGTGGGCGCCATCTGTCGTGGTTTTGTCACGGCAGATGTCCTCGTGAAAGGACTTAGTCGTGGAGCCATCGCTACGGGTTAACTTGAAGGGGTTAAAGTGGACACAAGGACACGAGAGTTTATACTAGTTCGGCCCCTTCGATGAAGGTAAAAGCCTACGTCTAGTTGTGATGGAATTGATGGGGTTTCGATGACTACGGAGCAAACAAGCTTTGCCTAGGCATCGAGTTGTTGTTGTCTCCCTTGAACCGCCGTAGGGTCGTCCCTTTATATACACAGGTTGACGCCCGACCGGTCTACAGAATCCCGAGGCCGGCCTATACAAAGTGTCCGGCTTGGTCTCTCCTTTCATAAATTATATTACAAGTTTACATAGTCATGGCGGTTTACCATTACGGGCCCTAATCCACCTTTGGGCCGTGGGCTTCTAAGCTTCATTAATAGAACGCCATCTTCTGGATCTTCATGGGCTTCAGCATAGTCCAAGGTGAACCGGGCCCTCCTGGCCAGTTTACACTTAGTAGCTATATCCTCAACAGTAAGCGTCAAGAAATGTCTATGAATTATTCACTTGCTGTTGAACCATTTGATGTTTGGGGATTTGATCACATGGGATCTTTTCCTTCCTCTAATGGGTATACACATATTTTGGTTGTTGTTGATTAAGTTACTAAATGGGTAGAAGCTATTCCAACTAGTAGTGTTGATCACAACACCTCTATTAAAATGCTTAAGGAAGTTATTTTCCCAAGGTTTGGAGTCCCTAGATATTTAATTACTGATGGTGGTTCACACTTTATTCATGGTGCTTTCCGTAAGATGCTTCCCAAGTATGATGTTAACCATAGAATTGCATCACCCTATCATCCTCAGTCTAGTGGTCAAGTTGAACTTAGCAATAGAGAAATAAAATTAATTTTGCAAAAGACTATCAATAGGTCCAGTAAGAATTGGTCTAAGAAATTAGATGATGCACTTTGGGCTTATAGAACAACATATAATAATCCTATGGGTATGTCTCCTTATAAAATGGTTTATGGAAAAGCTTGTCATTTTCCTCTTGAGTTAGAACATAAAGCATTTTGGGCAGTTAAAGAACTCAACTATCATTTCAAACTTGCTGGTGAAAAGAGGTTATTTGATATTAGCTCTCTAGATGAATGGACAACCCAAGCTTATGAAAACGCAAAATTATTCAAAGAAAAAGTTAAAAGATGGCATGACAAAGAAAATCAAAAAGCGTGAGTTTAAAGTTGGAGAATATGTTCTTCTGTACAACTCTCGTTTCAGATTCTTTGCAGGAAAACTCCTCTCAAAATGGGAAGGCCCATATGTCATCGAGGAGGTTTACCGGTCTAGAGCCATCAAAATAAATAATCCTGAAGGTACTAACCCGAAGGTTGTTAATGGGCAACGAATAAAACAGTATATCTCAGGTACGCCCATTAACGTTGAAAGTAATATTATCCAAACTTTGACACCGGAGGAACACATAAAAGAGTTCTTCCGGAACACTTCAGAATCGTGAAAATAAGGAGGTACGTGATATGGTAAGTAAACGTACTCCGAAAAAACCGCAAAAATATTTTTTATTAGTTTTGGAATATTTAAGAATTTGGGAAATAAATAAACTTCCAGGAAGTGTCCCCTGGTGGGCAGAAGACATCAGGGCGCGCCAGGCAGCCTGGCACGCCTAGGTGAGTTGTGCCCACCTAGGACACCTTCCGTACTCTGTTTTTCTCCTGTATGCTTGTCCTCCAAGATAAAAAATCTATATATACTTCCCGAACCAGTTGATCACCGTATCGCGGAGAAATCCTCTGTTCTCTTTTCTTGTTATTTCGTACACAGTTTTGAAAATATGTCTTCCCAAGACTCTGAGTGAGAGCTATGTTGCTGATTTGATCGCAAACCCCAAGTCCTATGGGGATGAAGGGCACTATAGCTGGACCTCCAAAGAAGAAGAATATGAATCGGTTCCTCCCCGGTTCAAAAACGAGAGCATGTAGGTGTTACGCAAGAAGATAATAAAACTCGAGATGGATAACGACGAGTTGAGAATAGATAATTTTATTCTCCGTCAGAAACCGGAGGAAGCGAAGGGGAAACCCTCCACTTTCTCACCACCACCATTGCCATGGAAATCTGAGAACACTACTTCATCACCACCATCATCTTCTTCACCACCAAAGGAGAACTGAGTATCGGGTATGGGCACTCCCCTTGGCTTCCGCCAAGCTTGGGGAGGTGCCCCGGTATAGTATCATCCCACTATGTTTTTTTGGCTTTACTTATTTTAGTTCGATTTTTTTGCTTTAGATGAAATAAATTTTAGTTCGATCATTTCTTCTTTGAGAGTTTGCTTAGTGATCTATCCTTGTAATCGTGTGCAAGTTATATAATAAAGTTTAGTTTGAGTTTTTGCTTTCTCTACTTCCATGTTGCAAATAAAGAAAAGAAATAAGAAAGGAAAAATAGAAAGGAAATAAATCAATAATATCATATACTAATCCTATGGTAGGTGATGGCACCACATAAGGAAAAGTATAAGTAGAAAATTTTATAAGAGATTGACAAACATAGCATTAGTCAATGATGTAACACATGAAAGCATTAATAAGGGAAGAGAAGATTCACATATAACTATACTATCCTAGAAATCTTTTGTGATTGTGAGCCCTCATCAAAATATTATATGCCAAAATTGTTGACGTTGGACAAGGAAGACAACTTAATGGTTTATGTTTGTTTATATTCACATAGAAGTCATATTGTCATAGATCCTTTAACATGTGGTGCTTGCCCCCTATCTTTGCTAGCAAAAAATTCCGCACTAAGTAGAGATACTACTTGTGCATCCAAAAACCCTTAAACCCAAATCTTATTTTCAAGTGTCCACCATACCTACCTAGGGATTGAGCAGGATCCCTCAAGTAAGTTGTCATCGGTGCAAAAAGGCAATAAAATTGCTTCTAAAAGTGTAAGATCATTTAGTGTAAGAGAAAATCTAGCGTTGTACGAACTTGGATGACAAAGAATAAAAGCGACAGACTGCATAATAAAGGTTGTCATCTTAAGGGGCAATACAACGTGACGCTCTTTTGCACTAAGGGTTAAGCGCATGGCAACCTCTACTTCCTCTGCGAATGGCCTATCTTTTACTTTTATGTATTTACTTTTATGAAAAGAGTCAAAGTTTTCCTTCTATTCCTTTTTATTTTTCTCCTTTGGCAAGCATCATGTGGTGAGGAAAGAACTGGGCACATATGTCCAGTTGAATATAGCTAGCATGAGTTATTATTGTTAACATCACCCTTGAGGTGAATATGTTGGGACCCTATCTTTCTATGTGTCCGGTTGAAATGTTTTGCTCATGGATACGAGGTGAGTGTTAGCAATCATAGAAGACTATATGATGGTTGAGTATGTGGACTTGCCTAAAGGCTCCGATACGTGACCCTTCGTGAAAAGATGATGAATTGTAGTTGCAAAGTTGATTGAGAACATAGTTTGTTGGTTTCTAATAGAGTTTTTGCTTTATACTTCGATTGTGTGATGAACTATTACTTATTCATGAGAAGTATATGATAAAAGTTTATGATAAAAGTCCTATGTTTAATTTTGTTGATGTTATAATAATCAACATGATGCTTCTATGTCATCGTATTACATTTTATCGACACCTCTCTCTCAAAGCATGTGGACATGTTTTTCGATTTCGGTTTTCGCTTGTGGACAAGCGAGGTCTAAGCTTGGGGGAGTTGATACGTCCATTTTGCATCATGTTTTCTTACTGTTATTTATGATATTTTTACCCATAATAATGCTTTTTGGAGTAATTCTAATGCCTTTTCTCTCATAATTTGTAAGGTACACACCAAGAGGGAGAATTCCGGCAGCTGGGAATCTGGACCTGGAAAGCTACGTCAGGCTACCTATACTGCACAACTCCAAACAAGCTGAAACTTCACATAGATTTTTTATGGAATATTTAAGAATTATTGGAGCAAATAACTACCAGAGGGGGCGCACCAGGTGGGCACAACCCACCTGGGCGCGCCAGGGAGCCCAGGCGCGCCCTAGTGGGTTGTGCTCACCCAGGCCCACCTCCGGTGCCCATCTTCTGGTATATATGTCATTTTGACCTAGAAAAAAAGAGGACTTTCGGGACGAAGCGCCGCCGCCCCGAGGCAGAACTTGGGCAGGAGCACTTTTGCCCTCCGGTAGAGCGATTCCGCTGGGGGTACTTCCCTCCCGGAGGGGGAAATCATCGTCCTCATCATCACCAACAACACTCCCATCTTGGGGAGGGCAATCTCCATCAACATCTTAAACAACACCATCTCATCTCAAACCCTCGTTCATCTCTTGTGTTCAATCTTGTTATCGAAACTATAGATTGGTGCTTGTGGGTGACTGGTAGTGTTGATTACATCTTGTAGTTGATTACTATATGGTTTATTTGGTGGAAGATTATATGTACAGATCCAATATGCTATTTAATACTCCTTTGATCATGAGCATGTTTATCATTTGTGAGTAGTTACTTTTGTTCTTGAGGTCACGGGAGAAATCATGTTGCAAGTAATTATGTGAACTTGATATGTGTTCAATAATTTGATAGTATGTATGTTGTGATTCCCTTAGTGGTGTCATGTGAACGTCGACTACATGACACTTCACCATACTTGGGCCTAAGGGAATGCATTGTGGAGTAGCAATTTGATGATGGGTTGCGAGAGTGACAGAAGCTTAAACCCAAGTTTATGCTCTATTCCGTAAGGGACCGATTGGATCCAAAAGTTTAATGCTATGGTTATAATTTATTCTTAATACTTTTCTCGTAGTTGCGGATGCTTGAGGAAGGGTTAATCATAAGTAGGAGGTTTGTTCAAGTAAGAACATCACCTAAGCACCGGTCCACCCACATATCAAATTATCAAAGTAGCGAACACAAATCGAACCAACATGATGAAAGTGACTAGATGAATCACGTGTACCCTCAAGAACGCTTTGCTTATCATAAGAGGTCATTTTGGCATGTCCTTTGCGTCAAAACGATTGGGCTATATTGCTGCACTTTTGTTACTACTATTGTTACTTTCTCTTTACAAATAATCTTGCTATGAAACTACTCCGCTACTTACAATTTCAGCACTTGCAGACATTACCTTACTCAAAACTACTTGTCATTTCCTTTTGCTCCTCGTTGTGTTCGACACTCTTACTTATTGAAAAGAGCTACAATTGATCGCCTATACTAGTGGGTCATCACGGCTCTGGGTCCGAGACGGATCTGTCGGCCGCCTCTACGCCAGTTCGCGACGTGGGATCCCAGGAGGATTCGCCTGCCCGTGTGACTGCATGCGCTCCTCCTGGATCGTCTGTGACATCGGGATCTGCTGCTCCCCCAGCTCATGCAATGGTGATGCCGACCCACGACAACACTCGCACTCTCTTGCAGCGCCAAGGATGGTACGGTCACATATGACGCATCTCGCCGTGCGTTCTTGGCGACCCGGGAGCCCACTGATCACCACAAGGCGGTGACATCTCCGGAGTGGTGTCATGCCATGCAACTTGAGCTTGACGCTTTTCATCAGAATGGTACCTGGACTTTAGTTCCTCCTCCATCTCGTGTTAACATCATTGATTGCAAATGGATTTTCAATCTCAAGCATAAATCCGATTGCTCTGTGAATCGTCACAAGGCACGCCTTGTTGCCAAGGGGTTCAAACAATGGTATGGTTTGGACTATGATGATACATTCAGCCCAGTTGTTAAACCTGTTACAGTTCAACTGGTTCTATCCATTGCAGTCTCTCGTGGTTGGTGTTTGCGTCAGCTGGATGTTCAAAATGCATTTCTCCATGGCATTCTTCAGGAGGAAGTATACATGAGGCAACCCCCTGGTTTTGTTGATCCCTCTGCTCCTCGCCACCTGTGCAAACTCCACAAAGCTATTTATGGTCTCAAATAGGCTCCTCGAGCGTGGTATTCTCGGTTGAGTTCTCGGCTGCAGTAGCTTGGTTTTTCAGGGTCAAAGGCTAACACCTCACTTTTGTCTTCAATCATGCTGGTGTTACTGTATTCATGCTCGTTTATGTGGATGACATCATTGTGGCTAGCTCTTCTTCTGTTGCCACAACCAAGCTGCTTGCCGACCTTCAGGCCTCTTTTGCTCTTAAAGATCTTGGATCGTAACGTTATTTTCTTGGCGTACATGTGCAGTCTACGCCAGGGGGAATTATCCTGTCTCAATAGAAGTACATTGGCGATATTCTTCTTTGTGCCAACATGGAAAATTTCAAAATATCCACTACACCTATGTCTTCAAGCGAGAAACTAGACAAGGGCAGTGGAACACCTCTCTCTTTGGAAGACAACACAAAATACCGTAGTTTGGTAGGAGCCCTTCAGTATCTGACACTAACGAGGCCGGATATCTCCTTTGCAGCAAATCGTGTTTGCCAGTTCCTTCATGCACCAACAACTATGCACTTCTCGGCTGCCAAAAGGATCTTGAGATACTTGAAGTACACTCGTACCATGGGACTTTCTATCAAGAAGTCTCCTTCGATGCTAATGAGTTGTTTCTCAGATGCAGACTAGGCTAGGTGCAGTGATGATCGTCGATCTACAGGAGGTTCTGCTGTTTTCCTTGGTCCCAATCTTGTATCTTGGAGTTCAAGGAAGCAAGCTACGGTCTCTCGATCAAGCACGGAGTCTGAGTATAAGTCTCTTGCAAATGGAATGGTGGAATTAATCTGGATACAATCAGTCCTTGGTGGGCTTGGTGTTTTCTTGTCACGACCTCCTGTCTTGTGGTGTGACAATCTCGGAGCCACATATCTATCTGCAAATCCGGTATTTCATGCCAGAACTAAGCATATAGAAGTGGACTTTCATTTTGTTCGAGAACACGTTGCAGCCAAGGCACTTGATGTTCGGTTCATCTCCTCCAAGGAACAAGTGGCTGATATATTCACAAAGTCGCTAGCTGTCAATTGTTTCAAATTAGTACAACCTGAATCTTCTTGTAGGAAGTTCAGCTTGAGGGGGGATGTTAAACTGTATATTGTTAGGATAAGGAGGTTATTAATATCTAGGGTTGTGTATATCCTTTGTGACAACTCCTGTACATATCCGGCACCGCCGCAGCCCAAGAGGCTGAGTATATGATGAACCCAAAGGCAATAATAAATATGCCCTAGAGGCAATAATAAAGTTGTTATTTATATTTCCTTATATCATGATAAATGTTTATTATTCATGCTAGAATTGTATCAATCAGAAACTTGATGCATGTGTGAATACATCGACAAAACAAAGTGTCGTGGTTTTGTCACGGCAGATGTCCTCATGAAAGGACTTAGTCATGGAGCGATCGCTACGGGTTAACTTGAAGGGGTTAAAGCGGACGCAAAGACACAAGGGTTTATACTAGTTCGGCCCCTTCGATGAAGGTAAAAGCCTACGTCTAGTTGTGATGGGATTGATGTGGTTTCGATGACTAGGGAGCAAATAAGCTTCGCCTAGGCCTCGAGTTGTTGTTGTCTGTCCTTGAACCGCCCCGAGTCGTCCCCTTATATACACGGGTGACGCCCGTCGGTTCAGAGAGTCCCAATCTCCGGTTCATACTCGTATCCGGGTTGGTCTCTCTCTATTCCTAACTTACAATACAAGTTTACATACCAGGCCGGTGTACGGCTACAGGTTCTAAACCGACTACGGGCCTTGGGCCCTTACTTTCATGCTTGGGCTTTTACACCGTTGAACTACTGATGAAGTAACCCGACCCAGATAGGCTGGTTTACGCCCAGTAGTAATATCCCCAACATTAGGCCCCAGATTGATTTGAATAGGTTCATGTCAATCCTTGATAAAAACCTTCATCTTCAACATCTTCTTGTAATTGTTGAACCGCCGTGATGTCACCTTCTCTGGTTGCTGTAAACCGCCGTATTGACTTCTCCTATGAATTTTTGTAAACCGCCGTGACATCATCTTCGGAGCATCGCAACGGTCCGTCATGACATCATCTCTGCATAAAAGGATTAAAAAGATTCCCTTCTCATTAATGATTATCTCGAAAATCGAGGCGACATGCGCGCCCACTCGGCCGCTTCGGACGCCTTGATTCTCGCGCCTGCTTTTTACTCCTTCCCTTATAAATAAAGCCCGAGGGCTCCTTTTTCTCTCTCTTCTGCATCTTCTTCTTCCTCGCGATGCCCTCAGCTCTGAAGCTCCGCCCCGCCGTCCGCGACCTTCGAAAACTGCACCAACCAAGGCCGCTGCATCAACCTGAGTTAGATCAGAGGCTCATCGCCTCCCTCCGCCGTGATCTGCAGCGGTAAACTTCTTCTGTACTTCGTCGTTAGATCTGCATTAGGTTTTCGCAAGCTCATCCGCACAGTTCTCCATTTTTCTCTTCATCCTACCTTCTGTCGCGGTAGTTTTGATCCAAAAAACGGTATAGATCTCCTGCGGTAGTCATTCCGCATCTGTTTTTAATACTAGCAGCCCTTCCTTTTCTTCAGGTAGAGTATGCATCCTTGTTTGTTTTACTTGAACGCCTTTTAAAGAAAGCAATAAAAACTGCTTTATAGATGTGCGGTAGATCTAAATAGATTGGAATATTGTGTGAAACCTGTTTCTGTCAACACTTAGCAGAAATTTTGAATCTGGGCCTTTCTGCCTATGGGCGGTTTAATCCTTGATGGACAATCCGCCATATGTCATTAGCCCTCTCTTAAACCGCCAACTTGATCTTGCATTGTATTTTCACCGGTTTAACACTGAATTTTTCACTTACAAACCATGGATGATAAACCGCACTGTTTGATTTTCTTTCAGCTCCCTCCTTCCGGAATGGCGAAACAATTTACTGCTTGCAACCGGGTTCCGTCACGGATCACGGAAACACAACTCAACGGCTACGTCACCACCGGGCGTTTTAGCCTCAAAAATGTTCTCCTTTGGCGAGTTCCGGAATCAGAATGTCCACCTGAACCTCAAGAAGGAGAAGTGATTGTTTCTATGCAACACCTAGACCGGGGATTCAGCCCGCCCGGATCAAAAAATTTCCGAGATGTCCTCACAAGCTTCCAACTCCATCCACAAGATATTGGTCCGAACTCCGTGTCCAATATATGCAACTTTCAAGTATTCTGCGAAGTCTATCTTCAAGAAGAACCAACCGTGGAGTTATTTTGAGATTTCTTTCATTTGAACCGCCGTACAGAGTTCTCGGACGGTCCTAACACAGAACTTGGCGGCGTTTCAATCAAGAAAAGGAAGGAAGTGGACTTCCCTCACGCCAAACATCACAGCCATCCGAAAGATTGGAATCAAACCTGGTTCTACTGCCGGAGCACTGTTCCTAATGGAGAAAATCCCTTGCCGGGTTATCGCCCTCACCGGCTTAGCAACAGCCACCCATTGTGTCGTGGAATTAACACGTCAGATGTCCTTAGTGTCAGGACTTAGTCGCGAGGCCAACGCATCTATGTGGTAGCTTGAGAGGGGTTGAGCGGAATCGAGAGACGCAACACAAGACAGAGATTTAGACAGCTTCGGGCCCCGGGAAACATCATCCAGTAATAGCCCTACGTGCTGTTTGAGGCTAGGTCTCATTATGATCATGAGGGAGTCGCCAGAACCGGCTCTCCTCTAGTTGTGTCTAGACCTAGAGATTATTGATTGTTGTGCGTAACTTGTCCCTCTTTGGGGAGCCGTGCCCCTCCTTATATATGTTGAAGGCGGGTTACATGTGGAGTCCTATTAGGATTAGGACTAGTCTATCTCTAATACAAACCGGATACAAGTCCAGGTCTTAACTCCTTGTAAGACAAATATTCCTTATGTCTTTCCTCTTAAACCGGCCCACCATAGTTGAACCGGCCTTCATGAACCGCCCGTTGGGCCACCAGGTCTTGTCGCTCCTCGCACCCGTCTGCCGGATTACCAATGAGCCGTAAGCCGTCGGGTCACCAGTGAACCGCCAAGTGTCAGCGGGTTCTTCAGGTAAATCGCCAAGTCCGGCTGGTTTATACTTCCGGACGGTTTACGCCGCGGGGTATATCCCCGACATTAGCCCCCAGTTTAGTTTGGATTTATCCATGTTAAACTGATCCTGTGAAATAAACACAAGAACAAACTTGACAAATTATGCTCCGGGTTAAGAATTCTTGTAAACCGGCATCTGATCATCCTTAAATCCTTGTCATTTCCTCCTTCTAGAAAATCCGGTTTAATAGGCCAGCTTCATAATCAACTTGTCGACATTGGTTTCTCATAGAAAATATATTGTGAAGAATAACTCCTTTGATTCAGCTCCCAATGCTTAAAAACAATGTCGGTCCTTGAAATACTCATCCAATCTTCAGCCGGTGTAAGGACGTAGAACTTGCCGGTTTATCATTCTATCTCTAATACAAACCAGATACAAGTCCAGGTCTTAACTCCTTGTAAGACAAATATTCCTTATTCCTTTCCTCTTAAACCGGCCCACCATAGTATGAACCGGCCTTCATGAACCGCCCGTTGGGCCACCAGGTCTTGTCGTTCCTCGTACCCGCCTGCCGGATTACCAATGAGTCGTGAACCGCCAAGTCTCAGTGGGGTCTCAAATAAACCGCCAAGTCCGACCGGGTTAACTTCCGGCCGGTTTACACCGCGGGGTATATCCCCGACATTAGCCCCCAAGTTTAGCTTGGATTTATCCATGGTAAACTTATGCTGCAAAATAAACACCAGAACAAATTTGGCAGGTTGTGCTCCGGGTTAAGAATTCTTGTAGACCGGCACCTGATCGTCCTTAAGTCCTTTGTCATTTCCTCCTTCTAGAAAATCCGGGTCAATAACCAGCTTCATACTCAAATTGCTGATGTTGGCTTCTTATAGAAAAAATATTGTGAAGAATAATCCACTTGAGTCGGCTTCCAAAGCGCCGGTTTAAGAAATATTCGTCTTAAAATACTCATCTGATATTCAACCGGTTTGAAGATGCAGAACTTGCCGGTTTTATCATTACCAAAGACTGTCGGGTTATAAAACTTGATAATTTCGAGTCATGATTATTGCGAGACACGGTTCATGATTGTTTATAACGCCGGTTCATGATTATTAATGACGCCGGGTTGCAGCCATTGTGGTCATAATGATTGGTGACGCCGGTCAACCTAGTTTGCTCAATCGAGAGAGAATTTGACAATATTTCTTTGATAATAATATAATACACCTGTAGCCCCCAAGTCTTTGAAGCGAGAACAAAGTGGTGTCTTAAGGCTTTGCTTCAATATAAATACTGCCACTTTCAAAGAAATCCATGTTGTTCATCCCGATAACTAGTAAAAACTGAATACTCCATACTATGTAGCCCCCAAGTGTCGGGTTGTCATGCTTGCGACAACACAGGACTTGTAATTATCTTATACTCATAAAAACTTCAACCCGTGTAGCCCCCAAGGGCGGGTCATTATGCAATAATGAGCGGGGACTTTGTAGGTATAATCATGTAGATTTGAGCAATGATGTGTAGCCCCCAAGGGCCGGCTCAGAAAGAAAAAATTGAGCAGGCACTGAATATACTTCAATGAAAATAACATCACATGATGTAACCCGCATCATGGGACTTGAATCCACGTCCACAAGGTTAAGAGCCTTGTGTTTTACCAACTGAGCAGTGGACCCTTCAATATAATGAATAAAAAGCTTTGTACCTTCAACTGTTGATAGGAGCAATTGGTAGCCCCCAAGGGCTGGCTCATTATAATGTGATGAGTCGGGTCTTCAATAAGATGAGAAAAAAATGACTTTGCATTAGCCCCCAAGTGTCATGGTGCATGCTTGCAGCGACATGAGACTTGCAGATTTGAATAATGTAGCCCCCAAGTGCCGAGTTGTAAGCCTGTAGCAACTCGGGACTATGCCTTCAATTGTAGAATAAATCATATCCTATTGACAATATGATAGCCATTGCGCTAAAGAGACTTTGAAAACCTTAACCATAATACTGGTTATTGATAACCATAATAGAAATCCAGCCATGTTGGCTATTTGAAGATTTGAATAATATAACCCAATGATTTATAAGCGCATGATTCCAATGGCGCAATCCAAATATGTACTGGCGACTTATAGTCCAAAGCCAGGCCGGTTTAATAAACACCGGATAATTTATCATCATGCTTTATTCAACTTTGTCTACGCATACAACAAGTTTAAAGTGTCTGGCGGTTTACCATCGGACGGGTCATAATGCCCAACATATAACCCAGGTTTATAACCAAGGCTGCACTTTAAGAATAATCAATGAAATAAATCATACCTGTGACATTGAATCACATCATTGGTTTACCAATTTTCTGTAGTAAGGGTGATAACCCCAATCTTGAGTAATGATAACTCCTTTCATACTGTGCCAGTTAATGATGAAACCGTACCGGGTTGTGATAAACACCGGTTTAACCATATATAATACTGGCGACTCGTAGTCAAACCAGACCGGGCGGATAGTCTCCGGATTATGATTTGATCATGTACTGACAACTTGTAATTGAAAGTCAAGCCGGGTTAATGAACACCGGTTTACTCCATAATAAGACGGTAACTTAAATCAAACCGGGCAGATAGTCTCCGGATTAAGATTTGACCGTGTTCCGCCAATTTGTAATTGACAGTTTGAACCGGATTAACAATGTCGGTTTAAAAACGCAACAGAAGTAAAAGTTCTTTAGCAAAAAGAACATAATTCAAGCAAAGGCAAAATAAAACCATTGCAAATGAGGCTTTCTTGAGCCGATCGGATGGTGTTACCATGGTCGGACACGACCAAGCTCCCAATAAGGTGTAGCTATGGTTCAAGTCAGCCAGGTCCCCTACTGAAACCGTGGCATTATGCCGATCAAGTGGCGTGGCAATGTTTCGGGTTCGACCAAGCCCCCAAGTGACTCTATGGCCTTAGGCCAATCAAGAGGCGTGACTGGTTCAGACTTGACCATGTCCCCAAGTGATCTGGTGGCTTTCGCCTATCAAAAGTTGTTGCATTGGTTCGGACACGACCAAGCCCCCAAGTGATATTGTGGCACTAGGCCGATCAAGAGGCGTGGCTATGGTTCGGATACGACCAAGCCCCCAAGTGATCAATAATATGATAAGCCAATAAGGCATGATAACCATGTTTGAACCGCGCATCATGGCAGCAGGTCCTCTTTGGCACCTTTAACTTTTGCAAGAGATAAATCCTTCTTGAACCGGATGTTAAACCGGATATTGAGAGCTTCAAAGCTTTGTGGGAGACATCTTTCCCTTGAACCGGATTTTAAACCGGAATCTTCATTTCGGTAGGAAATTTTCCGACGGCCTTCAAACTCGAACTTCACGAGAAGTTAATTCCTTTTGAACCGGACATTTTTAACCGGATTTGAGTCCTACATTAGAGAACTTGCAAGCCAAAGTAATTGCTTTTAAAAAAAAGCAATATGTAATATAAAAATATACTCGATGGATTTCACCTGATATGCTGAGCCAGAAATTATCCACCACGGAGTTGATGATCGCCACGGTGAAGCTGAAATCAATCACAGCCGAGTCGGCCGTGGGAGCAGACAGATGAGTCGGCCATGGCGTTATAAGCCGCGCGGACGGCCGAGTCAATCGCAGGCACGGTAAGCCGTGTGGACGGGAGAGTCGGCCGCAGGGGCGGACGGGTAAGTTGTCCGTCACATTGTAAGCCGGCGCAGATGTGTGAGCTGGCGAGGGTGGACGGGCAAGTCCTCCATGGCGTATTTATGTCTGGCGCAGATGGGCAAGTTAATTTGGCGCGTTGATGTAGACCGGACCGCAGGCGGCGGCTTATCTGGCGTGTATGCGTGAAGTTGCACGACTACGCATTTAACGCCAATAAAAATGACTTGGCGCATGCTCCATATCCGCCGTATAACAACACTTTGTAATGAATAATTTACTTGCATATAAAACACCATAGGGCAGTGTAATGGTGCTCACAGGAATTAAAAAATATACTGACAAAATATATAGAAAGGATAACACCTGATTTATTTAGGCGACAGCTCCATATGCGAACCGGCGCCTCATAGCATTTGACTAGATTTGTTGAGCGGCGTTGTTTTTGTCTTTTATCCGCAACTTCTTTGGAACGTGGTTCGTGTATCCATGATGCGGCATGATGTAGACAGACGCTTTGTTGAAATTTCATATGGACCACACCGAATTGCTGGCATTTTTGTATCTTGGCACTCTGCTTTGATCTTCATGCAATCTTGTCATCTTATGGAGTCACGGATTGAACCGTACAAGACATGCAGTACCACGAGACTTGATCTCCTTTTCTTTTTTACTTTGTTATAATCCTGTCGCCTGTTCTCTTTCAACAAGAGGCCATGTGGATAAAAACACACGCTACCGAGACTTCCATTATTACTCACAATGTGTCCTGCATGGGAGCAGCTTGTATCCTTCATCCTTTAACGGTCGTGCTAGAAATATCACCGATGTCCGGCTTTGGACCTTTGCATGAGGCCACGGCAATGGGAGTGTGGCGAGTCACACGGGCAGCCGACAGGTTGGTACAATGATTTTGAATGCAGCGGCGAGTTGGCCCTATGGTTCGAGGCAAAGACAGCTCAACACGCAGTGATTCATGGCCTGATGGAAAGGCGGGCAGGCAGCAGCTCATGGCGGAAGCGAAGAGGCGGTCGACGGGCTGCTCACTGTGGTGGTGGGTCGCGGGAGCCCAGCGGAGTGGCGGCGATGGGCAACTTGACAGCCAGCGAAGCGGAGCCAGCGAGCCGGAAGCACCGTGAAGGGACAATCATGCAGCTCAAAGCGGAAACAATGGCGAAGCGCGAGCACGGCGCCCGTAATCCGAGGCAGCCGGGTGGAGCTGAGCTGGCTCGGCGAGGCGGCAATGACCGGCGGCTCACGGGGAATAGAGGGCCAGTCCGATGACTTCGGCCACAGGGGCAGCGGCGGTGGAAGCGGTGGGCGGTCCTGGCAACTCAGCGAGGGCAGCGGCGATTTGTGGGGGTGTATTGCATGAGCGTTCCGTGAGCAGAATGCGACCAGCGTGAAGTGGAAGCGGAGCGGAGCAGGTACGGCCAGAGCGAGGTTAGAAACGGCACGGGGTGGATTTGGCCAGCTAGTGGTGCAGCACCGGCTTGAAGGCGAGGCCGCGCCCATAATCAGAACTCGTTTCCGGTTCATGGCCTTTGCTTTATCTTTTCTTAGCAGATGACTGCTAGGACTGCAAAAACTGCATATAAACTCTATAGGAATCATCTGATGGCAGCTTATCTAAACATCTCCGGCGGTCACCCTTCCCAGATACAGTACTTAGTAGCCATGCATTTGATTATTCCATCAAAACTGCCAATGCATATGTCCTGACAATATAACTGACCTTTTGACTTTCCTTCGTGTAAATATTTTGATGTATTGCGGATGCACCAAGTATATGTTTGGTTTGGTTGCCTATCTCCGGCTCATCCATGGGGAGTTGCGCCCGTGATTTAGGCGCACTCATAGAAACCGGGCGGCTCAAAGAGCTCATATTCTCCTTTGGCCCATTACGCGAGCAGTAACACACACTTTTACTAGAAGTAGAACCATTACTGTCCATCAATAGTAGCAATGGCTTAGTAGATATTTATAGAGCCGCCTCGGGACTACTCACGCATGTTTTGACAGAATTCCTTTCGGTCTCGGCCACGCAGCGGCTTAGCGATGGATTTGATCCGCTCAAATCTGACCGGCCGGTTACCTTGGTAGTATACCATAATTATTGGGTTTGATGCAAACAACGATGTATCCTTGTAATATCCCTCGGGACTTGATCCGGCGATGGCAGCGACAACGGGTGGCCCGTGGATCGTAGTGTGATGATTTGTGGCAGATTCCAATCCGGTCATTGTAGGGAAAACGATCTGCCCTCGAATTCGAGGGTCGCCAGAGATGGTAGCAGCAGCGAATAAACCCTTAAAAAAACTCTCCGTCTCTGATGAATCTCACATCTGTCATCTCCAAAGTAAACCACAATTCTGATTTCCCAACGACAATTTTACCGGCTCTGCGCATGGTTGTCCGGCGGCTCACGTGATTGTTCCGTGCCAGCTCTTTTTCATCTGATCAATTTTGAGCTTCTCGATCCCTAGAAAATATCCCTTCAAGAACTCAACACCATCGTGAGCGAGCCCCACGGTGGGCGCCAACTGTCGTGGAATTAACACGTCAGATGTCCTTAGTGTCAGGACTTAGTCGCGAGGCCAATGCATCTATGTGGTAGCTTGAGAGGGGTTGAGCGGAATCGAAAGACACAACACAAGACAGGGATTTAGACAGCTTCGGGCCCCGGGAAACATCATCCGGTAAAATCCCTACATGCTGTTTGAGGCTAGATCTCATTATCATCACGAGGGAGTCGCCGTAAACCGGCTCTCCTCTAGTTGTGTCTAGCCCTAGAGATTGTTTCTTCTTGCTTGTAGCTTGTCCCTCTTTGGGGAGCCCTGCTCCTCCTTATATATGTTGAAGGGGCGGGTTACATGTGGAGTCCTATTAGGATTAGGACTAGCCTATCTCTAATACAAACCGGATACAAGTCCAGGTCTTAACTCCTTGTAAGACAAATACTCCTTATTCCTTTCCTCTTAAACCGGCCCACCATAGTATGAACCGGCCTTCATGAACCGCTTGGTTGGGCCACCAGGTCTTGTCGTTCCTCGTACCCTTTCTTTGGATTACCAATGAGTCGTGAACCGCCAAGTCTCAGCGGGGTCTCAAATAAACCGCCAAGTCCGGCCGGGTTAACTTCCGGCCGGTTTACACCGCGGGGTATATCCCCGACACATTGCCTTCGCGCTTGACCGCCACAGGACGGAAGAACTTTGCACCTCAAATTACCAAGCTCCGGGCTCTGATGGCCAACGGTTTAACTGGTATTGACCTTGTCCGCTGCTGGGTTTCTTGGGGCATCTTGCCATTAAGCCGCTGCCCCGGATTGATGCACGAATATACTGGTGACGTTAAAGATCCTCAACGACATCACGAACTATCAATAACTGAGCTTGAAGTTACCAAAACAGTGAAGAAAATGCTCGATGAACCGATCTCCGCATGCAGCCAAACCGGGTTGGCTCCGTTCTGCGTCTCCAACAAACCGCCCATGTAAGGTTCCTCTCATTACTCTACTGACTTTGATTCCATATTGATTGTACTAATCCCTCTGTATTAATTTTCAGGCTGACAGCTTCTTTTGGAAAGGAACTAAACCGGCCCGCATTCCTCGCGCAATGACCAAGGCCACCAAGAAAACTGGCAAGAGGAAAACAGCCGAGTCTTCTGAACCGCCAGAAGATGAAGAATCAGATGCTGAGGTAGAGCTTGACTCACTTAGTTCTTTTTTTCATTCATTTTATTGACAGTTACAATTCCCAGGATGACGCCGAGGCCAGCCATGCAGAACCTGTTGAGGTAATCCTTCTTTCTTCTGATTCTGATCTTGTACCGGTTAAAAGAATTCGCCGCGCAGTCCGGAAAGTGAAACAATCTCACTCCTATGCTCATTTGGATCCAAAATTTTCTTTGAAGACACAGCAAACTGAAGAACGCCGTACAACCCGGCATAGTGGTCAACAAATTACGTTGTCCGGTTTAGCTGACACACCAACCCGGAAACGTCGTCCAGAGGTGACTTGTTCTCCTGAAAAGCGTTATCCTTTGAAAGGTTTCTTCCAGTTCCCTCTCAATCCGTCTGATCCGAATTACCAGGCTTCTTCCAACTCGTCTGGCGGTTCATCAACCACTCAGCTGCCTCCTCTCAAAGTTGCTGCTGGGTAAGTATATTACTCCTTAATTTGTTCCTTGTATTCGTCGGTTTATCATATTCTAACCCTTGATGTTGTAGCACCAAGGCTCGACTTAGTAAAAAGGCCAAGACCCTTGACCCTACTGTGGATGTTGATCCGAAGAAGACCCCAGAGCATCATGGTGAAAATCCCGAAGTTGCTAAAGACAACTCTGCTGGGAAAAATCAAGATGCCAATGCTAATCCGCCAGAGGTTGAACCGGATGTCCAAGTTGAGACTTCACATCCTCCTGCTCCTCCGAGTCTGCAGCAGAACAATGGGACTCAACTGCTGATCCGCCGAGCCGGGTATGAAAGCGCCAAGCCACATTGAAAATGCTAATCCGCGATTCGACCAAAGATGATGATGTCGTAGTTACGGGCACCGCATATACCGCCCACAGCAATCCGGTTGCTCTATCAAAGCATAGTGCCAAGGAAGAATTTACTGCCATGAGCAAAGGGAAGGAGAAAACTGATCTGTCAGCTTATAACAATTTCTCTACCCAAGACCTTCACTCTGGTTTCCTGAACCGGCTCTACACAAGCCGTGATTATAAAGCCGGTTTAGTAAATCTTATGAAGGAACGCTATGAGGTAAACAGTTGTGCCTTTCTCTTGTACCTTCATTGCATAGTAGCCTCCAAGGGCCTGTTTGTAATCTTCTTTCAAACCGGGACTTGATATGGAACTCAATACTTTCAGAATCCACTAATGTAGCCCCCAAGGGCCGGTTCAACTTAGTATAGTTAAACCGGGACTTAACATAACACTCAATGCTTCAGAATTCACTGATGTAGCTCCCAAGGGCCGGTTCAACTTAGTATAGTTAAACCGGGACTTTAATTTATATCACCGCATCAGAACATGTTCGAGCAAATAGCCATTAGCCCCCAAGTGCCAAGTTGAATACCGGTATTGAGCTTGGGACTTTGTGATTTTATTGGCAGATGAAGATCAAATATGCATTAGCCCCCAAGTGCCAAGTGTATGATTGGTTATGCGCTTGGAACTTCTAATGAAGATATTAACATGCTCCCTTTTGTTGCAGAGTGAGATACGCCAACAAGTCGCTCAAATCAATGATCTTCAAGAAAATCTGAAATCTCAGCAAGCAGAAACCTCCAAGTCCAAGGATGAGCTGAAAACCGCCTTGACTACCATGGAGCAGCTCAAGGAGTGGTTTAAGTCTGAGCGGGCCAGCTGGGATTCTGAAAATGCGGGCTTGCTAATACGGGCGTAAGATCTTTGAAGCAGCTCTTAAACCCGGCGACGGAAGAGCTCAACTGGATTAAAGCGCCAAATCAATGCCATGACCTCTGCAATATTTGGTAAGCAACGTTTCACCAAGGTTGTGATGAATATTCCGTTTTGAAATTTCCTTCTGTTTAACCTGAACTTTCTTAAACCGGTATAGGTAGGCGCATTGCTCATCTAGGCTCTGACATGCGGAAGAAACTCAAGGCCGCGTATACGCTAATTGAACAGCTGTATACCGGCACCCAGCGATTTATTTGCGCCACTTCTTATGATAATGCAGCTCCGACACTGATCAAGGACACCTTTGGACCGGCTATCTATGATACCAAAGCAGATAGAAGAATTGAAACGATCCGCTGCCGGGCTGGCACCTTATTGGCACTAACTCGCGCCAAAGCATGGATAGCTGACCTTGATCCGCCGACATAGCCAAAGGCTTCCCGGTGCTCAAGAAAATGGCGAAGTATTTGATAATGATGCTCTCAAACGGATAACAAGGGAGATGCGTCCTCTGGCGAGTCAACTGGCAGAAGAGGCCAACCTGACGGTTCATCGCTCCTTCTACGACGCGAACAATAGACAGGTTGAAGCTGTTATTCCAGAAGTGCAGAACCTTGTTCCACCAACCCGTAAGCACACTTATGCCCCTGACGTTGATCCGGCTGAGCTTATAAGTGAAGAGGCTGTCTTTCAGGCTTTAACCCGGATTGACTGGACCACCAATGACTTCCGGCCATTGGATGATGAGGAGGAAGAAGTTGAACCGACGCCAGACGACCCATCTACTTCACGTCAACCCAGCAATGAAGCTTAATCCGTCCAGTCGGTTGATACGTCAGAAACTGTCCGTTATGAAGCAATTCCAAATTTTGGGCCTCTGAATGCCTTGTAATAAAACTAGCTGCCACCTTTGGTGTTTATATGCCTTCGTGCATACGTGTTGCAACTTATGCCTCCTTTTGATTTGCCAATGATAAACAATTACCTGCAGCGAAAATCTTAAACCGCCACGGCGGTTTGTGCCGCCAGATGGCTTGTGACGTTCATATGTATATGCAATGAAATATTGAGGTATATGATCAAAATTTGTGATACAAAATACCTGCCATCGCTGGGCATGAAGTTGGCTTAGCCAATCTTGAAGCGGAGGTTGTATAAACCATTACCGTCAAAGGAGAATACAGCTCCTGTGTTTATAATGTCGGTTTAGCATGTAAACCATGCCGGGTCATGACAAGCCCCCTGTTACTCCATAATGGGATGTTAACAGAAAAAGTCAAACCGGAAAAATTATCTCCGGATTAAAAATGGACCGAATTCCTTCAATTGACAGTTTGAACCGGTAAAAAATGTTATCGGTTTAAAAGCGCAACAAAAATCAAACAACGATTATGAAAAAATATGGAAGCAAAGGCAATGATAAAACCGTTTGCAAAAGAGGCTTTCTTGAGCCGATCGGATGGTATTACCATGGTCGGACACGACCAAGCTCCCAATAAGGTGTAGCTATGGTTCAAGTCAGCCAGGTCCCCAACTGAAACCGTGGCATTATGCCGATCAAGTGGCGTGGCAGTGGTTCGGGTTCGACCAAGCCCCCAAGTGACTCCATGGCCTTAGGCCGATCAAGAGGCGTGCCTGGTTCAGACTTGACCATGTCCCCAAGCGATCTGGTGGCTTTCGCCTATCAAAAGGTGTTGCATTGGTTCGGACACGATCAAGCCCCCAAGTGATATCATAAAGCTTTTGAAAAGCAAACTCAGGGGGTAAACCGGAGGCTGCTTTGAGACAGAACAACTCCAAGTAACCACGCATGATATAATAGAACAGATACCCCACTGTAGCTGAGGCTCCGGTTTATTACTTTATTCCTAATATATACACTGTCATAATATGTACATGAGTAGAGCCGATGGCTCAGGTATAATAAGGCCGAAGATGAGCTATGTTCCACGGCCTGTTGGTCTCCTCCTCTGACATACGTGAGTCTTTATGCTCTCGAATATCGATCAGATAGTATGACCCGTTGTGCAGATTCTTGCTGACCACGAAAGGTCCCTCCCAAGGTGGGGATAACTTGTGTATATCAGTCTGGTCTTGGATGAGCCGAAGCACCAAATCTCCTTCTTGAAAAGTTCAGGTTCTGACCCGGCGACTATGGTAACGATGAAGATCCACATTGGTAAATCGCCGAGCGGGCAGCTGCTATGTCACGCTTCTCATCCAACAGGTCCAAAGCGTCTTGCCGTGCCGTCTCGTTGTCCGCTTCAACATAAGCTGCCACCCGAGGTGAGTCATGACGGATGTCACTGGGGAGAACCACCTCCGCTCCATAGACCATAAAGAACGGTGTGTATCCTGTGGATCTGTTGGGCGTAGTGTTAATACTCCATAACACAGATGGTAGTTCTTCTACCCAACAACCCGGTGTCCTCTGCAAAGGGACCATAAGCCGGGGCTGGATGCCTCTCAAGATCTCTTGATTAGCCCTTTCCGCTTGACCATTGGACTGTGGGTGGGCTACTGAAGAAACGTCAAGCCGGATGTGTTCACGTTCGCAGAACTCTTTCATAGCACCTTTGGACAAATTGGTACCATTATCTGTGATGATATTGTGTGGAAAGCCAAACCAGAAAATCACCTTTTTGATGAACTGAACCGTCGTGGCCGCGTCACACTTGCTAACAGGTTCTGCCTCTACCCACTTTGTAAACTTGTCAACCGCCACCAGGAGGTGGGTCTTCTTGTCCTTGGACCTTTTGAAAGGTCCAACCATATCCAGCCCCCAAGTTGCAAACGGCCAAGTAATTGGAATCATCCTCAATTCTTGGGCCGATACATGAGCACGTCTGGAAAACTTTTGGCAACCATCACATCGTCTGACCAGATCTTCCGCATCAGCATGAGCAGTCAACCAATAGAAACCGTGGCAGAACGCTTTAGCCACCAAGGATTTTGAACCGGCGTGGTGACCACAATCTCCTTCGTGGAGCTCACGCAATATTTCACAGCCTTCCTCAGGGGACACACAACGTTGAAACGCCCCTGACACGCTGCAATGATGCAATTCGCCATTAACAATGGTCATGGACTTGGATCGTCGGGTTATCTGCCGGGCCAATGTCTCATCTTCTGGTAACTCCCCCCGGTTCATGTACGCAAGATAAGGAAGCGTCCAATCCGGAGTGACGTGAAGAGCTGCCACCAATTGAGCCTCCGGATCAGGAATAGCCAAATCCGCTTCACCAGGGAGCTTGGCCAAGCGGAGGTTGTGCAAGACGTCGAGAAAAACATTGGCGGGACGGTTTACGTTGAGAGCCCAACCGCTTAAAGCGTCCGCCGCTTCATTCTTCCGACGGTCCACGTGGTCCACCTGATAGCCCTTGAAATGACCTGCAACAATATCCACCTCACGACGATATGCAGCCATGAGTGGGTCCTTTGAATCCCAAGTGCCAGACACCTGTTGAGCCACTAGGTCCGAGTCACCGAAGCACTTAACCCGGCTTAGATTCATCTCCTTAGCCATCCGGAGACCATGGAGCAAGGCTTCGTACTCAGCTGCATTGTTAGTACAAGGGAACATTAAGCGGAGAACGTAACAGAACTTGTCACCTCGCGGGGAAGTTAATACGACTCCGACCCGAGCCCTCCAATTGCCTGGATCCGTCAAAATGGATGATCCAATATGTGTGATCCGGCTTTTCTTCAGGTGCTTGCAACTCCGTCCAATCATTAATGAAATCCACAAGTGCTTGAGACTTCACCACCGTCCGAGGCACGTACTTCAAACCATGCGGCCCAAGCTCTATAGCCCACTTGGCAATCCGGCCAGTTGCCTCCTTGTTCTGTATGATATCGCCTAAGGGAGCAGAACTGGCCACCGTGATGGGGTGCCCTTGAAAATACTGCTTCAGCTTCCGGCTTGCCATGAAAACTCCATATACTAGCTTCTGCCAATGCGGATACCTTTGCTTAGATTCAATAAGTACCTCGCTGATATAGTAAACCGGGCGTTGAACCGGAAGCTCCTTCCCTGCCTCCTTCCGCTCCACCACGATGGCCACGCTGACTGCCCTGGCGTTAGTAGCAGCATATAGCAGAAGCGGCTCCTTGTCAATGGGAGCGGCGAGCACAGGCAGGTTGGCCAATTGCCGCTTTAAGTCCTCCAACGCTTCATCGGCGGCTGGACTCCAGACAAACTGATCTGTCTTTTTCAGCATCTGGTACAAAGGGATAGCCTTCTCTCCGAGGCGGCTGATAAACCGGCTCAGCGCGGCAATCCGGCCTGCCAAACGCTGGACATCGTTAATACACTTCGGTTTAGCCAGGGAGGTAATAGCCGTAATCTTCTCCGGATTAGCTTCAATTCCTGTTGGACACAAGAAAACCCAATAACTTGCCCGGAACACCAAAGACACATTTGGCGGGTTGAGCATCATCTTGTAAACCCGCAGGTTGTCAAAGGTTTCCTTCAAATCATCAATCGGTGTCTCCTTCTCCCTTGACTTGACCACAATATCATCAACATAGGCGTGCACATTACGGCCGATCTATTTATCTGAGCAATTACGTACCTGCAGCGTTGATAAGTTGCTTGGGCGCTCTTAAGCCCAAAAGGCATAGATACATAGCAGAAGGCTCCAAAGGGAGTGATAAACGCCGTCTTCTCCTGGTCCTTAACTGCCATCTTGATTTGATGATACCCAGAATATGCATCCAAAAAACTCAAACGCTCACAACCCGCAGTGGCATAAATAATCTGGTCAATGCGGGGGAGGGCAAAAGGATCTGCTGGACAAGCCTTGTTAAGATCTATGTAATCCACACACATGCGCCAGGTGCCGTTTTTCTTAAGAACCAGCACTGGATTAGCAAGCCACTCTGGATGGAAGACTTCAATGATAAAACCAGCTGCTAAGAGCCTGGCCACCTCCTCTCCAATGGCCTTGTGCCTTTCTTCGTTAAACCGGCGGAGAAACTGCTTCACCGGTTTGTACTTGGGATCAACAATAAGAGTGTGCTCAGCGAGTTGCCTCGGTACACCGGCATGTCGGAAGGCTTCCATGCAAAATGTCCCGATTCTCACGGATGAACTTCGATGAGCGCTTTCTTATTTCGGATCCAAGTTGGCACCGATGCTAAACTGCTTGGGCCGAATCGCCAGCACGAAGTCAACAAGCTTAGTCTCGGTGCCGATTTGAATTTCAGGTCCGGATCATGTTACGTAGTTGGCTTCTTCAAAGGGGTCATGTCCGCGGATCAACGTTGTCTTTGTAATATTTCAGCTCCTCGGTGGCACAAACCGACTCTGCGTAAGCCGCATCACCTTCCTCACATTCCAAAGCGATCTTACGGCTCCCATGAACCGTTATTGTCCCCTTGTGACCCGGCATCTTGAGCTGCAAATATATATAACAAGGCCGTGCCATGAACTTGGCATAAGCCGGCCGCCCAAATAGGGCGTGATATGGACTTTGGATTTTTACCACTTCAAACGTCAATGTTTCCGATCTGGAGTCATATTCATCACCAAAGGCCACTTCCAGAGATATTTTACCAACAGGATATGCTGACTTGCCAGGTACCACACCATGGAACACTGTATTGACGGTTTGAGATGTTTATCTCATTAGCCCCATCTGACGGAAGGTCTCATAGTACGTGATGTTAATGCTGCTCCCTCCATCCATGAGTACCTTGGTGAACTTATAACCTCCCACCCGAGGTGCCACCACCAGGGCTAGCTGACCCGGATTGTCAACCCGGGGAGGATGATCCTCTCTACTCCATATAATGGGCTGCTCTGACCAGCGTAGGTAATGAGGCACGGCCGGTTCAACAGCGTTGACTGCCCGCTTCTGAAGCTTCCGGTCTCGCTTGTCTAAGCTAGTGGTGAAGACATGGTACTGCCCACTATTCAACTGCTTTGGGTTGCTCTGATAACCCGACTGTTGCTGCTGCTGGTTGTAACCACCTTGGTTACACTGATTGTTCTGATTATTCTGTCCGCCCGGATTACCATTAAATCCTGAACCGGAACTTCCTCCACCGTAACCCGGCCCGGATCCTGAACCGCCGCCACAGCCGTATCATACCGGAAAGCATTAGAACTCTTGAACTCCTGCATAATGTAGCAGTCCTTCCAAAGGTGGTTGGCCGGCATCTCCTTCGTCCCGTGCTTTGGACAGGGCTGATTCAATAAATAATTTAAGCGATCCGGGTTAGGATTCGGAGCCCCACCACGGTTCGCCGCTTTACCTCTTTGTCGCTGACCCTTGTCCTGCGCGTTAGTATTAGCCACAAAGTCCATGTTGCCATCCGCTTTACGCTTGCCATTACCTGATGAGTGATGTTGCTGGCCCTTGGAGTTGCTGTTCTTCCTTCCCTTCCCTGTCTTATCATCGTCAGACTCGGGATCCTTGGTACTATCAGAATCAGCATACTTCACTAAAGCGCCCATGAGAGTGCCCATGTCATTACAAAATTGCTTCATGCGCCCCCAACTTTAACTTCAGCGGCTGAAACCGGTAGTTGCCCTCCAGAGTTAAGATCACAGAGTCAGCGTTGATCCGGTCTGACGAGTGCAAGATTTCCGAAACACGGCATATCCAATGGGTTGTTGACTCCCCTTCCCCCTGGACACAAGCCGCCAAGTCCACTACGGACATGGGCTGCTTACAGGTATCTTTGAAATTCTGGATAAACCGGGTTCATAATCGGGCCCATGAACTGATAGAATTGGGCGGCAAGCTCTTCAACCAAGTACGGGCCGTGCGTTCAAGCATCATGGTGAAGTACTTCGCACACGCGGCCTCATCCACATCCAGCATCTCCATGGCCATCTCTTAGCTTTCTATCCATGCTTCCGGAGCTAAATCGGCAGTGTAACTTCGCACCTTGCGCGGACCCTTGAAGTCCTTGGGCAAGCGCACATTGCGTAAAGCGGGGACGAGGCAAGGCACCCCCAAAGAGCTAGAGGTAACCCCAGGCTCGACCGAGATGGTCGGACGAACCGGCGTAAGCTGACGAGCCTGATGTTGTGCTGCTAATTCGGCCTCCCTGCGCGCTCGGGCCCGGTCCACCACCTCCTGGGCGTTATCGACACCACCTTCCGGGTTGTTGCCACGGGCGCACCACGTCGTGCGTTACTTGATATGGCCGGTTCATCCATGTGCCTGCTATAGCTCCGGCTTGGGCGGGGTAGAGTGGATCGGTCGCGGCTGTCTGAATATGCTTCTGTTGGACCAAAGCTGTCCTAAGGAGCTCCTTGACCCGGCGCGTCTCTATCGCCTGTGGTGAATCACCTTCAATTGGAATAGCCTCCAGCCGTGCCGCAGCTTCAACAAGGTTATCCATCGGGTTGGAGTAGTGACCCGGAGGTGTTTGAACAGCCTGAGGTACACTGGCGTTATGGCAAGGTAGATCTATTAAGCGAGGCTGGACCGGCGCGCCCGTCCCAGGTGCTTCCGCCCGGTTTACCACCGGCGGATTACTGGTTCCTGCTCCAAGGGTGTTGAAGAGGTCTCTGGCTTCGAAAACTGAAGTCAAACAGGATCTGTATTTCCTCTTCATGACTTCATGTGACGCGTTCTGATCCAACATGAGCCTATAAGCCTGCGCATCTAAAGCGGCCCGCTCTGCCGCCATCCTGGCGTCTGCAGCTGCTAGATCCGCTTTAGCCTTAGTGATTTGTTCCTTCACCTTCGCAATCTCTGCGTTATGAGCGTCCTGATCCGCCGGGTTAGCCTCTGCCATGAGCGCAGCCAACACATCGAACAGATCTGATAAAACTTGAGCCGGCGGGCGCACAGGGCCTCCTGCCCCGGCAGCCGTCGCCGCTGTTGAACCGGCGATCATTGCCGCAGCAGTCGAAGAGTGAAGCGCTGCTTGTGTACCGGCCATGAATATTCCAACCCGGTTGTGCAGATTGGAGGGGTCCGGAATCATCACCATCGGAACAGCCCCAATCCGGCCATCTTGTAGCTGATATAGATTGATTTCTCCGGTTCACGACTCGTCATCAGAATAGACGACGGTCTCGCCACCAGACTCTGATCCGTCCTCATAACTTCCTCCGTGGATGACTCCCACGAAGGCACGCTTCACGGCCGGTTTAACCTGGGCAGATCTTGTGCGCTGAGCCGTCTCGACGAGGTCGGTGCAGATTTCTGGCTCAGGCCCTGGCTCACCAATCTTGCCGATGAAAACGTGTATGCCACCAAAGGGGACCCGGTATCCGTACTCGATTGAGCCGGCCTCGGGGCCCCATCCTATGTCGTCGATGTAGAGCTTGCCGCGACGACTCTTGGTCATCCGGCCCACAGCATAGCCTTCGAGTCCTTCGAACTTGCCCTCCAACATCATCAAACCATCGTGCGATAGCCCCACGGTGGGCGCCAATTGTCGTGGTTTTGTCACGGCAGATGTCCTCATGAAAGGACTTAGTCATGGAGCCATCGCTACGGGTTAATTTGAAGGGGTTAAAGCGGACGCAAAGACACAAGGGTTTATACTAGTTCGGCCCCTTCGATGAAGGTAAAAGCCTACGTCTAGTTGTGATGGGATTGATGTGGTTTCGATGACTAGGGAGAAAATAAGCTTTGCCTAGGCCTCGAGTTGTTGTCTGTCCTTGAACCGCCCGGGTCGTCCCCTTATATACACGGGTCACGCCCGTCGGTTCAGAGAGTCCCAATCTCCGGTTCATAGTCGTATCCGGGTTGGTCTCTCTCTCTATTCCTAACTTACAATACAAGTTTACATACCAGGCCGGTTTACGGCTACAGGTTCTAAACCGACTACGGTCCTTGGGCCCTTACTTTCATGCTTGGGCTTTTACACCGTTGAACTACTAATGAAGTAACCCGGCCCAGATAGGCCGGTTTACGCCCAGTAGTAATATCCCTAGTATGCCTCTACTTGACTGGCTCGTTAATCAATGATGGTTAAGTTTCCTGACCATAGACATGTGTTGTCATTTGATGAACGGGATCACATCATTAGGAGAATGATGTAATGGACAAGACCCATCCGTTAGCTTAGCATAATGATTGTTTAGTTTTATTGCTATTGCTTTCTTCATGACTTATACATGTTCCTCTGACTATGAGATTATGCAACTCCCGAAATTAGAGGAACACCTTGTGTGCTATCAAACGTGACAACGTAACTGGGTGATTATAAAGATGCTCTACAGGTGTCTCCGATGGTGTTTGTTGAGTTGGCATAGATCGAGATTAGGATTTGTCACTCCATGTATCGGAGAGGTATCTCTGGGCCCTCTCGGTAATGCTCATCACAATAAGACTAATGAGTTGGTTGCGGGATGATGCATTACGGAACGAGTAAAGAGACTTGCCAGTAAGGACATTGAACTAGGTATGATGATGCCGACGATCGAATCTCGGGCAAGTAACATACCGATGACAAAGGGAACAACGTATGTTGTCATTACGGTTTGACCGATAAATATCTTCGTAGAATATGTAGTAACCAATATGAGCATCCAGATTCCGCTATTGGTTATTAACCGGAGTGGTTTCTCAGTCATGTCTACATAGTTCTCAAACCCGTAGGGTCCGCACGCTTAACGTTCGATGACAATTTGTATTATATGAGTTATGTGATTTGGTTACCGAATGTTGTTCGGAGTCCCAGATAAGATCACGGACATGACGAGGAGTCTCGAAATGGTCGAGAGGTAAAGATTCATATATATGACGATAGTATTCAGACACCGGAAGTGTTCTAGGGATACCGAGTACATATCGGGTCACTAGAAGGGGTTCCAGGCACCCCCCCCCCCCGTCCAAGATATGGGCCTTATTGGGCCTAGGGCGGGACAGACCAGCCCCTTGTGGGTTGGTGCGCCCCCATATGAGCTGATCTAAGTGGAGAAAGGAAAAGGGGAGGAGGAAAGGAAATAGAGAGAATAGGATTCCCCCTTCCTTTCCCCTCTCCCCTCTTTCCTTCCCCCCTCCGGGGATAAGGAAAGGTGTTGGGGAACGTAGTAATTTCAAAAAAAAAATTCCTACGCACACGCAAGGATCATGGTGATGCATAGCAACGAGAGGGGAGAGTGTTGTCCACATACCCTCGTAGACCGAAAGCGGAAGCGTTAGAACAACGCGGTTGATGTAGTCGTACATCTTCACGGCCCGACCGATCAAGCACCGAAACTACGGCACCTCCGAGTTCCAGCACACGTTCAGCTCGATGACGTCCCTCGAACTCCGATCCAGCCGAGTGTCGAGGGAGAGTTCCGTCAGCACAACGGCGTGGTGACGATCTTGATGTACTACCGACGCAGGGCTTCGCCTAAGCACCGCTACGATATTATCGAGGTGGATTATGATGGAGGGGGGCACCGCACACGGCTAAGAGATCCAAGGGATCAATTGTTGTTGTGTCTAGAGGTGCCCCCCTGCCCCGTATATAAAGGAGCAAGGGGGGAGGGGGCGGCCGGCCTAGGAGGGGGCGCGCCAAGGGAGTCCTACTCCCACCGGAGTAGGACTCCCTCCTTCCTTGTTGGAGTAGGAGAATGGGAAAGAGGGGAGAGGAAGAAGGAAAAGGGGCTGCGCCCTTGTCCAGTCGGACCAGAGGGGCGCGAGGCCTCCTTCCTTTGGCCTCTCTCCTCTATTCCCGTATGGCCCAATAAGGCCCATATACTCCCCGGCGAATTCCCGTAACTCTCCGGTACTCGAAAAATACCGAATCACTCGGAACCTTTCCAAGTCCGAATATAGTCATCCAATATATCGATCTTTACGTCTCGACCATTTCGAGACTCCTCGTCATGTCCCCGATCTCATCCGGGACTCCGAACTCCTTCGGTACATCAAAACTCATAAACTCATAATAAAAGCATCGCCGTAACCTTAAGCATGCGGACCCTACGGGTTCGAGAACTATGTAGACATGACCTAGAACTATTCTCGGTCAATAACCAATAGCGGAACCTGGATGCTCATATTGGCTCCTACATATTCTACGAAGATCTTTATCGGTCAAACCGCATAACAACATATGTTGTTCCCTTTGTCATCGGTATGTTACTTGCCCGAGATTCGATCGTCGGTATCCAATACCTAGTTCAATCTCATTCTTGGCAAGTCTCTTTACTCGTTACGTAATGTATCATTCCGTAACTAACTCATTAGTTACATTGCTTGCATGGCTTATAGTGATGTGCATTACCGAGAGGGCCCAGAGATGCCTCTCCGACAATCGGAGTGACAAAACCTAATCTCGAAATATGCCAACTCAACATATACCTTTGGAGACACCTGTAGTACTCCTTTATAATCACCCGATTACGTTAGGACGCTTTGGTAGCACCTAAAGTGTTCCTCCGTAAACGGAGTTGCATAATCTCATAGTTACAGGAACATGTATAAGTCATGAAGAAAGCAATAGCAATATACTAAACGATCAAGTGCTAAGCTAACGGAATGGGTCAAGTCAATCACATCATTCTCCTAATGATGTGATCCCGTTAATCAAATGACAACTCTTTTGTCCATGGCTAGGAAACATAACCATCTTTGATAAACGAGCTAGTCAAGTAGAGGCATACTAGTGACACTATGTTTGTCTATGTATTCACACATGTATTATGTTTCGGTTAATAAAATTCTAGCATGAATAATAAACATTTATCATGATATAAGGAAATAAATAATAACTTTATTATTGCCTCTAGGGCATATTTCCTTCAGTCTCCCACTTGCACTAGAGTCAATAATTTAGTTCACATCATCATGTGATTCAACACCAATATTCACATCTGTATGTGATTAACACCCATAGTTCACATCGTCATTTGACCAACACCCAAAGGGTTTACTAGTCAATAATCTAGTTCACATCGCTATGTGATTAACACCCAAAGAGTACTAAGGTATGATCATGTTTTGCTCGTGAGAGAAGCTTAGTCAACGGGTCTGTCATCACATTCAGAGCCGTATGTATTTTGCAAATATTCTATGTCTACAATGCTCGCACGGAGCTACTCTAGCTAATTGCTCCCACTTTCAATATGTATCCAGATTGAGACTTAGAGTCATCCGGATTGGTGTAAAAAGCTTGCATCAATGTAACTCTTTCTGACGGGCTCTTGTATCACCTCCATAATCGAGAAATATTTCCTTAGTCCTCACTAAGGATGTTCTTGACCAATGTCCGATGATCTACTCCTAGATCACTATTGTACTCCTTGCCAAATTCAGAGCAAGGTATACAATAGGTCCGGTACATAGCATAGCATACTTCATAAAACCTATGGTGAGGCATAGGGAATGACTTTCATTCTCTTTTCTATTTTCTGCCGTGGTCGGGATTTGAGTCTTACCCAATTTCACACCTTTGCAACACGTGCAAGAACTTTTCTTTGACTGTTCCATTTTGAACTACTTCAAAACCTTGACAAGGTATGTACTTATTGAAAAACTTATCAAGCGTCTTGATCTATCTCAATAGATCTTGATGCTCAATATGTAAGTAGCTTTATTAAGGTCTTTCTTTTAAAGAACTCCTTTCAAATACTCCTTTATGCTTTCCAGAAAAATTCTACATCATTTACGATCAACAATATGTCATTCACATATACTTATCGAAATGCTTGTAGTGCTCCCACTCACTTTCTTGTAAATACAGGCTTCCCCAAAAGTCTGTATAAAACCATATGCTTTGATCAACTCATCAAGCATATATTCCAACTCCGAGATGCTTGCACCAGTCCATAGATGGATTCTTTGGAGCTTGCACATTTAGTTAGCACCTTTAGGATTGACAAAACCTTACGGTTGCATCATATACAACTCTTCTTTAATAAATCCATTAAGGAATGCAGTTTTGACATCCATTTGCCAAATTTCATAAATGTGGCAATTGCTAACATGATTCGGACAAACTTAAGCATCGTTACGAGTGAGAAAATCTCATCGTATTCAACACCTTGAACTTGTCAAAAACCTTTCGCAACAAGTCGAGCTTAGTAGATACTACTATCAGTGTCTGTCTTCCTCTTGAAGATCCATTTATTTAACATGGCTTGCTGATCATCGAGCAAGTCAATCAAAGTCCATACTTTGTTCTCATACATGGATCATATCTCAGATTTTATGGCCTCAAGACATTTTGCGGAATCTGGGCTCATCATCGCTTCCTCATAGTTCGTAGGTTCATCATGGTCTAGTAACATGACTTCTAGAACAGGATTACCGTACCACTTTGGTGTGGATCTTATTCTGGAAGACCTACGAGGTTTGGTAGTAACTTGATCGAAGCTTCATGATCATCATCATTAGCTTCCTCACTAATTGGTGTAGGAATCACAGGAACTGATTTCTGTGATGAACTATTTTCCAATAAGGAAGCAGGTACAGTTACCTCATCAAGTTCTACTTTCCTCCCACTCACTTCTTTCGAGAGAAACTCTCTCTAGAAAGGATCCATCTTAGCAACAAATATCTTGCTTTCGGATCTGTGATAGAAGGTGTACCCAATAGTTTCCTTTGGGTATTCTATGAAGACGCACTTCTCCGATTTGGGTTCGAGCTTATTAGGTTGAAACTTTTTCACATAAGCATCGCAATCCCAAACTTTAAGAAACGACAACTTTGGTTTCTTGCCAAAACACAATTCATAAGGCGTCGTCTCAACGGATTTAGATGGTGCCCTGTTTAACATGAATGCAGCTGTCTCTAATGCATAACCCCAAAACGATATTGGTAAATCGGTAAGAGACATCACTGATCGCACCATATCAAATAAAGTGCGGTTACGACGTTCGGACACACCATAACGTTGTGGTGTTCCGTGGCGTGAGCTGTGAAACTATTCCACATTGTTTTATTTGAAGATCAAACTCAGAATCGAATATTCATCTCTACGATCAGATCGCAGAAACTTTATTTTCTTGTTATGATGATTTTCCACTTCACTCTGAAATTCTTTGAACCTTTCAACTATTTCAGACTTATGTTTCATCAAGTAGATATACCTATATCTGCTCAAATCATCTGTGAAGGTCGGAAATAACGATAACCGCCACGAGCCTTAAAACTCATTGGTGCGCATACATCGGTATGTATTATTTCCAACAAGTTTGTTGCTCGTTCCATTGTTCCGAAGAACGGAGTTTTAGTCATCTTGCCCAAAAGGCACGGTTCGCAAGCATCAAATGATTCATAACCAAGTGATTCCGAAAATCCATCTTTCTGGAGTTTCTTCATGCGCTTTACACCGATATGACCCAAACGGCAGTGCCTCAAATAAGTTGCACTATCATTATTAAATTTGCATCTTTTGGCATCAATATTATGAATATGTGTATCACTACGATCGAGATCCAATAAACTGTTTTCATTGGGTGTATGACCATTGAAGGTTTTATTCATGTAAACAGAACAACAATTATTCTACGACTTTAAATGAATAACCGTATTGCAATAAACATGATCAAATCATATTCATGCTCAACGCATAAAAGCCAAATAACATTTATTTAGATTTAACACTAATCCCAAAAGTATAGGGAGTGTGTGATGATGATCATATCAATCTTGGAACTACTTCCAACACTCATCGTCACTTCCCCTTCAACTAGTCTCTGTTTATTCTGTAACTCCTGTTTCGAGTTACTAATCTTAGCAACCGAGCAAGTATCAAATACTCAGGGGCTACTATAAACACTAGTAAGGCACACATCAATAACCTGTATATCAAATATACTCTTGTTCACTTTGCCATCCTTCTTATCCACCAAATATTCAGGGCATTTCCGCTTCCAGTGACCATTTCCTTTGCAGTAGAAGCACTTAGTTTCAAGCTTTGGTCCAGCTTTGGGCTTCTTTGCGGGAGTGACCACTTGTTTGCCATTCTACTTGAAGTTTCCCTTTCTTTCCCTTTGCCCTTTTCTTGAAACTAGTGGTCTTGTTTATCATCAACACTTGATGCTCTTTCTTGATTTCTACCTTCGTCGATTTCAACATCACGAAGAGCTCGGGAATATTTTTCGTCATCCCTTGCATACTATAGTTCATCACGAAGTTCTAGTAACTTAGTGATGGTGACTAGAGAATTCTGTCAATCACTATCTTATACGGAAGATTAACTCCCACTTGATTCAAGCGATTGAAGTACCCAGACAATCTGAGCACATGCTCACTAGTTGAGCGATTATCCTCCATCTTTTAGGTATAGAACTTGTTGGAGACTTCATATCTCTCAACTCGGGTATTTGCTTGAATTATTAACTTCAATTCCTGGAACATCTCATATGGTCCATGACGTTCAAAACGTCTTTGAAGTCCCGATTCTAAGCCGTTAAGCATGGTGCACTAAACTATCAAGTAGTCATCATATTGAGCTAGCCAAACGCGTTCATAACGTATGCATCTGCTTCCTGCAATAGGTCTATCACCTAGCGGTGCATTAAGGACATAATTCTTCTGTGCAGCAATGAGGATAAACCTCAGATCACGGATCCAATCCGCAACATTGCTACTAACATTTTTCAATACAATTTTCTCTAGGAACACATATAAAAACATAGGGAAGCAAAAAACATAGGGAAGCAAAAACGCGAGCTATTGATCTACAACATAATTTGCAAAATACTACCAGGACTAAGTTCATGATAAATTTAAGTTCAATTAATCATATTACTTAAGAACTCCCACTTAGACAGACATCTTTCTAGTCATCTAAGTGATCACGTGATCCAAATCAACTAAACTATAACCGATCTTCACGTGAGATGGAGTAGTTTTCAATGGTGAACATCACTATGTTGATCATATCTACTATATGATTCACGCTCGACCTTTCGGTCTCCGTGTTCCAAGGCCATATCTGCATATGCTAGGCTCGTCAAGTTTAACCTGAGTATTCGCGTGTGCAAAACTGGCTTGCACCCGTTGTAGATGGACGAGAGCTTATCACACCCGATCATCACGTGGTGTCCGGGCACGACGAACTTTGGCAACGGTGCATACTCGGAGAACACTTCTTGATAATTTTAGTGAGAGATCATCTTAAAATGCTACCGTCAATCAAAGCAAGATAAGATGCATAAAGGATAAACATCACATGCAATCAATATAAGTGATATGATATGGCCATCATCATCTTGTGCTTGTGATCTCCATCTCAAGCACCGTCGTGATCACCATCGCCACCGGGCGCCGACACCTTGATCTCCATCATAGCATCGTTGTCGTTACACCATCTATTGCTTCTACGACTATCGCTACCGCTTAGTGATAAAGTAAAGCAATTACAGGCGTTGCATTTCATACAAGAAAGCGACAACCATATGGCTCTCGCCGATTGCCGATAACTTCGGTTACAAAACATGATCATCTCATACAATAAAATATAGCATCACGTCTTGACCATATCACATCACAACATGCCCTGCAAAAACAAGTTAGACGTCCTCTACTTTGTTGTTGCAAGTTTTACGTGGCTGCTACGGGCTGAGCAAGAACCGTTCTTACCTACGCATCAAAACCACAACGATAGTTTGTCAAGTTGGTGTTGTTTTAACCTTCGCAAGGACCGGGCGTAGCCACACTAAAGTGAGAGAGACAGACACCCGCCAGTCACCTTTAAGCACGAGTGCTCGCAACGGTGAAACCAGTCTCGTGTAAGCGTACGTGTAATGTCGGTCCGGGCCGCTTCATCTCACAATACCGCCGAACCAAAGTATGACATGCTGGTAAGCAGTATGACTTGTATCACCCACAACTCACTTGTGTTCTACTCGTGCATATGACATCTACGCATAAAACCAGGCTCGGATGCCACTGTTGGGGAACGTAGTAATTTCAAAAAAAAATCCTACGCACACGCAAGGATCATGGTGATGCATAGCAACGAGAGGGGAGAGTGTTGTCCACATAGCCTCGTAGACCGAAAGCGAAAGCGTTAGAACAACGCGGTTGATGTAATCGTACGTCTTCACGGCCCGACCGATCAAGCACCGAAACTATGGCACCTCCGAGTTCCAGCACACGTTCAGCTCGATGACGTCCCTCGAACTCCGATCCAGCCGAGTGTCGAGGGAGAGTTCCGTCAGCACGATGGCGTGGTGACGATCTTGATGTACTACCGACGCAGGGCTTCGCCTAAGCACCGCTACGATATTATCGAGGTGGATTATGGTGGAGGGGGGCACCACACACGGCTAAGAGATCCAAGGGATCAATTGTTGTTGTGTCTAGAGGTGCCCCCTACCCCCGTATATAAAGGAGCAAGGGGAGGCGGCCGGCCTGGGAGGCGGCGCCAAGGGGAGTCCTACTCCCACCGGGAGTAGGACTCCCTCCTTCCTTGTTGGAGTAGGAGAAGGGGAAGAGGGGAGAGGAAGAAGGAAGGGGCTGCGCCCTTGTCCAATTCGGACCAGAGGGGGGCGCAGGCCTCCTTCCTTTGGCCTCTCTCCTCTATTCCCGTATGGCCCAATAAGGCCCATATCCTCCCCGGCGAATTCCCGTAACTCTCCGGTACTCCGAAAAATACCCGAATCACTCAGAACCTTTCCGAAGTCCGAATATAGTCGTCCAATATATCAATCTTTACGTCTCGACCATTTCGAGACTCCTCGTCATGTCCCCGATCTCATCCGGGACTCCGAACTCCTTCGGTACATCAAAACTCATAAACTCATAATAAACTGTCATCGCCGAACCTTAAGCGTGCGGACCCTACGGGTTCGAGAACTATGTAGACATGACCTAGAACTATTCTCGGTCAATAACCAATAGCGGAACTTGGATGCTCATATTGGCTCCTACATATTCTACGAAGATCTTTATCGGTCAAACCGCATAACAACATATGTTGTTCCCTTTGTCATCGGTATGTTACTTGCCCGAGATTCGATCGTCGGTATCCAGTACCTAGTTCAATCTCGTTATTGGCAAGTCTCTTTACTTGTTACGTAATGCATCATTCCGTAACTAACTCATTAGCTACATTGCTTGCAAGGCATATAGTGATGTGCATTACCGAGAGGGCCCAGATACCTCTCCGACAATCGGAGTGACAAAACATAATCTCGAAATACGCCAACCCAACATGTACCTTTGGAGACACCTGTAGTACTCCTTTATAATCACCCGATTACGTTGTGACGTTTGGTAGCACCAAAGTGTTCCTCCGGTAAACGGGAGTTGCATAATCTCATAGTTACGAGGAACATGTATAAGTCATGAAGAAAGCAATAGCAATATACTAAACGATCAAGTGCTAAGCTAACGGAATGGGTCAAGTCAATCACATCATTCTCCTAATGATGTGATCCCGTTAATCAAATGACAACTCTTTTGTACATGGCTAGGAAACATAACCATCTTTGATAAACGAGCTAGTCAAGTAGAGGCATACTAGTGACACTATGTTTGTCTATGTATTCACACATGTATTATGTTTCCGGTTAATACAATTCTAGCATGAGTAATAAACATTTATCATGATATAAGGAAATAAATAATAACTTTATTATTGCCTCTAGGGCATATTTCCTTCAAAAGGTGGAGGCCAAATTGGAGGAGGCCCCCAAGTAGGATTCCTCCTACTTGGGGCACCCCATGGCTACCCCCTCCCCCTCCCACCTATATATATATGTGGGGATGGAGCGCCTAGAACACACAACAAACATTGTTAGCCGTGTGCGCCCCCCCCCCTTCACAGTTTACGCCTCCGGTCATATTCACGTAGTACTTACGCGAAGCCCTTCGCGGATCACTTCACCAACACCGTCACCACGCTGTCGTGCTGACGAAACTCTCCATCGACCCTCTACTGGATCAAGAGTTCAAGGGACGTCATCGAGTTAAACGTGTGCTGAACTCGGTGGTGTCGTATGTTCGGTGCTTGATCGGCTGGATCACGAAGACGTTTGACTACATCAACCGCGTTAAGCTAACGCTTCCTCTTTCGTTCTACGAGGGTACGCGGACACACTCTCCCCCTCTCGTTGCCATGCATCTCCTAGATAGATCTTGCATGATCGAACGATTTTTTTGAAATTGCATGCTACGTTTCCCAACAGTGGCATCCGAGCCAGGTCTATGCGTAGATGTTATATGCACGAGTAGAACACAAAGAGTTGTGGGCGATAATAGTCATACTGCTTACAAGCATGTCATACATTGATTCGGCGGTATTGTTGGATGAAGCGGCCCAGACCGACATTACATGATCGCGTTCATGAGACTGGTTCTACCGTCGTGCTTTGCACACATGTGGCTAGTGGGTGTCTGTTTCTCCAACTTTAGTTGAATCGAGTGTGACTACGCCCGGTCCTTGTTGAAGGTTAAAACAACAAACTTGACGAAAAATCATTGTGGTTTTGATGCGTAGGTAAGAATGGTTCTTGCTAAAGCCCGTAGCAGCCACGTAAAACTTACAACAACAAAATAGAGGACGTCTAACTTGTTTTCATAGGGCTTGCTGTGATATGATATGGTCAAGACGTGATGATATATAAATTGTTGTATGAGATGATCATGTTTTGTAACAGTTATCGGCAACTGGCAGGAGCCATATGGTTATCGCTTTATTGTATGAAATGCGATCGCCATGTAATTTCCTTTATCACTAAGCGGTAGCGATAGCCATAGTAGCAATAGTTGGCGAGACGACAACGATGCTTCGATGGAGATCAAGGTGTCAAGCCGGTGAAAATGGTGATCATGACAGGGCTTTGGAGATGGACACTAGTAGAAAAGAGGGCTTTGGTTCAGGCCGGGTCAGCCCATTAGTCCCGGTTCAGTCCAGAACTGGGACCCATGGGGGCACTGGTCCCGGTTAAATGAGGCCGAGGGCCTGCCGGGCCTCGTGGGGGCATTGGTCCTGGTTCGTCTGGCACCTTTGGTCCCGGTTGGTGGGACGAACCGGGACCAATGGGCCTCGCTCCTGGCCCACCACCATTGGTCCCGGTTGGTGGCTTGAACCGGGACCACAGGCTGCCCTTTAGTCCCGGTTCATGCCACGAACCGGGACCAATGAGGTGCCTATATATACCCCTCGCCCGCGAGCAGAGCACTCCAGTGCTTTGTTTTTCTCTGGTTGGCGAGGGGAGGGCTTTGTGGTGTTCTAGCTCACCTACTATGCACATGAGGTGTTCGATGAAATGCCCGAGCCACACTAGTTAAGCTTTCTCCTCTCGAAGCTCGACCTCAAAGCTCCATTTTCCTCGAGATTTGTCTAGGTTTAGCGGCCCGTCACGTCCCATTCCCGTCTTCACCGCCGTCGATCGCCCGCGCCGATCTCGTCGCCGGCACCACCGTGGTGAGCCTCTTGTTCTTATCTTCTTTCTGAAAGAAAAAAATTTCTTACTTTAGATAGATACTTATCTAATTTTCTTACTATTTTATTGCTTGTTATTACATAGTGCGATGGTTTTGGTATCCGCCCCCGTCGGCCCTCGTCCTGTCTATGATTCGGATGTGGTATATATTATCTTTATAACTATTGGTTCATTTATTGTTTATGAAAATTATGCCGACCAACGTGACATAGATTTTATTTATCTAGGACGTATGTGAACCGGAAATTCCAACCGACCCTATTGTCGAGAGGTTAAATTTAGTTGAAGAAGAAAAGAATTTCTTTAAGGAAAAAATAAAAAAAATTGAGGAGGAGAAGATGATATTGGAGTTGCATGTTGCGGATGTCGTCGATGATCACACGATCAAGATGGATGCAATGCGCTTGAAGATTAGAAAGATTAGAAAATATGCCGTTCATACCGAGGCTTGGTATCATTATGTCGTTGGATCAATTGTTACCTTGGTTGTGATTATGATCGCATTTGTTTTCGCATTGAAATGTTTTACATAGTTTCAATGTATGGTTAATTAATTAGATGCTCTGGAGAGCTATATGTTGTTAGATGAGAACTATGTATGTACTTTGGTTTTAATGTGATGATGAACTTCTATTAATTTGGTCACTTAATTATCTATTCATGATGTTACGTAATGGTTTTTGACACACTTAATTATATAAAATGCACGCAGATGAACCGGCAATGGATGTACGGTGTGAGACACACCTCCGCAAGTACATTAAGAGGCGTGCATGATTTTCTCGAAGTGGCTGAGGCAAACAAGCAAAATGGTTTTATGTGTTGTCCATGCCCTAAATGTGGGAATCTGAAGTCTTACTCGACCGGAAAATCCTTCACACCCACCTGCTTTACAAGGGTTTCATGCCACACTATAATGTTTGGACGAGGCACGGAGAAATAGGGGTTATGATGGAAGACGGCGAAGACGAAGAGTACGATGACAAATATGTGCCCCCTGAATACGGTGATGCTACTGAACATGAAGAGGAACCAGACGATGTGCACGATGATGCTGCAACAGGCGAAGCTGCTGAAGATCAAGAGGAACCAGACGATGTGCCCGATGATGATGATCTCCGTCGGGTCATTGTCGATGCAAGGACGCAATGCGAAAGTCAAAAGGAGAAGCTGAAGTTCGATCGCATGTTAGAGGATCACAAAAAAGGGTTGTACCCCAATCGCGTGTATGGGAAGACAAAAGAAACACCTGAGGCACGGGAGGACCTGCAACATTTGCACGAAAAAGATGGCATGCCTCCGAACCAAAGATGAAGGTCCCGCCACCACGCTCTTACGAAGAAGAGAAAGAAATCTTCTTTGAATGCCTACTCAAGATGAAGGTCCCGGCGGCTTCTTGTCGAATATAGAGGGAATAATAAAATGCCGGAGAAAAGTTCCAGAACCTAAAGTCTCATGACTGCCACGTGATTATGACGCAAGCGCTTCCGGTTGCATTGAGGGGGCTTCTGGGAAAACGTCTGATTACCCATTGTGAAGCTATGTGCATTCCTCAATGCAATCTCTCAGAAGGTGATCGATCCAGAAATTGTACCAAGGCTAAGGAGTGATGTGGCGCAATGTCTTGTCTGTTTCGAGCTGGTGTTCCCACCATCCTTCTTCAATATCATGACGCACGTCCTAGTTCATCTAGTCGACGAGATTGTGATTACGGGGCCCGTATTTCTACACAATATGTTCCCTTTGAGAGGTTCATGGAGTCCTAAAGAAATATGTTCGTAATCGCTAGGCCAGAAGGAAGCATCTTCATGGGCCATCAAACAGAGGATGTCATCGGGTTTTGTGTTGACTTCATTCCTGGCCTTAAGAAGACATGTCTCCCTAAATCGCGGTATGAGGGGAGACTGACTGGAAAAGGCACGCTTGGAGGGGACTCAATAATATGCAGGAATGAATATTCTTGGTCACAAGCACACTACATAGTTCTACAGAACTCTACCTTGGTGACCCCGTATGTCGATGAACACAAGAACAGTCTGCGCTCCAAACACCTGGAGCAGTGCGACGATTGGATTACATGTGAACACATCAGGACTTTCAGTAGTTGGTTGGAAACACGTCTTAGAGGTGACAACACTGTTTGTGATGAGCTGTACTTGTTTTCCAGGGGACCATCTTTGACTGTATTGACTTACAAAGGATACGAGATAAATGGGAATACATTTTACACGATCGCCCAAGATCAAAATAGCACCAACCAAAACAGCGGTGTCCACTTGGATGCAGCAACCGAGAGGGGAAAGGACACATATTATGGTTACATAGTGGACATATGGGAACTTGACTACAGACATGATTTTAAGGTCCCTTTGTTTAAGTGCAAATGGGTCAATCTATCAGAGGCGAGTGCAGGTAGACCCACGATGCGGAATGACAACGGTGGATCGGAAAAATCTTGGGTACCCTGACGAACCGTTCGTCCTAGCCAATGATGTGGCACAGGTTATCTATGTGAAGGACATGTCTACCAAACCGAGAAAAAGAAAAGATAAGGAAGCGAATACATCATACGATGAGCCAAAGCGCCACATAGTTCTTTCGGGGAAAAAGGGACATCGTGGGAGTGGAGGGCAAGACAGACATGTCTGAAGATTATGAAAAGTTTCATGAAATTCCTCCCTTCAAAGTCAAGGCTGACCCAAGCATCCTGATAAAGGATGAAGATTATCCATGGTTACGGCGCAATAAGCAAATGACACAAGCGAAGAAAAAGTGAAGACTTTCTCCCGTTACTATTATGATGATACCTTGCCAAATTTGTAACAGACGAGTATGATACCATTGTCCGTTTTGTACATGCACATGCTATGTGGGTGAAATTATGATGCCATGCCAACTTTCAACTTTTTTAGAGTTCATTTGAAATACTTTAATGTCTTATGGTTCGGCCCTCGTAATACCATTAATCCCGGTTCGCTCCTTGTCAACTATGTTCTCACTAAGAACACTCAAGAGGGCAGCCACGTGGGCCATTGGTCCCGGTTCGTCTAGACCTTTTGGTCTCGGTTCCACGCACGAACCGGGACCAATGCGCCTCGCCCCTGGCCCATGACCATTAGTCCCGGTTTGTGCCACAAACTGGTACTAAAGGGTTGGTCCTTCTTGATCGAGTTTAGTCCCACCTCGCCAACGAAGGCGCTCACACCGGTTTATAAGCCCGTCCCTCTCTGCCTTGTTGAGCTCCTCTCAAAGTGAAAATAGATGCCCTTATACAGGGAATTTGACCTAAATTCAGAGTGAATTTCTCTGAAATTCATAGAAATTTATTATGAATTTAGGTTAAATTCTCTCTATAGGTGCATCTATGCTCATTTTTTAGTAAAGCTAATCACGAACTTGTAATTCACACAAATTTCAAAGAATTCAAATTTTAACTTTTCAAATTTGAAAACTAATGGCACTAACAGAAAGTTTATAATTTTTCTAAAACTAATGGCACTAACAGAATGTTTATAATTTTGCTGACCTAAAAGCAAAAAGAATTAAAAAATAAAGCAAAAAAAAATGCAAAAAACAAAACAAAAAAACTGGAAAAAAAAACTATTTTTATAGTAAAGTTAATCACAAACTTGTGATTCACACAAATTTCAAAGAATTCAAATTTTAACTATTCAAATATGAAAACTAATAGCACTAACAGAAAGTTTATAATTTTTCTAAAACTAATGGCATTAACAGAAAGTTTATAATTTTGCTGACCTAAAAGCAAAAAAGAATTAAAAAATAAAGCAAAAAACAAAAGAAAATGAAATAATGCAAAAAACAAACCAAAAAAATGAAAAAAATACTATTTTTATAGTAAAGTTAATCACAAACTTGTGATTCACACAAATTTCAAAGAATTCAACTTTTAACTATTCAAATTTGAAAACTAATGGCACTAACAAAAAGTTTATAATTTTTCCGACCTAAAAGCAAAAAGAATTAAAAAATAAAGCAAAAAACAAAAGAAAATAAATAATGCAAAAAACAAAACAAAAAACTGGAAAAAAATTTAAAAAACTGCCGCCTATTGGGCCACCACGGCGTGAATACGACTAGAAACCCAACCTGGGCCAGGATTCAGGCCCGCAGAAGGCCCAATAGGCCCATAGACAGCATAGTGTGAGATTAAGCCCGTAAGCCTGCATTTGAGAGGACCTCGAGAGGGCAGCCGCATGGGGCTTATAAACCACTTCGAGCCCCTCACAACTAGCGAGGTGGGACTAAACTTTTGGCTGCGGGCAGCGCAAGGCCTTTGGTCCCGGTTGGTGGCACCAACCGGGACTAAAGGGGGCCATTGGTCTCGGTTGGTGCCACGAACCGGTACCAATGGCTTTTCTATATAAGCAAACACTTAGCGTTTCTCATTTTCATCTCTGCAGTTGCCCCGTGCCGACGGCGCCGCTAGGCTGCCTGATTCAGCTCACCCCGCCGACACCGTCGCCGCCCCCGTCACCGCCCGCGCCCCGCGCCGTCACCACCCCGTGCCGCCACGACGCTGTCGCCAGCGTGCCACCCAGCGCCGTCGCGGTCACCTCCCCGCCGCCCCACATCACCCCGACGCCATCGCCGCCCACGGCGCCCCATCGCCTCGCCGCCCCACGCCACTGCTGCCCCGACCTCGGCGTCGCCTCGCCACCGCTGCCGCGTCGCCCGACACCGTCCACTGCCCCGCGCGCCACTGCCTCTGCCTCAGGCCGGCCCCGACCTCGCCGTCGCCGACGCCACCCATAGTGAGCCCCCGCGCCCTGCCCTGCCCGCTGCTGCCACCGCCGCCGTATGATGTTTTTTTCTATATGTTCATGTATATATGTTGATGTATGGATATATGTATGATGTTTTTTTGCATATATGTTGATGTAATGTTTTTTTGCATATATGTTGATGTATGGATATATGCTTTGTATGTATGTATGTATTTTTTTCAATTGTAATGATGTTTTAAAAATACATATATGCAAAAGTTAGATTTTTAGAAAAGTTTTATCTATATATGTTCTCTCATTTAGTAAGTATTAGGTTAGTTTCATTTTTAGAAAAGTTTTATATATTTAGGAAGAAGGAATAGAAGGAAGAAGAACGAAGAAGAAAAAGTTTTATATATATGCAAATGTTACTTTTTTAGAGAAGTTTTATATATCTAGCTAGGAAAGGAAGAACAAGAAAAAGAATGAGAGTAAAAAGGAAAATAAGAAGAGGAAGAAAGGAGAAGAAGAGGAGAGGAAGAAGAGGAGAAATAAATAAGAAGAGGAAAAAAGAAGAAAAAGAAGAGGAGAAGAAGAAAAAATAGAAAATATTCTATTTTTTCTTCTTCTCCTCTATTCCTTTCTTCTTCTCCTCTTTTTTTTCTTCTTTTTTTTTCTTTGATCTTCTCCTCTATTCCTTTCTTCTTCTCGTCTTTCTACTTCTTCTTCGTTTTCTTATGTTTTATCGGGTCTGTCGTCGTCGATATACCCCTCCCGATAACTGCAACACGAGGGGGGGTCGATATACACCCTCCCCGATAATATTATTTTCCCATGTACGTATGTCGTCGTTGTCGATATAACGCCCTCCCGATAACTTCAACACGTGAGGGGGGGTCGATATACCCCCTCCCCGATAACATTATTTTCCCGTGTATGTATGTAAATGCGTTGTCGATATTACCTCCTCCCGGATAACCCGACATGAGGCGGTCGATATATATACCCCTCTCATCGTGATAACTTATACCACGGAGCACCCCCCGACCCTCTCGCTTGACCAAAACTCTCGAGGACATCCAAACCCTAGAAAAAAACGATGTCGGTCTCTTACCCCCTCCCGCCGCGCCCCTACCCGACAAACTCTCTCGAGGCCGCCCCAAACCCTTGAAGCGTTGTCGAGGCCACCCCAAACCCTAGAGAAGAAGCTTCGAGGCCACTAATATGATTCCTTATTGTGATTAGCTAGCTAGTTCTACGTTTGCCACTAATATATCCAGGTGTCATGTTTGAATACTAATTGCCATGTTGTAAATATTTGTAGAAACTATGGCCCCCCGAGACGAAGCAACAGAAGCGGTGTTGGGGGACATAATCGCACAAGGAAGTGATGTCGTCTTCTCGTTTCTCAACGACACCGATGGTCTAGAAGGACAGGGTGAAGAAGCAGGCTATGATTATGATGACTCCTTTGACCCAATGCCGGTGCAAGAAGGAGACCGTGATGACAGCTCCGGTGACCCAATGACGGTGCAAGAAGGAGACCGTGATGATGGCTCCGGTGACCGAACCGAGTCCGGCCAGCTATATATATTAGTTAAGCCTGTGCTGACTAGCTAATTCAGGCATTCATTGTTTTGGTATGTACACATATTAATTAACTCTCGTCTTCTTCTTTTTCTAGCCCTGCGGATCGAGCACAACTTCGGTAAAGGGACGAGGCCCGAAGAAAAAGTTGCGCTCGGATGAAAGGTTTGAGATCACAGCAATCGCGCGCAACGGCCAACCGATTGAACCCATCCGGACAAAGGAAGCATTTGCTGCTCAGTGCGGGGTTCTTGTTAGGGACAAGATCCCGATCAGCATCCACCAATGGTATAAGCCTAAGAACAAAGACCCTGAGGTGTCTTATGTCAATGATATGCAGAAAGATGATCTTTGGACTGAGCTGAAGGCAAATTTCACCCTACCGCCAGAGGAGGATCCGGAGAAGCCAGTTAAAGAGCCATTAATCAAGTCTCATGGTCTTAAGAAGATGGCAGACCTATTCAGGAGGTGGAAGAATGAGCTGAAAAGGTTTGTCGACAAAGAAGAGACACCAGAATTCATCGGCAAATATGAGAAGATCAGAGATCACTGGCCCGCATTTGTGGCCCACGAGACATCGGAAAAGAGTAAGAAGATGTCGGCGACAAACAAGCAAAATGCTGCGAAGAAGAAGCTTCACCATCGCATGGGGTCAGGTGGCTACCTCAAATCCCGGCCTAAGTGGGCCAAGGCTGAGAATGATCTGCTTTATAAAGGGATCGAACCAAAGACAATGAACTGGCCAGACCATTGCCGGACTTGGTTCTTCGGGGCTGGCGGAACCTTGGACCCTGTATCAGGGAAGTGCGTTTGGACGGACGAGCAAATGAAAATACCAGTCAAGAGGCTTCAACACTATATCGATGCAGCGCAGCAAGGGACGTTCGTTCCAGACAGAGAGAACGACGAGCTCACAATGGCCCTTGGGAATCCTGAGCACCCTGGACGGACACGAGGCACGCCAGGCTCCGTTCCGTGGAAGGTTGGTTTTTCGGACGCAGGCGGTTACAAATGCCAGGAGAGGAGGAAAAAAGTGGAGCAGACCCAAATTCAGACGGTTCACGAAAGGGTTCAAGCGCTAGAGGAACGAGAAGTAGCTCGCAGCAAGCGACCTACCGAAACTACCCCCGGAGCTACCCTGCCATCTCAGCGGAGAAGCAGCGTGGCTTCCACCGAGCTGCTTCAGCCGGAGCATGTCTTGACGGCTCCTGCTAGCTACCCCGTGGATGCTATCATGGAGTCTCAACATTGCCACCTAATGACGCAATGGCAAAACTTCAAAGTCAAGGCGGCTGTCGGCTATGTTCGACCTCTTGAACCCGGCGCAACTTTTCACTGTCGTCCGATTCTAGAAGGATATGCTAGGGTGACGGTGGATGAAATAATGGACGGATTTGAGGACCTCCAGCTTGACCACCCTACCGGTGAAGGGGAGACTCGGCTGGGTTCTACTCTGAAGGAGCTCATCAACCTTCCGAACTGGATGCCTCCTCCTCCTCCTCCTCCTCTGGCGAGTCAGGGCACTCCACCTCCTCCACCGCCTCCTCCTCCGGCGAGTGACGATCAGGGCACTCAGCCTCCTTCTCCGGCGCGTGGCGGCACTCCGCCTCCTTCTCCCGCTGCTGGCCAGCGCCCGAGCAACCACCAGCCTCCTCCTTCTCCGCCTCGCTGAAGAAGGGCGGAAGAGACCCGCCGCCGCCCGGCTACTCCGTGGCGTCGTAGTCCTTCTCCTCCGCCTCGTAAGCAAGCACGAAAGAAGACAGCCGCAGCCCGCTGGTCTGCTCGGCGTCTAGCAGTGAAACCCGAGGCGGGAGGCAATCTGAATCGGGTCCACCTCTCAAGCCTCTAGAGAAGTTACCGTACGAGAGGACCGAGGAGGAAAACGTGAAGATCGTGCGGACCGAAGTGAAGGACTTCTTTGAAGGGTTGAAAGAAAAGAGCCATCCACCTCCGGAGGAGAAGGTAGATCCGGTGAAAGCAAAGCGCACTATCGATGCCCTGAGGAAACCACCAAAGTCTCCGCCTAAAACCAACTATGAGCGCATTACTGAAAAGGCATATCTCGAAGCGGAGCGGTCGGGAAGTACTGTCAGTGATCAAAGGTTAAAAGAACGAGTAGCTGGGAAAAAATTGCCCATCGCGGCGAACAAGCAAACCAATCGTGCCCCCCGCTCAATGTGTCTAGCGACATCGTTGCTCATGCTCCGGGGATGGTGCCCGGTTATACCAATCTTGGAGATTACCTGCCCGACGATGTACATTATGATTTCTTGGAGGTGAACGAACACAGATACGAGTACGGGAAGCCTCTTGTCAAAGATGAAAAATCTCTAACAACGATGATGCGAAGATTCCATAATTGGTACATGAAAACCTGCAAAGAGTCTGGGGGACGAATACTTTGTATCTGAGAATTAAAGAGGAGCACGACCTCATTGGAACTGATCTGTTGCATGTTCCATTTGAGGAGTTCTTCCAGTTCTTCAATCAAAAGTCCCTCGATAAATTAACGGTCACTTGCTACTGTCTGTAAGTACTACTTCTGTCACTATGTCTCTATATATAGCTCAACTCTTTCATTGCATGTATTTATAATTATCCTCACTATATTATGCAGATTGAAGATCGTCGAGTGCGGAAAAGTAGAAATGTATGATATTGGGTTCATTAACACAAATCTCATAGATGAATTTTAGGTTACAAAGAACGCTGAAGAGGGCGAGGCCAACTTGCTCAAATCATTGTTAATAAATCAAAAACAAAGATTTAATACTCTTTCCTTACAACTTAAAGTGAGTGTTATTGTCGTGTGCATATTTGGTTTCCTATTACTCAAGCGAGGTTATAGTAATGTAATTGATGAGTTATGCATGCGTGCGCAGCTTCCACTATATTCTCCTGGAGATTAAGCTTGAGCGGGGACTAGTAACCGTCTTAGACTCGAGACGAAAAGATCCCGAAACCTAGGCGGACATGACTAAAATGCTCAACAAGTAAGTTCAATCGATCATTATCGCACCATATTGGCAACTTTTTGTTCATTTCCTGATATCTCAAGTAATAATAATTATTTTCTTTGTCTTGCAGGGTTTGGAAACAGTTTACCGCAGAAGCTCCGGGACTGCCGAAGGAGCTGCGATATACATACCCGAAAGTAAGTACTACTAGCTAGCTAGTTGCGCACATCCCCCGTTGATTCTATAGCTATTTTCATCAATGCCATTTATAATGCTTCATTATCAGTTTGATTGACCTCTATTTCTCGTAAAGTGCTTGTGGCAGGAACAAGGGAATGATTACTGTGGATACTACATTATGCGAGTTCATCTACAACGCGACTTTGAAAAATAAGCGGGGCTACTCTAAAAGACAATATGAAGTGCGTAAGCAATAATATTCACAATTTCATTTTATTACACCATCATTTCTGCTGAGTTTCATTCATATATATGTATTAACCCCTTCTTCAAATTAGGCGTGGCGGATGCGGAATGAACTCCTACCACAAGATCGCATGAAAGCAATTCAAGAGGAATTGGCGGGATTCTTTCTTGACCACGTCATCAATAAAGCCGGAGAATACCATGTGAAAGTTGATTTCAAATGCTAGGGGATTGTAAGAGATCTTACATATTGTATATGTATGTAGCCAGTAGCGTCGGATAGATAATACGAGAACTTGTTGTTCGACCAATCTCTCGGAGAAGGAGAGGTCGATCACTTCTCTCGGTATGCATTATGAACTTCTGTACTTAATGTTTTCCTTCATTTTCTTACTAGCTAGCGTGTCGAGGGCCTCTCTATGTATAGTACGTAGCGTCGACCAAGCACGGACATAAGAGAGGACACTTCTCTCTATTAATTATCTAGCTAACACAATATATGAAACACCTAAATTAACCCCCCCAAAACCCCCAAACCCCCCTTAAAAAACAAAACCCCAGCCCACGAAATCTTGTGGCTGCGTGGATGCCTATTGGTCGGTTGGTGCCACCAACCGGGACCAAAACCCTCTACTGGGCTCGGCGCACCGCCACGTGGAGGCCCATCTGTCCCGGTTCGTGTAAGAACCGGGACTAAAGGGCTAGGGCATTAGTAACAACCCTTTAGTCCCGGTTCAAAAACCGGGACAAAAGGCCCTTACCAACCGGGACAGATGACCCTTTTTCTACTAGTGGGAGATCAAAGGCACAAGATGATGATGGCCATATCATATCACTTATATTTATTGCATGTGATGTTTATCCTTTATGCATCTTATTTTGCTTAGTACGGCGGTAGCATTATAAGATGATCTCTCACTAAATTTCAAGGTATAAGTGTTCTCCACAGTATGCACCGTTGCGACGGTTAAATGCGTGCCAAGACACCACGTGATGATCGGGTGTGATAAGCTCTACGTTCACATACAACGGGTGCAAGCCAGTTTTGCACACGCAGAATACTCGGGTTAAACTTGACGAGCCTAGCATATGCAAATATGGCCTCGGAACACTGAGACCGAAAGGTCGAGCGTGAATCATATAGTAGATATGATCAACATAGTGATGTTCACCATTGAAACCTACTCCATCTCACGTGATGATCGGACATGGTTTAGTTGATATGGGTCACGTGATCGTTTAGATGACTCGAGGTATGTCTATCTAAGTGGGAGTTCTTAAGTAATATGATTAATTGAACTTTAATTTATCATGAACTTAGTCCCGACAGTATTTGGATATCTATGTTGTAGATAAATAGCTTGCGATGTAGCTTCTAGTTTATTTTTGATATGTTCCTAGAGAAAATAAGTTGAAAGATGATAGTAGCAATGATGCGCACTTGGTCCGTGATCCGAGGATTATCCTCATTGCTGCACAGAAGAATTGTGTCCTTGATGCACCGCTAGGTGATGGACCTATTGCAGAGCGAATCTGACGTTATGAACGTTTGGCAAGCTCGGTATGATAACTACTTGATAGTTTAGTGCGCCATGCTTTACGGCTTAGAACCGGGACTTCAAAAACGTTTTGAACGCCACAGAGCATATAAGATGTTCCAAGAGCTAAAATTGGTATTTTAGACTCATGCCCGAGTCGAGAGCTATGAGACCTCTGACAAGTACTTTGCCTACAAGATGCAGGAGAATAGCTCAACCAGTGAGCATGTGCTCAGATTGTCTGAGTACTACAATCGCTTGAATCAAGTGTGAGTTAATCTTCTAGATAAAATAGTGATTGACAGAGTTCTCTAGTCACCATCACCAAGTTACTGGAACTTCGTGATGAACTATATTATGCAAGGGATGTCGAAAATGATTCTCGAGCTCTTCGTGACGCTGAAATCGACGAAGGTAGAAATCAAGAAAAGAGTCAAATGTTGATGGTTGACAAGACCACTAGTTTCAAGTAAAAGGGCAAGGGAAAGAAAGGGAACTTCAAAGAAGAATATCAAGCAAGTTGCTGCTCCCAAGAAGAAGCCCAAAGCTAGACCCAAGCGTGGAACTGAGTGCTTCTACTGCAAAGGAAATGGCCACTGGATGTGGAACTGCCCTAGATACTTGGCGGATAAGAAGGATGGCAAAGTAAACAAAAGTATATTTGATATACATGTTATTGATGTGTACTTTACTAGTGTTTGTAGCAACCCCTCAGTATTTGATACTGGTTTAGTTGCTAAGAGTAGTAGCTAAAAACAGGAGTTGTAGAATGAACACAGACTAGTTATGGGCGAAGTGACGATGTGTGTTGGAAATGATTCCAAGGTTGATAAGATCACCATCGCACACTCCCTCTACCTTCGAGATTAGTGTTGGACCAAAATAAATGTTATTTGGTGTTTGCATTGAGCATGAATATGATTGGATCATGTTTATTGCAATACGGTTATTCATTTAAATCAAAGAATAATTGTTGTTCTGTTTACATGAATAAAACCTTCTATGGTCATACACTTAATATAAATGTTTTATTGAATCTCGACCGTAATGATACATAGATTCATAATATTGATGCCAAAAGATGCAAAGTTGATAATGATAGTGCAACATATTTGTGGCACTGTCGTTTAGGTCATATTGGTGTAAAGCGCATGAAGAAACTCCATGTTGATGGGCTTTTTGAATCACTTGATGCTTGCGAACCATGCCTCATGGGCAAGATGACTAAGACTCCGTTCTCCGGAACAATGGAGCGAGTGACAGACTTGTTGGAAATAATACATACTAATGTATGCGGTCCGATGAGTGCTGAGGCTCGCGGCGGGTATCGTTATTTTCTAACCTTCACAGATGATTTGAGCAGATATGGGTATATCTACTTGATGAAACATAATGTCTGAAACATTTGAAAAGTTCAAAGAATTTCAGAGTGAAGTGGAAAATCATCGTACCAAGAAAATAAAGTTTCTATGATCTGATCGTGGAGGCGAATATTTGAGTTATGAGTTTCGTCTTCATTTGAAACAATGTGAAATAGTTTATGGCCCGACGGCACTGGAACACCACAGCGTAATGGTGCATCGAACGTTAAATAGCGTACTTTATTAGATATGGTGCGATCTATGACGTCTCTTACCGATTTACCACTATTTTTTTGGGGTTATGCATTAGAGACAGCTGCATTCATGTTAAATAGGGAACCATGTAAATCCATTAAGGCGACACCGTATGAACTGCGGTTTGGCATGGAACCTAAGTTATCGTTTCTTAAAGGTTGGGGTTGTGATGCTTATGTGAAAAACTTTAGCCTGATAAGCTCGAAGCCAAATCGGAGAAGTGCGTCTTCATAGGATACCCAAAAGAAACTATTGGGTACACCTTCTATCACAGATCCGAAGGCAAGATCTTTGTTGCTAAGAAGGGATCCTTTCGAGAGAAGGAGTTTCTCTCAAAAGAAGTGAGTGGGAAGAAAAGTAGAACTTGATGAGGTAATTGTAACTTCTCCCGAATTGGAAAGTAGGTCATCACAGAAATCAGTCCAGTGATTCCTACACCAATTAGTGAGGAAGTTAATGATGATGATCATGAAACTTCATATCAAGTTACTACAGAACTTTGTAGGTCAACCAGAGTGGTACGGTAATCCTGTACTGGAAGTCATGTTACTAGACCATGATGAACTTACGAACTATGAGGAAGCGATGATGAGCCCAGATTCCGCGAAATGGCTTGAGGCCATGAAATCTGACATGGGATCCATGTATGAAAACAAAGTGTGGACTTTGATGGATTTGCCTGATGATAGGCAAACCAAAGAAAATAAATGGATCTTCAAGAGGAAGACGGACGCTGATAGTAGTGTTACTATCTACAAAGCTCGAATTATCGCAAAAAGATTTTCGACAAGTTCAAGGTGTTGACTATGATGAGATTTTCTCACTCGTATCGATGCTTACGTCTGTCCAAATCATGTTAGCAATTGTCGCATTTTATGAAATCTGGCAAATGGATATCAAAACTACATTCCTTAATGGATTTATTAAAGAAGAGTTGTATATGATGCAACCAGAAGGTTTTGTCAATCCTAAAGGTGCTAACAAAATGTGCAAAGCTCCAGCGATCCATCTATGGACTGGTGCAAGCATCTCGGAGTTGGAATATACTCTTTGATGAGTTGATCAAAGCATATAGTTTTATACAGACTTGCGGTGAAGCCTGTATTTACAAAAAAGGTGAGTGGGAGCACTACAGCCTTTCTGATAAGTATATGTGAATGACATATTGTTGATTGAAAATGATGTAGAATTTTCTGGAAAGCATAAAGGAGTATTTGATAGGAGTTTTTTCAAAAGAAATACCTCGGTGAAGCTGCTTACATATTGGGCATCAATATCTATAGAGATAGATCAAGATGCTTGATAAGATTTTCAATGAGTACATAGTTTGACAAGATTTTGAAGTAGATCAAAATGGAACAGTCAAAGAAAGAGTTCTTGCCTGTGTTGCAAAGGTTTAAAGATGAGTAAGACTCAAAACACGACCACGGAAGAAAATAGAAAGAGAATGAAAGTCATTCCCTATGCCTCAGCCATAGGTTCTATAAAGTATGCTATGTTGTGTACCAAACCTATTGTGTACCTTGCCATGAATTTGGCAAGGGGGTACGATTTTGATCCAGGAGTGGATGACAGGACAACGGTCAAAATTGTCCTTAGAAGACTAAGGAGATATTTCTCGATTATGGAGGTGATAAAGAATTCGTCGTAAAGAGTTGTGTCGATGCAAGCTTTTACACCAATCCGCATGACTCTGAGTCTCAATCTGGATACATATTGAAAGTGGGAGCATGATACGTCTCCGTCGTATCTATAATTTTTTATTGTTCCATGCCAATATTATTCACTTTCATATACTTTTTGGCAACTTTTTATACTATTTTTGGGACTAACATATTGATCCAGTGCCAGTGCAGTTCACTGCATTGCATGTTTTATGTTTGTGAGAATATCCATATCAAGCGGAGTCCAAACGGGATAAAAGCAGACGGAGCTTATTTTGGAAAATATGGAAAATTCGGAAGAAAAATCCACTTGAGACGGTTTCCGTGGTGGTCACGAGGTAGGGCGCGGCCTACCCCAGGCGCGCTGACCCTCGTGGTCCACCCGTAAAGGCGGTTGATGCTCTTCTTTGCCATAAGAAAGATAATATTCAGAAAAAATCACGGAAAAGGTTTCGGGCCAATCGGAGTTATGGATCTCCATATATCGCGAAACGGTGAAAGCAGAGCCAACGAGCAGCGAAGCAGAGATAGATCCAATCTCGGAGGGGCTCTCGCCCTTCCCAAGCCATGGGAGCCAAGGAGCAGGAGGAAACCTCCTCCCATCTAGGGAGGAGGTCAAGGAAGAAGAAGAAGGAGGGTGCTCTCTCCCCTCGCTTCGGTGGCGCGGAACGCCACCGGGGCAATCATCATCACCGCGATCTTCACCAACACCTCCGCCATCTTCACCAACATCTCCATCACCTTCCCCCCTCTATCTACAGCGGTCCACTCTCCCACAACCCGCTGTACCCTCTACTTGAACATGGTGCTTTATGCTTCATATTATTTTCCGATGATATGTTGCCATCCTATGATGTCTGAGTAGAGTTCTATTGTCCTATCGGTGATTGATGAATTGCTATGATTGGTTTGAGTTGCATATTTAACTGGTGCTGTCCTATTGTGCCCTCTGTGTCGCGCAAGCATGAGGGATCCCCGCTGTAGGGTTTGCAATATGTTTATGATTTGCTTATGGTGGGTGGCGTGAGTGGCGAAGCCTGAGACCGAGTAAGTAGGTTGTTTGCGTATGGCATAAAGGGGACTTGATACTTTAATGCTATGGTTGGGTTTTACCTTAATGAATCTTTAGTAGTTGCGGATGCTTGCTAGAGTTCCAATCATAAGTGCATATGATCCAAGTAGAGAAAGTATGTTAGCTTATGCCTCTCCCTCAAATAGAATTGCAATAACGATTATCGGTCTAGTAACATAGTCAGTTGCCTAGGGACAATTCCACAAATCCTATCACCACTTTTCCATACTCGCTATATTTACTTTAATTGTGTCTTTACCTTAGCAGCCCCTAGTTTTATTTTCGTGCTCTTTACTTTCTTGCAAGCTTACCCGAAAAACACCTACAAAGTACTTCTAGTTTCATACTTGTTCTAGGTAAAGCAAACGTCAAAGCGTGCATAGAGTTGTATCGGTGGTCGATAGAACTTGAGAGAGTATTTGTTCTACCTTTAGCTCCTCGTTGGGTTTGACACTCTTACTTATCGAAAACTGTTGCGATCCCCTATACTTGTGGGTTATCAAGACCTTTTTCTGGCGTCGTTGCCGGGGAGTCATAGCGTGGGGTGAATATTCTCGTGTGTGCTTGTTTGCTTTATCACTAAGTAATTTTTATTTGCTGTTCTTAGTTGTTCTCTATCTTTAGTTATGGATATGGAACGCAAAATACCAAAAAAATTAGTTGTACTTGCTACTCATGAGGATGGGGTAACTCCTAAAACCCTCGACTCTCATTATGCGAGAGATATTATATACTACTTTAATAATCCTGAGAAAACCCCATTCAACTTTATAATGGGAGTAACGTTGGATCAACGTGAATACTTTAGGGATTATCGCTCGACACAAAAAGGGAAACTATTATGGGATCAATTTATTATGTTGCAGTGGTATGCTAGACAACTATGCTTGGAATATGATTATACTTGTTGCTCTAGGATGGAGGCTCCACACCTTCCCTTTTCATGCAAATTTAATGATAATGAAACCTTAGCTTCTTATGCTAATGGTATATATGATTACTATGATGTGGAACAAATAGAAGAATTTGTTGCTTTTATGGGTGCTTATGAAATTGAATCTATGTTTAAAGAGTTTGATGATTTTGAAGATGCTGTTTATAGATCTAAAAATTTAGCTACCCTCAAATATTGCTATGAGAATTATGAATACAATTACTATATTAATGCTTTTATGAAGAAAGTCAATGCTGTCCAAGAAGAGACTAATATTTTGCAGGAAGCTATGGAAGAAGAGATTGATGAAACTGTGAGCTCATTGGATGAAAAAAATGATGAGGAGAGCGAAGAACAAAAGGAGGAAGAGCGGATTAGCTACCCGTGCCCACCTTCTAATGATAGTAACCCTCCAACTCATACATTACTTAATTCCCCTTTGTGCTTACCGAAGGATGATTGCTATGATGATTGTTATGATCCCGTTGATTCTTTTGAAATATCCCTTTTTGATGATGCTTGCTATACTTGTGGCCAAGATGCCAATATTAATTATGCTTATGGAGATGAACTTGCTATAGTTCCTTATGTTAAACATGAAATTGTTGCTATTGCACCCACGCATGATAGTCCTATTATCTTTTTGAATTCTCCCGATTATACTATATTGGAGAAGTTTGCACTTATTAAGGATTATATTGATGGGTTGCCTTTTACCGTTGCACATGATGATTTTGATAGATATAATATGCATGTGCTTGCTGCTCCTACTTGCAATTATTATGAGAGAGGAACTATATCTCCACCTCTCTATGTTTCCCATACGATAGAATTGCAAGAAACTGTTTATACTATGCATTGGCCTTTACTTGGTGTGCATGAATTGTTCTTTTATGACATGCCGATGCATAGGAAGAGAGTTAGACTTCGTTGTTGCATGATATATGTTACTTTGTGCTCACTACTAAATTACAAATCATTGTTAATTAAAATTGGCTTTTATATACCTTGGGATCCGGGTGGATCCATTACTTGAGCACTATATGCCTAGCTTAATGGCTTTAAAGAAAGCTGGCAGGGGAGACAACCGGAAGTTTTAGAGAGTCATTTATTTCTGTTGAGTGCTTTCATATAGTTTAAAAACAACAAAAATAAAGAGGGGAACCCAAAACTTTTTCAAAAGGAAAGTGAAAGTGAGAAAGACAAGCATTGTTGAAGTGGGAGAGCTCCTTGAACTTTGTTCATGCTCACGGCAACTTTGTGAATCTTGATTACAGAAACTTTTCAACAAAAATAATTATCCCCTTGTACAATTCCATTTTATTATAAAAATAATGTGCCAAGGTTTGCCTTTAGGATGTTTGCAATGCTTGTTGGTTTGTGCGCTGCAGGACAGAAACTTTGGCTGTAGTGCGTGAATTTATTTTTTTACTGGAACGTCAAATGGTTCTGATTCTTTTTGCACTGTCTTTCTGTATAAATTTTTTATTTTTCCTAATTTTGGCAGAATTTTTCAAGTATGATAAGTATGGTGAATGTTCAGATTATTACAGACTGTTCTGTTTTAGACAGATTCTGTTTTTGATGCATAGTTTGCTTGTTTTGATGAAACTATCAATTTATATCAGTGGATTAAGCCATGAAAAAGTTATATTACAGTAGACACAATGCAAAAACAAAATATGAATTGGTTTGCAACAGTACTTAGAGTAGTGATTTGCTTTATTATACTAACGGATCTTACCGAGTTTTCTGTTGAAGTTTTGTGTGGATGAAGTGTTCGATGATTGAGAAGGTTTCGATGTGAGAAGAAGGAAGAGAGGCAAGAGCTCAAGCTTGGGGATGCCGAGGCACCCCAAGTAAATATTCAAGGAGACTCAAGCGTCTAAGCTTGGGGATGCTGGGGAGGCATCCCCTCTTTCTTCAACAAATATCGGTATGTTTTCGGATTCGTTTACGTTCATGCGATATGTGCAAGTCTTGGAGCGTCTTTTTGCGATTAGGTTTTATTTTTCTTTTATGCACCATGCTGGTATGAGATGGTCCTTGGTTGATTTATAGAATGCTTCATGCACTTCACTTATATCTTTTGAGTATGGCTTTATAGAATGCTTCATGTGCTTCACTTATATCATTTGAAGTTTGGATTGCCTGTTTCTCTTTACATAGACAACCGCCATTTGTAGAATGCTCTTTTGCTTCACCTATATTTGTTAGATTTTGGGCATATCTTTTGTAGAAAGAATTAAACTCTCTTGCTTCACTTATATCTATTTAGAGAGATGACAGGAATTGGTCATTCACATGGTTAGTCATAAAATCCTACATAAACTTGTAGATCGCTGAATATGATATGTTTGATTTCTTGCAATAGTTTTGCGATATAAAGATGGCGATATTAGAGTTATGCTAGTGGGTGGTTGTGGATTGTAGAGACACTTGTGTTGAGGTTTGCAAGTCCCGTAGCATGCACGTATGGTAACCGTTGTGTGACAAATTTGAAGCATGAGGTGTTTCTTTGATTGTCTTCCTTATGAGTGGCGGTCGGGGAATGACGATGGTCTTTTCCTACCAATCTATCCCCCTAGGGGCATGCGTAGTAGTACTTTGCTTCGAGGGCTAATAAACTTTTGCAATAAGTATATGAGTTCTTTATGACTAATGTGAGTCCATGGATTATACGCACTTTTACCTTTCCATCGTTGCTAGCCTCTTCGGTACCATGCATTGCCCTTTCTCACCTCGAGAGTTGGTGCAAACTTCGCCGGTGCATCCAAACCCCGTGATACGATACGCTCTGTCACACATAAGCCTCATTATATCTTCCTCAAAACAGCCACCATACCTACCTATTATGGCATTTCCATAGCCATTCCGAGATATATTGCCATGCAACTTCCATCATCATCATATACATGACTTGAGCATTTATTGTCATATTGCTTTGCATGATCGTAAGATAGCTAGCATGATGTTTTCATGGCTTGTCCGTTTTTGATGTCATTGCTACGCTAGATCATTGCACATCCCGTACACACCGGAAGCATTCATATAGAGTCATATCTTTGTTCCAGTATCGAGTTGTAAGTAAATAAAAGTGTGATGATCATCATTATAGAACATTGCCCCCCAAAAAAGGGAAAGGCCAAAGAAGCCTAAATAAAAAAGGGGGGCAAAGAAGCCCACCAAAAAAAAGGGGGGGCAATGTTACTATCTCTTTTTCCACACTTGTGCTTCAAAGTAGCACCATGTTCTTCATATAGATTGTCTCCTATGTTGTCACTTTCATATACTAGTGGGAATTTTCATTATAGAACTTGGCTTGTATATTCCCACGATGGGCTTCCTCAAATGCCCTAGGTCTTCATGAGCAAGCAAGTTGGATGCACACCCACTTAGTTTCTTTTGTTGAGCTTTCATACACTTATAGCTCTTAGTGCATCCGTTGCATGGCAATCCCTACTCCTCGCATTGACATCAATTGATGGGCATCTCCATAGCCCGTTGATTAGCCGCATCGATGTGAGACTTTCTCCTTTTTTGTCTTCTCCACATAACCTCCATCATTATATTCTATTCCACCTATAGTGCCATATCCATGGCTTGCGCTCATGTATTGCGTGAGGGTTGAAAAAGCTGAAGCGCGTTAAAAAGTATGAACAAATTGCTCGGCTTGTCATCGGGGTTGTGCATGATGGGGGCATTTTGTGTGACGAAAATGAAGCATGGCCAAACTGTATGATTTTGTATGGATAAGCTTGCTTTAGCCTTGTTGTTTTGAAAAGACATGATTGCTTTATTGGTACGCTCGAAGTATTATTATTTTTATGTCAAATGATAGACTATTGCTTTGAATCACTCGTGTCTTAATATTCATGCCATGATTAGACATATGATCAAGATTATGCTAGGTAACATTCCACATCAAAAATTATTCTTTTTTTATCATTTACCTACTCGAGGGCGAGCAGGAATTAAGCTTGGGGATGCTGATACGTCTCCGTCGTATCTATAATTAAGCTTGGTCCACCCGTAAGGCGGTTGATGCTCTTCTTTTGCCGCAAGAAAGATAATATTCAGAAAAAAATCACGGAAAAGGTTTCAGGCCAATCGGAGTTACGGATCTCCATATATACGTGAAACGGTGAAACAGAGCCAACGAACAGAACGCAGAAACAGAGAGATAGATCCAATCTCGGAGGGGCTCTCGCCCCTCCCAAGCCATGGGAGCCAAGGAACAGAGGGGAAACCCTCCTCCCATCTAGGGAGGAGATCAAGGAAGAAGAAGAAGAAGGAGGGGGGCTCTCTCCCCCTCGCTTCTGGTGGCGCCGGAACGCCGCCGGGGGCCATCATCATCACCATGATCTTCACCAACACCTCTGCCATCTCCACCAACATCTCCATCACCTTCCCCCCTCTATCTACAGCGGTCCACTCTCCCGCAACCCGATGTACCCTCTACTTGAACATGGTGCTTTATGCTTCATATTATTTTCCGATGATGTGTTGCCATCCTATGATGTCTGAGTAGATTCCTATTGTCCTATCGGTGATTGATGAATTGCTATGATTGGTTTGAGTTGCATATTTTATTGGTGCTGTCCTATTGTGCCCTCCGTGTCGCGCAAGCGTGAGGGATCCTCGCTGTAGGGTTTGCAATATGTTTATGATTTGCTTATGGTGGGTGGCGTGAGTGATGAAGCCTGGAACCGAGTAAGTAGGTTGTTTGCGTATGGGATAAAGGGGACTTGATACTTTAATGCTATGGTTGGGTTTTACCTTAATGAATCTTTAGTAGTTGCGGATGCTTGCTAGAGTTCCAATCATAAGTGCATATAATCCAAGTAGAGAAAGTATGTTAGCTTAAGCCTCTCCCTCAAATAGAATTGCAATAACGATTATCGGTCTAGTAACATAGTCAGTTGCCTAGGGACAATTCCACAAATCCTATCACCACTTTTCCATACTCGCTATATTTACTTTAGTTGTGTCTTTACCTTAGCAGCCCCTAGTTTTATTTTTGTGCTCTTTACTTTCTTGCAAACTTACCCGAAAAACACCTACAAAGTACTTCTAGTTTCATACTTGTTCTAGGTAAAGCGAACGTCAAAGCGTGCGTAGAGTTGTATCGGTGGTCGATAGAACTTGAGAGAGTATTTGTTCTACCTTTAGCTCCTCGTTGGGTTCGACACTCTTACTTATCGAAAACTGTTGCGATCCCCTATACTTGTGGGTTATCAGAGCAATTAGCTAGAGTAGCTCCATGCAGAGCATTGTAGACATAGAAAATTTGCAAAATACATACGTCTCTAAATGTGACAGACCCATTGACTAAACTTCTCTCACAAGCAAAACATGATCACACCTTAGTACTCTTTGGGTGTTAATCACATAGCGATGTGAACTAGATTATTGACTCTAGTAAACCCTTTGGGTGTTGGTCATATAGCGATGTGAACTATGGGTGTTAATCACATGGTGATGTGAACTATTAGTGTTAATCACATGGTGATGTGATCTAGATTATTGACTCTAGTGCAAGTGGGAGACTGAAGGAAATATGCCGTAGAGGCAATAATAAAGTTGTTATTTATATTTCCTTAGATCATGATAAATGTTTATTATTCATGCTGGAATTGTATCAATCGGAAACTTGATACATGTGTGAATACATAGACAAAACAAAGTGTCCCTAGTATGCCTCTACTTGACTAGCTCGTTAATCAATGGTGGTTAAGTTTCCTGACCATAGACATGTGTTGTCATTTGATGAACGGGGTCACATCATTAGGAGAATGATGTGATGGACAAGACCCATCCGTTAGCTTAGCGTAATGATCGTTTAGTTTTATTGCTATTGCTTTCTTCATGACTTATATATGTTCCTCTGACTATGAGATTATGCAACTCCCGAATACCAGAGGAACACCTTGTGTGCTATCAAACGTCACAACGTAATTGGGCGATTATAAAGATGCTCTACAGGTGTCTCCGATGGTGTTTGTTGAGTTGGCATAGATCGAGATTAGGATTTGTCACTCTGTGTATCGGAGAGGTATCTCTGGCCCCTCTCGATAATGCTCATCACTATAAGCCTTGCAAGCAATGTGACTAATGAGTTAGTTGCGGGATGATGCATTAAGAAACGAGTAAAGAGACTTGCCAGTAACGAGATTGAACTAGGTATGATGATACCGACGTTCGAATCTCGGGCAAGTAACATACCGATGACAAAGAGAACAACGTATGATGTCATTACGGTTTGACCGATAAAGATTTTCGTAGAATATGTAGGAACCAATATGAGCATCCAGGTTCCGCTATTGGTTATTGACTGCAGAGGTGTCTCGGTCATTTCTACATAGTTCTCGAACCCGTAGGGTCCGCACGCTTAACGTTCGATGACAATTTGCATTATATGAGTTATATGATTTGGTGACCAAATGTTGTTCGGAGTCCCGGATGAGATCACGGACATGACGAGGAGTCTCGAAATTGTCGAGAGGTAAAGATTCATATATAGGACGATATTATTCGGACACCGGAAGTGTTCTGGGGGTACCGAGTACGTATCGGGTCACCAGAAGGGGTTCCAGGCACCCCCTGGCCAAGATATGGGCCTTATTAGGCCTAGGGCGGGACAGACCGGCCCCTTGTGGGCTGGTGCGCCCGCATATGGGCTGATCTAAGTGGATAAAGGAAAAGGGGAGGAGGAAATGAAATAGAGGGAATATGATTCCCCCTTCCTTTCCCCTCTCCCTTCTTTCCTTCCCCCCTCCGGAGATAAGGAAAGGGGGAGGCCGAGTTGGAGGAGGCCCCCAAGTAGGATTCGTCCTACTTAGGGTGCCCCATGGCTGTCCCTCTCCCCCTCCCACCTATATATATGTGGGGAGGGAGCGCCTAGAACACACAACTAACATTGTTAGCAAGCCCTGCGCGGATCACTTCACCATCACCGTCACCACGCCGTCGTGCTGACAAAACTCTCCCTCGACCCTCTGCCGGATCAAGAGTTCGAGGGACGTCATCGAGCTGAACGTGTGCTGAACTCGGAGGTGTCGTACGTTCGGTGCTTGTCGGTTGGATCGCAAAGACGTTCGACTACATCAACCGCGTTAAGCTAATGCTTCCGCTTTCGATCTACGAGGGTACGTGGACACACTCTCACCCTCTTGTTGCTATGCATCTCCTAGATAGATCTTGCGTGATCGTAGGAATTTTTTTGAAATTGCATGCTATGTTCCCCAACATCTACATCTCTCTAATTTCACACACTCTAGTACAGTACGCTATAAATATTATTCCAAATCAGTAATTAAGTGCAAAAACTTCAGAGGATAAGATAACCTTTTGGTTTGAAAAAAGTAAATGGAAGAAGGTAACTGGTAAAATGCATAACGCTTGCACAACCACAATAAGAGTAATGTTATCATTTGGCGTACCAGTTATATTCCTTTTAAGAATGGACAACTCTGAGTTGATAACTTCATGACTTAACAACATATACTACCTTGCTATCAAAATATGCACCATGTTATGAGAGGTTGTCTTTTTTTTGATAGACCGTCTTGTCTTGTCACTGTTGCATTCAAAGGGATGTTGAGAACATACCAGTTACTCCAAAAAAATAAGCTCAGATAGATGAATGCATACAATCTCTCCAAATAGCATGACAATCACCTAGCAGGCCAAAAAAATATGAGATGCATCACATTAGTTGATAAGAATAGACGGAACCTGCAAATAGACATCATAAACTATAGAAATCATGCTCAAACGGGAAAATGCTACCAATGTGCACATAAAAATGTGGGCTCATCTCCACACAGAAATTAAATGTTCTACATTATATTTAGTGCAAAAAAGTATTCATCAAATTTAAATTTGTGCGAAAAATGAGCTCAGCTTAACATAGAGTTTATTTCTTAGATAAATAAAGCATGCTAATTTTTTGATCCTAGTAGAAAAGAAGTTCATATCAGTCCTATGTACCAAGAATTTATCTAACTGTCACTTGATCTCTTCTCTAGAATATTTCATCTTAAGAGAGATTGAGCAAACCCATATGATACAATCATTATCAGCATGGAATGGAGAGATAGCTGATCTGTCAAATACTCAGTGAGGATTGCTCATGTTTGTACATTAGCATAACTAGGGAAAAGGGGCAAGTTTAATTCAGTAAACCGTGTGAGTATCCAAATGCATAATTAATCCAAAATCACTTTGTACATAGTTTAGCTCAATAGTTCCTCCAAGCAGCAGTGTATCTAATCAAATATTCAGCAAGACCACCACACCGAGATTTCAGCGGCCACACTAAGGCCCTGTTTGTTTGGGCTTGAGCTTTGGCTTATGGAGCTTCTAGGCCCCTAAAAGCACAAGCCTAAACAAACATCTAAAATGTGCAGCCCGGCTTGAGAGAAGCCACCTCCCGAAATGCACTGCAAAGTAAAAGCTCCTCTAGACCAGCTTCTCTCACCCCCACCGGCTTCTTACCCTCCCACAAATGCATGCCCTCCACGATCAAACTATTTACGGTCAAAATGCCATAGGTATATATTAACAGGTCTCCTTTGGAAATAGGCCTCGGCTCTCACTCCCGGCCTCATTTCCTCCCATCCAGCCCGATAGACAGAAGAAAAGACAAGGGCTAGGGTTGGGTCAAGTCGCCGTCGCTGCCATCTCCGGCCACCCCGATGGCCGGAGCTTGACCCCAGCCAGACGGAGCTCATTTCCCTTCCTTCCCGCATCCTCCCAGCTCCCCAGCCTCCTCCCCGCCCCCTTGACAGAGCGCCGCCGCCACGAACGACTGCACCGCTCACCGGATCCAATGACCTTTCCTCCCTACCTTCTCCTCTGCGTAGTCGGATCTGTTGGTGGACGACGTGCTGTGACTGACTGACATGTTGTGGGTGGCCGGCGTGCGTGTCCAGTGTTTAGGGTTTAGGGTTTAGGGTTTAGGTGTTCTGTGCATGGCCTCTGTCCTCCATTGTTGTATGTTGTTAACTGAAGATTACCTATGTATGATTGCTTAGTTGATGTATATGTTGTTGTGATTGATTCATTTTTTCAATCATTTGTTGGATGCAAATCAGAACATGAACAGGTGATTATCTGATTATTTGTGTGCAAATATGGACATGAACAAGTGTATGAAGAAGTGCTTATTTGCGGCAAATCGTTTGTTTGGACATGAATTTTGTGTATGATTCATATTGATTTTTTCTTGGTACATGAATAAGTGTATGATTCACACCACTATGTGCATGGCTTCGTATATAAATCTAGACTATTAGGTTTTAGCTTCATGATTGCTTGCACTGAAGAGAAGGACATTGTATTTTGATGTCAGAGTTTCAACAAAGCCATCGACCTAGTGGAAAAAGAAAATCTTTAACATGCCCATTCTTCACTTCAAAAAAGATCATGATTATTAGTAATTTGTTCATTAAAGTGAATGTGCGCATGTATTCGTATGTCAATGGAATTTATAATTTATAGTTACCTAGGAAAAACATAATATTTTGGGCAAAAATAGGCTCTAAGCATGTTTTTGAACTAATACACAACATAACCTGATAAATCGGTGTTTAAATAACATCTTCAGCGTCCGGGGGCAGTCTAGGCTTCCACCACCAGCTACAGCCTCACCAGCCATCCTAAAAAAAGTTACCAAACAGGTTTTTTTGGCTTCTCAACTTCTACCAGCTCCAGCCCGCCTCTCAGCTTTTACCAGCTCTAGCCGCTTCTCGTTCAGCCGCAGCCCAAACAAATAGAGCCTAAGATTTTGACTCATAACCATACCTAGCACACAATCAAGTTGCAGCATAGTGGATGGGGAATTTAGGGTTGGAGTGGAGATGAGCCAAATTGAGAGTGCAATTAGAAGAGAGAGAAGAAATGGTCACCTGACCATTGGAGTTGCCACTCCATTCGTCTTGGAGTCGCGTCCGAGCCGAAGTTGAAATTGAAAGAAGGGTGACCGCTGCAGGTCGGTGAAGTCGGCGGGGAGCTTGAGCGATGGAAAGGGGACGTGCTGGGAAGCGGATTTTTAGAGCACTTGCACCCAGGCCATGCTACCCTGACTCTTCAATATTGCTTTAAGATCTGTACGAGACAACTAACTTCGTATATGAACTTTTCTCTTTTTTATTTCTCTCATATAGAAAACGTTTTGAACTTCAAATTTTGCAGCGCGGCAAAACTTACTAACTAGAATGTGGGATAAAACTTTCAAAAATTTCGCCCGACATAAATACTAAAAATAAGTATCAAATAAAACTTAATTTGTATATTTATGTTGGACAAAAAAATCTAAATTTTTTATCCTATATTCTAGTTAGAAAGCTTTATTGTTTTGCACAGGTTGGAACTTGGAGACATGTTTTATGCGAGAGAAACAAAAAAGAGAAATGTACTTGCACGAATCTTGATGTGAAGAATGAATGGCTAGATAAGAGAGGCCTGGGTGCATGTGCTCTAAAATATATTTTCGGGATGTGGTGTGTGTGAGAAAAGAGATGAGAGAGGGACCGGTCGAGGTGTGTAGGCCACGACCAGAGGCGGATGGGGGCGATGGTTATCAGCGGATGCAGGGATCAAGCTTGCCTGCTCCCTCCCCATGCTCCCATCCGTGCTCCCACATCATCCTAAGGCTGACTTTTTTCTTTTTCCTTTCTAATCTAATTATCTCCCCCCCTGATTTTAAGGGGATGGGGCCGGGCCTTATTTTGTTCCAATCAAATCAAGCCACGTACGCGGGAGCACGAATGGGCACACACGCTGGGAGCGGGCAAGTCTCGTCCGCGGATGCAGGGCGGCGAACAGCCTGCTGCCCTTTCTCTCTTGATAGGGAAAGAGGCTAACTTGCAATTTCAAGCTAATCGATAGGGAAAGAGGCTAACTTGCAATTCGGCATATCAGCTACCCGTTGGCTATCTTCTGCATTGATTCCCATGGTAACAACCCTAGAATATTATGATTGTAAGTAGTGCTACGACTTGATCAAATGCATTCCGGAAGGGACACTTTTCACGGTACTTAAAGCCAAAGATAGCGACGGCTGTTGCAGGTGTGTTGGATTGATGTACATGCCCTCTCAGCGCTGGTGTCAAGAAAGGAGGAAGCAGCGTGGCGGCAATTGTACCGTGGTCGAAGATGATGACCTGTTTGCGACTGGTTGCAGATCCTTTTGCTGCAAGGGTCTTCTCTCAAGATTCTGGAATGATGACACAGGGCTCCGGAGATCTTCTTGTGTTATGATTGTCTTAGGGTACTCTAGGTGTTCATGGTCCTTTGTGTTTGCGTTTCAGTGTGCCTGTAAGGGTCAACTACTTTGTACTGATTCGTGATAAGAATGAAAAATTCTCAAAAAAAAATGCATCTACTGCCACTATAAAAGGAAACTAGCAAAAAGGCCCGTGCATTGCAACGGGAGAAAAAAAATACCACATACTCTTAATTTATAAAAGATGGTCCATAATCTGAGAATTTGTAGCTATGGCCCAAACAAAGATGGTCTTAACCTGTAAAAGCGTAGTTTAAGATTCTACAGGTGTTCTATTTCAACACGGCTTGCATGCAGATTTAATCCGTACAAAGAAACGAGCAAGTGATCATGCATTTATTTATGTCATGTTCGGGATGAGGTGTTTTTATAGGTGAGTAAAGAAAGACTACAAAAACAAAAGATATTTTGATGCGCATCGTCCAACAAGCCGATTCCATTTCAGGCGGCGGAGGATGATGCGGCATTGCGGCTGGTCTTGATGTGGCCAGAACTCGCCGCCTACAGGGAGGAGCGGCTCAACAAAGGTTGTGGTGCGCGTCGTCTAACGGGCCGATGGTGGCGCGCCGATAGGCTACTGGATCGTTTGCTGATGTTGGCACCGCACCTACCGAGAAAAGGTAGAGAATCGTACCATCGCAGGAGATGGTAAACGACGTGACAGGTTGATAGCCAGAGGCGAGGAAGCGTTGGTGTGGCGATTAACTTGCAGCCTAGATATTATATTTTAAATCATTAACAGGTAAAATGACATCATATTAAGATTCTACATATTTTATTAATCAAATTTTATATATAACATGTTAAATTTGGAGTTACAGTTTAGAAAATATGCGTATTTTAAAAAACGTTTGATATGTACTACGGGTTTAATGTCAGAAACATTAAAGGATTTTTCATAAAATAGCATGACAGACTAAGAATACCTATTTTTTTATTAATAGGTATAAAAGAGAAGTCAGATTCAAACAATCACATCCATCTATCATCAAAATCTAAGACGAAGTATCCGGTGAAAATGAGTTTTCAGTGAAAATCTGAAAATTACTATCGTGGACTGTTGGATCAATAGTGGACGTCATGGATCACAGGTGGGACTCCTAACAATCCACTTAAACGCAAATTATGAAATAACCCCCTCTCTCTGTTCAATTACTACAGGATTTAGTTATCCCGTACGAGAAAATTGACAGCCTCCATAACCTAGCCGCACGATGGCGACTCGGCGGCGCCGGCGCGGTGCCCTCCCAGGCGCGACGGCGGGGTTGGTACCCCTCACGCATCAGCGACGGTGGGTCGAAGCCTCGGGCGACGGCGACTGGCGTTCAGGGCGCTACCACACGCACAGGTGACTCGGCGGCCGGAGCTCCGCCCACACACGACGGTGGCTCGACGCCTCGGGTGACGGCGACTGGAGGCCTGGGCGCTGCACCATGACCAGGTGACTCGGTGACCGCAGCTCCGCCCACACACGACGGTGGTTCAGCTACCGAGCAGCTGCCCCGGTGACTCTGTGGCCGCGAGGCTCCCCACACCATGGTGGCTTGACGGCCGTGGTGATGCCCTCAAGCGACGGTGACAGTGACCCAAAAAACTTATTATGTACGAGTAGTTGCTTGCTCCTGTAGTCTGATTCTGCAGCCCAATCTTTGCTTCTGTAGTATGGAAACAGAAGTTGTATCTGAATGTTGCATTTTTTGGTGAAGCCTGTAAGCTTGTTTATATAATCCGAGTTCTGAAGTTGTATGAATTCAGTTGAATAAATTTCCCGAGCTGAGCATTTTTACATCAGTGATTGACAAAACAGAAAAGCAAAGCTATGTCCTAGCATTATCCTAGGTGTGGAACATGCTTCATCTTACAGAGGCATTATTCAAGGCTTACCCAGGCTACAAAATTGGCAACAATTTTAAGTTGTTCCTCTCAGAAGAAATAACTAGACATCTCTGAAAAGAACTATAATATTAACATCTAGAAATAAAGTACAGTTCCAGGAAGAACTATAATATTCATTCTTAAAATTTTCCAACACGTGAAGTTCTTATTCTGCACCAATATAAGCATTGGATATGAACCAAAAATCCCAGGATAGTACATACTGATATGAAAACCCAACATTGTTTGAAAACCCGCTTTGCCACAAAGAAATCGCCTCCAAACCACCACATTATCTACAATCCTTTCCTACCCAATTCTGACTGAAAACCCAACATTGTGTGCGCCTTGTAAAACTTTTCAACATCTTTCATAGTCTCGAATGCCATACCTACAGTCGGCTTTACGTTGTCATCACAATCGGGTCTACACGATGTACCCTACATATTACAACACCCATTTGTCATATAAGTCACTGACTGTTAGAGAAATTTGAGTGAAATTATGGTGATAATGATACTCACACAAAAGGGCCACTTGTAACTTTCTTTTTTCGTGTACCGAAGTTTTCGGAATTGATCCGAGGAGGCAGAATTTCCACATCATGGCTCCCTCCATTGTCGACATGCTCAGGTTCATGCTCCATCTATAATGCAACTTCGCATGATTAGTTCTTTTCAATCAAGGAACAACAACAATCACCAAATATCCATGTTCTGTATAGTAAATATACATGCTCTGTACACTAATTTCTGTCTTTTGTAGCAGCCAAAAGCTTTCTCATGATGCTGAAAACAGTGACAACCAATTTGCGTTCAGAAACACTGTCTTATCAGTGTATCCTACTTGTCATTCTAGGCTAAGTATCTAGTGAACTACAATGCTTGTCCGTTTGCTGTACTGGATTACCTGTATATGACTACGAAGAGTCAGTGGCACGTTAGAGTTCAAAATTGTGGGGAGCAGTGGTGACGAGTGCTCCGAAGGATGAGTCCCGGCTACCAAGAGGGTGAGCCACGTCCAATGGAGGGAGACACGCAGCCTACGAAGGCCCCATCACGGTCGGTGGAAAGGAAGCCATGGCGAGAGGCGCGGCCAGAGAAGGGAGAGTCGCGGTTGGCGGAGGGAGAGTCGCGGTAGACGGAAGGCCCATCCCGACAGTCAGAGGGCCAGCCGCGGCCGGCTGAGGGAAGGGATTACGCGCCGGTGGAAGGTGCATCGCCGGCGGCGCTCGATCGAAGAATCCGATCTCAGGAACTCACGAAGAGTCAAGCCCTATTCACCTGATGATGAATAGAGAGAGGGGGTTATGTGATAATTTGCGTTTAAGTGGATTTAGAAGTCCCACCTGTGATCCATGACGTTCGCTATTGATCCAACAGTTGACGTAGGAATTTCCAGATTTTCACCAGATACTCATTTTCACCGGATACTTTGCCTTATTTTTTTATTGCATGAACATGTGAACTGAGTAACTATACACTATACTTTCTGCCAAACGGAAAATCCCGCACGGTAGTGCTTGGTACTGGCAGATCCTCCGTTATGATTTTAAAGGCTTTGGCGCAAGAATCTCAAATATAAAAAACGTTTTTGAAACAAATATATGTTTTAAAAGATATTGATGTTTTAAATTGGCTAATGTAAAAGAAATGGTTGCATTTATTGTGTGGGAGAGGAGAGAGAGAGGGGAGAGAGAGAGAGAGATTCTGCCATATTCTATTTATGCATGCATGTAAGGTACAATTGTGGGGGCTAGCTAGTGAAAATGATGAGACCCGTGTGTACCGTATGTGTGTAAAATGTCAGAGAATGAAATAAGTGTATTCTTGATCTGGAGGTAGCACCGCATGTTGGTTGCACCGAGTTCCAGACAGTGTTTAAACTTTTGTATTAGCGGACTGTAACACTATTTCAGAGGAATAAATACACACTATTTTCTGCAAAAAAAACCTTGGTGCATCAGATTGTTGTATAGTCTATTAATTATTTCTCAAATTAAATACACAAGAATACACTTATTTCATTCTCTGACATTTTACACACATACGGTATACGGGTCTCATCATTTTCACTAGCTAGCCCCCACAATTGTACTTTACATGCATGCATGAATAGAATATGGCAGAATCTCTCTCTCTCTCCCTCCCTCCCCCTCTCTCTCCTCACCGACACTATAAATGCAACCATTTCTTTTACATTGGCCAATTTAAAACATCCATATCTTTTAAACCATATATTCGTTTCAGAAACGTTTTTTTATATTTGAGCTTCTTGTGCCAAAACCTTTAAAATCATATCAAACTTGGATATTTCTCAGTCACTTTTAAATTTGAACATATATTCCACATTTTGGAATAATCAGTTTCACAACCATATATATACACTAGTAGAAAAGGGGCCAATGGTCCAGGCCGGTCCAGCCCATTAGTCCCGGTTCAATCCAGAACCGGGATCAATGGGGGCATTGGACCCGGTTCGTGAGCCCCGGGGGCCGGCCGGGCCACGTGGGCCATTGGTCCCGGTTCGTCTGGACCTTTTGGTCCCGGTTGGTGGGACGAACCGGGACCAATGGGCCTCGCTCCTGGCCCACCACCATTGGTCCCGGTTGGTGGAACGAACCGGGACCAAAGGCTTCCCTTTAGTCCCGGTTCAAGTCACCAACCGGGACCAATTATTTGCCTATATATACCCCTCGCCCGCGAGCAGAGCACTCCCAGTGCTCTGTTTTTCGTGGCCGGCGAGGGGAGAGCTTTGTGGTGCTCTAGCTCACCTCCTATGCACACGAGGTGTTCGATAGAATGCCCGAGCCACACTACTTAAGCTTTCTCCTCTCCAAGCTCGACCCCCAAGCTCCATTTTCCTTCATATTTGTCTAGGTTTAGCGGTCCGTCACGTCCCGTCCCCGTTTTCACCGCCGTCGATCGCCCGCGCCGATCTCGTCGCCGGCACCACCGTGGTGAGCCTCTTGTTCTTATCTTCTTTCTGAAAGGAAAAAAAATTCTTACCTGTATGTTTATATAGATACTTGTATAAATTTCTTAATTTTATTATTGCATCTTATATAGTGCGATGGTTTTGGTATCCGCCCCCGTCGGCCCTAAATCACATCTATGATTCGGATGTGGTATATATTATCTTTTCATAACTAGTGGTTCATTTATTGTTTATGACAATTATGCCGACCAATGTGACATAGATATTATTTATCTAGGAGGTTGTTGAACCGGAAATTCCAACCGACCCTATTGTCGAGAGGTTAAATTTAGTTGAAGAAGAAAACAATTTGTTGAAGGAAAAAATTAGAAAAATTGAGGAGGAGAAGATGATATTGGAGTTGCATGTTGCGGATGTCGTCGATGATCACAAGATCAAGATGGATGCAATGCGCTTGAAGATTAGAAATATTAGAAAATATGCCATTCATACCGAGGCTTGGTATCATTATGCCGTTGGATCAGTTGTTACATTGGTTGCGATTATGATCGCACTTGTTTTCCCATTGAAATGTTTTACATAGTTTCAGTGTATGGTTTAATTAATTTAGATGCTCTGCAGAGCTTTATGTTGTTAGATGAGAACTATGTATGTACTTTGGTTTTAATGTGATGATGAACTTCTATTAATTTGGTCACTTAATTATCTATTCATGATGTTCTGTAATGATTTTTGACACACTTAATTATATATAATGCACGCAGATGAACCGGCAATGGATGTACGGTTCAAGACACACCTTCGAGTACATTAAGGGCGTGCATGATTTTCTCGAAGTGGCTGAGGCAAACAAGTAGAATGGTTTTATGTGTTGTCCATGCCCTATATGTGGGAATCTGAAGTCTTACTCGACGAAAAATCCTCCACACCCACCTGCTTTACAAGGGTTTCATGCCACACTATAATGTTTGGACGAGGCACGGAGAAATAGGGGTTATGATGGAAGGCGGCGAAGAAGAAGAGTACGATGACAAATATGTGCCCCCTGAATACGGTGATGCTACCGAACATGAAGAGGAACCAGACGATGTGCACGATGATGCTGCAGCGGCGAAGCTGCTGAAGATCAAGAGGAACCAGATGATGTGCCCGATGATGATGATCTCCGCCGGTCATTGTCGATGCAAGGACGCAATGCGAAAGTCAAAGGAGAAGCTGAAGTTCGATCGCATGTTAAAGGACCACAAAAAGGGTTGTACCCCAATTGTGAAGATGGCAACACAAAGCTCGGTACCGTCTTTGGAATTGCTGCGGTGGAAGGCAGAGAATGATGTGCACGACAAAGGATTTGAGAAGCTACTGAAAATATTGAAGAAGAAGCTTCCAAAGGATAATGAATTGCCCGAGGTACATACGCAGCAAAGAAGGTCGTATGCCCTCTAGGATTGGAGGTGCAGAAGATACATGCATGCCCTAATGACTGCATCCTCTACCGCGGTGCGTACAAGGATCTGAACGCATGCCCGGTATGCGGTGCATTACGGTATAAGATCAGACGAGATGACCATGGTGATGTTGACGACGAGCCCCCCATGAAGAGGGTTCCTGCGAAGGTGATGTGGTATGCTCCTATAATACCACGGTTGAAACGTCTGTTTAGAAGCGGAGAGCATGCCAAGTTGATGCGATGGCACAGTGAGGACCGTAAGAAAGGCGGGAAGTTGAGAGCACCCACGACGGGTCGTGATGGAGAAAAATCGAGAGAAAGTCTTGGGCTGAGTTTGCATGTGACCCAAGGAACGTATGGTTTGCTTTAAGCGCGGATGGCATTAATCCTTTCGGGAGCAGAGCAGCAATCACAAAGACCTGGCCCGTGAATCTATGTATGTATAACCTTCCTCCTTGGATGTGCATGAAGCGGAAGTTCATTATGATGACAGTTCTCATCCAAGGCCCTAAGCAACCCGGCAACGACATTGATGTGTACCTAAGGTCATTAGTTGAAGAACTTTTACAGTTGTGGAATGGAAGCGAATGCGTCGTGGGATGAGCACAAACAGGAGGAATTTAACCTAAAGGCGTTGCTGTTCGTGACCATCAACGATTGGCCCGCTCTCGGTAACCTTCGGGACGGACAAACAAGGGATACCACGCATGCATGCACTTTTAACTTGACACCGATAGTATATACGGCAAGCTGCGGGAAGAATGTGTACACAGGCCATCGTCGATTTCTTCCGACCAACCATCAATGTCGAAAGAAAGGCAAGCATTTCAAAGGCGAGGCAGATCACCGGAAGAAGCCCGCCATGCGTATCGGTGATCACGTACTTGCTATGGTCAACGATTTACACGTAATCTTTGGGAAGGGTCCCGGACTAGCTGTTCCGAATGACGCTGAGAATCACGCACCCATGTGGAAGAAGAAATCTATATTTTGGGACCTACCCTACTGGAAATACCTAGAGGTCCGCTCTTTGATCGACGTGATGCACGTGACGAAGAACCTTTGCGTGAACCTCCTAGGCTTCTTGGGCGTGTATGGGAAGACAAAAGATACACCTGAGGCATGGGTGGACCTGCAACGCTTGCACGAAAAAGAGGGCATGCCTCCGAAGCAGTATGTAGGTCCTGCCAGCTACGCTCTTACGATAGAAGAGATAGAAATATTCTTTCAATGCCTGCTCAAGATGAAGGTCCCGTGGCTTCTCGTCGAATATAAAGGGAATAATAAATATGCCGGACAAAAAGTTCGAACCTAAAGTCTCATGACTGCCACGTGATTATGACGCAACTGCTTCCGGTTGCATTGAGGGGGCTTCTACCGGAAAACATCCGATTAGCCATTGTGAAGCTATGTGCATTCCTCAATGCAATCTCTCAGAAGATGATCGATCCAGAAATCATACCAAGGCTAAGGGTTGATGTGGTGCAATGTCTTGTCAGTTTCGAGCTGGTGTTCCCACCATCCTTCTTCAATATCATGACGCACGTCCTAGTTCATCTAGTTGACGAGATTGTCATTCTGGGCTCCGTATTTCTACACAATATGTACCCCTTTGAGAGGTTCATGGGAGTCCTAAAGAAATATGTCAGTAACCGCGCTAGGCCAGAAGGAAGCATCCCCATGGGCCATCAAACAGAGGATGTCATCGGGTTTTGTGTTGACTTCATTCCTGCCCTTAAGAAGATAGGTCTCCCTAAATCGCGGTATGAGGGGAGACTGACTGGAAAAGGCACGCTTGGAAAGGACTCAATTATATGCAGGGACGGATATTCTTGGTCTCAAGCACACTACAGTTCTCTGAGAACTCTACCTTGGTGACCCCGTATGTCGATGAACACAAGAACGGTCTGCGCTCCAAACACCCGGAGCGGTCTGACGATCGGATTACATGTGAACACATCTGGACTTTCAGCAGTTGGTTGGAAGCACGTATCGAGGTGACAACACTGTTTGTGATGAGCTGTACTTGTTGTCCAGGGACCATCTTTGACTGTATTGATTTGGAAAGGAAACGAGATAAATGGGAATACATTTTACACGATTGACCAAGATCAAAAGAGCACCAACCAAAACAGCGGTGTCCGCTTTGATGCAACAACCGAGAGGGGAAAGGACACATATTATGGTTACATAGTGGACATATGGGAACTTGACTAAGGACACGATTTTAAGGTCCCTTTGTTTAAGTGCAAATGGGTCAATCTGTCAGGAGGCGGGGTACAGGTAGACCCACAGTACGGAATGACAACAGTGGATCTGAAAAATCTTGGTTACACTGACGAACCGTTCGTCCTAGCCAATGATGTGGCACAGGTTATCTATGTGAAGGACATGTCTACGGTGAGAAAGAGAAAAGATAAGGAAGCGAATACATCATACGATGAGCCAAAGCGCCACATAGTTCTTTCAGGAAAAATGGACATCGTGGGAGTGGAGGACATGATAGACATGTCTGAAGATTATGAAAAGTTTCATGAAATTCCTCCCTTTAATGTCAAGGCTGGCCCTAGCATCCTGATAAACGATGAAGATTATCCATGGTTACGACGCAATAAGCAAATGACACAAGCGAAGAAAAAGTGAAGACTTTCTCCATAACTATTATGATGATACCATGCCAAATTTATGGCTGACGAGTATGATACCATTGTCCGTTTTGTACATGCACATGCTATGTGGGTCAATTTATGATACCATGCCAACTTTCAACTTTTTCAGAGTTCATTTGAAATGCTTTAATGTCTTATGGTTCGGTCCTCGTAATAATTAAAAATCGCAACAATAAGTATTTTGTTGTAAGTAGAAACAAAATAAAATAAATAAAGCAAGAAAGAAAACAAAAAAACAAAAAAGTGTTTTCAAATTTGAAAACTAATGGCACTAACAGAAAGTTTATAATTTTCCTAACACTAAAAGCAAAAAGAATTGAAAAATAAAGCAAAAACAAAAGAAAATAAATAATGCAGAAATCAAAACAAAAAACAACAATAAGTATTTTGTTGTAAGTAGAAACAAAATAAAATAAATAAAGCAAGAAAGAAAAGAAAAAAACAAAAAAGTGTTTTCAAATTTGAAAACTAATGGCACTAACAGAAAGGTTATAATTTTCCTAAAACTAAAAGAAAAAGAATTGAAAAATAAAGCAAAAAACAAAAGAAAAGAAATAATGCCGAAATCAAAACAAAAAAAACAATAAGTATTTTGTTGTAATTAGAAACAAAATAAAATAAATAAAGCAAGAAAGAAAACAAAAAAACAAAAAAGTGTTTTCAAATTTGAAAACTAATGGCACTAACAGAAAGTTTATAATTTTCCTAAAACTAAAAGAAAAAAGAATTGAAAAATAAAGCAAAAAACAAAATAAAATAAATAATGCAGAAATCAAAACAAAAAAACAACAATAAGTATTTTGTTGTAAGTAGAATCGAAATAAAATAAATAAAGCAAGAAAGAAAACAAAAAAAAAAAAATGTGTTTTCAAAATAGAAAACTAAAGGCACAAACAGAAAGTTTATAATTTTCCTAAAACTAAAAGCAAAAAAATTGAAAAATAAAGCAAAAACAAAAGAAAATAAATAATGCAGAAATCAAAAAAAGAAACAACAATAAGTATTTTGTTGTAAGTAGAAACAAAATAAAATAAATAAAGCAAGAAAGAAAACAAAAAATAAAAAAAGTGTTTTCAAATTTGAAAACTAATGGCACTAACAGAAAGTTTATAATTTTCCTAAAACTAAAAGCAAAAAGAATTAAAAAATAAAGCAAAAAAGAAAAGAAAATAAATAATGCAGAAAACAAAACAAAAAAACTGGAAAAAAATAAAATAGCAAAAATAAGTAAAGAAAACAAAAAAATGCCTCCTACTGGGCCCCACGGCGTGAATACGACTAGAAACCCTACTATGGGCCAGGATTCAGGCCCGCAGTAGGCCCAGAAGGCCCACCAGGCAAAGCAATAGCAAGTAGACCCGAAAGCCTGCAGTGGAGAGGAGCTCGAGATGGGTGCGGCAGTGGGGCTTATAAACCACTGCACGTCCCTCTCAACTAGCGAGGTGGGACTAAACTTTGGCAGTGACACAGGCAGCACAGGGGCCTTTGGTCCCGGGTTGTGGCACCAACCGGGACTAAAGGGGGGGCATTGGTACCGGTTCGTGACACTAACCGGTACCAAAGGCCGCCGCTTCCCGCCTTTTGGGCTGCCGAAAAGGAGGCCTTTGGTCCCGGTTGGAGGCACCAACCGGGACTAAATGGTGCATTAGTCCCGGTTGGTTTCACGAACCGGGACCAATGCCTTTGCTATATAAGCAAACACTCTGCAAAATTTCAGAATCCCATCGCCAGTTGCCCCCGACAACGCCGACCCTCCTCGACGCCGCCAGGCTGCTCCACCTCGCCGTCGCTGCCGCCGCCGCCAAGCCGTCGCCTCACCGAGCCCGCGCCGTCGTCTTCGCCCGGCCTCCCGAGCCAACGCCTTCCTCGTCGCCGGCCTCCCGAGCCAGCGCCCGTCCGCCCAGGCGCCGCCGCCCGAGCCCTGCCGTCCCTCCCAGCGCCCTCGCCGCCCCGTCGCCATCGTCATCTCGCCGCCCACTGTCATTTGTGAGCTGCACCGGCTCTGGTTTTTCATTTTATTAGTTTAATTAGTTTTTTGTTCATATATATATATAATGTATATGTGTATGTATGTGGCTATATATGTGTATGTAGATGTTCAAAAATTGTTGAGCATGTTTTTGTTCATATATGTATTTTTGTTCATATGTGTATTAATGTTTTCATATATGCAAATGATAGATTTTAGAAAAGTTAGGTTTTTTTCTGTTCATAGGTTTTTTGGTGATATTAATTATTGTAGAATATGCAAATGTTTGTATATTCATATGAACAATGCATTAGGCAAAACCTTTGTTTTTTTTTCGAAATTTTCTATTTGAACATTTTTTTTAAACAAGCAATACTAAAAGAATGAGAGGAAAAAGGAAAATAAGAAGAGGAAGAAAGGAGAAGAAGAGGAGAAATAAATAAGAAGAGGAAAAAATAAGAGGAGAAGAAGAAAGGAATAGAGGAGAACAAGAAAAATAGAAATTTTTCTATTTTTCTTCTTCTCCTCTATTCCTTTCTTCTTCTCCTCTTCTTTTTTCCTCTTTCTTCTTCCTTCTTCTTCTTTTCTTCCTTTTCCTTATTTTCCTTTCTCGAGGGAGAAGAAGAAAAAGAAGAGTAGAAGAAGAAGAAAGGAATAGAGGAGAAAGAAGAAACTTTAACACGAGGGGGGGTACCGATACCCCCTCCCCGATAACATTATTTTCCCATGTATATGTATGTCGCGTCGTTGTCGATATAACCCCCTCGATATATATACCCCGTGTCGACCGGGATGACATATACAACGGCGGCAGGCCCCTCGGCCCGCTCGCTCGACCAAAACTCTCGAGGACACCCAAACCCTAGAGAGAAAACGATGTTGGTCTCCTACCCCCTCCCGTCGCGCCCCTACCCGACAAATTAACTCTCTCGAGGCCACCCAAATTTACCAAGTTAAAAGAGCGTTGTCGTCGAGGCCACCCCAAACCCTTGAAGCGTTGTGTCGAGACGACCCCAGACCCTAGAGAAGCAGCGTCGAGGCCACTAACATGAATCCTTATTTCTATGTTTGCCACTAATATATATATATTGATCCATCTGTACCATGTTTGAATAATAATTGACATGTTGTAAATATTTGCAGAAACTATGGAGCACTCCCGAGACGAAGAAACAGAAGCGATGTTGTGGGACATTATCGCACAAGGAAGTGATGAAGTTGCGTCATTTCTCAACGACACCGATGGTCAGGAACGACTGGGTGAAGAAGAGGGCTATGTTCATGATGGCTTCGACCCATTAATGCCGGTACAAGAAGAGGACTATGTTCATGATGACTCCGGTGACACAATGGAGGTAAAAGAAGGAGACCGTGCTGACTGCTCCGGTGACCGAACCGAGTCCGGCCAGGTATATATATATATATTAGTTAAGCCCGTGCTGACTAGTTAATTGATGCATCCATTGTTTTGGTATATGTACACATATTAATTACTCTCGTCTTTCTTCCTTATAATTTCTAGCCCTCTGGATCGAGCCCAACTTCGTAAGGAGGCGAGGCCTGAAGAAAAGTTGAGCTCGGATGAAAAGTTTGAGATCATAGAAATCGCTACCGACGGCGAACCATTGAACCCATCCGGACAAGGAAGGCATTTTCTGCTCGGGCGGGGTTCTTGTTAGGGACAAGATCCCGATCAGCATCCATCAATGGTATAAGCCTAAGGAGGAAGACCCTGAGGTGTCTTATGTCAATGATATGCAGAAAGAAGATCTTTGGACTAAGCTGAAGGCAAATTTCACCCTACCGCCAGAGGAGGATCCGGAGAAGCCAGTTATAGAGCAATTAATCAAGTCTTGTGCTCTTAAGAAGATGGCAACCCTAATGAGGAGGTGGAGGAAAGAGCTGAACCAGTTTCTCGAGATAGATAAGACACCAGAATTCATCGGCAAATATGAGAAGATCAAAGATCACTGGCCCGCATTTGTGGCCCACAAGACATCGAAAAAGAGTAAGAAGATGTCGGCGACAAACAAGAAAAATGCTGCAAAGAAGAAGCTTCACCATCACACGGGGTCAGGTGGCTACCTCAAAGCCCGGCCTAAGAGGTCCAAGGCTGAGCATGATCTGCTTGAAAAAGGGATCGAACCGAGACAATGTCTTGGCAGACCGTTGCGGACTTGGTTCTTCGGGCTGGCGGAACCTTGGACCCCGTAACGAGGAAGTGCCGGTGGGCGGATGAGCAGCGCAAATACCAGTCAAGAAACTTCGACACTATATCGATGCAACAATGAGGGACGTTCCTTCCAAACAGGGAGAAGGACGAGCTCACAATGGCCCTTGGGAATCCCGAGCACCACCGGACGAACACGAGGCACGCCAGGCTCCATTCCGTGGAAGGTTGGTTTTCCGCACGCGAGGGGTTACAAAACCCACGAGAGGAGGAAGAAAGCTGGAGCAGGACCAAACGCAGCGCTACGAAAGGGTAATGGGGCTAGAGGAACAAGAAGAGGAATGAGAAGCAGCAGATCGCAGCAAAGCGACATGTCAAGCTTCCCCGGCTACCCCGCCATCTCAGCGGAGAAGCAGTGTGGCTTCCACCGAGCTGCTTCAGCCGGAGCATGTCTTGACGGCTCCTGCCAGCTATCCCGTGGATGGTATCACGGAGTCTCAAAGTTGCCACATTATGGCGCGATGGATGAATTTGAAGGTCAAGGCGGCTGTTGGCCAAGTTTATCCTAGTGGACCCGGCACAACTTATCACCGCCACCGATTCCGTATGATTTGCTAAGGTGATGGTGGATGAAATAATCGAGGATTTGAGGACCTCGTGCTTGAGCACCCTACCGTGAAGGGGAGACTAGGCTGGGTTGTGCTCTGAAGACTCCATGCCTATGGCGGAAGGAGCTCATCAACCTTCCGAACTGGACGCCTCCGCCTCCTCCTCCTCCTCCGGCGAGTCAGGGCACTCCGCCTCCTCCACCGCCTCCTCCTCCGGCGAGTGACGATCAGGGCACGCGTGGCGGCACTCCGCCTCCTTCTCCGGCGCGTGGCGGCACTCCGCCTCCTTCTCCGCCTGCGCCGGCGCGCCTGAGCAGCCAGCCTCCTCCTTCTCCGACTCGTCAGCAAGGGCGGAAGAGACCCGCCGCCGCTCCGGCTGCTCCGGCGCGTCGTAGTCCTTCTCCTCCGCCTTGCAGAAAGCAAGCAAAGAAGACATCCGCTCCGTCTGCTCTGCCGGCGTCTAGCAGTACAGCCAAAGGCGGGAAGAAATACAGATTATGTCCTTCTCTGAAGACTCCAGAGAAGTTACCGTACGAGAGGAACGAGGAGGAAAACGCGGAGATCGCGCAGAACGAACTGGATGGCTGGTTTGCAGGGTTGAAAGCAAAGAGACATCCACCTCCGGAGGAGAAGGTAGATCCGGTGAAAGTGAAGCGCACTCTGGCTGCCCTGAGGAAACCGGCAAAGTCTCCGCCGAGAACCAACTATGAGCGCATTCTTGAACAGACATATCTCCAAGCGGAGCGGTCGGGAAATCTTGCCGGACATCAAAGAGCAAAAGAACGAGCAGCTGCGAAAAAAGTTGACCAGCTCGGCGAACAACCAAACCAATCGTGCCCCCCGCTCAATGTGTCTAGCGGCAACATCGTCGCTAATGTTCCAGGGATGGTGGCCGGTTATGGCAATCCACAAGATTACCTGCCTGACTATGCACTTCCTGAATTCATGATGGTGGAAGAACACAGATACGAGTACGGTAAGCCTCTCGTCAAAGATGTAAAATCTCTAGCAACGATGATGCGAAGATTCCATACTTGGTACATGAAAACCTGCAGAGAGTCTGGGGGGATGAATAGTTTGTATCTGCACATTAAAGAGGAGCACGACCTCGTTGGAACTGATCATTGTGTGTTCAATTTGAGTAGTTATTCGAGTTATTCAATCAAAAGGCCCTCGATAAATTAACGGTCTTTTGCTACTGCATGTAAGTACTATTTATGTCATTAAGTCTCTATATATAGCTCGGCTTTCATTGCATGTATTTATAATTAATTATCCTCAATATATTATGCAGATTGAAGATCGTCGAGTGCAAAAAAATGAAATCTATGATATTGGGTTCATTAACACAAATATCATAGATGTATTTCTGGTTGAAAAGCACGTCAAAGAGGTCGAGGACAACTTGCTACGATCATTGATCAAAAATCAAAACAAAGATACCATACTCTTTCCTTACAACACCAAGTGAGTGTTACTGATCGTTTGCATATTCGGTTTCCCTTATTACTCGAGCGAGGTTATAGTAATATAATTGATGAGTTATGCATGCGTGCGCAGGTACCACTATATTCTTCTGGAGATTAAGCTTGAGCGTGGACTAGTAATTGTCTTAGACTCGAGACGGAAAGATCCCAGCACCTATGCGGACATGACTGAAATGCTCAGCAAGTAAGTTCAATCGATCATTATCGCACCATAGCGGCAACTTTTTGTTCATTTCCTGATATCTCAAGTAATAATAATTATTTTCTTTGTCTTGCAGGGTTTGGAAATAGTTCACCGCAGTAGCTCCGGGACTGCCGAAGGAGCTGCGATATATATACCCGAAAGTAAGTACTACTGGCTAGCTAGTTGTGTGCATCTCCCGTTGATTCTATAGCTATACTTTCATCACATTTATAATGCTTCATTATCAATTTGATTGACCTCTATTTCTCGTAAAGTGCTTGTGGCAGGAACAAGGGAATGATTTCTGTGGATACTACGTGTGCGAGTTCATCTACAACGCGACTTTGAAAAATAAGCGGGGCTACTCTCAAAGACAATATGAAGTGCGTAAGCAATTAATAATATTCACAATTTCATTTTATTACACCATCATTTCTGTTGAGTTTCATTCATATATATATATAGGACGGCTGTTTGGGACACCTAGGTGCCCAGGCACCTTGACTAGATACCGTTGGATCAGATCTTGATCTGTTGTTGTGATGGTGGCATGCACATCTCTAATGGAAACAAAAAAACTTTCCATACATTATATACCCACGTACATGCATTGATGAGATTCCAAAAAAAATTGATGCATGTCATTTATTTACCTTCCAAACATTGCTGCATGCCTGACGCTATGGAAAAGGTCAAATCTAGTAACTGATGCATACCATTCATTGTGTCTTGCGTGAGAGAGAGTAGCAATTAATTCATTTTTCATACTCGTTGCCTTCTATGGTAGCCACTGGTTAATAAATTAATGGAAAATGTGAGCATGGGTTTAGCTATGTCAGGATTGTTTCACAATATCACGGAATAATATATTCATCTGAGGTATGCACGTCACAAAGTAAAAAATAATTAAGATCACGTATTATACTATTCGATCACCTTAATTTTTATAGGTAAATTAGTGGTCAAAAAGTGTGACCCGCCTTAATTTTTAAAATACTTGATACCTTGACAAGTAAAACATTACAAAAATACATAAGAATGTCCTAATTGTACATACAAACCCTTTGGGATGATGTTTTATATTATTTAAGCATATCTGATACCTTAAAACAATCAGAGTATATACATACCCTCTTTGTTTTATTAGGTATATACATACCCTTGGGTATCTTTATATGCATCTGCGGTCGAAATGTGAAAAAAATTGGGTGTGGGTATCAACCTGCAGGCGTACATTCATAAAATTAGTCAAAAAAGTGTGACATGGCATTATTTAAAAAAATACTTGATACCTTGAAAAGTAGAACATTAGGAAAATACATAAAAATATCTCAATTATACATACAAACCTTTGGGACGATGTTTCATATTATTTTGCCATACGTAATACCTTAAAAAATTAGAGGGTATATATGTACCCTTTTGTTTCATTAGGTATATACACACTCTTGGGTATCTTGCTTTGCAGCAATGGTCAAAATGTCAGAAACATAAAGGAAGCATGAATAACCAGAAATATCGTGGGTATATATATACGCGCCATCATTTTTCAGAAGTCAATGGGAGGTATAAGCAAAATATTTTTAATGAACGTATAATAGAGTGCACTGTTATAGAAAAATACCATGCGGTTTTCGTTTGGAAAGGAAAATTTGTAGGGAACCAGTAGTAAATCATTGACCATTAATGATTGGATGCATGCAAACAAAACTTGGAAAGTCATTATATCATAGATTGTACACATGCATGAACAAATATGACTTGCCATAACGGGTCTAGGTGCCCAGGCACCTAGGAGCCCCAGATAATTTACCTATATATATATATATATATATATATATATATATATAAATAGCTGTGTGTGTGTGTGTGTGTGTGTGTGTGTGTGTATTAATTAACCTCCTTCTTCAAATTAGACGTGGCAGATGCGGAATGAGCTCCTAGAACCAGATCGCATGAAAGGAATTCAAGAGGAATTGGCGGGATTCTTTCTTGACCACGTCATCAATAAAGCCGGAGAATACCATGTGGAACTTGATTTCAAATGCTAGGGGACTGTAATTGAGAGATCTTATATATTGTACATGATGTATGTAGCCAGATGGCGTCGGACGTACATGATAATTTAAAACTTGTTGTTCGACCAATCTCTCGAAGAAGGAGAGGTCGATCGATCACTTCTCTCGGTATGCATGACGAACTTCTGTACTTAATGGTTTCCTTCATTTTCTTACTAGCTAGCTTGTCGAGGACCTCTCTATGTATAGTACGTAGCGTCGACCAAGCACGGACATAAGAGAGGACACTTCTCTCTATTAATTAGCTAACACAGTATATGAAACACCTAAATTAACCCCCAAAACCCCCAACCCCCCCCTCCCCCCTTAAAAAAAACAAAAACCCCAGCCACTGGAATGCTGACGCGTGGATGCCTTTTGGTCCCGGTTGGTGCCACCAACCGGGACCAAAGGCCTCTACTGGGCTCGGCGACAAAGCCACGTGCAGACCATCTGTCCCGGTTCGTGTTAGAACCTTAGAACCGGGACTAAAGGGGGAGGTATTAGTAACGACCCATTAGTCCCGGTTCATGAACCGGACTAAAGGCCCTACGAACCGGGACTAATAGGTGTTTTCTACTAGTGATATATATATATATATATATATATATATATATATATATATATATATATATATATATATATATATATATATTTTCTTCACAAAAACTACATTTGTTTCAATTGCACATTTTTAAATAATATTTTCGTTCTCTTAAAATAAATTGTTACACATTTCAAAATAATTAATTTCACAATGGTACATTACAAACTTTATATAGTTACTATTTCACAATTCATAACCTACATTTCACTTTACACTGGCTTGTTTTACAAAAAAAATCTATTTCAATTCCATATTTTTCAAATAACACATTTGACTCATTCAAAATTAATTGTTTCACATTTCCAAATAATCATTTTCACATTGATATATGATAATTTCACTCTCCGTGGTTACTATTTCACTATTCAGAACCTACATTCCACATTCTCCTAGCTTTTTCACAAACATCACATCTACTTCAATTGCAAAATTTTCAAAATAATAATAATATTTTCACCCTTTTAAAATAAATTGTTACATATTTTAAAATAACTAGTTTCACAATGATACATTATACGTTCACTTGTTGTAGTTACCATTTCACAATTCGGAACCTACATTTTCACTTTTCACTTGATTGTTTCACAAAAGATGTTCATAATAACACATCATAACATATTTCACTCATTTCAAATAAACTTATACACATTTTCAAATAATCAGTTTCACAAGTTGATATATCAGTTTCATGTTTTGGTTAAATAGGTTTCTAATAGTAAAATATGTGGGTTTCACATCTTTCTAGTGAAAATATTTTTTTCACATATGGAATGTGAAATGTTGAATTTTTTTTTTTTGGAATGTATCCAAGTTTGATCTTGTTCTAAGGGCTCGGTGCCAGGAATTTAAATATAAAAAATCAAAAACAAAATTATAATTTAGAAGATATGCATGATAAAACTTTGCCATAGTAGAATAAAAGCATGGATTAATTGTGTAAGAGGAGAGAGAGTGGATACTTTTTCTGTCATGCATGCATGTGGAGTCAATAGAATGACGTGGGGAGGGGTGGTGGTAGGGTAGGGCCAGATAATGATTTGATTAGATTGAAATACGAACAGATAAGAAATCAATACGTCATAGATTAGCAGAATCTGTAAAACAAATGTGTGGTGCCAGATGTACCGGTAGGTATCACTACCGTGCAAAATGACACTGCGATACGTTCTGTCGTTTTTTTCGCAGTTTTCCTACCGCTGACTTGAACGACTAGGGCTCGAACGTAGTTGAGTACTCGTCATTCTTTTTTTGGCTTGCATATGTCACTCACAAATTAAGCTGTCTCCGCTGATTAGGTGAAATAACCTAACCGCATGTTGATTCGTCCTTTTAGTCTACGCTGATCATTTCGTCGATAACTATTTTAACTACCTGCGGTGCAGCTTAGACGTACCAATCGTTGGGCGCTGCCTAAAGTTGTATATAAACAGAAGCACTCCATGGATCAAAGCATCCAACTCGAAGCACATATCTTTGCCCCAACGTCCATCACCATATGCTTTGACCTAGCTAGCTAACTCGACTAGCTAGCCGGCCAGGCAATTCATGTCGATGGATCAAGGCGCCCAGCTGAATCAAGCAGCCGACCGGCGGCTAGATCGTCCCCAGAATCCTCCGAGGGAAGGCAACAAGGATATCAGCAATATTCATGGCGGCCAACCATCCATCCATGTTCCTCGTGCATCATCACTGGCTGTACCACTTCTCGAGGGACCTGGCGAAACTCCAGAGGAAGGCGGAGGATCAGCTGATGGCAGGGATAAGTGTGCAAATTGTTGCTGCCCTTGCCGGATAATGTGATGGTCGAAGGGGGAGATTAATCGATGTCATATTATGCTACTATACTATAGATGTAATATTTATTTAAGTTTGGTGTCCATACAGTAGCGGATCCAGGATTCAAGGTTTTCCGAGACGTTAACACTTCAACGTTTACTTCAGGAGGTAACCACGGAAGAAACGGCGTGGCCACTCGTGCTTTCCCCTATGATATGTCCGCCATTGTTATTCGGCCTGTTGGGAAATATAACCAATATTTATGGTTTATGTTTTTAAATTCTGATCCATTTGTTGTGTAGTCTGCTCTCGTTTGTTTTTAGTTTTGTCAGTTTCTTGATTGTTGTAATATGTATGTCAGGAATTTTATTTTGAGTGTGTATGTACGTACCCATGCATGTGTGTTGACGTGGACGAGTCTACTCCGAGCTGGCCTGTGTATGACAACGTAAGTACAGTACGCGCCTGATCGGAAGCCCTGTGCTGAAAGCATCTCCAACAGCCGCGCAACGCGCGACGTGTTAAAAGTCACAATACAGCACCGGATGAGCCAGCTTTTGCACGCGGCGGTGCGCTGGCTCCAGCGGCCGCCGCAAAATAAAGCGCGCCCGAGCCGCTCCAGAAAGCGCGCTATATTTCATCTGTTTTTTTTCCTACTACGATTCTGTAAAGTGAAAAAGTGATTTGCCAGAAGTGAATGATTCTCATTGATTGCGCACTATATATACAGGGAGTGGTTACAATTCTGTGAGAGTATTTCTAACCGCATGTAGCGATTGCTAATGCGTGAGACATAATATTAACTGCACTGAGCAGTTGCTAACATGAGAGAGGAAGTACAACTGCTTCTAGCAGTTAGAGAGTACATAGTCGGTTCCTTAATTAGCACATGATAATTAGTAAATAATCAAGTGCTCTAATTCTATTCCTAACACTCCCCCTTGGATCACGCATCTTCTAGAAGAATCCATCATCTAGTGCTTCATGTATATTTCATCATCTAGTGCTTCTTGTATAATCTTCATCCTGCTTGAGAATCATTTTTGCAATTTAAGAACCTCCTCAAAAACCCTGTGGGAAAAATATGAGGAGTAATAGATACACCATTGAAAACTCCATTAAAAACCTTGTGGGAAAAATATCAGGAGAAAACGATATGGTATAATTTATATTGCCTCATTAAAAACCTTTTATGAGAAAACGGATGCAAAAACTCATAAAGGAAAAGAGTACAATAATTATTATCTGATGATAACTAAAGGGTTATAAATCTAGGAGTTTTCTCCCCCTGAAATGTGCAAATCTCAAAAAAGGCTCATACCAATCCCATGAATACATTTCTGGAATGTTGAATTTGGTAAAGACTTTGTGAACAAATTTGCTAGATTGTCACATGATTTGGTTTGCAAAATATCAATATCTCCATCTTTCAGTAATGAATGTGGAAAGAACAACTTAGGAGAAATATGTTTGTGATATTACATTTTATATAACCCATTTGCATTTGAGCAATGCAAGCTGCATTACCTTCATAGATAATAGTTGGTGATCCTAATGAACCAACACCACACGAAGTTTGAATGTGGTTAATCATCCTGCGAAGCCATACACATTCCTTTGATGCTTCAAATAACGCAATTATTTCAGAATGATTAGTGGAAGTTGCGACGAGAGTCTGTTTTTGTGACTTCCATGAAAAAGCAATTCCAACATATAAGAATACGAAACCTGTCTGTGACCTAGCATTGTGAGCACTGGCGGAGCTAGGCAAGATGTGTTGGGGGCAACAGAAAATAAGGATGTTTGCAGGGGGCAGAAGACAATATTTTTCTTAATCTAATTCATCCCTAAAATTTCTCCATGTAGTTTAACCAAGGCTGGGGGGGGGGGCACGACACCTGCAGCAACCAACGTAGCTCCGCCGCTGATTGTGAGGATCAGATAGATAGCCAGCGTCAATATATCCTACTATAGTCATATCTTGGTTTTTCTGATAGAATAAGCCAAGATCTTTTGTGCCATGTAAATATCTAAAGATATTCTTTACTTCTGTCCAATGACGTTTTGTTGGAGCAGCGCTATGTCTAGCTAGTAAATTTACCGCAAATGCAATATCAGGCCTGGTGCAATTTGCAAGGTACATTAGCGCACCAATAGCACTGAGATACGGGAACTCAGGTCCTAATATCTCTTCGTCATCATCCCGAGGTCTAAAAGGATCTTTATTCATATCAAGGGATCTGACAACCATAGGTGTTATGGTTGGATATGATTTATCCATATTGATTTTTTCCAAAACCTTTTGAATATAAGCAGGTTGGTATACTAAAATTCCTGAGGAAAGATGCTCAAGCTGTATGCCTGAGCAAAGTTTGGTCTTTCCCAAATCTTTCATCTCAAATTCCGTCATTAAATGATTTCGTGCTTCTTCTATATCATGTGTACTCCCAATGATATTGAGGTCATCAACGTACACTGAGATGATGCAAAATCCATTCAAGGACTTCTTTATAAATACACAAGGCAATCATCATTATTTGAGTATCCTTTCTGAATAAGGAACTCACTCAGTCGGTTATACCACATTCTACCCGACTGTCTTAAACCATAGAGTGACTTTTGTAATTTTACACAATATGCATTGCGATTTGCTTTTGGATTCGGCATTTTAAGTCCTTCAGGAACTTTCATATATATGTCCAATTTGAGTGACCCACACAAGTATGATGTCACTACATCCATTAACTGCGTAGATAAATTCATTTGTACTGCCAAAGATATTAAGTATCGAAACGTTATTCCACTCATGACAGGAGAGTATGTATCATCGTAATCGATGTCGGGTCTCTGCTTGAACCCTTGTGTTACAAGCCTCGTTTTGTATCTCACCACCTCATTGTTTTCATTCCTTTTTCGAACAAAAACCCATTTTGCTCCCACAGGGAAGACATTCTGAGGAGTAGGTATTACTGAGGAAAACACCTCTCATTTGTTGAGCGAGCGCAGTTCTGCCTCAATTGCTTCCTTCCATTTAGGCCAATCACGCTTGAGGCACTCCCTGACGGTCTTTGGTTCTGGATCCAACTGAAGGGTTTCAGCAATTTCAGAGGCAAAATATATGTCGACAATTGCAGTCTGTCTGTTGTATGATTCTCCTGATTCTATATAGTTTATGGAAATTTCTTTTATACCTTCAGACTCTATGTGATTTCCCACAACAATAGAGTCATGGTGTTCCGATGTCCCAGCTATTATGTTTGTATGCACATTTATGCTGGGTTCTAGATGTTGAGTATCTGGTTAGTGTCCTTCAACTTGAGGCTGAATTGCATTTACTGGTAGAGGATTTGATTTCCTCTGTTTCCGCGGAGGTTTTTGAGAAGCTATATTCCTGGTAACCAGATTTCTCCCCCTCTTACTCTCATTTGGGTTTGAGTGGTTTTACTTGGTACCTCCACTCATTTTGGTGCATTAACAGCGGGAATATGTGATTTCGTGACACCTTTATGGTTAGTAAATGCATCTAGCAGATTATTTGCAATGTGTTGCCAATCTATAATCCTCTGAACTTCAGTTTCAGATTCTTTAGTACGTGGATCTAAGGACTGGATGCCTGTTACATTCCAATCTATTCCCTGGCATTCTTTGTGGTTTGATTCTCCCCCTAATGCCGGGAAATGGTCCTCATCAAAAATAGAATCAGCATATCGAGCAGTAAACAGGTCCCCTGTAAGAGGTTCAAGATATTTTATAATTGACGGAGAATTATAACCCACATAGATCCCAAGTTTTCTGTGGGGGCCCATGGTTGTATGCTGGGGTGGTGATATAGGTACGTATACTGCGCAACCGAATTTTTGCAGATGGAAAATACTTGGCTGAGTGCCACAAACTAGTTGCAGTGGGGAGGTTGTGTGATATGCAGTTGGTCTGATTTGTAATAGATCTGCGGCGTGTAATACCACATGTTCCCAACAAGATGTTGGCAAATTACAATTCTGTAATAATGGTCGAGCAATTAATTTTACTCTTTTGATGAGAGATTCAGCCAATCCATTTTGAGTATGAACATAAGGCACAGAATGTTCTAAATTAATGCCCATAGCCATGCAATAGTCCTTAAATGCGCGTGAAGAAAATTCAGCAGCATTATCCATTCGAATTGTTTTTATCTTATTTTCGGGATGGTTTGCTCTTAATTTGATAATCTGAGCAATTAACTTGGCAAAGGCATGATTACGTGTGGATAATAGACATACATGTGACCATCTAGTAGATGCATCTATGAGTACCATGAAATACCTAAAGGGTCCTGATAGTGGTTGAATTGGACCACATATATCTCCTTGAATGCGTTCAAGGAAATTTAATGACTCATTTTTTACTTTAAGATAAGATGGTTTTATAATTAATTTCCCAGTTGCACATGCGGTGCACACAAAATCTGATGATTTGGGGAATCTTTTAGTTGGAAGGATGTGACCAATAGAATTGTCAATAATTTTTCTCATCATCCCTATGCCAGGATGACCTAGGCGATCATGCCAAGTCTTGAATTTATCAAGGTCTTGAAAAATTATTTTGTACGCAACATGTGGTACGGGTTTTATATAACTGTAATATAATCCAGATGAAAGTGAGGGGAATTTTTCAAGAATTTGTTTCTCAGACCAATTGCTCTTTGTTAAAAGCAAATATCCAGTATTATTTTCAGAGATAGTTTCCACATGGAAATCATTTGATCGAATGTCTTTGAAACTTAGAAGGGTGCGAGTAGATTCAGGATACAAGAGTGCATCCTCAATTACAATAGTAGTACCCATAGGCAGAACGAGTGTAGCTCGGCCTGAACCAATAATCGACGCATCGCGACCGGCAATGGTCATAATATTCCCTTGTCTCTTAGTTAGAGTTTGGAAATATTTTATTTCCCTTAATATTGTGTTAGTGGTACAACTGTCCACCAAACATAGTTCTTCTTCCATTGGATTATCATCCCGTAAAATCTTTCCTACGATGGCTCTCTATCGCTCTCGGCAGAGCGAGTACTGATAACGTGTAAAGTGAAAAAGTGATTTGCCAAAAGTGAATGATTCTCATTGATTGCGCACTATATATACATGGAGCGGTTACAATTCTGTGAGTAGCGGTTGCTAATGCGTGAGACATAATAGTAACTGCACAGAGCAGTTGCTAACATGAGAGAGGAAGTACAACTGCTTCTAGCAGTTAGAGAGTTCATAATCGGTTCCTTAATTAGCACATGGTAATTAGTAAATAATCAAGTGCTCTAATTTTATTCCTAACAGATTCGATACATATTCGGTTTCGATTAATACAAATATGAAGATAGTTGATACAAAATAGTGCGTAGATAGTTCATAGTCTTCTCCTACGATAGATAGTTCATAGTTCGTCACATAGCCTGCTTCTACGATACAAAATAAAACGAAAAACTATTACTCGTCATTCTCTGACTCGGACTCTGTCTCGGTGATGTCCTCGTCCGACGTCTGAGCGTAGGCGTCAAGGAACCACTCGTCGCCGGAGTCCCTAGAGGATGCATCTCCTAGCGCGATGTTATATTTAGCGACCGCCTTCCGCGTTCGCTTGTCCTCGCGATAGGCGGCTCGCTCCTCCCTCCTGTTCGCCCTCTCCACCTTCCTCTCGGCGAAGAACTGTTCCTCGTTGATGATGTCTTGCGGGAAGCAATGGCTCCACAGGGCCATGGCTTCCTCGTCCATCTCGGCCAGGCTGAGACGGCGCTCCCGCCTCCGGTTCTTGCAAGGATCCTCGTCGGTGAGAAGCTGCGGGAAAGGCGCCAACTCATGTGCCCGCCCCCGCATCGCCACGTCGGCGAAGTTCATGTCCTGACGGGACCGCCGGAGGCGCCATGCCGCAGCGTCGTACGTGCGGGCGCCCTTCTGGGCGGTGTCGAAGGTTCCAAGGCGGAGGCGCATGCCGCCGCCCGAATCTCGGTGGAGTAGGTGCCGGACGGACGCACGCGGACGCCGCGGTAGCCTGAAGCTCCCCGGCGGCGAGGTGGTATGGTGGCGCAGTGGTGTCGTGTCGGCGGCGAGGAGAGAAAGCGGTAGAGAAAGCGACGAGAGAGCGGCAGAGGGCGCTGCAATTTTATAGGCGCGCCGGACGCGGTGCGCCAAATCTAGCGCACGAGCTGCCGCCTTTTCCGTGCGCGCGCAATCGCGCGCGCTAGTTTCCCGCCATCGCAGGAGCGCGCGAAAACATCCCCCGTGCTGAAATACCAGTTTACCCTGCGTGCGCGTCTTTTGGCGCGGCTGTTGGAGATGCTGTGAGCTGCATGAAAACAGTATTTGTTTTACTGATCAGTAGTTGCCAATGTACGTTCGCTGATGTACCAACAAGCTCTATCGTTTCTCAAATGAAATTGCTATGCTTACGATACTTTTTCATCAAACACCTGTACGACCACACTGTAAAATTTATTGCATGATGAGGCCCACAAACTGAATTATCTTGGGCTGTCTCTAATCGTATGAGTGCTGGATCGTACGTATAGCAGGATTGTTTCTCAAAGTAGTCCCAAGAGAACTCGTACCGTTGACTTGAACCTGGATGACTTGGTACGCCGTTGGGTGCTGGTCAATGTTCACCGATTTTATCTGAATTTTCCCTAGGTAGGTTTTGCACATGTCATTTGACAAATAAAGTTGTTGCCCGCTGATTACGTGAAACGAAACCTACCCGCAATTTGATTCGCCATCTTAATTAGTTTGCGCTGATTATGTCGTCCGTTTGACGCGCTGGTGCAGCTCGGACGCACCAATCAATCGTCCGATGATGCCTGTACCGGCAGCTAGGTATAAGAAGGGAGCTGTATATAAAAAGTGGTCGTTATGTGTTAGGTATGATTGTCGGGTCGATCATGTGCTTATGGGGTTGTATTCTCTGTGAGTAGTCCGCACATGATTTGTTTGTATCGGTTTTCGCCCAGTTTTCCGTAAGTTAACTGGGCAATTCTCTTCTGCTTAATTAATCGATGAGGCAAATCTTTTGCCTTCGTTTAAAAAAAAAAGGTAGTAATCAGATTATGGACTGCATCCATGAATCTAAACACCAACTCGAAACACGAAGCTTGAATTGCTGCGACATCCATCGGCGAAAGCTTTGTTTGGTCTTAACCGCCTTATTAGTAGCCAACTCCACTCCATGGCCTCCAAGCAACTCGGACAGGAAGGCCAATTAGGACCAGCCGCCTCGAAGCGCCAACAAGTTCCTGACAGGGCTCCAGGGGAAGGCAAGGGCGGTGATGACGTGGAGGCCGTCCCTCGAAGGGACTCCGACGGGTCTGGCGCGGCAAGGACCGCAGTGTACTGCTGGGCATGAACTCCCGGCCCAGGAGCGAAAGTCCTCCAAGGGAAGGCGAAGGGGGTGACGGAGGGGAAAACGCATGAACAGCCAAGTACCGATGCTTCGTGAGCCTCTGCCGGTTAGCATGATGGTTGAAGCCTTGAACGACGCAAAGATCGATCATCCATTTTGATGACAAGTATTTTCGGATGGAGGAAGTACAAGATTAATGTTTCGAGTCCGGCCTGTTTAGCAGGCATATTTTTGTAAGATTTTGTTAATTGTCGACCCACCTTTTTATAATTTGATCCATCCGTTGTATCTTTACTTTTAGTTCTCATCAAGTATCGTGATTGTTAACTTCGAAAAAAAAAAGTATCGTGATCGTTGTAATGTATATATATGTTGTTTTCTTTACTCTTTTTTGCTTTGTACTCCGTACTACATACATGCTGCATCTAAAGACAAATCGCTATGAGCTACGCTATGGGTTTATCTCCTGTTCTTAAGGATTAATCCCGCAAAAAAAAGGATTAATGATGTCTCGAGGAACACCGTCCTCTTCTTATGCATCTCCTTGAAGGTCCGTGTTTCTGAGAACCGGGCGTGGAACATCCTGCTAGATCCTCTAACTCTAGCTAGAGGCGCCTATTTAACGCTGCTGCAAGGGTCGTGCTTGCAAATGGCCAGAGATGCTTTTTTTCTGGTCTGGTAGATGGATACAACGTGCAGCGGCGGAGGACCTTGCACCGGACGTTTTAGGCTGCGCTGTTCCTCCGGTTACCAGGATGACGAGAACGGTTGAGGAGGCTATGACAAATGGAACATGGATTAAGGACATCAAAGGGCAAATTACTATTCGTACTTACCATCAGGTTTTGTCATTGTGGGAGGTTATCTCCCAAATCCATGTCGAGCGTGAGGTTGAGGACAAGTGGACATGGTACTAGGAGTCCAACGGAATTTTCTCAACAAAATCTGTCTATAATGCTCACTTCGGCCCGATGACTATATGCAACATTGCTGGTTCCATTTGAAAAACATGGCACCGCTGAAATCCAAACTCTTCGTTTGGTTGCTCATTAGAGGGCGTGTTTGAGCGGGAAGATCGGCTTGCAAAGCGAGGTTTACCCCCATAATGCTTCCTGTTGCGTCTGTAGCTCGTCGGACGAAACAGTCCAATATCACTTCATAAGCTGCAGCATCATTTCAATTTTGTGGAACTTTGTGCTTCAATGGGCTGGCTTGAATGAGGTCGTTCACTATGTTGGACGCCCTCTCAAGGATTGATGGCAAGAAGCTAGGTCGTTAATTAACTCATGGAACCAAGAGGAATACTTTGGACACTATAGTGCCTCTCAGTATTTCGAGCATTTGGCAGGAAAGGAATAGACAGGTGTTTCACAATTCCTTCACCACATTGCAAAGGGTCATATATCAAATCAAAACAGACACTAGGTAGTGGGCCGAAGTGTATTTGGTCGTTGTAGATTAGAGTAGTTGTGGTTTTACTTTTTGTATAGTCTTTTCTTGTGTCGCCGTTTTTCGGACATTTTGTATTGGTCGTTTAACTATCTATCCATTTTTAATACTCTGCGTTCCATAATGTAGTATGTATAGATTTTTTCAAAAATCAAATTTTGACCATATTTAAAGTGAAAAATAGAATATGAAATGCATATAATGGATACATTGTGAGTTAAATTTTCATATTGTATATAGTATTTGGTATTATAGATATAGATAGTTCTTTTCATAAACTTAGTGAAAAATTGTTAGGTTTGGCTCTTCAGAAAATCTATATGCACTACATTATGAAATGGAGGGAGTATAAAACATGAAATTCTCATGCATGGTTGAAAAAAAAAGTATTGCCATGATGATGACACCTATGGACCTCGAGGCGCTCTTGATGTTACTCACAACACCTTTGCAATCTGAGGGCATTGCCAAGGGAGGTCGCTCGCCAACAAAAACTCCTCACGGCATGCAAGGGAACCTAACATCGCCAATTCTGTGAAATATGGAAACACGAGGGTTGATGACCCTTGGTACAAACCCACGTTGTCTCGACACACAACTTCGACAGCTCCAAAACTCGGTGTCTTCGTCATGCGTATTTACATTCATGGTAAGAGCTCTACTTCCTGCCGTGCGTCATTCTTGTTGTTATTTCGAAAATGATGAAGTCTGAATCATTTGAAATGTTCCTTTCCGACCCAAAGGTTCTAGATGCACTCTTTAATTACTTCGGGCCTCACTAGAAAAGACGGCACCGACAAGGAAAGTATGGTTTCTGGTAGTGTAAGAAACACCCGCGCACAAGAGAGCCCATAGGTGGAGGCCTCTTTAAAGAATTGTTCTATTTTTTCGCATATTGGTCAACTACATCCAACTCCAAGCATAAATTGGGAAGACATAGTTTGCTCCTAAGTCCTCCATCAGCATAGACTTTGACCTGGCTAGCTAGGTAGTTAAAATCGATCATGTCCTCAAAAAATGAACGTGAACCCAACCCAGATCGTGGACTATGATCAAATGCATGGGCGGTATCAGCGGGGAGATCTATCAAAAAAGGCCAAGAAGCCTCACCTGTCCAACAATTTTTAGGACGAATGTTCGACCAAAAGGTCAAGGGAAGAGGAAGGGTAATGGCACTAGTTGAACGACCTCTAGAACCAGATTAGGCTGGCATGATGTAATTTATAGACTCCTCTCCTCAAGTGATGAGTGGAGCACCTGGAGCAATTTGATGCGTCGTTCATTATGTGGACGAGCTACACATACGCTAGCACCATCCCGAGGCACTACTTGTTGTTCTGGGAGCTCCGCATGGACGGCGGGTCAACGAGGTCGGTGCCAGTGTTTGAGGATGGTTGCCGCGCTGCGGAGTCGTTAAACAGCGTCTACATTTCGATGCTACATCGCCACCGACCGGGGATGGCGTGGCAGGGAGAGGAAAGGCATGCTCCCCAAGGTTGTGGCACCTATAAGCTATAATATTCTCCACCTCATGTACTATGAGGCATGGTCCACCATTGTAGCTGCATCGCTCCAAGTCATGTGTCAGCTCATGGCTGATCCTCGTCGATTAATGGAAGCAGCAGCACTATAGCTTGGACAAGGACCACTTCACGGGCATTAGAGGGCGGAAAAAGTCCACAATAAACCTTGAAGTTGTAGACAAAAGCTAAATTAAACCCAGAACTTTGGATCCCGAAAATTGGTACTTTGAACTTGTAATCCCGCTCTACTTTGGACCCTAGACCTGTTTGGCATACTGGGAATACTACAATCCCGACCGGGATAACCTGCTACTCTCACAAACAAGAATTTGGGCCGGCCCATTATAACACAACAAGAATTCGTGAGGTCTAAAAAATGTCCACGCATTTCTAAAATCGTCCAGAAGTTAAAACAATATTCCTGTTTTCCATTTTTGGCACCAATTTCAATTCCTTTTGTGTTTTCAAAAAATATTTGGAATTCTGAAATTCTATTCGCTTTTTTAAAAACTGTTCGCGGTTTTACAAAAAGAAAATCAGAATTCCAAAAGTTTTTCACATGCTATGAAAAAGGTTTCGGATTTTCAAAATTTTGGAGCTTTGTTCTAAAAAACACAATGTGAAAACTCTTTCTTTCGTTTCTTTAATGCGCAACGTAATAATTCCAAAAATAAAAACATCTACCATGTAGTCGAAATTGGAACCTAACAGGGTTGACCTCATTCGAATAGCCACTACACCACACAACTATGACTAACATAATCAGAGGCCCGAACTACTTCATCAAAATTCAAAGCATCAAACTTTGAAAATACTTTTTATGGATTTTTAAAAAAAATATCAAGTATTGAAAACATATTTTTTTCTAAAATCTTCGAACATTTTATAAAGTGCGAGCAATTTTTAAAAATTTCAAATAATTTCAAAATAGACCGGGATTAGAGAGTTTGGTGTGTTGATTTCAAGGATTGAAAGTTCAGGGTTTGATTTATTTTTTGCCTACAAATTCAAGGTTTGTTTTGGAATTTTTTCTTAGGGGGCACATGCCCCCCTTGCATGGCACCACAATATTTTTCTCAATAGTAATTTACCGTTGAGTACATGTATCTAATCAAACCCATTAAGCTACAGGAGAATGGCGGCTAACCAGCATGGCCACGTGGCGCATGCTGGTTGGTAGTGGCAAGAAACTTTTAAACTTTTTTTTATGATGAAATTGAGATTTTTTTTGATTTTTTTTGGAAGATGAACTTGAGACCTTTTTTTCTTTTGAGAAAAGTTTTTTTTAGATTATTTTTGAAAGATGGAAGTGAGACTTTTGTTTCTTTTTCATTTTTAGAATGTTTTAGGCTTTTCCTTTTTCTTTTTGAGCTGGATGTGATGTTCATGTGTTGTGAGAAAGTTTATTTTTTAATTTTTGAGATGAAGTTAAGGTTTTTTCTTTGAGAGAGAGAAATACACACATTTTCCTCTCAAGAGGCCCGCAATGCGGGCCCCAACCACTAGTAATTATCATTTGTACAATATCATACATGCTCTATTAATATCATACTATTTGACAATTGAAATTGCATTTGTATTACCATACTAATACATAACCTCTAAAAATGACACATTAACCAGAGAAAATAGAAAAAATATGTACCATATTTTGGATTATTCATTATGGACAAGTCTTATTCATCTATAATTATCATATGGTTGTTCAATCCCTAGACGTAGACAAAGATCAATTAAAACCATGAGATGATGGAAATGAGATATTGGGATTTGGGACACAAAGTTTTATATCCTAGTGCCATTGCCCCTGCCACCCCCACCCCCCACACACGCACACACACAACATAGTTGGTTAGCAGTCAAAAATATTTTTCGATATCTCCATGCATCAAACATCTTGTCCTAGTTTTTCAGTTTCAGATAAATCTAGACAGCAGTATCATATGATAAATCAATTAGATCCCCACTATGTCAGATCATAGACAAGTTTTGTGTTCCTACTAGGTATGGTAGCCATTTCATGAAAGTCTTTGAAACGGACTCTTATTCTCCATCACCATCGTAGCTATGTCCTCCAAGTCATGTGCCAGCTTGTGGCTACTACTCATTCACTTATGGAAACCGCAACACCGTGGCTTCACCAAGGACCACATCAAGGCCATTAGGGAGCACATTGTTGACACCAGATTTTGGCACGGTCAAGAACTTAATTAATATGGCCTCAAATGGAGAAGTGATCTACATAAAAAAGTTTCGTATTGTCGATATGAACATTTTTGAAGTTTGGGCCATCGCCATCCGATCTCATCTCGAAGGCCGAAGTTGTGTTTGAAATACTGAGATTTTGCATTCAGAACACTATTCGGTTCATTACGCCCCGAAGATCGCCTCGTATGGAAAAATGATCTACACGGATTGTCTTTGTCTCGTCGAAACGATTGATTTTGATATAAAATCGTTCTAATCCGGGTTCGTATACAAAAGTTAGAGCCATCAGAATGCAGCTCTGTCAAGAGACAGAAAATGGCGCGCCCCAACAAGACGCCATGTCTGATGGGTAGCGCGAGTATATCCTGTTTTGCGCGAGGCAGCGCGAATAATAGCCTGTTTTGCACGAGTGATTTAACACTTAAGATGAAGTCTGATCAAAAAACGTTCAACATGAAAATTGTTCGTATCATTGAAACGGTCAAGATTGCTTTTGGACTCATTTCCATCCGAGGTCGTTTACCACCACAAAAAAGACCCGCAAGGTGCAGCCAGTTTAAACCGAACAGTTTTGGAAAGTTCGGATAAAACCAATCCGAATTTGACTAGGGTTTTGGACGTGAATCCAAGCCTTTTCCTTGCACGGGAAGTCCAGCCGCCTCTTATATACCTAAGGGGTGACGGCCGATTGAACAACACACAATCGAACAAATCATCTACCACTTTTTATCTGTTATCTTTTCTCCTTAACCCTAGTTCTTCTTCTTACTCGTTCTTCGTTTGTTCTTCTTGTTGCAGGGCAGCGAACCTCGAGGCCCTAGGGGCGATCAGGTCGACCTAGGGCAGCCCATAGCCGCCGTGCGCCCTAACGGGGTCCCTCCCGGGCGTGTGGGGTTTCGGGTTCTCAAAAGCACCTGCCGGATTGCGTGCGTACCGCGCTTCCGGCCGGGTCTCCTTCGACGTGAGCTACGGTGCATCACCCCCGGCGTCGAGGGTACACGGTGACGTGTTCATGTGCGAAAACACTTTTTTGCGACTCCGCTGGGGATCGAAGCTTTGAACGGTCTCCAGCCCGTTCTTGCTACAAAGAGATCGTCATCTAGGGTTTGCAATCTACAAAGGTAATATGAATACCCAATTCCCTACTGTAGATGCAAATAATTCATATAGTGTTACTAGATCGTTCAATGAGTATACTCTATCATCCAGCCCGTTGTTCAATCATGCATCTAATTACGTGCATAGGCCGATTCAAAGTAATTTACATGCTTCAACTTTTTATGATACTAGTAACATGCACCATATGTATCCCAACTCATGCATCGGCAACCCCACAAATCGTTATGCCAATGAACAACATGGTGAGTTTGGTTAATAAATTTGAAACACTTCATGTTAGGATTTCCAATGCCATGCAAGAAAGTGTTTCACCCTTTTATTCATCGGCAAGTAATGTGCAATATACTAATCCAACCATGCCGATGAACGAGAGTATTGGCCATGCTACTACTAGCTATTCGGCCAGTTATTCCCAACCGTCATATGTTACACCTCATGACAATATTTTTTCAGCACCATACACAACTGTAGATGTTCATAATTCGGCTTCCGACCTTCCTGGTCATAGCCGAATGAATGTAAATTTTACAGAAGCGGTTGTGCCCAATATTGTAGAAGATGAGGTAGTGGTGGCTGCATTGAAGAGTTTAGCCCAAAATAAGAGGATTAGTGCTCTTTGCCTTGAACAACATGAAAATGGGCTATTTCCTGATTATGCCGCAATAAAAGCTAGAGTTTTGCAAGAAGATGAATCTTTGCCAATTGATAAAATTGGCGAGCAAAAATATGGTTTTACAACAATACATATGCCTTCACCTAGTACTACATCATATTATACACCCCCTACACTATTGCAAAATTTCGGCAACACCCGTGTGTCATTGCCGAAAGAATCTAAAAGCATTGTGGGGCAATCGTATCCGGAGTGGGCTGAAATTGAGAAAAATCTTAAAGCCAATTTTGTCGCTCGCCACCAGAAACAAATAGAAAAATAATTGGCTCAGATAAAAGAAGCTTCGCCAATTGGTAGTATCAATGAAAAGAAGGATGATTCGGAACTTGAAAGTGCTTCGGTTCAAAAAGCCGAATCAAGTAGTATATATTCCGAATCCATCAAATCCAAAGAGGCAAGCATTATTGAGAAAGGGCATGACAAGCATAGCAAAACAACCATGCTTGATTTTTCTGAAGTTAATGGAACCTACTTCCTGCCCTATGAGTTCCGTGTCGTAGAAATTGACAAGCCCCAAGGACAAGAGCAAGTAGCCAAACAAAGTTCGGCTGATAAAGATCTTCAAGGTAATGATGCACGGAATAAAGAAAAATATGATGAAGAGGCGTTGGGGAGCCACCCAAAGATGAAGCTAGATATTGTTCAAGCCACACCACCATCATGCTCTCCCAACATATTTGAAGAGGTATGTTTAGCAAGTAATTTACCTATTTTTAGATTTGGTCAAAACTTTATTGTTGATGCATCCATCAAAAAAATCCTCTTAAGTAATTTTGAAATACCAATGAAGAAGGGTAATTTACTTGTTAGCAATAAAATTGTTATGGAACATATCGGTCAACCCATTGCGCCATTTATAAAGACCGATAATGACTTATTGTTACAGCCAAAGCTTTCCCCATTGCGCCATTTATAAAGACCGATAATGACTTATTGTTACAGCCAAAACTTTCCCCATTGCTTTATCTAAAGTTCATATCTAGTTTGGTAGCTTTGCTTATTTCGTACTTGGCTTGCACTTGGTCTCAACTGAGACATGTATGTTCTAAATATCTTCGTTTCAGAAATTTAAAGCCAAGGTTAAATTCTATTGAGAAAACCGATTCTAATATAATATCTTATCCAAAGACATCGGAGATAGAGTGAAAAACACAATACATAGCTGAATGGGGAGATTCCAAATCTGAACCATTTGTTTGCTTATTTCCAAAGTCGTTCACATAGCAAGATCGGCTAGAAAACAAGAAGTATACCTTCAATTCAAGCATGTGTGATCAAATATTTGATTTGTTGCTGGAAAATAATTACATTATAATTCTTGATCATCATGTTAAGCCATCAATCCAAGGACGAATGTATTGTAAGTTGCATGATTCGTCCAAGCATAATTTTGAGGATTGCAACATGTTTCGTCAAATAGTTAAATCGGCCATTGAAAAAGGACGATTGAAGTTTGTTGAAACACCAAGAGATGACCAGTCTATTCCGATTGGTCCCGATGGCAAAAAAAAATTGCATCGGCTGCTTCAAGCCGATCCATTTAAAGAGAAGGTAAAAACTGCAGGTGATGGGATCAAGCTTTCAAGTAAAGAAGTTGTTGAAGAGTATAATGAACATAATCTTGAGGGCGAGAATTACATCGAAGATACAATGGAGACGCCAAGGATTGGGGGGCAGCAAGCAAATCCAATGGTCGATGGAAGTAAACCAAAAGAAAATAAAGGCCCAAATAAGCGCAAGTGTAAGAGATCAAAAATCACATCCGTTGAACTATTGGATAAATATTAAAAGAAGAGTGAAGAGAAGAATGCTTATCGGTCAAATCATGCAAAGAAATCAAGATCACCCCCAAGGCGCAAATATGAGGATTGGTGTTGGCAAAGTGAGAATTTTAATGCAACATATTCATATCCTTATTTTGGGCCGCCAATGCCAATGACGTGGATGCCTCCCTATGCTCATTTAAATCCATATTCATCATGGGACATGTATGATACAAGGGCACATCCTTCATCTTATTTTAGACCATCTCACCAATACTATGCAGATCCAAGAAGATCAACATTTGAACAATCACATGTTAAAGACCATTTCAATCATAAGGAATCGGTCTAGAGCTCAAGGAAGAAGAAAGAGGTGGTCAAGCAAGTTTACCGTGTTAAAAGAGATGGTCGTAAGAGTGCAACTTCAGATTTGATCTCAAATGAAAATGACCCAATTAATGTGTTGACATAGGCTGCTAAAGACAATGAGACAAAACAACCAATTATTGAGAGTCGAAGTGCAAATCTGAAGAAAAGAAATTGAGAGTGCACAAGGCCAAAAAGGAATTGCCATTGGTCAAAACAGAATCACAGCCGAGATGCCTGCTCGGCTTATCGTATTGGCAAAAGAAGAAATTACAAAAACTTAGTGCACAAGAACTTGAAGAAAGGAACATGGCATGGGTTCCCTAAGGAAGTGCTCAAAATAAGAATTATGTGCAAGCTTCCATTACAAGAAGTGAGGCAAAGGTGAAGAAGGAAAATAGTGAAAACTATGAAGGACCAAGCCGAAGATTTCAACATCTTTGGTCTACACATTATCCATATTCTTCAACTATGCCATCAACGCCTATGTCATGGAATTCGTCATCAGGTATGATTGGTAACCCTCAATGGGCTTATTTTAATTCATGGATGCAATATAATTTCTTATGTCGTGAAAGGGTATTACCAAGTCACTATACATTTGATTAACTACAAGTTTGTTGCTAATCCAAAGGGCCGAAATACTTGATTTGTCATTTCATTTGTTTATTTCGGCTATATGTGCTTTGAATGAAGTTTAGATGGTAATGGCCGATATTTATCTATCGTCCTAAGAGTATGTCAATGCATGGCCGGTGTAGTATTCTAACATCGTCCTTAGTTTGATTGAAGAGCGAGACAAGGTACGTGCTCATGGAAATTTATATGTATGCCTATATTACGATTGAATGGAGTTGAGACATCATGACTGATGTCATTGAATATATGCTGCATAGACCAATTCATAGCTGCAGAATTGGTTAGTGGGCTTATACTTTGTTTGGATATGATTTGGCTTACGCATCTTTGAGATCTATAAAAGGCAAAATCATAGCTGATTTTATTACTGAACACCGGATTAATGCCATGCATAATATTGATATTAGCCTTATCTCTCTAGTACTATGGAGATTATGTTTTGATGGTTCAATTCATAGCAATGGCCAAAGTGTTGGTGTTGTTTATATATCTCTTTATGGTACTATTTTTGAAGCCTCATGCCGCTTAGAATATTTTTATACACGATTAATCAAGATCGAATATGCATTGTTATTCGGATTGACTCTTTTACTTGCTATAGGTGCTATACATATTGAGGCTTTCGGTGATTCGTTATGAGTAGTGCAACAAATATCCAAGGGCTATCAATGTTTTGACGAATCACTTATAGTTTATCTTGGGGTATGTCTAGATGCAAAATTTACCTTGGGTTGCATTAAAATTGTTCATATATTTAGACATGACAATTGGAGAGAGTTGGCATAGCAAGCATCCGGCTACCATGTCCGTCATGGTGTATTGCACATCTATCAATAGCCAATGCTTATTCTTGCCAACATAGGTAAGGCCGAATTGGAGCTCACCACCTCGGCCACTAATGAAACTTTTATGCAGGCAAAGCAAGAATTGGAGGAAGTTCATTCTTGATTGTTTGCAAATCCTAGCGAAAGGGTGAATAATATGGTTCGGAGGATGGCTTTGAGATACATATCTATGGAACCTTGTCATCGGATTGTTATATAAGTTGAGAAGTTTTCACCCAAGTTGCATCGAGAGGTTCAAATAAGCAACGATCGATATATGACTATCGTCCTAAGCAAATACATGGCCGATAGATAACTATCACCCTTAGCATAAACATGGCCGATACATAATTATCGCCCTGAAAAATATAAATGGCCGATGGAGTGTTGACATCGTCCTTAGAACAAATACATTGCAAATTATTTCTCGGCACGCAAGTTTTGCCGAAAAACAGGGTGGTATGTGTTGACACCAAATTTTGGCACGGTCAAGAACTTAATTAATATGGCCTGAAATAGAGAAGTGATCTACATAAAAAAGTTTTGTATTATCGATATGAACATCTTTGAAGTTTTGGGCCATTGCCATCCGATCTCATCTCGAAGGCCGAAATTGTGCTTGAAATACTGAGATTTTGTATTCAAAACACTATTCGGCTCATTACGCCCCCAAGATCGCCTCGTATGGAAAAATGATCTACACGGATTGTCTTCGTCTCGTCGAAACGATATATCAATTTTGATATAAAAATCGTTCCAATCCGAGTTCGTATGCAAAAGTTAGAGCCATCAGAATGCAGCTCTGTTAAGAGGCAGAAAATGGCGCGCCCCACAAGACACCATGTTTGATGGGTAGCGTGAGTATAGCCTGTTTTGCGCGAGGTAGCGCGAATAATAGCATGTTTTGCATGAGCGATTTGACCCTTAATATGACCTCTGATAAAAAAACGTTCAACATAAAAGTTGTTCCTCTCGTCAAAGCGGTTAAGATTGCTTTTGGGCTCGTTTCCATCCGAAGTCGTGTACCACCACAAAAAAGACCCGCAAGGTGCAGCCAGTTTAAACCGAACAGTTTTGGAAAGTTCGGATAAAACCAATCCGAATTTGACTAAGGTTTTAGACGTGAATCTAAACCTTTTCCTTGCACGGAAAGTACAGCCGCATCTTATATACCTAAGGAGTGACGGCCGATTGAACAACACACAATCGAACAAATCATCTACCACTTTTTATCTTTTATCTCTTTTCTCCTTAACCCTAGTTCTTTTTCTTCCTCGTTCTTCGTCTGTTCTTCTTGTTGTAGGGCGGCGAACCTCGAGGCCCTAGGGGCGATCAGGTCGACCTAGGGCAGCCCATATTCGTCGTGCGCTCTGACGGGGTCCCTCCCGGGCGTGTGGGGTTTCGGGTTCTCAAAAGCACCCGCCGGATTGCCTGCGTACCGCGCTTCCGGCCGGGTCTTCTTCGACGTGAGCTGCGGTGCATTACCCCCGGCATCGAGGGTACACGGTGACGTGTTCGTGTGCGAACACACATGCCCCCCTATGCACGGCACCGCAATATTTGTTCAATAGCCCTTTGCCGTTGAGTACATGTATATTAAAAAATCATTTCTATCATACAATCACATATATGTGGTATATTAAGATCATATTTGATAACTGAAGTTGCATATCTATTACTATACTAATACATACCCTCTAAAAATACCACGTTAATTCGAAAAAAATTCAAAAAAGTACAATTTAGAATAGTTATAACGGCTAGATTGACACAGGCGCACTATCCCCACATTCCAGCTAGTGGGTCTAGGTTATAACATCTGAGATTTACAGAAAAAGTATTATAATAATCCTTGCCCTAAGAAAAACCGAGTGCCCTCAGAAGTTGTGTGTAGAGTAGAATGAGATGATGTCTGCTCATTATAATTTTTTTAAATAACATCGCACGTTATAAATTTCGAAAATTCTATCACATCATCAAGGGTATCCATTCGTTGTATTCCTTGTACTACTTCATTAGATCTTCCTATTTTGATCGATAGTTACGGTAATCCTAGATGTGCGGGGTTGTTACGGGGGAGAGCAGTGCCACTTCGTTAATAATCCCCCTCCACCCCAATTTCAGTGTGGGTCATATCCGCTAACTAATCATAGTCATTGTATTTTGATTCTAAATAAAACGGAATCACTAAAAATCTGACGTCAACTTTTTAGTTGTTGGGAGCGAACGCGTCCATAGCTCGATATCTTCACCGATACCCCCACTCTCACCACCGTATCTCGAATCCTCGAGCGTTTTGGCCGCCGCCCTCGCCGCCAGCATGGAGGCCATTCCCCAGCTCGATATCTTCACCGATGCCTCACAGGTGGCGGAGGTGTTGCCACTCGCACTACGAACTCGGTCGGAGGTTTATGAGCAATGAGAGGGCGCGCTCGGTTGGTGGCACGGTGAGGCGAACGGTAGAGCGTGACGAGGCGGAGCAGGAAGCCCTTGAAGGTGTGCAACGTCGGGAGGGTGGCAGAGAGCATGGGGGAGACGAGATCGTGGCGGCACAAGGTATCATGGGTCACCAGCAAAAGAAGGTGGCTAGAAGTAAGGAAGGGCGGTGGCCAGCACAGAGGAGATGAGATCATGGCAGCTGGGGTAGTGAGGTTCGTGGAGCCGAGGAAGGGCGGTTGTGGGAAGCTCGCGAAGAAGACGGAGACGACCTCGTCCGAGCGGCATGGGGCAATCACACCGTTGTGTTCCTCGGTTTCATGGAGACGATGGCCACCACACCGCTGCGTTTCTCATGTTGCTCATGGCCAATGCCACAGTACCCGCTGCTTCCTCCCTCCTCTGCGCGCACAAGAAATGCATTGGTCTAGTTGGTGCAGAGGACCATTAGCACAACGGGCGAGATGTGATATTCTTCACAGAGATTTGTTATAGCATGCCTCCTGAATGTAATTTTTTTTGCAGATGTTCAGTTATATTGTCTTGTTGAACTTGCTTTTAGATGTTCAGTTCTGAAAAATTGAGCAGTCTTGTTTTGAAAGTGCATGTAAATTAGAACTTTATATTTGCCCCTTCTGAATGTGATTTTTGCCGAGGAACAGCCTTTGTCCTATTTGATAGGCCTGGCAAAAATGGTAAAATGATGGAAACTAACATGGCAATTGCTTTCATATTAGGGTATATCAACTAATTTAGAAGAGGGTGGTGGGTACCATGGTTAATTCTAGGTTCAGGGCAAAAAATGACAACTAAGTTGAATATGCGTGGTAACTCTCTTACAGCAAGGTTGGGGGGCTAGCCATTTTTGCAATTAGCTATTTTCTTGAAAAAAAATATGCTAACTAAATGGGAACCATATGGCAATTTGTTTTACATGTGGTATGGCAACAACTTTGTAGATGTGCCATGGTAATTTTTTTAGACACCGAAATTCAAAATTTTTCCTTATTAACAACATAAAAATTCCTAAAAATTTGCCATGGCAAAATGGAGCATGCCAAGTTTTTAAACTTTGCATCTTCTTTCTTAATACTATACCACAACAATTTAGGATCCAGGAGTCTGTAAGTAGATGAGAACTAGGAGTAGTTACTACTTACTGGTGTCATGTTCGTATTATTTTTACATAGACAAAATTCTCAAACAAAACATGGCAATTTTAATGAATAAACCCATGGAAAATTTTGATACAAATCTCCCATGCCAAATTTTGTTCAAAATTTCTGTGTTTGCACTGTTCATTCTGTTTTTCCATGGCAGTTTTCATATACTTTTTACGTCTGCCATGACAAATTTGTTCGTAACCTGCGTTTTTTTTATGTATACGGCAAATTTCTCATAGGAAACATGGAAATTGTTATTGAAATATCATGTAAAATTTTAATACAAACTCGCCATGTCAATTATTTTTTCATAATTTTTTCTTCTGTTCATTCTATTTAAACGTACTGTTAAATTGCCTGCAAAGCTTCAACTGTATACATGAAAAGGTTCAATCGGCATTTGAGAAAGCATCAATCGGGCACAACGAAAAGGAAAAAGCTTCAACCGTTTGCATGAAAAGCTTCAATTATATATGTGAATAGTTTGAACCGGTGACCAACAATTTTAAAAGCTATAGGGTGAGCCGACGACGCACACGACGACTTTTGCGATGGGAGACGGCGAGCGCGGGCGTCGCTGGGTGGCCGAGGGCGAGGTGAAGGTGGCAACCGGTCATGGTAAGGGAGAGGAGGAACTGAGGAGGTGAGGATCGCCCGCAGAGGACCGGGGAGATGGCCGAAATTTGGCGGCGGTTTTGCGACGGGAGACGACGAGCATGGGCGCCCCGGGTGGCCGGCAAGCGCGTGCGCGCGTGGGCGGCCACGGCCGCGTGCGCGGCGGCCGTCGAGCACGGTAGCCCCTCCATTTATTTTCCCAACCGCGTGTGTGGGGTGGAGGAAGACGTCCATCTATTCCGTGGGCTAATCAAAGCCAATCATGCACGAGATCTAACGATAGGCAACCGACCGGGCCGGCGCCTATCACTACACTATAATTTATGGACGATTCAAGCTAAGTCAAGTAAACTAAATAAAATTTGCTTGATTAGTTATTTTCTAAATTGTTTGGATTGCTTATCACATGTGTCACAGCCACAATTTAAAAAAAAAGTAAAACCTACTTCGTATGTCTCTTTCTGATGCAGAGGCCGGGGAATCCCCTTTTCAAAAAAAAAAAATACATCTACGAGTGAAGTCTATTTAAAACCCCGAGGTTGTAGAGCGCGACGTAAATGGACCTCCACGTCTAAATCCCTGAAGTCTATACCCTATACTAATTGTTCCCGATCAATTTAAACCCTACACTGATCCAATAACTGTTTGGAAGGATAATCCTGACCGGGATCGATCGTTTCTCTCACTGCCCATACGTCAGGGTGGACACGGTCCGGGCCGGTCCGGTCCCGGTCCGAGCCGTCGTTTGGACCGGCCGCCGGCGGTCCGGGCCGGACCGGACCGAGCAGTGCAGCGGTCCTGATTTCAGGGACCGGACCGGCAGGCACGAAGCTCGGTGCGGACCGGCGGTCCTCACGGTCCGGCGACATCGATCACCGCCATGTGGGTCCAACGTGACGGAGGGGTGGTCGGAGAAGAAGCAGGGTGGCCGGAGCCGGAGAAGACGGTCCTGATCCACGGCGGCGCGAGGGAGAGGCAAGGAAGAGAGAGGGAGCGGCTCGGCTACGCGGGGGAGACGAGGAGCAGCCACATGAGGCACCGCGGCGCGAGGCAGAGGGGGCCGGTGCCGGGGAGAGGGAGGCGAGGGAGAGGGGGCAGCGTAGGGGAGAGAAGAAGCTGCCTGACGGCGCAGCCGCGCAGGGGAGAGGGAGGCGAGGGAGAGAGGAAGCTCGGCTCGCTAGGTCACGCACGCACGAGGCACAACTATATGTGTTGGGCTCTCCTGATTAGCTGTATATTGGGCTGGGCCTTCGGTCCTCCGAGCCGGACCGAGCTTTCAGCGGACCGGACCGACCGAATTTCGGTCCTGTTTGTGTGGACCGGACCGACCATATTATTGAGCGAGCCAGGACCGTACGGTCCGGGCCAGAACGAGCCGCGAGCCGGGCCGAAAGCCCGCTCGTCACGTCCACCCTGACCCATACGGGTCTACATGTTTGTTTCGAGAGTACGCCAATGGCGTACCATATTTTTATAGAAGGCAGAAAGAAATATTTATAAGATACCAAGCCGAGATGCGAACATCTGGTTGGTAGGAACCCCACACCCACACCAACAAGAGTGCACTAAGTCACTCTCTCACAAAAGGATCTAAACCTCCTACACCAAAGCCAACTATCCTCCAATCCTTCACCTCGAGCAACGCCTGGTCAGCCAACTGCGGTGGTGACCTGTGTTCGTGCAGTCTATGAAACACCCTGGCGTTCCGTTGCTTCCACAACGACCAAGCGGTCGCAATCACGAAGGAATCGAAACCACGCTTAATTCTGTCTGCGAAGTTTCTTCTCTTCCCGAGCTACCATTTTGTGAAAGAATCTGTCTGAGTGGGCGGTAGAATGTTGATGTGCAAGGCCTCGAAGCACCTGTGCCAAACTTCTCGAGCGTACAGGCATTGGGTGAGGATATTGTCCACGTTATCTTCCTCCTGCAAGCATGTGTAACAAGGCGAAGGATCGTCTTATAGCCCATGCCTTGCCCTCCGGTCCGAAGTCCACAAACGATATTGCATGGTAAGCCAAGCGAAGATTTTGCCTACTTATCTTCTTCTTGAATCTCCCCGTCTCGCACCACGGTAGAGGCTTAGCGTGAGGAGGCGCGCATAGCTAATGTGGCACCATCTGTAGTAGTTTGCTTCGCACCTGCTCGTCCCTCACGGCCATTTCCCTGACTTCGTCGACCGTGAACGGCGGCGGCAGCGTGCATGGCTCGTCCACGGCCACGTACTTCTCCCTGGACTCCATCATGAACTCCCTCTCGCGGCCGCGCCTGGGGCAGGCCATGGACTCGAGGCTGACCTCCACGGCCTTCTCCATCACGGCGGGCTTGTACCGGAGCAGGGCACTGTACCGCGTCAACACGCTCAGCATGTACTCATACACGTAGTCCATGCCCATCTCCTCCCTCGTGAACCCGCTACCTTCCCCGCCCATGCGCCGCGCCTGCGCCGGGTGGGCGTTGCCCCAGTCGACGGCGAACTTGACGGCACGGCACTTGTTGGCCGGGTCGATGGGCCAGTAGTGCTTGCCGGCGACGAGCCCCCGCGAGAAGAAGTCCCTGAAGGGCGTGTCGATGGCGAGCATCGGCGAGTCGCACGCGAGGATGTACTTCTCGCTGACCGACCACGTGTGCCCCTGCACGTAGATCTTGTACCTGTGCCGGCACTGCTTGGTCAGGTCCGAGTCCCTGAACCCGTTCCGGTCGGCGGCGGCCCAGTCCTGCTTGAACAGCCGCGTGTTCCACTCCTTGCCGGCGGCGGTGTCGTTGTTGCACCGGAACAGGTCCTGCCGCACCTCCGACACGTCGGGGTTGCCCTTCCAGAACGCGTAGGGTTCCCTGTCCGGCCACGGGAGGCGCGCGTTCTCCCGGACGAGCTCCTCCATGAGCGGCGCCCACGGGCGGACGTTCACCTCCGGCCAGCCCCAGAAGGACCAGTCGGGGAAGAGGATGGCCAGCTCCCGCTTCTCCTCCTTGCAGTACCGGAAGAGCGGCGGCGCGGCGGACGGCGAAGTGTAGTCGGCGGCGAGCACCCTGGGCGAGTCCAAGGTGCTGAACATGATGTCGACGTCCGGGACGCGGCCCGGGTAGCGGGCGAGCAGCTGCAGGATGCCCCACTGCGTGAAGACGTCCCGAGTCTGGAACGACTCGCGGTACTTCTCCACGTAGGCGCGCCCGCCCACCACCACCAGACGGAACTGGGCGTGGGGCTGGGCGCGCTCCACCGCGTCCCGCGTGATCCCCGTCGCGCGCCACGGCTCCATGTCCGTGTGGATGTGGCGGAAGTAGTCCGGGCACCAAGGCGGCCGCACGCCGGGATAGTACCGCCGTTTGCTAGATGATGAGGACGGTGCCGTTGTCGACGACGACGTGTCGGTGTCGTTGCTGCAGCTCAATGGTATGGGTATCAGCGGCGCTGTCGATGAGTGGCCGCGTCCATGCTGACTGAACCCAGTGCCCGCCGGCGAGAACATGTAGTACTGTTGGATTGTGATCATGAATGCGTCGATGTACACAAAAGCTAATCAGTACTAATATTTTAATTTGACACAATCATCAAAATACATCTTTTACGCTTATACTATGTACACGAAGACTTTTTTGTTAGAAATATGATCTAGTGCTATACTCACGTGTAAGTTTCGCGTAGAAATGACTTACATGGTCTTATGTGCCGAGAAAAATAAAATCAGTTTCTACATAAAAGTTACTATTTAGATTTTTCGCGAAACTTCATATGTGAGTAGAACACTCGACCATATTCACCACAAACAAGTTTTAAGGTAATTTGACTTTTTTTAACAAAAATCTATATAAGGTGCACCAAGACTATATCACACCGTTTTTTTTGGGGCTAGTGATGTAAACAAATGTCTAATCAAGTTACTTCTTGTATACCAGTAAATCTTATTTCAAAATAGAACACCGATCAAATTTTATTTTATATTATTTTTAACATTGGTATTATTAAATTCAAGTGGATTTCTTTGCGTCCCACGAATCAAATTTGAATATGTTTTGCTTTGACCATTTCCTTTAGCTAGTTGGACATTTATAAGCATTAGGAGCATTTCCTCGCGCTTCTCTATCCCAAAGTCAAGGTTGATGTAGGGTTGTTCTTTTTTATATAGAAAAGATAGCCATAAATAAATTCATAAACACGATTATTTTAATCCTTGTTTTTTTGGATGGTTTGCACATTCTGAAAACCATAGGTGCACTATTATATGTGCAACACTAAATCTAGTAGTAGAAGAAAAGTGTAATGAGAGCTGTTTCTTTTTCTTTGCGAGGGTGTAATTAGAGCTGTTGCATAGTCAAAAAGAGTGTAGTTGCACAAAAATAGTAAGTACAACTGCAAGTCAGATGTAGTTGCACAAAAATAGTAACCGCAACTCCAAGTTAGACTTGTTCACCTCAACCCGATTAGCCGTTTTATTGAATTGTGTTCCCTTTCATCACTCGACAGCGAGGACTTTCACATTTCAAATATTATACGTTTAGTTCTAATATTACAAATATGCAATTTGAGTATGTGCAATTGTCATGTTTTACCTTTAATATTGCACATATCGTAGTCGCGTAGCCCAAAGTCAATCACTCAATCCCTACTAAAGGGATATATTTCTTGTCCATCAACCTAGTGTGAATTTCTTAGTTTTAGCGAGAAACTGTCTTGTTTGACTAGATATATACACCAATCAAATTACGAGATAACCAGGTCATGATTTTCTTTACTGCTTGCTTTTTATTACTCTTGTCTTTCTAGCACCCACAAACGTCTCACTGCACCCTCCTTACTTGGCATATATCTGTCTTTCACCGTTGTCTTACTTTGATATTTCACTCTTTCACCTCCGGCCGTTCTTTCATTCACCTTTTCCTCCTCCTTCCTCATTCCTTGACTGTGATTAATTAACTCTAGTGTTTTGTGAATGTGTAGTAGTACGGTAAACATGGATAGAAGATCTTGGTCATGAGAATGATATTGTACGTGTCCCAAGTTTGTGACAAAGACCGTTCACTGTGATTAACTCTAGTGGCACGTACGTGACTTGATTATGCATTTAGCGGAGTCATACTAACTAGAGATCTACGCAAGGATGATTTGAATACTACAGTTAGGCCAGGAATAATGTCTAGCTAGCTACTAGCACACGTACTTTAGGGATAACTACTGGTATAGAAGTATATATGTTTGCAATGTACTACTAAAATTTTTCTAAGATTGATAGTTCTTTGTAATTTCTTCCAAGAGCTTGTGCCTACATATACTTTGTTGTTATCATTCCCAATAATCACTAGTGGATGACTTGTATTAATTGAGTTCATGCATGATTAGAAGTACTTAGAACAGGTCACCGCTCGTTGTGCACTTGTGCAAGCATTCGCAAGCAGGAAACGGCACAAATTGACTTACACATTTTAGTTTTAGGGGAAACCTGAACTAATTGAACTTCTTCGATTAGCGTAGGTATACTTACAGCTGCGTTGAGGTGGATCCATTTGGTCCCCAATAGCAAAGCAAGAAGCACAAAGATGGCCATGGCCACTCCAACGCCGCCCCTTGCCGTCGTCGTCCAGCACGGCTTGGTGTGCATCGCCGCCAGATCTTTGTCGACCATCTCATCCCCAGCTGGAGAAGGCAGAGGCACCATCGCCGCCCTTTCCTCATCGGCTGCTGGAGAGCAACCCTTCATCCAACTATAATTTTTGTCGGATGGTAAGAGGAAGGTCAATGAAGCTGTTAAGAATGATCACTACTCTCTGCCCACATATATAGTGGCTGGTTGCTCCAGTACCTAGTTATACATGGCACCGGAGACATGTTGACCCAAAGCACATGGACTTCACGGGCTTATCTGGATCGTTGGCTTGGAGAGTCGTGCTAGCTTCAGTTTTGCATTTACAACTTGTACATTGTATCTTCTCCGTCTATCTCACATGAGTCGCCACTGTTTGCCTCCCCCACACCGCACACGGGAAGGTTTTTCCAGTGCACGAGCGCTTGTGGCGTGCCTGGTGTATCCGATCTTGGTGCACCCGCTTGAAAGTCAAAAGAAAATCTAAATGTAAATCAGCACGTAGGCACAACATATATCTACCATGTTGCAAAAATTTAATTCAAATTTTGAAACATATCTTGAGAACAAAAAGAATAATCTCTCAATGAATAGTAGCTAATCTAAATTGTGCTGCCAATTCGGCCCGGACCCGCTTATGGCACTTGGTTATAGTGTTGCACCGAGTCTCAAGTAAACAAAAACATAACATACCATACTATTTTCCATGTGCACTTATTGAGAATAACAAATCTATCTATACCTTCAACACAATGCAGAAATACCAAGATCACACAAGATGCATAATAGTGCAACCATGTACAATTTGATAAGTTCCTGAACACCATCGTGGATGCTACAAATCTCATGTTCATAAGTATAACGCATGGTAAAGTAGGTCCCTTTCTTGAACATGTGACACAAGACTACACACATAATGCAACTTCCTTGCACTAGCTAGTTTTCAATTAGTGTGATGTTTCTCCAATAGCCGAATAAGAAACTTTTGTCTCAAGCTAATCAACAGCAAGAACATAAATTTGGAGGAGAAGGGAGATAAAAGAAACACAACTTTTGTGGTGAATCAAAAGTGCTAATAGCCAGGCTCTACTACCAGTTGTATGAAAGAAAGGACTATGAAACGGAAACATTTATCCAAGATTGTTTAGGCATCGAGTGGATTCAACCATTTGACCTCTTTGGTTTACATACCTTGTTGCCTCTATTATCCATGTGGAATCTGGAAATCACGGACGTACAATCGTCGTAATAAAGTGTTATCTTCTTTCTTCCCTCTTCTTTAGTGTTTCTCTTATGATTAGAGAACAATACTATCATGTGCACCATGGATACACTAACTCTCATGTATAGATGTGCTCATGCTCTCTTCATGCAGCGTTTCCCCTCCTCACATATCCTAATGCATTGGCTCTAATTATAGTGTCATATGGTGTTCACCACATGGCATATATGGGAAGCTATCTTAAATAGAATCCAAAGTGTCCAACGATGTTCACATGTATGCCTATTTATAGTGCACGATGAGTTCCAATGGTTGCAACTTCTCCGATCAACAAGGCCCTCGGTAGACTGTTGCAACAGTTCAACATGCAACACAAAAGTTCATGCAGGTTTCTACCCGCCAAATTAAGCCAAAAACTATTGGCTATAAGCGCTATTTATTTACATGCATGCAAAGCAATTACTGCCCCAAGTAAGTTTCACGTGGGACATTTCAGGCTAGTCAGTGTGAGGAGTAACTCAGACTAGTCTCATGCATATGGCACTAGTCTATGTTACTACCTTCAGGGCTCCTTTGATACAAAGGAACTTCATATGATTTTTGAAGGATTTGGATCCTTAGGATTTTTTCTACGATAGTTGATTGTTTCTTAGGAAAATAACACAAATATTCAATCAATGAGGTAGCATGTGGTGATTAATCCACTAATTACCATTATTAATCCAACTCATCACGTTAGCATAGTGTTACATAGATATATGCAACACTATTATATAATCTTTGTGTCCTTAGTGAGGTAGATTCGTCTAAACTTTTTCTTTCTTACTATCACCGGAAGTATTCACAAACAGGGATCTAGTCTATCTAGTGCGCACAATTATCTACTGATTTTTCACGTGAGTTGGCCAATGAATATCCTAATGAAGATCATAAAGTAATTAGTCATTAAGTACATAGCAACAAGATCACCGCAAGAATTACATCAGATACGTCACAATCATTTGAGGACGCTCATGATATCATTGTATTGAAGCATGGGAGAGAAGATGCTACATGTCTACTGGTAGGAACTCATAGTCCATGGGGTGGACGATCATCATGCGAACTGCGAAGATCGATGTTGATGAAGAATGTGATGATTTCCTCCTATAAAGCACTAGAATGGAGTTGTAGATCTTCTAGCTAAATTTTGTAAAATGTCGCCACTTGTCACAATATATAGACTACCAAGATCTTCTAGCTGTGAAAAGCTAGTCCCAATGGCAGCCTCCCACTCCATGAGGTGTAGCCCATCTTCGTTCTCTCTTGTTGAGCACAAGCACCCATCATTGGATAACCAAAACAGAGCATTGTCATGTACAATAAGGTTGTGTATGCCACTGTTCGTTCTTACCAAAACTTGGTCACAATATATTGATTTACCTGAATAGGCCCTTCATCTTCTGCATGAGCATTATCATCCACTTGGACCACTCCACTTGCTCGGCAAAAATTCTCTGTCTAGCTAGCACTATAGTCATTTCTGAATATGGGGTTCCCTTAAAATAGCCCTGCTCCACTTCCACCCTGATGTGAAAAATAAATAGCCTCTTATGTGATTTCAGGTCCCACGGAGATATGGGTAGCTTCTTTCAATACAAATAGAGCTCCGTTCAAGTACAACACACCGGCGATTTCGTCATGTCCGTGTGGGTGATATCGATCCTTCGAATTCGAGCGAATGTAGGGGAATTCGTGGATCAAACTCTGCGCTGGTCCAATATTGGCAGACGCCAAGAGTAAAATAAATATCAATATTTATACTAGATTTTAATAGTTGTTTATAAGTCAATTTTACAACTCACAATGATAGTCAATTATTATGATAAATTTAAAGATTTTTTGTAATAAAAATACATTTCTCAGTAAAATACGCCTTAAAACATGTTTAAATCAATGAATTTAAATGTGATCAAATAAGAGATGACAACATTCCATGTCTTTTTGGATTAATTTGTGAATCTTCTACTAATGTAGCGTATATGTATGTGCGTCATTAACTTTCTTAATAAGTGTGTGTATACAGATCTCTACTCCTAATGGACGAGTTGATTGAATAGTCCCACAACTTTCAACCGGTTTATTTTCAACTGGTTTATTTTCGTCCCCTCCCCCACCCCACCCCACGCAACCAAAAAAAACACCCCACGAAAAAAAACACTCCTTTCGTCCTGAAGATCCCAAGCTGCACAAAAAAAACACACTCCTATAGTCCTGGAGATCCCAAGATGCTACCCCTCGTCACGCAGCCGCAGATGCCGCGGCCGATCCGGGGAGACGACGCCGCGACCCGGCGACCGCCGCCGTCGGAGCGGATCACCAAGACGCGGCCTTCATGGATCACCAGGACGCCGCCACTCCTCCCTCTACCGGCTTCGATCCTTTGTCTAGGGTTCTACGCCGCCGCCGCCCCTGCTCCCGCATCTCACCTTCGTCCACGAGCACCTGCCGCTGCCACAGTGCGCCGGGCGCATCCCTTCCGCCAGCGTCGACCATCTCCCTCCCTCCAGCGCCGGCCGCCTCCCTCCCCAAGTGCGAGTGCCAGTCGCCTCCCCGCGGCCGCCTCCATCCCCTCCCTCGAACGCACTGGGCCTGCCGAATCTCGCCGTCGAGCGCGTGGGCCACCCAGGCAGCCAACCTCGTTCGTCGTCTCGGCCACCATGATCTGCACCGACCAGGCCCTCGGCGAGCAAGCAATCCCGTTGATGGGATTCCCATGGAGGATGTTGCCTTGCTGGTGTGGCGGTTGTTGTGCTCATGTGGTCCTCTCATGTCGCAGCAGCCAACTGCGATGATTCACTGATCTTGCTCTCCCATGGTAAGGAGCCTGTGGCTCTCAGGTCTCAACTAATCACAAGGTAAATAAGGTTTTTGCGAGTTCAATTCAATTTGGTGGAGAATTGATTACTTAACAGAAAACATCTCAGGTCCTCTTCTTCCCTCCGATCTCCTCTACCTGTCTGACGCCGGCGACTCCTCACCGCCCCGGGCCTTTGGAAGAAAAGTTTGGACCATCCCTCGATCTCCTCGCCCTGGCCGACGCCGCCGTCTCCTCAGCTTCGAGGAGAGGACGACTCTCAAGGACCGGCATTCGCCGGCGCGCAGCTCGGCGTTGGTCAGGAAGAGCACTAGCGTCATGCCCAGGCTCATGACCCACAGCCGGAGCTTTGTCGCCGACAGGGGCGACCCTCCTCCGCCGTCGAACAAGATCCCCAATAGCCGCTTCCCACCTGTATGTCATCTGCACACCTGTTACATCTTGCTGGTTTTGAAACTGAACTTGACTAAAGCTAAACTGAAGCTGAAACTGTTTGTGCAGGAGAAGATCTCGATGAGCTTCACGTTCGTGTGGATCATGAGAAGGATGGCCAGGAAGGAGGAGCCCTCCTCGCCGGTCTCCGACGACAACGACGACGTTGGCAGCACAGCCATGTCCTCCAAGCGGCGCCCCTTGTCGGTCGCTCGGGTGCCGTGCCGGGAAAGCTCAATGCTCTCGGGAAGGTATGTGATCGTCAGATATTCAGATGGGCTTTTCTCTGTCAGTTGTTCAGTCCGCCTGAACTCTGAACTGGACCGATGGTGCAAATTTGTTTTTGGAAGCCATGGAGCAGAGGGAGCAGGTGCAGAAGGTGGCGCTTGAGGCCTTGCGCAACGCATCGGCGACGGAGAACGTAGTTAGGATCTACAAGTATGTCCAGCAATGGCACCTCTTTTTCCTATGGCAATTTGACACCGTCTGGACAGAGTGGCTTGTCTGCTTGAGCCCGCATACTACGACGGCCTACTTGCTCGGTGCACGCGTCGGTTGGTCCCAGGTCAGGCCCCTCTAGATCCCACTGGGAAGCTGCAGTGCTGGATGGATGAGAACTACGCTTACAATTGCGAGCACTGCAAGGTATGCATGTGTCCCTCTTCCACGGATGTCAACATGTCGTTTTTTATAAGTTTTAGACACGGTCTAATCTATGTACTTTGTCCCTTTTTCCTTAGCAAACAATGCATTCTACGATAATGAGCATATAGTGTCGAACTATTATTATAACATTGCAGTTTTGTTCGAGTCCAAGTTCCCGACCATCATCTCACATATAGTGTTCTCAAATTAGATCGATAGTAATGCAACTTTATGCTAGAATGTGCAACAAAACTATCTTGTTTGTATCTGTTAACTGTTGAATCCCCAAGATGAATGCCCGTACAAGAAGCTTGTCAATCCTAAATTCTTTCTTAGTAAACATATTTGATCACATAGTTTTCTTTTTTTGTGAATTCCGAACATACTACTTGGAGGAAGGAGGGGGCAGCACAGAGAGGGTCCTCACACAGTCATGTGATCGACCACGACGACGCGGCCGTGCGGTGGGTACCCACGGACGCCGCTCTGCCGGGCCGGAGGAGAAGTCCAGATCCGGCACCTCACCAAGGTCGGCGCTGCACGGTGAGTGCAACTGCCTTGAGAAGCCCGGCCCGGCCATCTTCTCCCCCGAGTTGCTGCCGCGCCGAACCCTATAGGCGCCTCTGCGCCCCAGTCAAGTCTCATGTGTGCGTTGATTTAGGTCAGCCTTCACGTCATATATGTTTGACCTACATCAATTATCTTGTTGCTTATATCTACTATGAAAACAATATTATTTTAAAACTTCTTGATTTACTGTTAACTTAGTTTATTGGCTGGCAGGAGGAGTGTACCGTTGAGATCAATGTCGGGATCCGCAGGTACTACTATTCAGAGTTCCTGTGGACTTCTCGTTCAGGCAAATGATAGCCTTCTTAAAATTGCATTTTGTTGTTGGTGTTTTAGGTTTCTATCGCGTAGCATCAGATTAATATTGCCAAGCAAGAGCTGGCGGGGCATATGGAAGATATCCCATGGGCCAGCAGCTGGAGCCTGGAAGCGGATGTTAATGCTCCATAGCAGAGAGTTTAGGTTTATAGCAAGCAGCGACTACCAAATTTTCCATGGTTAGTGTTGATTCCTAATGATCCGTGGTTTATAACATTGACGACAACATCTAGGCTATCTCAAATTTACCATCAGAATAGTGATCTTTGTGCATGATTGGTTTAAAGTAATTTTTTTATCCCAGCTCTTCTGTTTACAGTAGGATACAAACGGAGATTGTCATGGAGATGGTTGCCATCAGTTCCATTTTGTTGCACATCACAAGCCTGCCATTTTAGGTTGATATATGCTTTCAATATCTTTACCTTTCCTATTTCAAGAATGTGTGATGTGTCACTAGCTTATTCCATTCTTGCATTGTAGTACCTTGAGGTTTGACTCATGCATGCAGACGGGGAGATGCATTAATGTGCTTGCTGTTCCGTGCCAGTAGCTTCGTTCAGTTGCTTCAGTGGGATAAAGTTACTCGATGTGGATTTTGTTCTGTAAACGTTCTGTCACATCCTAGCTAGTCCATGCATTAGTGTGTTGCATCATGTTTAACTTTCATCAGAAATTTGAAATGGGGAAGACAGAACCCCCAGAACCCCTTTTGAATCCAACTAGGGCTTACTAAAATTATTTTCAATGAACCTGAAATGCCCTTCTAAAATGCTCATCACCTTTGCTTTGGTTCAGAGCCTCTGCCAAAAGTGGTGCACAATTTTCTAGGTCATCCTAAGGTTTTTGAATTAAATCATAAGTATTTGAGTTTGGGCATTTAAATTATATAAAATATTTCAAATGCCCAAATAATCCCAAACTAAAATGTTCCATGCTGGAAATATTCCAACTAAGGACCAGGTGCAGTTTGGTGAATTTTGGAGTTGTTTAGGTATTTTTAGAAAGTCCACAAAGTTACGTAAAATAGAAAAGAAATGAAATGAAAAACTTTACTGGCGCCACCTAACTGCCCACCTGCCCAGCCCAGCCAAGGCCAACAGCCGCTTGGCTTGGCCAGTAGTAGCAGTGTGCTCGACGGCGAAAGCACAAAGATGCATGCCACGCAGCTGGCCGCCGCCTCGCCGCTTCCCTCGCCGAGCTGTCGACGAGGAACGCTCTCTCTCTTCCCCCCCGAGCCCGCAGACACCTTTCCTTCTCCCCAGCTCCTCTCCCTCGCTCTCCCACGCCATGGCCGACGCCACCGCAGCCGCAGCCGCTCCTCTCCCATTCCGTCGTGTCTAGGAGCTCCGCCGCCCTCCTCTTCTTCGAGCTAGCCGAGCCCCGAGCGCTCGCGTGGCCCGAGGCCTCTGCACCGACCTCGCCCGACCCCGCTGTCGCCGGAGATCCCCTTCGACGTCACCGCCGCACCAGCTCGTCCCCGACCGCACCGTTTGCTTCCTCGAGATCGCCGTGAGCCCAGCTACCTTCCCCTCCTTCCCTTTCTCGCTCCCGAGCCTTGTAGCGACTGCACGAAGCTCACCCGCACGCGCCGCCGCGGAGCTCGTCGCCGACGTGCTTCCGGCCATCCACCGGTCACCCCTCGGTGTCTAACATGCTCACCGCGTCGCGTAGAGTCTAAACCACCACTTCACGCACCTCACCGCACCCCGTAGCCACGAGTTCATCATCACCCGAACTCCGGCGACCGCCAAGGTCGTCGCCGGCGCCGTTTCCGGCCACCCCGAGCCCAGCCAACGCCACCAAGAGCTGCGGCTTGCTCCCAGCCACACATAGACGCCCTCCGCGGCTCATTTGGTTGCCGGAACGATCAAAACCACTCTCGCCGCCGCGTCTGGCTCGCCGGCGGCTAAACACCGCGTGGTTGACTCGACTTTGACCGTGGCGAGCCACGTTGACTCTCCTGAGTCTATGACAGGTGGGCCCCCCTGCTAATTAACCTAGTTAGTTTAAACTTATTCTAATTAGTTAAATTAATTGCTGACATGCGGGACCCACTGGTCAGTTTGACCTGGACGTCCCCGTTGACCTCTGACGTCACGCTGACGCATTGCTGATGCAGTAAATGAATTACTGTAATTATTCTGTTATAGGAAATTCCAGAAAATAGTTCAAACTTCAAAAATTCATAGAAATTAATCTGTAACTCCAAATGGAAAGATTTATATATGAAAAATGATCAGAAAAATCCATTCTATCCATTGGTAAAGGTTTCATGCATGATAGAACAAGTTAACCTTGCTGTTTAAGCAGATTAAGATAATGCACCTTTATGGCTATGTTAAATGAGCTAACATTTGAATCTTTGATTCAAATGAGTTCATCCCTCTTTGTTCCAGCTTGCATCAGGCCAACACACATTCATATTGCCATGTCATAGCATGCATCATATAGTTGCATATTGTCATGTGTTGTTTATTTTCGGTGTGTCTTTCGTGATAGGTTCTGCCTCCGAGGATAATCCCAAATATCCGTTTGAAGGGCAGTATCCTACCACCACTACATCAGGCAAGCAACCCATTGATCATTCCGATACAAACTCATGTTCTCGCTTCTGCTCTTGTTTACTGCATTAAGACAACGCGATTCAAACTGTTGTGTGCTGCGGTAGTTGAACCCACTTCCTTTGCGTGACTGTCATTGCCACAAAGAACTAGATGAAACCCACGAGTATGTGTAGGAGTTGATTGAGCCATCTTTGTGATTCCTACCATGCTATGCTTGCTATGCTTAGAGTTGTGTCGGGTCTGGCTCATCGAGATGATGAACTGGAGTGAAAGGTTGTGTCGGGTTCGAGAGTGAAAGTGTTGAACACGTTTTGGTAAAGGTATCGATGAGAGGCCATGTAGGAGTACATGGTGGGTTGTTTCATTGAAGCCGTCCCTAAGAACTGAGTTCTGTGTTTGTGATCCATGAAACAGTTACTACCACACATTGGGCCCGAAACCAATGGACCCTCTCGGCTTCTTAACCACCCTTGTTCTCTGTCCAGGAGTTGCAACTAGTTTCTGGTGTTTGTAGGATATGTGTTGGAGCCTGTATGTGGCTGACCCTAGGGGTGGGCTATGATGCGGTAGATACACCGTGGCCCGGTGTACCGAATGCCCGCTTGGTATCTCGGGAACCCTGCACACATCGCTCGGGGCCGTATGTGGAAACCTCGGCGGACTCCTCATGGATGGAACCTAAATAGGCGATAAACCTGGACTAGAGACTTGAGTGTTTAGGTAGGCTGTGTCCGACACCCTCGCTGGGCTTCCGCTTGAAGGTTGCCGAGTACATGTCATGTAGCAGCGATAAGTGGTGAGAGCGTGTGTGAAGAAGTACACCCCTGCAGGGTATAAAACTATTCGAATAGCCGCGTCATGATAAAGGACTACTTGGTCACCTATACAGTTCATAGACAAGTAAATGGATACTACTAAAAGCCTCAAGATAAGTGTGAGTGTCATGGATGGCCCTCTCGTGGGTTGACGAGAGAGGATCCACGGTGGAGTATTGTGATGGTGATTAGTGGACTCGAGTGCGACAAATGCTTTTCAAGTGGTGTCACGTAGGATAGCTTAGCCAAGAGTCAAAGCTGGCTTGCTGCAATAACTCCACTACCTTCTTGAGAATGTGCATGTATAATAGGATTCTGTTGTAAGACTTCCGAGTACCTCCATTACTCATTTTTGCTAAATTAATGTTTTTAAGACTACAACAATGCCCCTACCTATGGTTTCTATGTAGAACTTTTCATCAAAGAGTGAACTAGACACACAGGTGGTGATCCAAAGCTTGTGAAGGGCCCTTTGTAGATAGAAGGGCTTCAACAAGCTTTCTTTCTTTTTAGAGTCTCGTACTCAGACTAGTTTGCTTCCGCATGTGCTTGTATGTTTGTATGACTTGAGTGTTGGGTCATGTGACCCCTACCTGTATGGATATGTTATGTATGGCTCCTCGAGCCTCTTAAATAAAGTACTTTGAGTTGTAGAGTTTTGTTGTGATGCCATGTTGTATGTACTCATATCGGGCATATTGCGTGTATGATTGAAATGCTTGGTATGAGTGGGATCCGACAAACTAGTTGTTTATCCTTGGCAGCCTCTCATATGGGGAAATGTAGTCTCGTGCTTCCGAGCGATAGTAGTCTGCTACAGCCCGGTTCACCGGAGTCCTGCTAGCCCAGCACTACTGCTTGGACACTTGATCGGCCGGGCATGTGTTTCACTTCGTTCCTATGTCTGTCCTTCGGGAAATGTCACGCGGTGATATTCGAGTCCCGCCTAGCTCGCTACAGCCCGGAATAATGAGTCCTGTTAGCCCAGTGCTACAGCCCGAATTCATACGTTGATGACCGACATGCTCGATGTGATTCATGTATGCCTGTCCCCATGGGTTAGCGCCGCTTTGGGTTCACGACTAGCCATGTCGGCCCGGGTTCTTTGTCATATGGATGCTAGCGACACTATCATATACATGAGCCAAAAGGCGCAAACGGTCCCGGGCCATGGTAAGGCGACACCCGTGGGAATACCGTGCGTGAGGCCGCAAAGTGATATGGAGGTGTTACCGGCTAGGTCGATGTGACTTGGAATCGGGTCCTCGACAGCGTTGGCATCGAGCCGGACTGCCTGTAGGTTCGCTAAGCCAAACTGGTCGATGTCGAGTCTAGAAATGCTTTAGTTATATGTAGGGAATTGATTGTGGGAGGATCGTAAGGCTCTTTTTACTCCTTTACCTTATGCCCTCTGATCTGAGTCATCCTCTTCTCATTCTACGTGGGTATAGGACTAGGCTCTCTTCTCTCTATCAGGTTCACGTGTTACTAATCCGTAGTAACTTATAGGATTGTTGGTTACAGCCTCAATTCAGTTTCTACTATTTTTAGTATGCTATCAGTTGGACCAGAACCTTGATATGATGTTGTTGATGGGTTTTGCAATCTGATTTTGAATGTCTCAAATCTGTTCTTGAGCATTTACAGATGTTATGCTGCCCGATTTTCCCTAGAAATTCTAATGTCTTTGCATTGTGGCTGTGCTTTCAGATGGCCACCCGTTCCCAGAAACAAGTGGTTCGTCTGACCCGTTGCATTGATGTGTGTGGTCACATGGCGATGTTGGTTCGGGTGATGGTCGAGACCGGTTACCGATGGTATCCCGAATATACCGTCGAGGAGCAGTTTAGAGATTTTAATCAAAGCCAATATCTATGCACGGTCAGGATATATCCATCTTATCCCGGAGCTCTTGAACCGCTCCTTGTTCTTATGGACTTGGGATCACTATTGGGATGTCCGTGCAGGATGCAGCCTACTCGATGATGACTATTATTCGAGCGGAATCGCCTTTTGTGCAACACCGATTTCCGCTACATGCCATCATCCCTCCCTGGGGCGCATGGTTACCTTCAGGGTATGTACAGCGACGCATCCCATGAGGACTCTCTCCTCCGCACCACTACTGAGATGCTGGAAGACAAGGACCGTGAAAATCGGGCCTTGCGTATGGAGCTCTTTAATGCCCGCTCTGATCACTGGGCCACTCTGACTCGGTTTGCACCTGCCGTGCAAGCTGGATACATGGACATGAGGGACTTGTACCTGTGCGAGCTGGTGCGCTGATTTTATGGAGTGGCGTGAGGTAGGAGGCATCACCCTCCTCGTGGACCTCGCGCCGCCGCTTTGTTGGATCACGGCCACATCCGAGTCCCTATGGTCCGCAAGCTCCACAGACCGTCTGCTTCCCGGATGATCATGTTCCGCCTGTGCTTGGGTGGTGACTTTTATGAGGACTACTACGGAGCTGTCTCGAGTTAGTAGTAGTATCCCTAGTATTGTAATAGTTGTATTTCCACCGTCCTGTGTGACCTGTGGAATATGACTTAGTGTGTATCATTCCGGAAGTGTAGAAAAATAATGTATAGGAGTTTGGAATGCTTCCGATGAGATGTAACGCCTTTCACTGTAGTTGTACTCCGTCGGGCTTGTACTAAACTATGAATGGTGTGTATGACCGTTGGTATATATATGGCAGTTTCTATATTACCATGTCATACGAATGAACATCCCTGCATTCCGTGCTTCCGTTACATTCCGCACTTCCTTGCTAAATTCTGCCATCCTGGTTTAAACCGTTGTTTTGTTTCCTAGGATGGTCAACACCCGCAACAATCCTGCTGCTCCGGAGCAGGGAGAAGCCAGCGCAGCTAGGAATGTAAATCTGCCTCAACCGCCTTCTTTGGCCGAAGTTATGTTGGAGGCAGAACGCAACAAGCGTGAGACCAATCGCTTGCTGGAGCAGATTGAGCAGAATACCGCACGCCAGCCAAGGAATGATCTGGTGTCACTTAATGACTTTGTCAAGCTGTATCCACCGAAGTTCAAACATTCCGTTGAGGCTCTCGATGCGGATGACTGGCTTCCCAGCATCACCCACAAGCTACGTTCTGCCAACGTGGCTGAATCTGATAAGGTTACCTTTGCCGCCTATCACCTCGAAGGCCCTGCTAGCCTTTGGTGGGAGAATTATGAGGCTATGCGCCCGGTTGGCCAAATCACTACTTGGGCTGAATTCAGTGCCGCTTTCCGTGAGCATCACATCCCGGAAGGTCTTATGGATCGTAAGAGGTAAGAGTTCTGCAACTTCACCCAGGGTAGATTGACTGTGGATGCATACAGCCGTGAGTTTGGAAATCTAGCACGTTATGCTCCTGAAGAGGTTTCTACCGACGCCAAGAAGCAGGCAAGGTTCCGCAAGGGACTTAGCCCCGAGCTTCGCCGCGATCTTCGTCTGCACAAGTGCACCTCCTTCCAGAAGTTAGTCAACAAGGCTATCAGTGCTGAAACTGGATAGTCTGACTTTGAAGCTTCACGCAAGCACTCCCGTGACTTTGGTTCTTCATCTGGCTCTGGATCTCGGAAGCGCGGGTCTGGATTCCAAACACCGCTCGCCACCTGTGTTCACTCCGAGGCCATCCTTTGAGGCGCCTCGCCCCAACCAAAGATATGTACCGCCCAAGACTTATGGTGGCCCCGCTGCTAATGCTGCTCCACGCCCCAATATGATAACATGTTTCAAGTGTGGAGAGACGGGCCACTACATCCGTGAGTGTCCCCAGAACAACCCCAGTCAGATCGGAAAGTCTGTTGGCCATGGTAAGCCAGCAGGAAAGGTGCTCTACGCCAAACCACCGCCATCGCTCGTGGCCCACGTCAACTATGTTTCAGTGAGGAAACCCATGAGGATCCCAACGTCGTTCTCGCACGCTCCTTGTTAATTGTCATCCGCAACTATTCTTTTTGTCTTTTGGAGCATCTCATTCATTTATTTCTGAGAGCTATGCTCGATTGCACAACACCACATTCTGTGACATGCACACCTCCATGGAAATTCAGACCCCTGGTTCTAGATGGCAAACCTCTAGAATAAGTCATGGGAATGAAATCCTTGTCGACAGATTAGTCTTTCTTGCATCTCTAATAGCTCTCAAGTCCTCGGACATAAACATCATCTTGGGTATGGACTGGATGTCAGCCCATTATGCTAAGATTGATTGCTCTACTAGAACTGTTCAACTCACCCATCCTTCGGGCAAGACAGTTAATGTTTTAACCCGAGTGTCTAAGCGTCAGCTATACTCCTTAAATGCAAACCCCCTTCCAAACCTCGAAGATATTCCGGTAGTCCGTGATTTTCCGGATGTCTTTCCAGAAGAACTGCCAGGTGTTCCACCTGACAGGGATGTCGAGTTCGTGATAGATCTTGTTCCCGGAACCGTCCCAATCTCTAGAAGACCTTATAAGATGGCACCCCTAGAACTAGCCGAGCTTAAGAAATAACTCGATGAGTCCTTGCAAAAGGGTTTCATCCGTCCTAGTTCATCTCCATGGGCTTGCCTCGTCCTCTTCGTCGAGAAGAAGGATGGAACGGATCGCATGGTTGTAGATTACCGACCTGTCAACTTGGTCACTATCAAGAACAAGTATCCGCTCCCCAGGATCAACGATCTGTATGATCAGCTCGCTGGATCCTCAGTCTTTTCAAGATGGATTTGAGGTTGGGCTACCATCAAATCAAAATCAAGAACGGGGACATTCCTAAGCGGCCTTTGTTACTCGTTATGGCCAATACGAGTACACCGTTATGTCCTTCGGGTTAACCAATGCTCCGACCACCTTCTCTCGGTTAATGAACTCAATCTTCATGGAGTATTTGGATAAATTAAATGGTATACCTCGATGATATACTCATCTACTCCAAGAATGAGGAAGAACATGCCGAACATCTAAGACTAGTATTGATGAAACTTCGAGAGCACCGCCTTTATGCCAAATTCTCTAACTGTGAATTCTGGTTACCAGAAGTGACCTATCTAGGCCATGTAATCTCTGGTAAGGGCATTGCTGTCAATCCCGAGCGAGTTCAAGCCGTCCTTGACTGGACTCCACCTGAATTGGTCAAGCAAGTTCGGAGTTTCCTCGGTTTAGCGAGCTATTGCCGCCGCTTCTTCGAGAATTTCTCCAAAGTTGCTAAGCCTCTAACCGAACTCCTCAAGAAAGATAAAAAGTTTGAATGGACGCCACAGTGCGAGTTCAGCTTTCAGGAACTGAAAAGGCGTCTGACATTTGCTCCCGTACTGATTCCACCAGATTTTTCTAAGGACTTTATTATCTATTGCGCCTCGCGACAAGGACTAGGTTGCATACTCATGCAAGATCGTCAAGTGATTGCCTACGCTTCTCGGCGATTGCGTCCACATGAGGATAACTATCCCACACACGATCTAGAGCTTGCAGCGATGGTCCATGCACTCAAAACCTGGCGACATTACCTTCTTGGTAATCGCTAGAAATTTACACTGATCACCAAAGTCTGAAATACATCTTCACCCAACCGGATTTGAATCTCAGGCAAAGACGTTGGGTCGAGTTGATTACAGATTACGACTTAGGAATATCTTACACCCCAAGCAAAGTCAATGTCATGGCTGACGCACTAAGTCGCAAATCTTATTGTAACAATCTGATGTTACAACAAAGTCAACCATTTCTCCACGAGGAATTTCGTAAGCTTAACCTTCACATTGTTCCTCGAGGATTCCTTTCCACCCTGGTGGCGAAACCTACCCTTACGGATCAGATCATCAAGGCACAGAAGGTAGATCCGGGAATTTCCCGCATCAAGAGAAACATCAAGAAAGGAGTCACAGATTGTTTCTCCATTGATGAACAAGGTGTTGTGTTCTTTGGAAACCGTTTAGTGGTTCCCAAGGTGCGCAACCTGAGGCGATTGATCCTTAAGGAAGCTCATGAATCTCCTCTCACCATTCATCCCGGTAGTACTAAAATGTATCAAGACCTACGCCAGAGGTTTTGGTGGACTAGGATGAAGAGAGAAATCGCTCAATACATTGCTAATTGCAACGTCTGTCGTCGAGTTAAAGAAGAACATCAACGGCCTGCTGGTACCGTTCAAACTTTGGAAATTCCTGAATGGAAATGGGATAGAATCGGTATGGATTTCATTACCGGGTTTCCCAGGACCAAGAGAGGGAATAATTCTATCTCCGTTGTCGTCGATCGTCTTTCCAAAGTAGCCAATTTCCTACCCGTTCGTGAGAGTATAACCGCTAGCCAGCTAGCTGATTTGTACATCTCTCGAATAGTGTCTCTTCATGGTGTTCCATTGGAGATTAACTCAGACCGTGGAAGTCTCTTCACCTCTCGATTTTGGGAAAGTTTCCAAAATGCTATGGGAACTCGTCTCTCCTTTAGCACCGCCTTCCATCCTCAATCAAGTGGTCAAGTAGAACGAGTCAATCAAATTCTGGAGGATATGCTTCGAGCTTCTGTCATCTCCTTCGGCATGAATTGGGAGAAATGCCTTCCATTCGCCGAGTTTGCTTATAACAATAGTTATCAGGCTAGCTTGGGCAAAGCTCCTTTCGAAGTTTATGGACGGAAATGTCGAACGCCTCTTAACTGGTCAGAAACCGGGGAGAGACAACTCTTTGGCCCGGATATGATCCAGGAAGCAGAAGAGCAGCTTCGCGTTATTCGTGAGAAATTGAAAACAGCCCAATCTCGTCAAAAGAGCCAATATGACCGCAAGCATAAGCCTATGGCTTATGAAACTGGCGAGAAGGCTTACCTTCGGGTTACTCCTTTGAAGGGAACCCATCGCTTCGGTATCAAAGGCAAGTTGGCTCCTCGTTACATTGGACCCTTTCGCATTCTTGCCAAACGAGGAGAAGTTGCCTACCAATTGGAACTACCTCTGCATCTTTCCAGAGTCCATGATGTCTTCCACGTTTCTCAGCTCAGGCGTTGCTTCTCGGATCCTATCCGTGGAGTGGACCATGAAACGCTTAATCTCCAAGATAACCTCACCTATCGAGAATATCCCGTTCGTATTCTTGATCAAGCCGAGCGTACCACTCGGCGTCGAGAATATCAAGTTTCTAAAGGTTCAATGGTCAAACCATTCCGAGCAAGAAGCAACTTGGGAAAGGGAGGATCGTCTTCGACTTGAGTATCCCACCTTTTTCGCAACGAATCCTAAATCTCGGGACGAGATCCTTTTGAGTGGGGGTGAGTTGTCACATCCTAGCTAGTCCATGCATTAGTGTATTGCATCATGTTTAACTTTCATCAGAAATTTGAAATGGGGAAGACAGAACCCCCAGAACCCCTTTTGAATCCAACTAGGGCTTACTAAAATTATTTTCAATGAACCTGAAATGCCCTTCTAAAATGCTCATCACCTTTGCTTTGGTTCAGAGCCTCTGCCAAAAGTGGTGCACAATTTTCTAGGTCATCCTAAGGTTTTTGAATTAAATCATAAGTATTTGAGTTTGGGCATTTAAATTATATAAAATATTTCAAATGCCCAAATAATCCAAACTTAAATGTTCCATGCTGGAAATATTCCAACTAAGGACCAGGTGCAGTTTGGTGAATTTTGGAGTTGTTTAGGTATTTTAGAAAGTCCACAAAGTTCTGAAAATAGAAAAAGAAACAGAAATGAAAAACTTTATTCGGCGCCATCTAACGGCCCACTGGCTGCTAGCCAAATTTCCACATGGCCAATGAGCAGCTTGGTTTGGCCAGGCAGTAGCAGTGTGCTCGACGGCGAAGCACAAAGCATGCGTGCCACGCATGGCCGCCGCCTCGCCGCTTCCTTGCCGAGCTGTCCGACGCTGAACGCCTCCCCCCAGCCCGCAGACACCTTTCCTCCTCCCCAGCTCCTCTCCCTCGCTCTCCCACGCCATGGCCGACGCCACCGCAGCCGCACCGTCGCCGTAGTCGCGCTCTCCATCGTCCTTGCACCATTCCTTCGTGTCTAGGAGCTCCGCCGCCTTCCTCTTCTTAGAGCTAGCCGAGCCCCGAGCGCTCGCGTGGCCCGAGGCCTCTGCACCGACCTCGCCCGACCCCGCCGTCGCCAGAGATCCCCTTCGACGTCACCGCCGCACCAGCTCGTCCCCGACCGCACCGTTTTCTTCCTCGAGATCGCCGTGAGCCCAGCTACCTTCCCCTCCTTCCCTTTCTCGGCTCCCGAGCCTTGTAGCGACTACACGAAGCTCACCCCTTGCAGCGCGCCATGAGCTTCGTCGCCGACGTGCTTCCGGCCATCCACCGGTCACCCCTCGGTGTCAAACATGCTCACCGCGTCGCGTAGAGTCTAAACCACCACTTCACACACCTCACCGCACCCCGTAGCCACGAGTTCGTCATCACCCGAACTCCGCGACCGCCAAGGTCGTCGCCGGCGCCGTTTCCGGCCACCGAGCCCGATAACGCCACCAAGAGCTGCGGCTTGCTCCCAGCCACACATAGACGCCCTCCGCGGCTCATTTGGTTGCCGGAACAATCAAAACCACTCTCGCCACCGCGTCTGGCTCGCCGGCGGCTAAACGCCGGCGTAGTTGACCCTGACTTTGACCAGGGCGAGCCCTGGTTGACTCTCCTGAGTCTATGACAGGTGGGCCCCCCTGCTAATTAACCTAGTCAGTTTAAACTAATTCTAATTAGTTAAATTAATTGCTGACATGCGGGACCCACTGGTCAGTTTGACCTGGACGTCCCTGTTGACCAATGACGTCATACGACGCATTCTTGACGCGATAAATGAATTCTTTGGAATTATTACATTATAGGAAATTCCGTAAAATAGTTCAAACTTCAAAAATTCATAGAAATTAATCTGTACCTCCAAACGCAAAGATTTATATATGAAAAATGATCAGAAAAATCCATTCTATCCATTGGTAAAGGTTTCATGCATGATAGAACAAGTTAACCTTGCTGTTTAAGCAGATTAAGATAATGCACCTTTATGGCTATGTTAAATGAGCTAACATTTGAATCTTTGATTCAAATGAGTTCATCCCTCTTTGTTCCAGCTTGCATCAGGCCAACACACATTCATATTGCCATGTCATAGCATGCATCATATTGTTGCATATTGTCATGTGTTGTTTATTTCCGGTGTGTCTTTCGTGATAGGTTCTGCCTCCGAGGATAATCCCGAATATCCGTCTGAAGGCAGTATCCTACCACCACTACATCGTGCAAGCAACCAATTGATCATTCCAATACAAACCCATGTTCTCGCTTACGCTCTTGTTTACTGCATTAAGACAACGCGATTCAAACTGTTGTGTGCTGCGGTAGTTGAACCCACTTCCTTTGCATGACACATCGGTGCCACAAGAACTAGATGAAACCCACTAGTATGTGTAGGAGTTGATTGAGCCATGTTTGTGATTCCTACCATGCTATGCTTGCTATGCTTAGAGTTGTGTCAGGTCTGGCTCATCGGGATGATGAACTGGAGTGAAAAGTTGTGTCGGGTTCGAGAGTGAAAGTGTTGAACACGTTTTGGTAAAGGTATCGATGAGAGGCCATGTAGGAGTACATGGTGGGTTGTTTCATTGAAGCCATCCCTAAGAACTGAGTTCTGTGTTTGTGATCCATGAAACAGTTACTACCACACATTGGGCCCGAAACCAATGGACCCTCTCGGCTTCTTAACCACCCTTGTTCTCTGTCCAGGAGTTGCAACTAGTTTCTGGTGTTTGTAGGATATGTGTTGGAAGCCGTGCGTAGCGCTGACCCTTGGGGTGGGCTATGATGCGGCAGATACACCGTGGCCCGGTGTACCGAATGCCCGTTTGGTATCTCGGGAACCCTGCACACATCGTTCGGGGCCGTATGTGGAAACCTCGGCGGACTCCTGCGGATGGAACCTGAATAGGCGATAAACTGGACTAGAGACTTGAGTGTTTAGGTAGGCTGTGGTGACACCCTCATTGGGCTTCCGCTTGAAGGTTGCAGTACATGTCGATGTAGCAGCGATAAGTGGTGAGAGTGTGTGTGAAGAAGTACACCCTGCAGGGTATAAAACTATTCGAATAGCCGCGTCCATGATAAAGGACTACTTGGTCACCTATACAGTTCATAGACAAGTAAATGGATACTACTAAAAGCCTCAAGATAAGTGTGAGTGCAGCGGATGGCCCTCTCGTGGGTTGTGAGAGAGGATCCACAGTGGAGTATTATGATGGTGATTAGTGGACTGGGTAATGCGACAAATGCTTTTCAAGTGGTGTCACGTAGGATAGCTTAGCCAAGAGTCAAAGCTGTCTTGCTGCAATAACTCCACTACCTTCTTGAGAATGTGCATGTATAATAGGATTCTGTTGTAAGACTTGCTGAGTACCTCCATACTGATGTTTGCTTAATTAATGTTTTCAGACGACAACACCGCCCCCTCCGATGGGTTTTATGTAGACCTTGACATCGACGAGTGCACTAGGCACCCAGGTGGTGATCCAAAGCTTGTGAAGGGCCCTTTGTAGATAGAAGGGCTTCAACAAGCTTTCTTTCTTTTAGAGTCTGTACTCGAGACTAGTTTGCTTCCGCATGTGCTTGTATGTTTGTATGACTTGAGTGTTGGGTCATGTGACCCCTACCTGTATGGATATGTTATGTATGGCTCCTCAGAGCCTCTTAAATAAAGTACTTTGAGTTATAGAGTTTTGTTGTGATGCCATGTAAATGCGTACTCATATCGGGCATATTAGTGTATGATTGAAATGCTTGGTATGAGTGGGATCCGACAAACTAGTTGTTTATCCTTGGCAGCCTCTCATATGGGGAAATGTAGTCTCGTGCTTACGGCGATAGTAGTCCGCTACAGCCCGGTTCACCGGAGTCCTGCTAGCCCAGCACTATCGCTTGGACACTTGACTGGCCGGCATGTGTTTCACGCCGTTCCTATGTACATCCTTCGGGAAATGTCACGCGGTGATATTCGGAGTCCCGCCTAGCCTGCTACAGCGGAATACCGGAGTCCTGTTAGCCAGTGCTACAGCCCGAATTCATACGTTGATGACCGACATGCTCGATGTGATTCATGTATGCCTGTCCCCATGGGTTAAGCGCCGCTTTGGGTTCACGACTAGCCATGTCGGCCGGGTTCTTTGTCATATGGATGCTAGCGACACTATCATATACGTGAGCCAAAAGGCGCAAACGGTCCCGGGCCATGGTAAGGCGACACCCATGGGAATACCGTGCGTGAAGCCGCAAAGTGATATGAGGTGTTACCGGTAGGTCGATGTGACTTGGAATCGGGGTCCTGACACGTTCAATAAATCTGCCAGCGAGTAGTTTGACACATACGAGCATGAGGTTCTTCTAGTAACAAGTTCTTGATGCGTCGATAGGATAAGTTTTACAGAAATGAGATGATCCTCTTAAGGGAGGCATTTTTAAATCTTTGCACAGGTGTACTTTTGCGGCTGTACTTTTGTTAATTGAAAGTGGAATTACCCCAATTGATAACCAAATTTTGTGCTCACTGCCGACATGGGGTTGACGATGACGTCCCAGAGCCCTTGCCTCTGCTTGATGCTGCGTCGAGCATGGTCCACCCTTGCTACCAAATGCATTTGGACTCGCATATTTCTACCATAGAGGAGTAAACCTACAAATCTCATCTCATTCTTTCACAGATGAAACCATCAGATACGTGTGGTGTGTAGAGTCCGTTCTAATCAATGGAAAGGAAGTGGAGGAAGGGAAATTGCCTACAGGTGATACTGATAACTTTAAAACCATTACTATAGTTACAAAATGCGGCAAATATTGCAGACACTGATAACTTTAAAAACATTACTATGATTACAAAATGCGGTAAATATTGCAGATACTTCATTTATCCTATTTGGTACAGTTAGATCCTTATTCTCTTACTTGTGATGTATTTCTGATTGTTTTGACGTGTTCATGAATTGCAAAATGGGGCTTCAAATGCATATCAAATCATGATTTCCAACATGATCGATTTTCATGTCTTTTTTGCAGAGTTATTTACATTTCAACCTGATCACAAGGCCATTAGAGATTGGGCTATTCCACTTGGTCCGAACTACATTAGGTCAATTGTACATTTTATTTCAAGTTATGAAGAATACGAGCTGAGAACATATAGGAGCTCTATGTGGTTTAAATATTTTTATACGAAGTTTGATGTACTTCTCATGAATATCTTCGTAAACAGAAATAATGGTAAACCATGCACTGCTACATTATGATGGGTCCGCACACAATTTTTTCCGCAAATTCGAGACAAACAAAGAGGAGCTTTGCCGGAGCCTGGACATCCGACTGGCCTACAAAAAGCCACCACGTGCCCTTGTCCGTGCAGGATGGCGTAAAACTGGTCTTATTCAGTGGAAGAAGAATGTGATGAATAACTGATTAGCAGGATGTTCGGCGGAAGACTTCAAGCTAGCTAGCTTGATTTGGCGAAAGGGACACGGCTATCTAGCCAAATATGATTTACTTAGAACAAATCTCTAATTATTATTAAATATATGGTTTGTGCGAAATATTAGAACACCTTCGGCCAAAAACACTGATGTTAATCTATGTTTTCTCTCCAAAAGGCAATGCTTTTGGTCTTGAGTCTTCATATTTACTGAAAATAATTCAATAAAACTTCCGGCATTTTTGGAACTCTGAAAAATTGTTCTTACTTCTGTTCTAAATTAGGTTCGGATTTCAAGTGTGTGGCGGAAGCTGCTTGCAATGCATTGCATTGGTTGGCCGAAGGTGCATGTAACATGTTAGTTTTGTGTTGGCGGAAGGTGTTTTTTTTTAATTAAGCATTGTTTAGCATGTTTAAAGTTAGATTGTTACGGACATTTTTGGTTATGGTTGGATGGCCGGCTCCCGTATCATTGTCTGTGGACTGGTTCCGCATCCATGAACGGATATGGTGTCCGGTTTACGGGTCAGCGTTGAAGATGCCCTTAAATTATCTTTTTAATCAACTTACATTGCACCGTGAAATGAATTTCAATTATTACCCAATTTTTACGGTTTACCTTTTCTATACATGTTTATACTAATTTCAGCAAAATGCTTTAGAATCCCGTGGCAACGCACGAGCATTCTACTAGTATATCTTAAGAATGAACTTTACAATTAGATATGTGCAAATAGAGAATTCTGGATCACACCGGATGTTTACAGGTGTTTGGTACCTAATAATTGGCATGCTTCTTTATTCATTTTTTGTCAAATAAGTGAAACATATTACAGTGGTTCAATAATATGTTCATGATGTGCAAATGATATGTACTTAGTACTGAAATAATATTACTCCCTTTACTACAACTTGTAAAGCGTTCACCAAAGAGAGAGACATGCATTCTATGTAAAATTGCTTTATAGTGTGAACTTGCTATGTGGGGGGAGGCGTTTTGGCTCCTGGGTGCATTTGCACCCCGAAAAAACAATTTGAATGTTTTCAAAAAATTCTGAATTTTTTTGTAGATGATTATGTTGGTGTAGCAAACATGCTTGACAAATTTCATTCGGAACGGAGCAGCGTTGTTTCGTCGGTGAAAAAAAATACAAATTTTGGGTGACATTTTGGGGTGACATTTGGTCTTTGATTTGTTTTGTTTTGCGGAGGCCAAAATGCTTAACTTTTTTGTCTCAAAATTTACAGGTAGCATTTGTATGTGACAAAGATCACAAAAAAATCTGTCTCGATTTTTTTGACATTTGAAAAAAAATAAAAAATGGCCCTGGGTGCAAATGCACCTGGGAGCCAAATTGACTTTCCGTGCTATGGGTCTCTTATTTTGTTTAGATATTGATTCGTATCTATTTAGTAGGTTCTTGGAGGTAACAATTTTTCACAAATAACCTGGTTATTAATATGCACACTTAGTGTAGTGTGTTTGTCCGCGCACGCCTTCACCATTGGGCTCGAGGTTGTGATCCTATTTTCTTGGTCTATGGGCTCGGTCTAACGTCAAGGAGTAACAAAACGAGGTTGGCCTTGGCTATGATGACTCGCACACACTAAAGAAGACAACTACCCCTCAAAAAAAAAACTAAAGAAGACAACTAGGAGTAGAGACACAAACCTCAAGCCAAGTAAGAGAAGCTCAAAGGTGCAGTTGCCTAGGACATTATATGGATGTATGTATATTGTCGTGGTGGGCGCACGACAGATGCCAAGGGATGGCTAAAGAGAGGAGGAGGCTCGAGGGCACCGGTGGGCTCCAGAGGTGAGGTCAGCATGAGCGAGCGTGGGACGCAAGACATACCCAGGTTCGGGGCTCTCCGGAGAGATAACACCCCTAGTCCTGCCGAGTTTGGTTTATATGTGTCAATACAAAGCTGCTCCTAGAGCTGTATGGAGGAAGAAGGAGGACAGGCCAAGGCTCTAGCTGCTCCCTCTCCCTACGTGCGGGTGTGGCTAGTCTGATCATAAGTGGTGTGCATGCGGTGGCTTGTCCGTGTACATGAGGGCTCCTGTGGGGGTTTTATAGGTCAACCCCCCAGAGTTACAGTGGTAATGTTACAAGGCCGTGGGTCCGGGTTGTCATTGTCCGGGAAGCCGGTGTTGGGACCCGCCGGTGTCAGGGCTCGCAGGGTTCTCCGGGCGCGGGCCCCATGCGCCAGGGGGCACTGTTTGCCGTCTTGTCGATCATCACGGAGTGGCCGGGTCGAGTCCGCTACAGTGGCGCACCGTCAGGTCGCCGCCCGCTGGCGTCAACAGTGACGACGGGTGCATTTTAGCCACGCCGGCCCTGGTCATCAGGGTAGGTGGGGCACTGTTCCCACGCCTCGGCTGGCCACTATTGCCTTGATCATCCTTGAATGGAGACTCGTCCCATCGTACGGCTGGGATGGGACGGGAGCTGACCCGGCCGGTTTGAGGAATACGCCAAGGGGGAGCTAGCTTGTTGGAGAAGTCTTGGCGTGCCGGGTTTGCCCGTCTTGCGCCAGCTATTGGGGCCGGGTTGAGGAGTTTGGACGGGTCGACGGACTTGGCCGGGTTGAGCAACCCGGCCAAGTGTGAGCCGGATTGAGGGGCGTTGCTGACCCTGATGTTTTTAAAAAGGATCTGGGTTCCGTTGCCAGCCCGGGTTCATCCCCCTGACAGCTGTCCCCGAAGCTGTGAAGGCCCGCCGTCTTCGAGCAGGAGGGCCTTCGCAGTTTCCCCCCTGAGGAGGCAAAGTTGTGACCGCCGGGTCCGGCAACACCCACTGTGTGCCGGCTTCCGGAAGCCGGATCGCGGCATCCCGATGCGGGCGGGAAACCGAGGAGTCCGCTGAATCTTGAGGAAATCTTTTGGGCTCTACACGGGCGCCATGTGGCGCTCGGGAGCCGAAGGGGCCTGAAAGGCCACGCGCGTGATGGGACAGGGCGACGGGCTAGGGCCCGCCACTACGCGCCCTCGGCCCACGCGCACAGATTTATTGCGGCGTCCGTGAGTCGGTTGCCATTCTCGAGGCAGTTATTGCATGCGGTACGTGCACACTTATTGCGGGGAAGTGGGAAGGGCGAGCGCAAACGATCCCACTTCCCCACGTTTCGAGCCGTGGCTTATAAATTGGGAGGAGGGGGTGGCGGAAATCATCCTCGCTCATGCTCCCCTACCTCTTCGTCCTCCTTCTACTCTTGCGATTGCCGCGCACTGCGACGCTCCATCGTCCTTTGAGCAGAGCTTCAGCGCCCATCTTCTCTTCTCTTTCTTTCTCCGCTTTGCCTTGCCAATGGCGCTCCCATCGTGCTCGTGGATGGGCTCCTCAATCACCGCGGAGGACATTGTGTACCTCCGCATCACCAAGCGCTTGCCGAGGGAAACAACGCTCGCCGCGTGCCTGCCGGAGGGCGAGCAGGAGCCGCGGCCGGAGGGGACGGAGCGCGTGGTCTTCTACTCGCACTTCAAGCGTGGGTTCGGCCTCCCCACGAGCCACTTATTCCACACGTTCCTGGAGTTCTTCAGGCTCTAGCCCCATCATCTTTGCGCGAACACCATCTTACAGTTCGTCGGCTTCGTCACCCTGTGCGAGGGGTACCTGGGGGTCGAGCCCTCGATCGACCTCTGGGTGCACTTCTTTTCATTGAAGCAGCAGGGCTCGAAGGCTGGGGAGATGTCCTCCTGCAGGGCCACCATCATCTACAAGCGGACGAGCGGCGGATGCCCCGAAATGCCGCTAGAGGATTCTGCCAAGAAGTGGCAGAATTCCTTCTTCTACGTTCGCAACCTCAGCGCGGATTGCATCAACTTGCCGCCCTTCATCGACGTGACACCGCAGGGGAAGCAGAACTGGAACTACTTCCCCTGGCACCCGTCGCAGGAGGTGCTCAACTTGTGCCAGCGGGTGATGGAGATGAAGGAGTGGGAGGGGCTCACCGGCACCGACCTTATCGCCGCTGATAACCCACAAGTATAGGGGATTGTTTGTAGCCTTTTTTGATAAATAAGAGTGTCGAACCCAACGAGGAGCTAAAGGTAGAACAAATATTCCCTCAAGTTCTATCGACCACCGATACAACTCTACACACACTTGACCTCTGCTTTACCGAAAACAAGTATGAAACTAGTTTGTAGGAGTGATACTAGAACTACTTTGCAAGAATAAAACTAGAAGTACTTTGCAAGATAATAAAAGTTAGGTGTTTAGTAAAAGGGTTTGTGTCAACAAGAAAGTTATTTGTCCCTAGGCAATCGATACCAAGTACTGGTAATCATTCTTGTAATTTTATATGAGGGAGAGGCATGAGCTAGTCCTCTTTACTCCCATACGTCATACCCCACTTACTTGGGTTTAAGCTTCTGTTACTCTCGCAACCCACCATAAGCGAACCATGAACATATTGGAACACCCTACAGCGGGGACCCCTCACATTTGCACGAGAACAGAGGGCACCATAGGACAGCACCATAAATAAAATATACAATCATACCAACCAAGATCACGATTAACCCACAGGACAAAACGGATCTACTCAAACATCATAGGATAACCATAGATAATTGTGAAATAATATATGGAGTTGAGCACCATGTTTAAGTAGATATTACAGTGGGGAGAAGGGGTGTTACACCGCTTCATAGAGGGGGAGAGAGTTGGTGTTGACGGTAGCAAGATTGTTGATGTAGATCGCCGTCCCGATCGTTGCCCCGGCGGCACTCTGACGCCACCAAAAGCGAGGCGGGGAGAGCCCCCCTCCTCCTTCTTCTTCTTCCTTGGCCTCCCCCTAGATGGGAGGAGAGTTCACCCTCTGGTCCTTGGTATCCATGGCAGCAGAGGGGCGGGAGCCCCTGCGAGATTGGATCTCTCTCTATGTTCTCTTCTGATTCGCGTTCCCTAGATCTGGCCGAAAACCGTTTCTTATATTCCTAGAGATCCATAACTCTGATTGCGCTGAGATTTTAACACGATTTTTTCCGGATATAAGCTTCCTTGCGCCCGAAGTAGAGCTCCAACCAACGTACGAGGTGAGCACAACCCACCACCACGCGCCTGGCTCCGGGACCGTGCCCTGGTGTCTTGTGGTGCTTGTTGGCCTCCGTTTGCGTTTATTCCAACTCCCAAAAATCACATACATTCCAAAATAATTCTCCATGAAATTTTATTGCATTTGGACTTCATTTGATATGGATACTCTGCGATACAAAAAAGATGCAGAAAATAGGAACTGGCACTGGATCAATAGGTTAGTCAAATAAATCATATAAAAAGTTGCCAAAAACATGTGAAAGTTGTATAATATTGGCAAGAAACAATAAAAAATTATAGATACGACGGACACGTATCAGCATCCCCAAGCTTAATTCCTGCTCGTCCTTGAGTAGGTAAATGATAAGATAATTTGTGATGTGCAATGCTACCTAGCATAAACTTGATCATATATCTAGTCATGGCATGAATATTTAGACATAAGTAATTCAAAGCAATAGTCTATAATTTTACATAAAGACATCAATACTCAGGCATCCCAACAAACAATCATGTCTTTCAAAATATCAATGCTAAAGAAAGTTATCCCTACAAAATCATATAGTCTTTGTCGGCGTTCTGGGAACGGGGGTCCCCAGACTTGCCTGCCTGCGGCCTGCGGCGTGGCTCAAGTGGGGGCCCAAGATGGCCCAGCTTCATCAGCTCAAGCTCAAGACCCTCGCGAGGGGCCAAGCCTCGCGGGGCGGACAACGGGAACCTTCCTCAGGAGCAGCCTCGTCAGGCAGGCTCACGAGGAGGCGGAGAGATCAAGGCAGGGTACCTCACGAGGGTGCCCCATGACGCAAGCCATGACGATCGAGACCAGGCGGGCGCCAGCCTGCGCAGTGTCCTCGTTTCCCCTTTGGTGCAAAGGAGGCAAGCACAGGCCAAGGCATCAGGCAAAGGTTACCGCTTCGGTGCAACAAGACCAAGACCAGCAGAGCGGCAGGAAGGAGGTCATCGTGGAGCCTAGGACGGCGTCACCGTCAGAGCCTTTGGCAGCCGAAGACCAACTTTAGTCAGGATAAGTGTACTAGATGTTCCCCTTCAAAATGGCCAATTGTTGGCACCCTTCCCGCTCATTATTGGGGAAGAGGCCCAGGGCCTCCCTCTATAAATGGAACAGGTGGAACAAAGAGGAGGACAAGTCGAACAGAGAGGAGAACAAGTCGAACAGAGAGGGAGAGAGAGAGAGAAGCGACTGGACTCACCAAAGCAGTCCATCACACCAGCTCAAGAACAGCCCCTCGCGAGGCTGTTCTTCCTTTGTACTGTTCATCTTCAGCCCCAGAGGCAATCCACCACACCACACACTGGAGTAGGGTATTACACCACGACGGTGGCCCGAACCAGTATAAACCTTGTGTCTCTTGTGCTCTTCTCCGTTCCTAGTTTAGATCCCTCGCTAACCATTCACGCGTGAGCTGGTAGGGGAAAGATCTCCGCGCGCACCCCAGTGTTCAAACCTCAAGGGTCTGCCGGAACCCGAAATCCAACATTTGGCGCGCCAGGTAGGGGTGCGCCAGAATCTTTCTTCCGCCGGTTGCATGTGATCCTCCGTCGTGTCCATGGCTGACGCTCGCCGAGCTCGCGCCGCTCGAGTCGCCCAGACGGCTCTCGTCGGCGGACACCCCCGTCGTTCCCCGTAGCCTGCCGCCAACGCCACCACCGGCCCGGCTGGGAACGAGCAGCAGGCCTCGTCCCTGCATCCATCGGTGAGGCGAGAAGGCCGCACCGCTACTCCTTCTCTCGCCCCCGCTGGTTCTCCATCCCGCGTGCACCGCGTTTCCTTGGAGGCTCGAGCCGCGGTCATCACGGCAAACGAGCTCCTGCGCTACCGCCCTGTCGATGATGTCTACGAGTAGTGGCTCGACCGCGTTGCCGAGCTCGTCCGCGCCGCAGGGGGCTCCCCCGCACCGTCCCTCTCGCTGGCTCGCCCTTCACCCCGCGCGGGAGGCAGGGAGCCGGAGGTGCCCACGCCACCTCCTCCCTAAGAAGGCGCCCTGGCTCGAAGGCACGTGGCCCCGGGCCGAGACCCTCCGTGTTCGGCGCCTGCGCAACGAGAAAGGAGCTGCCAGGAGATTCCTCGTCCCCAAGAAGGTGCTCACGTGCTCCCAGCACCGGAGCGCCGCGATCGTGCTCCGGCGCCACCACGTCAAGACCCGCGCTTGCTCGAGCAGCGGTGCGCGGGAATCCACAAGAGCAAGCTCCGCATCAGCAGAGAGCCCAAGTGGCCACTGCAGGCTGCCGCGCCTTCACCGCCGAGCTACGCAGCGTTGCATGGCCTAGCAAGTTCAAGCCAGACCTGCCTCCCCGCTACGACGGCACTCCCAACCCCGCGGAGTTCCTTCAGCTCTACGAGCTGGGCATCGAAGCCGCCAACGGGGACGAAAAGGTCATGGTGAATTGGTTCCCCATGGCACTCAAGGACGGAGCCCGAAACTGGCTCCTCAACCTGGCTCCCGGCACGATCTCCTCCTGGGGCGAGATGCGCACCCGCTTCATCACCAACTTCCAAGGCACTCGCGACCGGCCTCCGGCCGTGAGCGACATGCGCCACATCAAGCAGCAGCCAGGAGAGACCCTGCAGAAGTACATCCAGCACTTCAAAAACGCCCGCCTCAAAATCCCCAAGGTGACTGAGGAAGCCATCATCTCAGCCTTCTCCGATGGCGTGCGTGACGTTAAGATGAAGGAGGAGCTAGCAATGCATGAAGACCTGTGCACATCCCTGGAGCTGTTCAACTTGGCGACCAAATGCGCCAGGGTTGAGGAAGGGCGCCTCTCCCTCCTCGAGCTTCCGGCTGCCGATCCAGAAGAGAAGAAGCCCAAGGCCAAGGACGTGAAGCGCAAGGGGGCTGCCGTGCTCGCGGCAGAACCAGACACCAAGCGAGGCAGGGATCAGCCTGAGTCATCCAAGGGCAGCCGGTACTGCGTATACCACGATCTCCACACCCACAACACCAACGAATGCCAGGAGCTCAGGGCCGTGCGAGAAGGGCGTATCGGCCGACGCCCTGAGTGCAATGATCGGGGCTACAGCCGAGGAGGAGGAAGAGGCGCAGGGCGCTGGGAAGACCGTGGCCCTCGCCAAGGATGGCGTGACAGACCTCGCGAGGACTGCTGGCAGGACCAGCCTCGCGAGGGAGGTTGGAGGGACCAGCCTCGTGAGGACCGCCCTCAAGGAAACGCAGGGCTCCCACCTCTTCCACAGCCGCCAAGGAGGTACGAAGACAATCATCAGGACCAGGGGGCTGGGGGCTTCCAGGAGCCGCGCGCGATCGCTTGCATCCTGGGTGGCGCTCAGGCCCCAGCCTCTCAGTGCATCTTCAAGCAGTTTGCTCGCGAGGTGAATGCAGTCCTCCCCAGGCCAGAGGCCACACGCCCTCTCAGGTGGTCGTCGTGCGCTATCATGTTCAGCTCGGCGGATCAGCTCAAGTGCGCGGAAACGGCCGGAGTCCTCCCCATGCTTTGCTCACCAGTCATCAGCAACGTGCAAGTCACCAGGACCCTCATCGACGGCGGAGAAGGACTCAACATCCTATCTGTCGAGACATTCAACGATCTCCAAGTGCCATACGATCAGCTTCAGCCGACCAAGCCTTTCTCAGGAGTCACCGATGGCTCCACCATCCCGATAGGGCAAGTTCGCCTCCCCGTCACCTTCGGACAGCGCAACAACTACCGCACCGAGCTCATCGACTTAGACATTGCCCACATTCGCCTGCCATACAATGCCATCCTCGGGTACCCAGCTTTGGCCAAGTTCATGGCAGTAACTCACCACGGCTACAATGTCCTCAAGATGCTCGGAAGCGGAGGAGTCATCACAGTGCCTTGTGAGGAAAGGGATGCAGTGTGCTCTCTTGAGCGTGCCTTCCAAGACGAAGCAATCGAAGACCCAGATCACAGGAGCGGGAGACTTCCCGAGGGGATCCATAAGAAGAAGAAGGCTTCGCCTGGTCCAAGCCCTCATGGGAAAGGCACCTCCGGAGGCGTGGCAACAGGACCCGCGCCCGTTCAAGGGGCACCACCCTCTGTCGCATAGGAAGGCGCCCCCGGCGCCCTCCTCAGGCGGGGCTCGGGGGCTCTTTCATGGCGAGCCACCGACCTAGCCGGAGTCACGAGGGAGGCGCTCGGGCACCACTTGGAGGCGTGCTTCAAGGCACGTTTCCCTCAGGAAGATATGAGGCAAGGAGGGCCAAACCCTCAGGAGTTCATCACGAGGAGCATCCGGGAGCTACAGGAGTCAAGAGTCATGCGCGGCTGTCGCCGCTTGCCCGCCGTGGCCCCGCATCCAGGCGAGGATGCCGGACTGCGAATCTGCATCGACATACCAGGGCTCAACCAGGCCGCGTCTCAGGAGCGCCTCTGGCCCTCACGCGTGGGGCGTTGCGAGGGTCCGCCTCACAACTACGTTCGCATGCCATTCGGCTTGCCGAACGCTATCGTCGCCCATCAGCGCCTGCTGAGGTGCGCTCTGGAGGCTCAGGAGGTCAAGCAATGCGCGGTCCTGGCAGAGATGGAGATGGCTCTCGAGGAACCCCCGTACCCCCGGAGCCTCCCGAGGCTCCAGGTTTGGAGGGCTTGTGAGGGCCGGCTTCCTCATCATGCGTCATCCGCTACCTCAACATCCCGTCATCTCCGACCATGTCAGGTGACACCTTTCCAAGTTCCGCTTTCATCTGGGAGCGCCCCTTGGGCTGCATCATTCCCAAGCCGCGTGGGTCCGTCCCTGCGACATGTATCCGTTTTTCTTATGTTCTTTACTTACCTTGTTGGGGGCGCCCCTCGGGCTGCATTATCCCCAATCTGCTCGGGCCGGACCCGGTGGCGTATGCTTTCTCCGCACCTATCTAGATGGATTTGCTTATTCATACATAACGTGCCTGACCTAATTGCCTGCTCGGTTGACACCTACCTTTGGTGCCGCTTGCTCAGGCACGGCATTTGCGCACGGGTCCGTCCCTGCAATGCCTATAAATCTGAGTGGCTGAGCTCTGGCCGCGGCAGCCCCGCAAGGTGCCACCTCACCAAGCCCTCAGTGCCCCCGATCACTCCCTCAGAGCGACCAATGGTTGGCTGGCAACCGTAACAACGAACCTTGTTTCCTCTCGTGATTGGTACATAGGACCTGCTCCAGGAGTAACACTGGCATCATCGCGAGCCTTCTCTCCTCCTCTCCAGTGCAATCCGCTTGCACGTTAAAAGGGGGATACCTGAGCATCGCGACTCATGGGCTCTTACTGGCTCTCCAGCCCTCACCCCCTAGCCTTGACCCACGGCATCACGACCTGTCATACCAGCGGTGGCTGAGCTCGCTCGAGGGCCGGGACCTGAGGACGTAGAGCATTAAGGAAAGCGCGGGGGAGAGGGAAGAAGCTCGCGAGGGCCCAACCCAGCAACACCTTAGTTGCCATCGCACAGGCACGACACCTCATCGAACGCCGCACCAAATCCGCAAGATAAGTCACGCAAAAACTGATCCGACTCAGCGCTAAACCCTCGCCTACTGCTGCTCTGTCACGGCAAAGCCGCCTACCTTTCTTGCCCTGCGGAGGCTGCTTGAGCACTAAAGGGGACCTCCTGAGCATCGCGACTCAGGGGCTCTTACTGGACCTCGGGCGGCTCACCCCATGGCCTTGACCAAGGCATCGCGACCTGGCATACCAGCGACGGCTGAAGCCTACCTGGGGTCCGGGACCTGTCAGCGCGGAGCACCAAGCCCTCGTGAGGAAAGAAAGGAGGAGCTGAGCCGGGACAAAACAACATCTCGCACCGATTCATCATAAGGGAATAATATTCACAAAAACATGGCCAGCGCCTTACATACCCCCGCGGGGTGCTACTTCGATTCTTTGCAGGAAATAAAAGGTGCTAATCCTGAGGAACGCCGACTACGCGTGCCCCCGCAGGAGACGCCATCATCAACAGTGGGCCGCCAGGCGCCGGCGCCAACCCCATCCAGATCACCGCGCTGGTAGCCCAAAGCGCCCGCCCGGCTCCGAGCGCGTCGGGAGCTCGGGGGCTCGTAGTTGTCGTCGCTCGTCTCTGGAGTCGCCAGAAGCTCGGCGGAGGCGCTGGACCCTCCGGCCCCTTCGCTGCTGCCCGAGGAGCTGCCGAGGGGGCGACCGACGGGCCTAGTCCTCGCCATGACGACACCTCGACCGCCCTTCTCGGGGCAGCATTCCAGCCGACGTCCTTCCGCGTCGATGACCTTGAAGAACATCAAGGAGGCGCCATCGTATTCCAGATGGATCACGAGGGCGCCCCTAGTCCGGCAGATCCGGGCGATCTCGCCCCAGCCTCGGGTCATGTAGACCTTGCCCGGAGAGACAACCGCAATCTCCACTCTGGTCGCAGGGGTGCTGCAGCCAGCATGCTGCAACCAGAGCTCCAGAGAGCCCCTCGGCGGGATCTCGAAGGCGAAGGAAGGAGGAAGGCGAATCCAAGACTGAGGAGGCATGGCGGCGTGGAGCACAAGCTCTCGGGAGGAGCCCTCGGCGTGGACTCCAGGAGGAACGACGCGCACCGCCGTGACCCGCCGGCGCCGACGGCGGCGTCGTCCGTGGCGCTCGGCGCCTACTCCTCCAGGGCCCTCGATGCGGGCATACAAGGGCAGCGGGAACCCTGGCGGCGGCCGCTCATACCAGGGCCTCGACACCTTGTGACACTCCAAAAACTTTCTTTTGGTTTTCTTCAAAACTTTGTTGGATTTGAAGAAGGTCATTAAAAAACTTTTCTTCTGTTTGCCCTCTTCTCAAATTCAAATTTTTGGGTTTATTTTCTTTTAAAAAGAAAACCCTAGGAGTTTTGTGTCTTCTCCTATATTTAAACCACTGATGATTTTACCATACCCCACATGGTAAAACCCCCCAAAAACCCTATTTCCACTTTGGGGCAATCCAAACATTCTGTCTCATCAAGTTCAACCCATTTCTGAATTTTATTTCATTGATTTCTCTCCCCAAATCTTTTCTGCTAATTATTTTGAGCCTAGGTGATTTGCAAAGCAAGTACCAAATTGCCTTTGAGTTTTGATCTAAAACCAACCCTTCTGGATAGTCCTTTGTACCCACAACCTAGAACAATCAAGATCCACTCTTCTTCTTTTCAAAAATTTCAAATTTCAGTCTCTGCAAGTTTGGACCAGATTTGTCAAATTTGATGAAATTCATATCTCCTCTTCTCCAAAAATTCCACCAAAATTCAGGCAACCCCCAGATGCAATGAGAGGCCAATCCACCAAAAATCAGCTCAAGGAGAAACTTCCACATACCAAAATCATTCTGTCGAACACCTGGCCGACACTGTTCCTTTGCACTTTCAGAAAAATTCAGAAGTTCAAGAGATTCAGTGTCGTTTGCATCGTCAGAGTTCAGTTACGTGGCGACAGTGCACTTGGCGTGTTGCGCACAGCCCCTCCTCCCTGTCCAGAGCACCACACACGCACTTGGCCGGTTCCTGGCGTCGGTGGCACCTTGGCCCGTCCTCGCCGGCGTCTTCTGCGGCGTCGGGACCTCCCGTGGCGGCCGACAGGAGGCAACCTACGGCACAACGCCATTCGGCACCGCCCAAGCCACCTGGGAGCTCCGCGTGGCCGTCTCCCTTGCCAGTGCACACATGCAACACCGTCGCCGTGGCCTGGCATGCACAGGGCGCGCTCCCTGCCGCTGACGTGCCGCACGGCCGTCCTGTTGTGGACAGGCTGTAATCTCCCCCACCTTGCTGAGTTGGGCACCGGGATGGACTAGTTACTCCGTCTAGTTGCTACTCAAGCCTCTAAACCATCTGCCCAGCCATAGCGCCGCCGTAATCACTTGCCGGACTTATCCCGTTCGCGGCAACCGCCTCGGGCCGGCTATATATAGCGTCTCCGAGCTCGCTCTCGCCCCGCACACCTCCACCACCTCACCAGACCCCGCCCAGCCACTGGAAAAGCCTCGAGGGGCTCTTCTTCCTCGACTCCGGCCAACTCCGTCCGCTTCGGGCTCCGTCAACGTTCTCACTGGTGAGAGCTTCTCCACCGCCCTAGGCTTGCCCGTAGCCTCATGGCATCTCTAGAAGGCTAACCCCCACTCGAATTTGGCTCCAGCAGCTCTCTCCGACGAGGCCCTCGACCACCCGAACCACCCCCCGCCGGAGCAAGGGCCGCCGTCGACGTGGTGCTCGCCGGCGACCTCTACCACCACCCACCGACGCGGAAGAGTGCACTGAACACGAAGGTACCTTCCGATCTCCCTACCTCGCCGTGGATCGCCGCCGGCGACCACCGCGACTCTCGGGCACGCTTTCCAAACTGAATCGTTTTCTGCACCTTTCTGCTTAGGCCCCTGAGAGTTTTCTGTTTCATTACACATGGGTCCTCGGACCAAAACTCTTATAACTTTTAAACAGAAAGAGATTTTGAGTGATTCTGTTTCTGTCCTCTTCAAAATTTTGTCTAGTTTTTTATCATATTTATTTGAAAAATATTTGGTTTACTTTTCTGTACTCCACGGTATTTACGTTAGCACGTGTGTTTTGTGTACCGTAGATGCCGAAGGAGGTGACAGAACCGCGAACTTCACCGAGCTAGGCCCCGACTACCCCGAACCAGGCAAGCATGTTTGAACTCTTGATATGATGAGTGTCTTGGCATGTTTGCATTAAGTAGTTTCATGACATGTTCATGAGCATTTCGATAAAAACTTTGTCACGTGAAAAGTTGAGGCAAGTGAGTTTCGGAAAATCCATGAGTTAATGGAAATGAGGTTGCATGACCACGTGATGGCATGGAAATGGGTAAGATGGCAGTGTTGTAGCATGCCAGTCCTATGCCAGATTATTTGACTTCAATATCAACTCCCGTTCATTTCCTTTTTCCGTACTACCACATGTTTTCCGCAAGGGATATGGCTTAGTAAGTTGCAAACCACTTTCCAGGTACACACCAAATCGAGAGGCCGGGATGAGGGTTCCATGGCCCTAGATTAAAGCCTATCATCCGGTCAGGGGGCATTGGTGTTTCCGGTTGGGACCGAGAGGGGGGCACCCCTTAGAGCGCGCATATATAAGTTTGATCCCATGCTATTCGAGATTGTGATCTCCCCGTCTCAAAGTTTTTCTTGAACGCTGTCTAGGGTGATTCCTGGCAACGTGAGGTGGGATGGGTGTGTACTTTATTGTTGTGTTTCTTACGAAATACCGTAAACGGAACTAGTCCTTCATGACTACAGAAATCCATTGGCTGTGGGAATTTTAGTACAAACTCTGCAGAGTCAAAAATTCCATTGCATCATCTTATCTATGTCCAAGTTCTATGTCCTTGTCATCTTGTCAATTGTCAGTCTTGGTGACAAAAACCCCGGTAAGCCAAATGAGTGTTAGGTCCGGTTAATGTTTATTCTTGTGATGGACTAACCCGTTAATATCGTGTGTTGAATACTTTCCTATGAGCATTAACTCTTGCACGCTGTGAATAATGGACATAAGCCCTCTCTGTGACGTCGCTCAGACGTCCGACTGCGGCATTGTTATTATTTACTTATGGACATAAGCCCTCTCTGTGATGTCGCTCAGACGTCCGACTGCGGCATTGTTATTATTTACTTTTGGACATAAGCCCTCTCTGTGACGTCGCTCAGACGTCCGACTGCGGCATTGTTATTATTTACTTTTGAATATAAGCCCTTTACGTGACGTCGCCGTGACGCCCGATCATGCATTGTTATTGTTTACTTTTGTTATAAGCCCTTTACGTGACGCCGCTCAGACGTCCGATCGCTGCATTATTATTATTTACCTTTTGATATGAGCCCTTTACGTGATGTCGCCTCGACGTCCATCGTGGCACTCATATCTTTTGTTTTCCGTACAAGCCCTTTATGTGGTGTCGCTTAGACGCCCGACTGCGGCATGATTTTATTTATTTTATTTTCCTTTCGAGGCGTCGCTTCAAACACCCGATCGGCTTACATTTCATTTTGTTGGGTTTTCGAGCGGACTACCGCCGACACCCTTTTTACTTACCTTGTTCTTATGAATTAAATGTGCTTTGATAAGATTACTCATGTCGCATTCATGCATGCATTTGTTATATCTTTTGTCCGGACTGTCTTGCGAGTACTTTCAAAGTACTCACCTGGCTTGTTGTTTTGGCCAGATGCTGACGAAGGCGATCTCATGGATGAAGAGTTCGATAGCGAGTCCGACGCCTAGAGGAGTCCCAGTCAGTCTCGTGCGACCCTGGATTTGGTCACTGTATTATATAAGCTTCCGCTACCCAAATAAATTCATCGAGCCTCACCTCGACGCTCGATGAGTCACCAGTTAGTAGTCACACTACCCACCCCACTGTGATATTCCACCAATCACTTCTATTTCGAGTTAGTAGAAATGCCACCCCCACACCAGTGTCATATCCGCCATTATTTATAAGTATTGGCGTGCTTGTAATAATTTGTTGAGCAACCTCAGCTCGACCCTGTAATATATTAATGCTACTGGCTTGTTGTATCAAGGTTTTTCCACCAGTGAGGAGGATTTTCCTCACACTGGAAATAAAAAGATCGGTTTCTCGATAAATATTTTTATTGGAAAAACCGGTCGGTACAAGCTTGGTACCAGAGCCAGCCTGACTGTAGGAAGCCACTAGGTGCGATCGCTAATCGGTTATTAGCAAAATAGAACTAATTCTTATTTTTGCAAATGTAGTCATTTTCTGACAGTCAGCATAAATTTATGATCTGACCGTTCAGAATTTTTGCCTATTTTTGTAGATGGCCGACAACAACTGCGAGTCTCAGATGTTCGCCAACGAGCCCGATGGGTTCGTCAAGCTTCTCACCTTCATCGTCCAAGTGGCGATGGGGCCATCGATGCGCCCAGTCTTCTCACTCTATCGGCACAAGGTCAACGACAGTCTGACCATGCACCAGGCCGCGGTGCAATTCAAGGGAGAGCGTGTTGAGTTATGCCGCTTCCGGTACTTGGGAAGAGCCATGCCTACAGAGAAGCATGCTATGCAGATGGCAGCCCATGAGGCGATAGCTCGTCTCAGGGAAGACCTTCCTTCGATGAAGGCTCGTCGTTACCGCTACCTTCCATGCCACGTGCCATACGCCTGCCACTACTCATACTCTTGCCCCAGAGGAGAGCGAGACGAGGCTTTTGAGATGCTGCCGAGTATCTCCGGAACTGAGGCAGCCTTCGTGCCCGGTGGACGACCTCGTGGCTGCCCGCATGGACTCAGTCCATGGCTGTGCCGCCAACAGGAGGGAGCTTCTGCACACCGCACCGCCACTGACTTTCGTCTCGTCCTCAGCATCTTATGCACCTGCCACTCCCGCCACTACTCGTCGCCTGCCTTCCACCGAGGAATTCAACCAAGTCATTGCGCCCACTCCAGCCCGCTCAGCACCACCCGCTGCGCCCACACCTGTTCGTGTTGCTCCATATAGGGCACCCGCTCCATCTACTTAGCGCAGCGCTACACGTTTGGAGCCTATTAGCGAGGAGGAGGTTGAGTCCCCAGCCTCACTGCGTCTCACCCTCGGCAGGGCAAAGGAGACCCTCACCATCTCCTCCGACTGAGTACGTTTAGCCGCCATGCGATGTACTGACTTGTATGATATGTACATAGGTTGAGAGAAGTAGTTTGTTTGCGCAACATGTAGGAACTGGGAGAAGTGCACTAGCCTAAATAACATGTCAGGAATATGTACGCATATCCTGAGTGATGTATTGTATAATTACCGCCTGCGTGTAAGATATGTACGAGCAGTCCTTCTCCGTGCACAATCGATTTCTATTTCAAAAATCCTGGAGTTTTCTCTTAGTTTTGCCTGTTCTTGTGCATTTATTGATTTTTGCGACTCAGTTTCTTTTCTTATGAGTTTTGCAAAAATGTATCCCTAGAGTGAAAAATGTCTCGTCCTTGGACGCGCTCCATGCCAACTCTGCCAGAGGAAAATTTTGACACTCAACCCAACAACAATTTCACACAGGGACAGTCGAGCCAACAGGACAGTGAAACAACACTTTCCCAAATGTGCCGCCTTTATGAGCAGAGTCAGCAACAACATTAGGAAATAATGAATCAAGTCATCAATATGGGAAATCACCGTGGACAGTACCAGTAGCAATCCAAGTTGTCTGAACTACAGAAGACCCGTCCCCAAACATTTTCTCATACCGACAAACCTCTTGAGGCCGAGGACTGGCTTCGAGACATGGAAAGAAAATTAATTATTGCACAGTGTTCAGACCAAGAGAAAGTGGTATATGCACCACACTATCTCACCGGAGCAGCTGCATCGTGGTGGGAGAATTTCCTACACATGCACCCCAACGAAAATAATATAACTTGGGAGGATTTCAAGGAAGGTTTTCGTGGGGCGCATATTCCTAAAAGTCTTATGAAAATCAAGAAGAGAGAATTTGATGACCTCAAACAAAGGACATGACAGTGTCAGAATACAACGGACAATTTACTCAGTTGTCTCGCTACGCCAATGAAGAGCGTATGACTGAAAGCAAGAAGATGGAGAAATTCCTAGATTGTCCGGCACCAAAGACTTAAATGCCAACTGGTTGTACACACTTTTCCAGATTTCAAGACGCTGGTGGATAAGGCCATTACCTTGGAAAATAAGAGGCGCAGCCTGGAAGATTTCCGCAAGCGAAAAAGGGACCAGACTAATCATGCTCGCAACTACCAAAACAAAACGGATTTTCAGAAAGGTGGGACCCACAAGCCCACGACAAATGTCTCACGACCAGTCAAGAATTTCCATGACAGGGACAAGGAGTTCACGTATCGCCCAGGCGTTACCTGCTACGCTTGTGGAGAAGAAGGGCACTATGCCAAGCAGTGCCCCAAGCCAAGGAACTAGACCCCAAAGCCAAACAATGGTGGCAATAATCTGGCGCCCAAGCGCAACAATTTCAACCCCAACAACAACCACAGGAAGGGTCATCTGAACCACATGACCAGAGAGGAAGCACAGAATGCCCCAGATACCGTACTCGGTACGTTTCCTGTCAACACAATACCTGCCATGGTTTTGTTTGATTCTGGAGCTTCTCACTCGTTCATTTCGAAAAGTTTTGCTTTGCAAAATAATTTTTCGATGCTTCCCTTGAAAAAATCAATGATCATCAAGTCCCCTGGGATTAAGCAAGTTACCCAAAGTTACTGCCAAGGTGTGACTATTGAGTTTGAAGGATTGAAATTTCACGCCAACCTTATTGTATTGGAAAATAAAGGACTGGATGTCATCTTAGGGATGGATTGGTTAACCACCAACAAAGGTTTTATTGACTGCTTCAACAGGACCGTAATTCTCACCCACCACCACGGGAAGACAATAAAAGTTTCAGCCAAAGGGAGAAAAATATCCCGACAACCAAGATTGAACAAGGTGGATATATCTGAATTAAGCAAGGTTCCGGTGGTATGTGAATTTCCAGACGTATTTCCCGAAGAGCTACCGGGCATGCCACCAGACCGAGAAATAGAATTCAGCATTGAGCTAGCACCCGGAACTACTCCCTGTCGGGGAGACTGATCGGACCCACGAACACCTATGGGGCCGGCGGACCAGGCCCCTTGTGGTTCGGAGGGGGGCGGAGATCGCACGAAGAGCGGATCGAGGCGAAGCACACGAGCAGTTTACCCAACTTCGGAGCTCTCCGGAGAGATAATACTCCTACTGCTGCTTGTCTGATTGTATTGTGTTCTTGCTAGGGAGCGATGAGAGCTACAAAACCTAGCGTGAGTGTCTCTGGTCTCGAATGAGTCGAACGGAATCGAACCCTCCCCACGCTATGCATGGGCCTCCTTTTATATGCTCAAGGGGTCTCCGACAGGTGGCAACGTAGATGAGGGTACAAATGGAAAAATAGTAGTTGGTACACCTACTGGAACAGTGTACGGTGCAATATACCTAACTCTGACGGCAAGGGACAAAAGCATTAAATGCCCGGCCCCTGCCGCCTAAACAAAGGCAACTGTGAGGACCGTTAGGTGCGCCACCGTTTGCCACGATGGTAGGCTTGTCAGTGCCGCTTATCGCTGCTCCCCGCTGGCTGCACAGCCTCTTGACACGCGCGCATGGAATGGTCCCATGGCGACACGTTGATGGATGAGCTGAAGCGGAGACGAAGAGAGGTTGCCTGCCGCGGAAAGTGCCTTGCCGCGGCTGAATCCTTGTCGCGTCCGGAGGCTTGTCGCGCTCCGAGCCTTCCCGGCAAGCTCCTCTTGCCGGGGCCTTGTCTTCTGCGTGCCTTGAGTGGCCTTCCCGGCAAGCTCCTCTTGCCGGGGCCTTGTCTTCTTGGTCGAATACTTTGTTCTTGAATGGCTCCAAAGGAACCACGGAGGATCTTGGCGGTGACCAGGCAAGCCCTGCCGCGGGGTGCTGCAACTGTCCGTGCACGAGTTCGGGATACTAGGGTACCCCTACTCTAGTACACCGACAGGAGCCCCCGGGCCTGGGCCACACACGGTGCCGAGCGTTGTTGGGCCAGGCCCAAAACAGTGCACGGACACACGCGGCCTTGATCACGCCGTTACTCGCCTCGGACCCACCACGTCCCCCACTAACGGCACGCACCGAACGTGGCGTCGTGTGAGAGATCGTGGGCGAGGTCGTGGGGGGTTTCTTTATTAGAAAAGCGAACGTCCGCAGCTGAACGTCCGCAGCGGAACGCTCCACCCTCTCCCTCCTTATAAACGGGAAACAGGGGCAGGTCGCCCACCTCGCCATTGCTGTCTTGTCACGAAAACCACCGCCGCCCCCTTCTTCTCTAGTGCGAAGAGAGCAGCGCTCGCCCCTCTTTCGCCACCCGGCACACTCAACGCCGTCGACCTCCTCCACCGCTTCGCCATGGCTCCGAAAGCCGACAAGGGGAAAGGCGTGAAGTCGGCCGAGGCGCAGCGGCTCGTGGCGCTGCGCAAGGAGCGGGCCATCTTCTCCCCTCAGCTCGACGCAAAGGAGCTGAGGGAGCTCTTCTACCTCGCTCGGTCGACGGAGACGCTGCGGCGCATCCGCGCACGAAGGTACTCCCCGCCACCGCTGGCCGGATTTAGCCCCAACTGGGTATCCCTTCTTTGCCCTTTTTCTTCTATTGCGGGCTCTGCCCGCCTTTTCAATTCTTCTGCGATATTATGAACACATACGGGTTCCGCCTCCTTGATTTCACCCCCAACGCCATTCTCGACCATGGCAGTTTTCAGACACCTTTGCGAAAACTTTGTCGGGATCCACCCCAATGTAGCCCTCTTCCGCCACTTCTTCATGCCCCGCGTTGAGAGAGGGGAGCCGCTTGCCGGAGGGATTGCTTGGGTCTCCAGGGTCGGCAAGAAGGAGGCCTATCTGGAAGGAGAGTTCCGCAGCAAGTGGGAGGAGTGGAGAGCCAACTGGTGTTGGATCGTAGAGGAGAACCCGCAGCCCTTCACTGTCGTGCGCCAAACCCCAATAGTGCGCGGCAACGATTGGAGCAACTTGGCGCCGGAGGATGCTAGGTTGAAGATAGCTGTGACCCGGATTTTGCGCCTCAGGCTTGCCAGACTCACCGTAGGCGCAGTTGGCGCAGATTTCCTTCGCCGCAGACGCTTCCCTTGCAGGAGAGGAGGAGGCCTGCTTGGGAGTTCCAAAATGCGGCAGACATCATGAGGCTGCGCCTCGGTCTTAATTGGAATTTCACCGCCTTGGAGTTGGATGCGATGCTGCTAGAGCTGTTCAAGAACGACCCGATCACCCCGAGTGGTTTAGGTTGCCGAGGGGTCGCCCCATTGTGCAACAATTCTGCGCCGACCGCATCCGCGCCATGATGCCGTTGTGCGATTCCCATGGGATCGTTCCAACCTGGCAAGAGCCTTCCGACGACATCGTGCAGCAGTTCTTCGACAGCCTGGAAGAAGTGCCGATCCGCTCCGACGAGCAGAAGAGGCTCACCCGCGACACCACCGACGAGGAGATGGCGCGCATCGCCACAAGGTTGGAGGATGCGGCAGCAGCTGTCGCCGCTGGCGTCTTCGGGTACACCGTGGAGGAGGCAGACGCAGCAAAGGCGGGAAGCCTCGCCGAGCGAAGGGATCTCTCCGGTGAGGAAGAGCTTGCCGAGCCCGAGGCCGAGTCGAGCGGACCAGCCGAGGGCGCTTCTTCTCCACCACCCAGCAGCTTGCCGCAAACGGAGCCCCCTGGCTCTTGAAAGAGGCGTCTCCGCAAGGCCGAGACGAGACGGGCGGCAGATGGGACCACAACCAGAAGATCGCTGACGCGCTTCTCACAAGCGAGCAAGCGATGTTGCCGCGGGAGCACCCCACGCTTCTGCGACAACTCGGGCTGAGTCCTCCCAGGCCACCGCCGACGCCTCTGCCAAGCGGCCAAGAGAGCCCACTCCTCCGCCTCATCGCACCGGAGGCGAGCCGGAGTTTGATTTCTCCGCGCTCAGCTCCGAGGAGGAAGATGAAGAGTAAGCTTCAATATTGTGCTTGTATTTCTTCAATTTTGTTGCTTCATCTTGAATCTGATTTTCTTTGTTCTGAACTCTTTCCTTTCTGTGACGCCGCCCAGAGAGCGCCAAAGAGAGCTAAGACTCCGGCGGTCGCCGTTGAGTACGATCCACCAGCTGCAATAGGAGGCGGTTCGAGACCCCCTTGCGGACCCGGCAACCCTTCTCAGAGCAGCCCCCAAAGACAGCCCCTGTGGTAAGTATGCGGTTTTCTCCTTCTGTTAGGTGTGCATGGGTGCTCCTTCTTCATTGATATCTCGATTGTTTGTTTGTGTAGGAGCAGAGCAGCCTCATCGAGGGCCGGAAGCCGCCTCGAGATTCTGCTCACGCGACTATGCCGCCAAGGGAGGATTCTCCGGCAAGGGAGCGTCCTCCGACAAAGGAGGCTACTCCGGCAAGGGACAACATCAGTGATCCTCCAGTGGTCGAGACCATGGCCGCAGACCCCATTGCAGGTAATCCTTTTGCGCGAAAATTTCCCTTGGGCTTGTTTTCTTCTGTTTTTCTTTTTGAACATTTGCTTGACTGTTTTTTCTTTGTCTGATGCAGAGCCGATGGAGGTCGAGGTCGCCGGCGAGGAAGACGCGCGCGGCAACACTGACGAAGCCGCCGTCGTGGAAAAAGAGGTCGTCGCTGACGAGCCTGTCGGCGAGGAGGCCACCGAGGCTGCCGCCGCATGGCCGGGCGAGGGTCGGGCGATCGTGACCGACGGCATCGAGGCCGCAGGAGCGCCAGCGCCACACCGACCGCCGACTTCTGGCCGCTGCAGCGGCCAGTTCGAGGAGCCCCAGCCCGGGCGCCTACTTGAAGGCCGCGACGGCGTTTTCATCAAACTCCCCCGAGTCGAGCCTGTGGCGCCGGTCGAAGGGGAGACCTTCGATGGCGAGCTGCTCGCCTCCGCTGGGCTGACGCTGGTGGATGCGCCAAGCAGCAGGAGCGGCGAGTCTCAGGAGGAGCAGCTGCTGAAGAAGCTGTTGTCGCTCTATCGTGCCCGGCAAGCCAAGTTGGAGTCCCGGGAAGCACTTGTCGCGAGGGCAGGAGCAGACATGGATAAGCGCGCAGAAGAGCTCCGGAGCGCCAACCAAGAAGCTCTCCGGAACGTAGCGGAAGAGCGGGCGCTACTCGCTGAAGAGCGCACGGCCTTCATCCTCGAGAAGGCCGTAGCTGAGGAGGAGCAGCGGCTTGCCGCCGAGAAGATATCTGCGCAGGAAAGCGAGCTGGCGCAGCGGAAGGTCAACCTGGACAGCCACGAGGAAGAGCTTGTCGCGCGCGAGGAGTCACTTGGCGGGGTGCTTAAGGAAGCGAAGGATGCTGCCGCAGCCGCCGAGGCCGCCAAGGAGGAGTTGAAGACGAAGGTGGCGCAATTGGAGGCCACCTCAAGAAGAGCGGCGAAGAGCTTGCCGCGCTCAAGCACGAGCGCGAGAAGGATGCCTACACTCTTGGCGAGCTGCAGGGCCGTCTCGCTGATAGGAGCAAGGAGCTCGACGCTGCCAAAGATTCCAAGGCAAATCTTCAGCTGAAGCTGACCACTCTGACGCAGACGCTGGACGGCGCCAAGGAGCGGGAGGTGGGCCTATTGGAGACGATCAAGGCCAAAGAGGAGCTGTTGGCGGATGTTGTTGCCACCCAGAGCTCCTTGAGAGAGAGTGTGGAGCATTGGACCGAAGGTCTTGTGGATACTGCTGCCGACATCCACAACGAGCTGATGGAGCTGGGGATGGTGGATCTTGCATACTCCTCCGACGAGCATCTCCAACCCAGCGCCAAGCTTAGCTTATTCTTCAAGGGCGTGTTGACGGGCCTCCAGCGACTCCGGGAAGAGGTCCCAAAGCAGCTGGCCGAGGAGTCGCGCCAGATCTGTGTAGGAGCCCTCGAGAAGGTGTTGATGAAGGTGGCCTTCCGCAATCCAGGCCTCAACCTCAACGACGTCCTCAGATCCTTGCCGCCAGAAGCCAACGTGGAGGCGCTCAAAGCCCTTGTCGCACCCATTGTGGACAAGGTGAACAAGATCAAGCGGATTGATGGCGACCGCGTAGACTAGGCCGCCAGTTTTATCTTTCCCTTGTCGCTGTTGATCATGTTTAGAAAAATTTATTAGATCTGCGACAAGCTTATTTTGTAATATACTCTATCTTAGGCGATGAATGCAATGTTATTTCCTCTACTTGACTCCTTCCTTTGTAATGCTTCGCCCCACGCATTTAGGGAACTTGTCGGTGCAGGCACCTTTGTCATGAGCGCCGAAAAGTGCGGAACGTCGGCAGCTTCTTTGGCGGTGCCGCGTCCGACAAGCAACCTTGTCGCGACTAGCTGCAGCTCACTTAAGTTGTTGAGCAGACTCAAACAAAGTAAGGGTGCGACTAGCCTCATGAGTTGGTTCCTCTCAGCATGTGTTTTCCATACAAAGTACTATCGCTCGAGGAAGATAACTTAAAATTTAAAAACTGATTGCTCAAACTTTGGCAACTTAGCTTTTACGTTGCTTGCTTCCCGACATAAGGCGAAACTTCCTCGAGCAACGCTTGGTCCATAGTATTATCTTCTCCTTCCCCCCTGGTTAACTTGTGCGCGAGGGAGCCTTCCTTTCTTTTGAGAAAAGAGAAAGAAGAGAAAATAAAGTTATGGAGCCCAGCGGCTCGATATTGCTTACCGGGTGTGGGTGCTGCACAAAGTGTTAGCCAAAACATGCAATAAAATGATGAAAGCATGAATTTGACAAGTAGTGCGCAACACATGAGCTTTACTGATGCACGGGTCTCATACCGCTTTGTACAAAGGATTACATGCAACAGCGGCAAGACTTGTGGTTAACAGGTGGTTGCCGGAACAGGTTCCGCAAGAACCGCGCTTCTACGGGTAAAACTTACGAAGATGCTCAATGTTCCAGGAGTTGCTCACCGGAATGCCATCTTCGGTCTCAAGGTGGACAGCGCCAGTGCCTAGTGACTCGCTTTCACCCGATAAGGGCCTTCCCACTTCAAAGGCCAACTTGTTTGAATTCTTGGCAGATCGAACGCAGCCAAGAACAAGGTCGCCTTCCTCGAGGCTTCGGCACTAACTTTGCGGCTTATGGTAGCGGCGCAGAGCTTGCTGGTAGCGAGCGGCTCGCACAGCAGCCTGAAGACGATCCTCCTCAAGGAGCAGCGCGTCATCTTGTCGCAGCTGCTCTTGCTCAAACTCATCATAAGCGAGCACTCGAGGCGATCCGTATACGAGTTCCGTGGGGAGAACTGCCTCTGCTCCATAGACTAGAGCGAAGGTGTCCGGACAAAGGCTCGATTTGGCGTCCGCCCCGATCGACCAAAGAACCACCGGCAGCTCCTCAATCCAGTTTCTTCCGCACTTGTGCAGCCTGTCGAAATTTCTGGTCTTGAGCCCACGCAGCACTTCAGCATTAGCCCTCTCTGCTTGACCGTTGCTTCTTGGATGAGCAACAGAAGCAAAGCAGACCTTGGCGCCAAGATCTTGGACGTACTACATGAAGGTGCGACTCGTAAATTGTGTGTCGTTGTCGGTGATGATCCTGTTAGGGATTCCGAAACGGCAAACAATCGACCTGAAGAACTTGACTATCGATTGTGCCGTCACCTTCCTCATCGCTTCCACTTCCGCCACTTTGTGAACTTGTCGATTGCGACGCATAAGTACTCAAAGCCCCGACAACTTCGGGGAAAGGGGCCGAGGATGTCGAGCCCCCAGACCGAAAATGGCCAGGATAAAGGGATCGTCTGGAGAGCTTGAGCTGGCTGGTGTATCTGTTTGGAATGGAACTGGCACGCTTCACACTTGGTTACTTCTGTAGTTGCATCCCGGAGGGCTGTCGGCTAGAAGAAACCTTGCCGGAAAGCTTTGCCGGCAAGTGCTCTTGCGCCAATGTGGTGACCACATATGCCTCCATGTATCTCTGCCAACAGCTTTTGTCCATCTTCCCGGCAAATACACTTCAATTTCACCCCGTTGAGTCTTCTTCTGTATAGTATGCTGTCGACAAACTGGTACATACTTGACTGCCGGGCTACTCTTTCCGCTTCTTCTTGCTCTTCGGGAAGTTCTCCTGTCTGAAGGAAATGGACAATCTGCTGCTACCATGCCGGAGCTTGCGGCTCGACAACAAGGACTAAAGGCACATATTGCCGCGGGAACATCGCTTCCACGGCAAGAACTCCGCGGCTCAGCCGGAGCTTGATGTTCCCCGCAAGCTTGCCGGAGCAAAACTTGTCGGGAGCGCCCGCTTCAACGTAAACAAACCTCGGGCTTGTCGGAGCAGACTGCCCCTCGATCCTGTTGGTGTCGATCTTGGGGACCTTCTTGGCGGCGGCTTCGGAAGCTCTGCGGAAAGTAGTCACCAGAGATCAACTTCCTCTTCTTGTTCTGTCCGATTGATGGTGTTACGGTTGGTTGAGTCAGCTTGAGCACAAAACCCCGGTTCCACAGTGCAACTTAAGTGCAGCGACTTTGACGAGCCATCAAGAATATCGCTCGAGCTCTTGGAACATGTTCCATTTGCAGGCCGTCAAAGTGCTCTTCTAGCTTCCTCACTTCATCGACGAGGCTTCCATCAACGTACTCGATAATCTTTGTTCACTTGGCGGACGACAAGCTGCGAGTCACCCCGACAATAAGCTTCCCGATCCCAAGGTCCATGCGATCTCGAGACCGGCAAGCAAACTTTCATACTCTGCAGTATTGTTTGTTGCTTGCTCCTTGGGAAAGTGCATCCGCCTCACGTACTTGAGGTGCTCTCCGGTGGGTGCGACAAGCAAAGACGCCGCACCGGGCGCCTTTGCAGCGAGAAGGCACCATCAAAGTACATCAGCCACTCTTTTCTTGCTTCCTTGACGGGAATGCTCGTCTCTGGAATTTCTTCATCTGGTGTTGGCGCCATTCTGCTATGAATTCTGCCAATGCTCTGCTTTGGATAGTTGAAGTGCTTTCAAACTTGAGGCCAAAGCTTGACAGTTCCAAATACCACTCGACAATCCCGCCTGTCGCCACGGATTCTGCAGTATCCTCTTCACGGAAAGCGAGTGACGCATCAAGTTATCTCATGTGCTTGGAAGTAATGGCGCAGCTTTCTCGAGGCCATGAGGAGGCGAAAAGCAATTTCTGCACACCAGAGTACCTTGACCTAGCCCCCTGCAGGAGGGACCTGACAAAGTAAACTAGGCGCTGCACCATCCTTTTACGCAGATCTGCTCATGCCTCAAGCAGATCCGTCCTTGTCGGGACCAGAGCTTGTCGGCGAAGCCTCGCTTGTCGCTGGATGTGTCCGCCGTGGTTGCTAGCTCACATCCGCCTCCCTCTCCGCCATTAACGCAGCACTAACCACTTGATTGGTTGCCGCTATATATAGCAGCAACTTCTCTCGTGGTTTAGGTGCGACAAGTGTTGGAGTGGAGGACAGGTATCTCTTCAAGTCCTGCAGCGCAGCCTCCGCTTCGGGAGTCCATTTCATTGGACCTGCCTTCTTCAAAATCTTGAAAAATGGCAGGGCGCGTTCAGCAGACCTAGAGATAAACTCGCCGAGAGCGGCCACGCAACCGGCAAGTCTTCATACATCCTTGACGCGCTTTGGTGCTTCAATCTGCTCAATGGCCTTGATCTTGTCGGGATTGGCTTCAATTCCTCGCTGAGACACGAAGAACCCGAGAAGCTTGCCGGAAGGGACTCCAAACACACACTTCTCAGGGTTGAGCTTGAGGTTGATCTTGCGCAGATTTGCAAAGGTCTCATCCAAATCTTGAACCAGAGTTGCTTTGTCCTTGCTCTTGACCACTATGTCATCCATGTAGGCTTCTACATTTCTGTGCATTTGCGGCTCAAAAGCATCATGAACTACCCTTGCAAACGTTGAACCAGCATTCTTCAAACCGAAAGGCATCCGTATGAAACAGTATGTGCCACATGGAGTAATGAATGCGGTTTTCTCCTCATCTTCTTCTGCCATGAAGATCTGATGATATCCTGAATATGCATCAAGAAACGAAAGCAAATCACATCCAGCCGTGGAGTCAACAATCTGTCGATGCGCTGCAAGGGAAACGGATCTTTGGGACAAGCTTTATTAACATCCGTGAAGTCAATACAAAGTCTCCATTTCCCATTTGCCTTGCGCACAACTACAGGATTGGCCAACCACGAGGGATGGAGCACTCCTCGACAAGGCCTGCTACTTCCAATTTCTTGATCTCTTACGCTATGAACTCTTGGCGCCCAATCGCTTGCTTTCTCGACTTTTTGCTTGACGGGCCGCGCATGAGGACAAACGGCCGACGGTGCTCAATTACTTTCACAGGAACACCGGGGATGTCGACGGTTGCCATGCAAACACGCCGACGCCGCTCGCAGGAAAGCAACGAGCGCCTTCCTATTTAGGGTTAGAGAGGCACTGATGGTGAAGGTACCACCAGTGCCGTCCTCCTTGGCGGACACCTTCTTGGTCTTTGGCGGAGCTGCCATCTTCTTCTTGCACTTGCCGGTGGAGCTCGATGGTGCGTCCTCGACGGTAGCGTAGCACTCCGAAGAGGTGCGCTTGCTGGAGTGGGCATCAGAGCTCTTGCCGGACTTGGACTTGGTCTTCTTCCCCGGAGCTTCAGCGCAAGTGTCCGGGTAACTGTCATGCTGCTGCATCCCGGTAGATCTTGTCGGCACAGATAAGAGCATCCTTCTTGTCGCCATGGACAGAGATGATGCTTATCGGCCTGGCATCTTGAGTAAGTTGTAGGCATAGTGAGAGGCTGCCATGAACTTGGCGAAAGTGCCGGATTTGGCCAAGTATCCCATTGTAAGGCAATGGGAAATCAGCGACGCCGAATGTGACCCTCTCAGTCCTAAAGTTCAGCTCGCCGCCAAATGTTACCGCAATGTAATCTTCCCCTTCGCTTGCTCCTTCCCGGATTGATTCCTTGGAAAGTGCCGCCTCTTCGAGCTCATTGTCGTGGATCTGAAGCTTACGGAGCACCGCTGGAGGAGATCAGGTTTGCCGCCCCCGCCAAACTAGCATCTTGGTGACCTTGAGGTTGCGGATGGTTGGTGAGACCAACATCGGCAAGCACCCGACCGCATTTATGCGATCAGGGTGGTCCTCAATATCAAAGATGATAGGCGTGCCGGACCACTTCTGAGGCTTGCGTGACTCTACGGATGGTTCCGCTGCATTGACCTCCCGGATCCATTGCTTGAGTTGGCGGTGGGAAGTATGCAGGGAAGCACCTCCGTCAATGCAGAGGACCTCTGTAGCTTTCTGAAACTCCTGCTCATCGGCGTCGTCGTCCTCCATATCTTCGTCGTCGTCATCATCTTCATCTTTGTCGCGCCGCTGGGAGGTCTGTCTCCTTGCCGCTGCTTGGCCTTGCAAGGCCCTCCTCCCTGGCCGGTCTCTTCTTGCTGGCTCCTCCAAAGACCTTCTTGGCTTTTTTCCTTGTCGCACCGCTGCATCAGCCTTCGCTGTTCAACAAGCTGCTCGACCTTCTTGCAGCTTTGGAGGTCATGCCCTTGGTGCGGTGGATCTTGCAAGATCGCTTGTCGGAGCCGTCCCCGCTTGTCGGGCGGCCGCCACAGATCGGTGGTTGGCGCTGGCAACCTCCTTGCCGGAGCCACCAGCCTTGGCGTTCTTGTCGCCGCCTCCATTGCCGGACTGCTCAACAGCTAGCACTTCTCCGCCTTTCTTCTTCCTGTTGCCTCGCCACGGCTCTTCTTTGCCGGGCGGTCTCCTCCTTGTCGAGATCCTGCTTCATGCGTTCTCTGGAGTCTCCTCCTTCCTCAGCGTGCACACTTGTCGGCTGTATGCATAGCTCATCGACGTCCTTGACTTTGCACATCGCCATCTCCTCCTCATCCTGCGGTTCCGCACGCTCGATGAAACGCTACCGATCACCGTGGCAGGGGTGGACATCCGGGATGTTGTAGTGCACACGGCTGAATCTCTCGAATGAACTTGCGCAGGACTCTCCTTCCTTCGGGCGAAGCAGATGAAGGTCACTCTCTTGGCCATGAGGCTTGTGGTCACCGTGAAGGCGCCAACAAACCGATGGCACAGACCGCCCAAGAGGATATAGAGCTGTCCGGCAAGTGCATGAGCCAAGATCTCGACGTTGGACTTGAGTACCAACAGGAAGTAGTTGGCGAGGATCTTGTCGCCTCGCCCCCGCAGCTTGCACCGCAATGGTGTAGATGCTCGAGGAACTCCGACGGATGCGCCCCGCCATCGCATTTCTCCGCACGCCCGGCTTGAAGTTCTTGTTCTTTGGGCCCTTTGGACTTGCCGCAGCTCACGAGTGAACGCAGGGCAACCTACCGCGTACGGCAAGTCGCATGGTTCCTCCGGCGCGTGCATGTCGACAGAGGGCCTGGCGCGCTTGTCGGACTAACGCCGCGTTTCTCTTCGACGCTCGATGCGATTTTGAGCGTCTTCTTGTTGTCGCTCATGAAGAACTTGGCGCTGATCGCAGCGAGCTCGTGGATCCGATGACGCAGTGGAGTCGTCGTCGAGGTGGATCTGGCGAGTCGGCGATCTTGGCCTTCGGGGTGGAGAGTGCATGGTGGTTGCACCTCCACAAGTCTCGTCGCCACCGGCTCGCGTTTTGTCGTCTTGCCGCGGCGATGATGTAGTTGGTTGCCGTGGAGCGTCGCCGTTGGCAAAGCCGATGAGGCTCTGGATGGTAGCCCTCCACTCGTCGACCTTGTCGGCCGTTGGAGGGTAATCCAGAAGCAGCTGAGCTCTCGCTAGAGCTTCTGCTGGAGTAGCGGGTGCCAATGGTGAACGGTGCGAGGAGCGGGATATGCTTGGACTTCTAAATATGTTAGAAGGAGCAGCATCCCGTCCAGGCGATCGTATCTCTCTTGTGCCAGCACGTTGGCGTGCACGCTGGTCTTGAGGGTCTCGAGATCTTCCAGCTCGGTCTTGATCCAACGAGCGTATGGTATTGTGAATACCATGACGCTGTTGGTCCCGCGTCTCCTGAGATGGGCGCGGGGGATGTGCGGACGCCGAGGTTTGCGCGGCCTTGTCCTTGGACTTGGCAGCGTCACGAACTCCTTCACTGGCGCCCGCTCTTCCGCCAGCGTCTGCTCCACCACCCGTTTGCTCCGGTGATGGTGGGTACGACGGACGGCCTGGCTGCCGCCGAAGCCTTCTTCTTCGGTGGCATGTTGATGAAGATGTTGAAGATGATGAAGACGCTGCTCGTGTGAACGCCGGATCAGGTTCACACAGCCTCGACCAAAGATGTCGGGGAGACTGATCGGACCCACGAACACCTATGGGGCCGGCGGACCAGGCCCCTTGTGGTTCAGAGGGGGGCGGAGATCGCACGAAGAGGGGATCGAGGTGAAGCACACGAGCAGTTTACCCAGCTTCGGAGGTCTCCGGAGAGATAATACTCCTACCGCTGCTTGTCTGATTGTATTGTGTTCTTGCTAGGGAGCGATGAGAGCTACAAAACCTAGCGTGAGTGTCTCTGGTCTCGAATGAGTCGAACGGAACCGAACCCTCTCTACGTTGCACATGGGCCTCCTTTTATATGCTCAAGGGGTCTCCGACAGGTGGCAACGTAGATGAGGGTACAAATGGAAAAACAGTAGTTGGTATACCAACTTGAACAGTGTACAGTGCAATATACCTAACTCCGACGGCAAGGGACAAAAGCATTAAATGCCCGTCCACATGCCGCCTAAACAGTCTGCAGGGACCCGTCAGGTGCGCCACCGTTTGCCACGATGGTAGGCTTGTCAGCTCCGCTTATCGCTGCTCCCCGCTGGCTGCACAGCCTCTTGACACGCGCGCATGGAATGGTCCCATGGCGACACGTTGATGGATGAGCTGGAGCGGAGATGAAGAGAGGTTGCCTGCCGCGGCAAGCGCCTCGCCGCGGCTGAATCCTTGTCGCGTCCGGAGGCTTGCCGCGCTCCGAGCCTTCCCGGCAAGCTCCTCTTGCCGGGCCTTGTCTTCTGCGTGCCTTGAGTGGCCTTCCTGGCAAGCTCCTCTTGCCGGGGCCTTGTCTTCTTGGTCGAATACTTTGTTCTTGAATGGCTCCAAAGGAACCACGGAGGATCTTGCCGGTGACCAGGCAAGCCCTGCCGCGGGGTGCTGCAACTGTCCGTGCACGAGTTCGGGATACTAGGGTATCCCTACTCTAGTACACCGACACTCCCATATACAAGAAACCCTACAGAATGGCACCATCCGAATTGGTAGAATTAAAGAAGCAAATAAAAGAATTATTGGACAAAGGATATATACGAGCCAGCTCCTCACCTTGGGGTTCACCAATTTTATTTGCCAAAAAGAAGGATGGAACACTGAGATTGTGTATCGACTATCGAGAACTTAACATGGTCACAATCAAGAACAAATATCCGATGCCACGAATAAATGATTTATTTGATCAACTCGCTCAAGCCAAGGTATTCTCAAAAATTGATTTGAGATCGGGATACCATCAATGAAAATTACGAACGGAAGATATTCCCAAGACAACTTTCACCTCCAGATATGGACTGTATGAGTTCACAGTAATGCCATTCAGGCTAACGAACGCCCCCGCATATTTTGTTCACCTCATGAACAAAGTATTTATGAAATTCATGGACAAGTTTGTTGTGGTATTCATCGACGATATTCTGATATACTCCAAGACACCAGAAGAGCACGCTGAACATCTCCGAATTGTGCTAGGAGAACTCAGGAAACATCAATTATACGCCAAATTCAGCAAATGTGAATTTTGGCTAAGACAAGTAGGTTTTCTGGGCCACGTGTTAACCCAAGAAGGTATTGTCGTAGACCCGGAAAAAGTCAAGGCCGTACTTGGCTGGAAACCACCAGCCAGCGTAACGGACGTACGAAGTTTTCTGGGAATGGCAGGTTACTACCGAAGATTTATTGAAGGATTTTCCACTATAGCAAAGCCAATGACGCAGCTACTCAAGAAAGACAAGAAGTTTGAATGGACAGAAGCTTGCGAGAAAAGTTTCCAAGAACTAAAGAGGAAACTAACAACACCACCAGTACTAATTGTGCCAGACATACACAAGAATTTTGAGGTGTATTGTGACGCATCCCGGAAGGGCCTCGGGTGCGTATTAATGCAAGAAGGCAAGGTTGTCGCGTATGTTTCCAGACAACTTCGCAAGCATGAGGAAAATTATCCTACTCATGACCTGGAATTAGCAGCAGTCATTCATGCACTCAAGGAATGGAGACACTTCTTACTTGGAAATCGTTGTGAAATATACATGGACCACAAGAGCCTCAAGTATATTTTCACACAACCGGAACTCAATTTACGGCAGCGACGCTGGTTGGAATTAGTAAAGGATTATGATGTTGGAATCCACTATCACCCAGGCAAAGCAAATGTAGTAGCAGATGCGCTAAGTCGGAACCCCAGTCCGAACAACGACAACATGCCAAACTTGAGACTTGAATTTCAGCAGGAATTTGCTAAGCTCAATCTGATGGTGGTCACCGAAGGTAGTGTGTCGAACTTAGAGTTACAGCCTACCCTGATAGAGAAAGTTAAAGAGGCTCAGCATGGACACCCCAGCATTGAAGGCATAAAACGGAAGATGAAATTGGGCAAGGCCTCAGAATTCGTTATCGATGAGCAGGGAATATTGTGGTACGGGAATAGGCTTTGCGTACCAAATATCCATGATCTTAAACAACAAATCTTGGCTGAAGGCTACACCGCTCCGTATTCAATCCATCCTGGAGGAACAAAATTGTACAAGGATCTTCAGGAAACATTTTGGTGGCATGGTATAAAAAGGGACATAGCCACGTTTATTGCGTGTTGTGACTCATGTCAACGCATCAAGGCCGAGCACCAGAAGCCGGCCGGACTATTGCAACCAAATAAGATACCCGAGTGGAAATGGGACGAGATTGGAATGGATTTTATTGTTGGGCTACCTCGATCACGACACGGACATGATGCCATATGGGTCATCACTGATGGACTGACTAAAGTAGCACAGTTCATCCCCGTAAAGACAACCCACACCACTCGGAAGCTTGCCAAGCTTTATCTCTCCCGTATCGTCTGTTTACATGGAGTTCCAAAGACTATAATATCTGACAGGGGCACACAATTCATCTCCAGATTTTGGGATCACCTGCAACAGGCTCTGGGAACCCAACTAGCTTTCAGTACACCATACCACCCCCAGACCGGCGGACAAACTGAACGCGTAAATCGAATTCTAGAAGACATGCTGAGGGCATGTGTCCTCACTTATGGAGCCAGTTGGGAGGAAAGCCCGCCATACGCAGAATTCGCATACAACAACAGTTACCAGGCCAGCCTGCAAATGGCACCCTTTGAAGCCTTGTACGGGCGGAGATGTCGTACCCTGCTAAATTGGTCAGAGACCGGAGACAGCCGTATATTCGGCCCAGACATGCTCAAAGAAGCCGAGGAAAAGGTCAAGCTAGTCAGGGACCGACTCAAGATAGCTCAAAGCCGACAGAAGAGTCATTACGATCAGAAACATCGTGGAGTCTATTTTGAACCCGGTGAGTTCGTATACCTACGAGTATCTCCTATGAGGGGACTGCAACGATTCAAGATTAAGGGTAAGTTAGCACCAAGATTCATCGGACCATTCTGCATAGTGGCACGAAGAGGCACAGTAGCCTACCAGTTAGACTTACCCGAAGAATTATCCGATATCCACGACGTCTTCCACGTCTCCCAATTAAGGAAGTGCGTAAGCAACCCAGAGAAGCAAGTATCCCATGAGAACATTGACGTGCAACCAGACCTCACCTATCGGGAACATCCAGTGAAAATATTGGAAGAATCTGAAAGGAGGACCAGACAGAAACCATCAAATTTTTCAGAGTTCAGTGGAGCAACCACACCGAGAGTGAAGCCACTTGGGAAAGAGAGGATTTTCTTCGGACAGAGCACCCACACTTATTTGAGAATCAGCTGGAATCTCGGGGATGGGATTTTTCCTAAGGGGGTAGGTGTTGTGACACTCCAAAAACTTTCTTTTGGTTTTCTTCAAAACTTTGTTGGATTTGAAGAAGGTCATTAAAAAAACATTTCTTCTGTTTGCCCTCTTCTCAAATTCAAAATTTTGGGTTTATTTTCTTTTAAAAAGAAAACCCTAGGAGTTTTGTCTCTTCTCCTATATTTAAACCACTCATGATTTTACCATACCCCACATGGTAAAACCCCCCAAAAACCCTATTTCCACTTTGGGGTAATCCAAACATTTTGTCTCATCAAGTTCAACCCATTTCTGAATTTTATTTCATTGATTTCTCTCCCCAAATCTTTTTTGCCAATTATTTTGAGCCTAGGTGATTTGCAAAGCAAGTACCAAATTGCCTCTGAGTTTTGATCTAAAACCAACCCTTCTTGATAGTCCTTGGTACCCACAACCTAGAACAATCAAGATCCACTCTTCTTCTTTTCAAAAATTTCAAATTTCAGTCTCTGCAAGTTTGGACCAGATTTGTCAAATTTGATGAAATTCATATCCCCTCTTCTCCAAAAATTCCACCAAAATTCAGGCAACCCCCAGATGCAATGAGAGGCCACTCCACCAAAAATCAGCTCAAGGAGAAACTTCCACATACCAAAATCATTCTGTCGAACACCTGGCCGGCACTGTTCCTTTGCACTTTCAGAAAAATTCAGAAGTTCAGAGAGATTCAGTGTCGTTTGCATCGTCAGAGTTCAGTCACGCGGCGACAGTGCACTTGGCGCGTTGCACATAGCCCCTCCTCCTTGTCCAGAGCACCACACGCGCACTCGGCCGGTTCCTGGCGTCGGTGGCACCCTGGCCCGTCCTCGCCGGTGTCTTCTGCGGCGTCGGGACCTCCCGTGGCGGCCGACAGGAGGCAACCTACGGCACAACGCCATTCGGCACCGCCCAAGCCACCTGGGAGCTCCGCGTGGCCATCTCCCTTGCCAGCGCACACATGCAGCACCATCGCCGTGGCCTGGCACGCACAGAGCGCGCTCCCTGCCGCCGACGTGCCGCACGGGCGTTCTGTTGTGGATAGGCCGTAATCTCCCCCACCTTGCTGAGTTGGGCACCGGGATGGACTCGTTACTCCGTCTAGTCGCTGCTCAAGCCTCTAAACCATCTGCCCAGCCACAGCGCCGCCGTAATCACTCGCCGGACTTATCCCGTTCGCGGCAACCGCCTCGGGCCGGCTATATATAGCGTCTCCGAGCTCGCTCTCGCCCCCGCACACCTCCACCACCTCACCAGACCCCGCCCAGCCACAGGAAGATCCTCGAGGGGCTCTTCATCCTCGACTCCGGCCAACTCCGTCCGCTTCGGGCTCCGTCAACGTTCTCACTGGCGAGAGCTTCTCCACCGCCCTAGGCTTTCCCGTAGCCTCATGGCATCTTTAGAAGGCTAACCCCCACACCAATTTGACTCCAGCAGCTCTCTCCGACGAGGCCCTCGACCACCCGAACCACCGCCCGCCGGAGCAAGGGCCGCCGTTGACGTGGTGCTCGCCGGCGACCTCTACCACCACCCACCGATGCGGAAGAGTGCACTGAACACGAAGGTACCTTCCGATCTCCCTACTTCGCCGTGAATCGCCGCCGGCGACCACCGCGGCTCTCGGGCACCGTCGTGCTCTGCCGCCTCTTTTGAATATTCAAACCTGACGGGTAGGACCCGCCCGTCAGCCTCTCCATTGTTTTTTTCGAACTATTTTCTGAAAGCGTATTCTGGCAAAATACACTTTCCAAACTGAATCGTTTTCTGCACCTTTCTGCTTAGGCCCCTGAGAGTTTTCTGTTTCATTACAGATGGGTCCTCGGACCAAAACTCTTATAACTTTTAAACGGAAAGAGATTTTTGAGTGATTCTTTTTCTGTCCTCTTCAAAATTTTGTCTAGTTTTTTATCATATTTATTTGAAAAATATTTGGTTTACTTTTATGTACTCCACGGTATTTACGTTAGCACGTGTGTTTTGTGTACCGTAGATACCAAAGGAGGTGACAGAACCGCGAACTTCACCGAGCTAGGCCCCGACTATTCCGAACCAGGAAAGCATGTTTGAACTCTTGATATGGTGAGTGTCTTGGCATGTTTGCATTAAGTAGTTTCATGACATGTTCATGAGCATTTCGATAAAAACTTTGTCACGTGAAAAGTTGAGGCAAGTGAGTTTCGGAAAATCCATGAGTTAATGGAAATGAGGTTGCATGACCACGTGATGGCATGGAAATGGGTAAGATGGTAGTGTTGTAGCATGCCAGTCCTATGCCAGATTATTTGACTTCAGTATCAACTCCCGTTCATTTCCTTTTTCCGTACTACCACATGTTTTCCGCAAGGGATATGGCTTAGTAAGTTGCAAACCACTTTCCTGGTACACACCAAATCGAGAGGCCGGGATTAGGGTTCCATGGCCCTGGATTAAAGCCTATCATCTGGTCAGGGGGCATGGGTGTTTCCGGTTGGGACCGAGAGGGGGCACCCTTAGAGCGCCAGATATAAATTTGATCCCATGCTATTCGAGATTGTGATCTCCCCGTCTCAAAGTTTTTCTTGAACGCTGTCTAGGGTGATTCCTGGCATCGTGAGGTGGGATGGGTGTGTACTGGATTGTTGTGTTTCTTACGAAATACCGTAAACGGAACTAGTCCTTCGTGACTACAGAAATCCGTTGGCTGTGGGCATTTTAGTACAAACTCTGCAGAGTCAAAAATTCCATTTCATCATCTTATCTATGTCCAAGTTCTGTGTCCTTATCATCTTGTCAATTGTCAGTCTTGGTGACAAAAACCCCGGTAAGCCAAATGAGTGTTAGGTCCGGTTAATGTTTATTCTTGTGATGGACTAACCCATTAATATCATGTGTTGAATACTTTCCTATGAGCATTAACTCTTGCACGTTATGATTAATGGACATAAGCCCTCTCTGTGACGTCGCTCAGATGTCCGACTGCGGCATTGTTATTATTTACTTATGGATATAAGACCTCTCTGTGACGTCGCTCAGACGTCCGACTGCGGCATTGTTATTATTTACTTTTGGACATAAGCCCTCTCTGTGACGTCGCTCAGACGTCCGACTGCGGCATTGTTATTATTTACTTTTGAATATAAGCCCTTTCTGTGACATCGCTCAGACGCCCGACTGCGGCATTGTTATTGTTTACTTTTGTTATAAGCCCTTTCTGTGATGTCGCTCAGACGTCCGACTGCGGCATTATTATTATTTACCTTTTGATATGAGCCCTTTCTGTGATGTCGCCCCGACGTCCGACTGTGGCACTCATATCTTTTGTTTTCCGTACAAGCCCTTTATGTGGTGTCGCTTAGACGCCCGACTGCGGCATGATTTTATTTATTTTATTTTCCTTTCGAGGCGTCGCTTCAGACACCCGATCGACTTACAGTTCATTTTGTTGGGTTTTCGAGCGGACTACCGCCGACACCCTTTTTACTTACCTTGTTCTTATGAATTAAATGTGCTTTGATAAGATTACTCATGTCGCATTCATGCATGCATTTGTTATATCTTTTGTCCGGACTGTCTTGCGAGTACTTTCAAAGTACTCACCTGGCTTGTTGTTTTGGCCAGATGCTGACGAAGGCGATCTCATGGATGAAGAGTTCGATAGCGAGTCCGACGCCTAGAGGGTTCCCAGTCAGTCTCGTGCGACCCTGGATTTGGTCACTGTATTATATCCGCTTCCGCTACCCAAATAAATTCATTGAGCCTCACCTAGACGCTCGATGAGTCACCAGTTAGTAGTCACGCTACCCACCCCACTGTGATATTCCAGCAATCACTTCTATTTCGAGTCAGTAGAAATGCCACACCCACACCATTGTGTCATATCCGCCATTATGTATAATTATTGGCGTGCTTGTAATAATTTGGTGTGCAACCTCAGCTCGACCCTGTAATATATTAATGCAACTGGCTTGTTGTATCAAGGTTTTGTCTACCTGTGAGGAGGATTTTCCTCACACTGGAAATAAAAAGATCGGTTTCTCGATAAATATTTTTATTGGAAAAACCGGTCGTGACACACCTCCTGCCGGGCGCCTTCCTCTCGGCGGCAGAGGACTAGCCGTTTCTTCGGCGGAAGCGGGTCAGGACCCTCTCGCGGGGCCTTTCCCTTCTCTTCTGCAGAAAAACGGCGGATCGGAGCCATTGTCGCAATGTGGAACAATGGCAAGGATGGAGAGGAAGAAGAAGCACGAAGAGATGGGCTGGAAGGGCTCACGCCTGTCCGTACTTATAGCCGGAGGAGGCCAACCGCCGGCCTCCACGATCACAGGTAATCATGACCCATTTCTGCAAGGCAGGACTTGTCAAGTCGGACGGTTGCCGAGGCATCGTGGGAAGCAGACGCCCACGACCAATCAATCACCACGCTGGCGCCCAAGGCCGCAGTTGTTGGGGCCCGCGGCGCTCACTTGCCCCTTCGCTTCTCTGCTAAGCCAAGCCCGGGCGCGCCTTGGGCCCGGGGGCTACTGTCGGCGTTCTGGGAACGGGGGTCCCCAGACTTGCCTGCTTGCGGCCTGGGGCGTGGCTCAAGTGGGGGCCCGGCGTGGCCCAGCTTCATCAGCTCAAGCTCAAGACTCTCGCGAGGGGCCAAGCCTCGCGGGGCGGACGACGGGAACCTTCGTCAGGAGGAGCCTCGTCAGGCAGGCTCACGAGGAGGCGGAGAGATCAAGGCAGGGTACCTCACGAGGGTGCCCCGTGACGTAAGCCATGACGATCGAGACTAGGCGGGCGCCACGCCAGCCTGCGCAGTGTCCTCGTTCCCCTTTGGTGCAAAGGAGGCAAGCACAGGCCAAGGCATCAGGCAAAGGTTACCGCTTCGGTGCAACAAGACCAAGACCAGCAGAGCGGTAGGAAGGAGGTCATCGTGGAGCCCAGGACGGCGTCACCGTCAGAGCCTTTGGCAGCCGAAGACCAACTTTAGTCAGGATAATTGTACTAGATGTTCCCCTTCAAAATGGCCAATTGTTGGAGCCCTTCCCGCTCATTATTGGGGAAGAGGCCCAGGGCCTCCCTCTATAAATGGAACAGGTGGAACAGAGAGGAGGACAGGTCGAACAGAGAGGAGAACAAGTCGAACAGAGAGGGAGAGAGAGAAGCGACTGGACTCACCCAAGCAGTCCATCACACCAGCTCAAGAACAACCCCTCGCGAGGCTGTTCTTCCTTTGTACTGTTCATCTTCAGCCCCAGAGGCAATCCACCACACCACACACTGGAGTAGGGTATTACACCACGACGGTGGCCTGAACCAGTATAAACCTTGTGTCTCTTGTGCTGTTCTTCGTTCCTAGTTTAGATCCCTCGCTAAACATTCACGCGTGAGCTGGTAGGGGAAAGATCTCCGTGCGCACCCCAGTGTTCGAACCTCAAGGGTCTGCCGGAACCCGAAATCCGACAGTCATTCTCTGTCTTCTTGACACAAAGTATTTATCATGCACAACCCCGATGACAAGCTGAGAAATTGGTTCATACTTTTTAACGCGCTTTACCTTTTTCAACCCTCACACAATAGATGAGCGCAAGCCATGGATATAGCACTACGGTTGGAATAGAGTATGATGATAGGGGTAAATATAAAGAAGACAAAAAGTATAAAGTCTCACATCGATGCGGCTAACCAATGGGCTTTTGAGATGCCCATCAATTGATATCAATGTGAGGAGTAGGGATTGTCATGCAACAAATGCACTAAGAGCTATAAGTGTACGAAAGCTCAATATGAAAACTAAGTGGGTGTGCATCTAATCCTATAATGAAAAATTCCCACTAGTATATGAAAGTGACAACATAGGAGACTCTCCATATGAAAAACATGGTGCTACTTTGAAGCACAAGTGTGCTAAAGGATACTAACAATGCCCCTTCTCTCTTTGTTTATTATTTTCTTTTTTCTTTCTTTTTCTTTCTTTTCTTTTTTTCTCTTTTCTTTTTCTTTTTCTCTCATTGTCCGGAGTCTCATCTCGACTTGTGGGGGAATCATAGTCTCCATCATCCTTTCCTCACTGGGGCAGTGCTCTAAAAATGAATAATGATGATCACACACTTCTATTTACTTACAACTCAAAAGAAATAAAAATTACAACTCGATACCTATGACAGAGTATGACTCTATGTGAATGCCTCTGGCAATGTACAAGGATGTGCAATGATCTAGCGTAACATGTATGAAAAATGATGAATGGTGGCTGAGCCACAACTACAATGTCAGCTATATTATCATGCAAAGCAATATGACAATGAATTCTCAAGTCATCAAACGGAAGCGGTGGAAGTTGCATGGCAATATATCTCGGAATGGCCATGGAAAAGCCATAATAGGTAGGTATGGTGGCTGTTTTGAGGAACATATAATAAGTCTTATGTGTGATAGAGTGTATCATATCGTGGGGTTTGGATGCACCTGCGAAGTTTGCACCGACTCTTGAGGGGAGAAAGGGCAATGCACGGTACCGTAGAGGCTAGCAAATTGCGGAAATTTAAGAGTACGTATAATCCATGGACTCACATTAGTCATAAAGAACTCATATACTTATTGCAAAAGTTTATTAGCCCTCGAAGCAAAGTACTACTACGCATGCCCCTAGGGGGATAGATTGGTAGGAAAAGACCACCGCTCGTCCCCGACCGCCACTCATAAGGAAGACAATCAATAATAAATCATGCTCCAACTTCATAGCATAACGAGAGACTATACGTGCATGCTTCGGGAATCACAAACCTTAACACCAATATTCTTACTAACCACAACCGTTTACTAGTACCTCCCACATATTCCATCTCTATATCGCAAAACTATTGCAAGGAATCAAACATATCATATTTAGTGATCCATAAGTTTTATGTAGGATTTTATGACTAACCATGCAATTGATCAATTCCTTTTGACTCTCTAAATAGATCTAAGTGAAGCATGAGAGTTTAATTCTTTCTACAAAAGATCATGATCTAACAAATATAAGTGAAGCAAAAGAGCATTCTTCAAATAACGGTTTTCTATGTGAAGAGAAACAGGCAATCCAAACTTGAAATGATATAAGTGAAGCACATGAAGCATTATATAAAGCCACACTCAAAAGATATAATTGAAATTCAATGAGCATTCTATAAATAAACCATGTAATATCTCATACCAGCATGGTGCATAAAAGAAAAGTGAAAAATAAACACAAAAGACGCTCCAAGATTTGCACATATCACATGAACGAAACGAATTCGAAAACATACCGATACTTGTTGAAGAAAGATGGGATGCCTTCCTGGGCATCCCCAATCTTAGACGCTTGAGTCTCCTTGAATATTTACTTGGGGTGCCTTGGGCATCCCCAAGCATGAGCTCTTGCCTCTCCTCCTTCTCCTCACATCGAGACCTCCTCGATATTCGAACACTTCATCCACACAAAACTTAACCGAACTTTAGTGGCGGGGTTAGTGAGTATGGCAATGAAATCCCATCATGTACTACTGCAACATTATTGTATAATTATAAATAAAAATTACCCACTACATGCTATCACAATTCTACGGCCCCGAGTCAAGGAGGCTTCAATAAGAATTCAAACATACACAAATAATGAAGTTATAACAACAATCTATGAAAACAGGACAGTCTGTAAAGATTTGAACATGCACCATACTTCTGTAACTCTAAAAATTCTGAAACATTTATGAAAAATAAACAATTTGTATAGAAAGATAGTACAAAAAGTTTCAGAACCGTTTGGCGTTCCAGTAAAAAATGTAAAATCGCGCACTACAGCCAAAGTTTCTGTTTTGCACCGCGCAAACCAACAAGCAATCTAAACATCCTAAAGGAAAATCTTGGCTCATTATTTTTATAATACAATGGATTTGTACAAGGGTATTATTATTTTTGTTGAAATTTTTCTGTAATTAAGATTCACAAAGTTTCCGTGAGCATGAACAAAGTTCAAGGAGCTCCCGCACTTCAACAATGCTTGTCTCTCTCACTTTCACTTTCCTTTTTAAAAAGTTTTGTGCTCCCCTCTATATTTTTTTATTTTTAAACTTTATAAAAGCACTCAACAAAAAGAAATGACTCTCTAAACCTTCCGGGTTGTCTCCCTGGCAGCGCTTTCTTTAAAGCCATTAAGCTAGGCATAAAGTGCTCAAGTAATTGATCCACCCGGATCCCAATGTATATAAAAGGAAATTTTAATTAGCAATGAGTTGGCATTTAGTAGTGAGCAAAAAGAAACATATATCATGCAATGACGAATTCTAACTCTCTTCCTATGCATCGGCATGTCATACAAGAACAATTCATGCACATCAAGTAAAGGCCAATACATAGCATAAGCAGTTTCTTGCAATTTTATCGTGTTGGAAACATAAAGAGGTGGAGATATAGTTCCTCTCTCATAATAGTTGCAAGTAGGAGAAGCAAGCACATGCTTATTATATTCATCAAAATCATCATGTGCAACGGTAGAAGGAAACCCATCAATATAATCCTTAACAAGAGCAAACTTCTCCGATATAGTGTAGTTGGGAGAATTCAAAAATATAATAGGACTATCATGCGTGGGTGCAATAGCAACAATGTCATTCTTAACAAAATGGACTATAGCAATTTCATCTCCATAAGCATAATTCATATTGGCATCTTGGCCACAAGCATAACAAGCATCAAGTTCATCAAAAAGGGATACTTCAAATCAAGCAATGGGATCATAGCAATTATCATAGCATTCATCCTTCGGTAAGAACGAAGGGGCATTAAATAATGTATGAGTTGAAGAGTTACTCTCATTAGAAGGTGGGCATGGGTAGCTAATCGCCAACTGTCGTGGTTCTAAGTATGACAGTAGAATAGGGGGTAGGTGATGTAGAGGCAAGATCTTAGCTATGGAGGAGTTGTACACGCAAGTTTTACGAGTTCAGGCCCTTCTCGGAGGAAGTAAAGCCCTACGTCTCGGAGCCCGGAGGCGCTCGACTGGATTATATGCGTGTGAGTTACAGGGGGTGCGAACCCTTGTCCCAGAGGAGGGGGGTGGCTTATATAGAGTGTGCCAGGACCCCAGCTCCCCTCCGTTACACAGGGTTCAATGTACATCAAGAGGGGGGCATTACTGGTAACGCCAGCAATAAAGATACATAATGACCATTAAAGCTATGACTTAATTCCCGACCGTTGCAGAGCGGAGTGGCTCTAGATCTCCTGGTAGTCGAGTGATTGTCTGCATGGTCGAGTGTCTTCAAGACTGTCGAGTGGAACATAGCTTCATGGTCGAGTGGATGATGATTTTTCTTCGAATGCCTCTGGTTCTTTTAGAGATGTCCTTGGGGAGGGTATCTTGGACAGGTCCATGACCCTACCCTAGGTACATAGCTTCATCATTAGCCCCCGAATGGATCAGGGTTTGAGTGAGGAAGGAGTTGAGAACACTCCCGACCCATTTTTCGTGCTATGAGTATATCTTGTTCTGGATCAATGAACCGATGTGATGACACCAACTTCTTTTTCAGTCGCCTTGATCCATTCCTAGTTTTTGTCGAGTGAACTTTTACTGGAAGAGCTCTGAGTGATGATGTGGAGGAGATCTTCCGTCTGACAAGTTGTTCTGCTGTCCGTGGATTTCGCGGGATTCGAATTTCGGGAAGCGCGCGGGGCGGAGGAGGGCGCAGTAATCGGATGGGATAAGGCAAGGCCGCCTTGATTTCCATGCCGCCTTTTTCGCCACGTATCGCGCGCGTGACTATTGTGGGATTTGACAAGATCGCCTGGGCCTACAAGTCAGTCACTCGGAAGTAACCTCATATAAGGCGCCAGACCGGGGTTTTTGAACAGTGCGCTTTCATTCTTCCCCCTCCTTCTCAGACTTCTCCGCCGTGCCTGCTCTCGCCCCCGTGCCGCTGCTCCATTCGCGTTTTGCCTGCGATGATGGGGAAAGAGAAGACGGTGGCTCTGGAGCGGGCGAAGAAAGTGAACGGGAAGAAGTCCAGCCGGGGTGGATCTTCCTCGAGGGCCGGCTTGCTGCAGGGTTGGATCCAGGGCGACTGGATCAGCTCGGTGATTCGTCAAGATGACATCGACGACCTGGTCGAGGGAGAACTGATTCCCCACGAATCAGCGCGGCTTCCGGGGAACGAGACCGAGGCACAACCTCGAGAGGGTGAGTGCGTTCTCCTCGCCACTCATGTCGACCGCGGGTTTTCCTTGCCTCCCCACCCTTTCTTTCGAGGCTTCTTGAATTTCTTTGGGGCGCAACTCCACCACTTTACTCCCAACACCATCGCGTACCTTGTTGCCTTCGTGTCTCTGTGTGAAAATTTCTTGGGCTGCCGACCTCATTGGGGCCTTTTCAAACATATTTTCACATGTCGCTCCCAGACGGTAAACAAGGCCAATCCGAGTGACGAGAGGACGCAAGTGATTCAGATGTGCGGGGGCCTTGGGATTCAGATGAGGGGCAAAAGTTCCTTTCCAACCATGATCCTTCCCGATTCGGTCCGTGGGTGGCAGTCGACCTGGTTCTACTGCAAAGACCAGCCGACTCCAGGGCAGTCGACTGGACTTCCCCCTTTTTCCATGGCCCGAGTGGGGAAGCCTTCTCCTTTGAAGGTGATCCTTGATGAGAAGGCGCAAGTCAAGGTGTTGGTCGATTGAGTAGTCCAACTTGTCCATGATGGGGTGACTGGTATGGATTTGTTGGAGGTCTTCCTCCGGCGACGCATCCAACCGCTTCAAGCTCGTGACCATCCGATGTGGATGTACTCGGGCACAGATGACACCACTCGGACCCATCTAGAGGAGGTCGACGAGACCACGTTGGAGGGGTGGCTGATGAGTATTACTGGAAACAAAGATAACCCCAGGGGAGCCAGGAGAATTCCTTCGCTCGACCAATCTTGCAAAACAGACAAGGCCTAATTCTGAACTTCCGACTGCAATCTTGATTACATCGTGTAGCTGTTTATGTTTCGCCGACTGACTTTGTTCTGCTTGTTTTCTTCCAGGCCCTTACCGAAATGTACTCAATGCCCAACGGAGAGCAGGAGCAGAATCCGGAGGGGGAGGCAAGCGGAGGTGAAAGTGATGAGTGGCATTCTGACGGAGAGGGGAACGAGGAGAGTGACGACTCGAGTGACGAGGAAGAGGTCGATTCGCCTCCTCGCAGGGAGAGGCGATCCAAGCTCGACCAAGATCGGGCGAGCGCTCATGAAAAGGCGATTGCTCAAACTGGTCAGTCGTCAAAGAATCCTCGGACGTCCTCTCCGGCGCCGACTGAGAAAGCTCCAAAGCAGTCCAAGGTTATAGTGCAGAAGCCTCGGAAGGCGCTGCCAAAGATTAAGATTGACATCCCTATTGCTTCCGCGTGAGTGTTTTTCTTTCACATTTACTCGACCTTCTGTGTTGTTTGTCTTTCCTTTGGTTTGATCAAACTAATCCTGAAATTGGCAGTGCTGCTACCTCTGGAACTTCAGCTTACAAAAACGAGGATGAGGAGATGGAAGATGTGGTCACCTCCCACCTAGGTACAATCTTCGTTATTCTGTCTTCTTTTTGTCGACTGAACTGTAATATATCCAATCGGGCGATGTAATTTTGGCGACTGATCTTTTTACAGCTCCCAGTGTCATCGACCTCCCCGACGATGATGAGGACGAGCCACAGAGGCCTTTGGGGAGGAGGAACAGGAAAACGTCCGCTGGCAAGATGCCTCAATCGACGCCAGTAGTGGAACCAGTAGTTCAGGATGCCGGTGACGCCAATCGGACTTCTGTCTCCTTCGCCATACCGCTGTCGATTGCTCTACCTTCTGCGTCAACTGCGCCAACTCCTGCTGAACCAGCTTCAGTTTTTGCGACACACCACGTCCCGGAAGACGAAGTGCGGAAGACGAAGTGGGTGCTGCCAAGGAAGCTATACGCCAGGCGGGCATTATGATGGAGAAGATGAAGATGGTGCGGGATGCCAGCCAGGCTGCTTATGATGCCAGCTCTGCTCTCCAGAGCAATGTTCAGGTTAGCAGAATGTCGACTGACTCTCTTGGCTTGCTCTGTTTAGGATATGGTACCTGAAAAACTCTCTTTCCAAGGATCTTTGCATCTGTATACCCACTGGGTGTTTCGACTTGTCACTGAACAAATTCGTACTTTGAGCTGAATTTTTTTTGTCGTCGATTGAATTTTTGGACTAGTGGGGGCACGCTGAGTGCACCCACTGGGTGTAGTCCCTGAGACTATGGTGGACTGCGGGCAGTCGACTGTAGTCTTGAATTTTGAATTCCTTCACTCGGTCTGGTCGGGCCATGTCGAGTGTAAACTGAACCAGTGGGGGCACGCTTAGTGCACCCACTGGGTGTAGTCCCCGAGACCGTGGTCGACTGCTGGCAGTCAACTATGGTCTGAAGAGCCTGTTTGTTGCTGTCTCTGTCTTTTTTTTGCACTCGCGTTAGAAAGGTTTTGTCGAGTGTAAACTGAACCAGTGGGGGCACGTTGAGTGCACCCACTAGGTGTAGTCCCCGAGACTACTGTTGGATGTTTGATTCAACAGTAGTCTTAGAATTTGTTGTCTTTATCCTTTTACCTCTCTGAAATAACCAATCTTTTATCCAATGACCGACCCATTCCTTGATTGAAGAAATCTTGTGATCTTGGAGCTCGCTTTGCTGACTTGGAAAAACAGCAGATTCAACTCAACATTGACCTGGAGTTGGCCAAGACGGAACTGCAGAAAGCCAATGATGACGCCAATGGTAAGACAGACTTGTCGACTAGTTTGTATTTGATCTAGATTTCATTATGCTCTTTCTGAACCAAGCATCATTTCTTTCCAGAAAAAACTAAACCAGGCTCTGGCAAAAAAGGACCAAGATCTGGCTGCCGCACAGAAGAAGGCTGATGACAAAACTGCTCTGGCTGAACAGAAGTTGGCTTCAGTCGGCCAATTGGAGGAAGAAAACGCCAAGATAAAATCTACCCTGGAGGAAGCCAACAAGGAAGTAACCCGCTTGAAGAAGGACAAGGTCAATCTGAACGAGAGGATGGACGGCATTGCTCGCAGGAGAGATGATCTGGAAAGTTATCTGAGGAGCCTTGCCAAGAAGCTGTTCATCAAGCTTGAAGGTATATACTCTGTTCCGACTGGTTTATCTTCGTCGACTCGGCATACGACTATTGACTCACCCTCGGATTGTGCATGCAGAGTTTTACTGAGACTTCGAGGAGGAGATCGGGCGAATTGAACCAAGCTTGGATCCCATCAACTCCCTCGTGAAAGATGACGCTGCTATGAACTTGCTCCGACTAGAATCCCGCATCGACGGTGTTGTTGACTACCTTGCTCGACTGAAGGTCGCAACGTCGCGGATCGACACAGCACTCTGGCCATGGGCAATGCTCCAGAATGACCTCGAGTCTCTGATGACTCGACTTAACAAGATCCTAGGTCGAGTGCAGGAGTGGAAAAAGTCTTCTGCCTGGTGCGGTGCTGATGTGGCTCTGTCTTTGGTTCGTGTTCATTGCAAGGAGGCGCGAGAAGAGAAGCTGGCGGTGATCAAGGTTGCCAATACCAAGAAGCAGGACTTCCAATCCTTCATGGAGACTTTCATTGCTGCCGCCACTCGGATTGCCGATGGCATTGACCTGGATGAATTCGCCCACCGCCAGCCTCCTCCCCGGAGAGTGAACAAACTTTGATGCTCCACCTTAAATTTGCCTCGGGATGCCGAGTGGTTTTTGTAACCATTAAACTCTTTCGGGCTGAATGCCCGAGTACTTCCGCGGTCTTGAACTTTTAGGGTTCATCTGAACTTGATTTATCTCAGGATATGCTTGCGATTGCTTTTGGAATTTGTTCTACACTTGGAATGACCATCGTGTTTGAGATGCAGCCCTGAAGTGGATACTTCAATCGACCTGCGCCTCATCGTCCTTGCAGACAAGGATGGAGCGCATGTGGTATTTGTGGCACAACTCCAAAGGAGAAGGTTACAGTCGACCCGCACCTTGTCGTCCTTGCGCATAGGGATAGAGCGCACATTGTATTTGTGGCGAAGCTCCGAAGGAGAAGGTTGCAGTCGACCTGCACCTCGTCGTCCTTGCGGATAAGGATATGTTTCGAACTTAGGCGAGTATAAGACTGCAGCTAAGCCTCCGAGTGGGAGGATTGCTCTCCACTCGGTAGGATTTTTCAATACTTAGGCGAGTACTTGGACTGCAGCTAAGCCTCCGAGTGGGAGGATTGCTCACAACTCGGTAGGATTTATTAAACTTAGGCGAGTACTGGACTGCAGCTAAGCCTCTGAGTGGGAGGATTGCTCACCACTCGGTAGGATTTATTAAACTTAGGCGAGTACTGGACTGCAGCTAAGCCCCCGAGTGGGAGGATTCCTCACCACTCGGTAGGATTTAAACTTAGGCGAGTACTGGACTGCAGCCAAGCCCCCGAGTGGGAGGATTTCTCACCACTCGGTAGGATTTTTTAAACTTAGGCGAGTACTGGACTGCACCTAAGCCCCCGAGTGAGAGGCTTGCTCATCACTCGGTAGGATTTTTTAAACTTAGGCGAGTACTGGACTGTAGCTAAGCCCCCGAGTGAGAGGCTTGCTCATCACTCTAAGCCCCCGAGTGGGAGGATTGCTCACCACTCGGTAGGATTTTTGAAACTTAGGCGAGTACTGGACTGCAGCTAAGCCCCCGAGTGAGAGGCTTGCTCATCACTCGGTAGGATTTTTTAAACTTAGGCGAAATGGATTCGCAGCTAAGCCCCCGAGTGAGAAGCTTGCTCACCACTCGATAGGATTTTTCAAACTTAGGCGAAACGGATTCGCAGCTAAGCCCCCGAGTGAGAGGCTTGCTCACCACTAGGTAGGATTTTTCAAACTTAGGCGAAACGGATTCGCAGCGAAGTTACCCACTGGGGGATTTCAAACGCAAACAAAAGCAACAACAATTGTATAGGAAGATTATAAAGCTCTTGTCTTTGATAAACAAACTACAAAGGTATTTCTTATTACATCTCATCCGAGTGAGTTCTTAAGTATAAAAGGGGCGGAGTAGCTTCGCGTTCCAAGCTCATGGCTCGTCTTTCTGATGCTCGACATTGTAAAGACGGTATGCTCCATTGTGGAGAACTCTAGTGATAATGAAGGGACCTTCCCAAGCAGGGGCGAGCTTGTGTGGTTTCTCTTGATCCACTCGAAGAACCAAGTCTCCCTCTTGAAAGGCTTGACCCCTCACGTTTCTGGCATGGAATCGACGCAAGTCTTGCTGATAAATGGTCGACCTGATCAAAGCCATCTATCTTTCCTCCTCTAGGAGGTCGACTGCGTCCTGCCGAGCCTGTTCCGCTTCATCTTCAGAGAAGAGCTCGACTCGTGGTGCATTGTGAAGTAAGTCACTCGGCAGAACATCTTCAGCTCCGTAGACCAAGAAGAATGGAGTTCGGCCAGTCGACCGATTGGGAGTTGTCCTTAGACCCCAAAGAACTGATGGAAGTTCATCAACCCAGGCGCCTGCTGCGTGCTTGAGATCACGCATCAGTCGGGGTTTCGGTCCTTTGAGAATTAGGCCATTTGCTCTTCTCGCTTGTCCATTCGACCGGGGTGAGCGACTGAAGCATAGTCGACTCGTGTGCCTTGAGAAGCGCATAAGGCTCTAAACTCATCAGAATCGAAGTTCGACCCATTGTTAGTGATGATGCTGTGTGGAACTCCATATCTGAATGTCAATTCTCTGATGTAACTGACAACAATGCTGGCTTCAAGATTCTTGATAGGCTTAGCTTCAATCCATTTGGTAAACTTGTCGACTGCTACAAGCACGTGAGTGAAGCCGCTCCTACCGGTTCTCAGCGGTCCGACCATATCCAATCCCCAAACAGCAAAGGGCCAGACGAGTGGAATGGTCTTCAGGGTTGACGCAGGCTTGTGCGACATATTGGAGTAAAGCTGGCAGCCCTCACATTTGTCGACTATATCTTTCGCCAGTAAAACCCAGCTCGGTATGCTTTAGCCACGATGGTCCGAGAGGACGCATGGTGACCACAGGTCCCCGAGTGGATGTCGTTGAGGATCATTCGACCTTCTTCTAGCGTTATGCATTTCTGACTGACTCCCGTCACTCCTTCCCTGAACAGTGGTCCTCTAATCACAGTAAAGCCTTTGGATTGACGGATGATCTGTCGAGCCTCTTCTTCATCTTCTAGGAGTTCCTTCCTAAGAATATATGCAATGTACGGCACTGTCCAGTCAGGAGTGATGACCAAAACCTCCATGATCAGGTCGACCACGGCTGGGAGCTCGACTTCAGTCGGATATGTGGCACTCTTAGGCTGCAGGGGCTCTTCAGTGAAAGGATCTTCTTGAACTGACGGTGTGTGAATGTGTTCCAAAAAAACATTATTGGGAATGGCTTCTCTCTTGGAACCTATCTTTGCCAAATCATCGGCAGCTTGATTTTTCAGTCGGGGTATATGATGGAGCTCTAACCCCTCAAACTTCTTTTCCAATTTCCTCACTGCATTGCAGTAACCAGTCATGGCTGGGCTTCTAATGTCCCACTCCTTCATCATTTGATTTACTACCAAATCTGAGTCACCATAGACCATAAGGCGACGGACGCCAAGTGAAATCTGGAGGACATATCTGAGCTTGTCTCCTCGGGGGGATACCAGTACCACCCCAGCACCAAAACCGTTTAGCATCTTGGAACCATCAAAAAACATGGTCCAGTGCTCCGAGTGAACTTGAGTCGGCAATTGCTGTTCGATCCACTCGGCGAGGAAATCTGCTATTGCTTGGGACTTGATAGCTTTCTTTGCCTCAAACCTGATATCTAAGGGAAGGAGTTCAATCACCCACTTTGCCACTCGACCAGTTGCATCTCTATTGTGCATAATCTCTGACAATGGAGCGTCGCTGAAGACTGTAATTGAATGGTCAGAGAAGTAATGTGCAACCTTCTTCGTGGTCATATAAATCCCATAAATAAGCTTCTGATAATGCGGATATCTTTGCTTTGATGGAGTCAAAACTTCAGAAACATAATATACTGGGCGCTGAACTTTATAGGTTTTTCCTTCTTCTTCCCGCTCGAACGTAAGTACTGTACTGACGACTTGTCCAGTTGCTACAATGTAAAGCAGTAAAGGCTCTTTGCTGATTGGGGCAGCAAGCACCGGCTGGGTGGAAACCAGGGCTTTTAGCTCTGCGAATCTGCATCGACTTCGTGGAGTCCACTCAAACTTATCTGACTTCTTCATCAGTCGGTAAAGATGCAATACCTTTTCACCGAGGCGAGAAATGAATCGACTTAGGGCGGCCAAACAACCAGTAAGCTTCTGGACATCATGCACACGCACGGGGCGTTTCATCCGGAGTATGGCACCCACTTTCTCTGGGTTAGCGTCGATCCCTCGTTCGGAAACGAGGAAACCGAACAATTTTCCGCCTGGGACTCCGAATGTGCACTTTGATGGATTAAGCTTGATATCATACCTTCTGAGGTTGGCAAAGGTTTCAACAAGGTCAGCCAGTAGGTCGGAACCTTTACGCAATATCATCTATGTATGCTTCCACATTCCGAGTGATTTGAGTGAGTAAACACTTCTGAATCATCCGCATGAATGTGGCTCCAGCGTTCTTCAAGCCGAATGGCATGGTGACATAACAGAAGCACCCAAATGGGCTAATGAAAGCTGTTTTTATCTCATCAGGTCCATACAGACGGATCTGATGATATCCCGAATAAGCGTCCAAAAAGGACAAACGCTCACACCCCGCAGTTGAGTCGACAATTTGGTCGATGCGAGGCAGAGGAAAGTGATCTTTCGGGCAGGCCCGATTGATATGCTTGAAGTCAATGCACATGCGAAGTGAGTTGTCCTTCTTAGGAACCATGACAACATTAGCTCGCCACTCGGGGTGGTAAATCTCTCGGATAAACTCAGCTGCTAGGAGCCGAGCCACTTCTTCACTGATTGCCTTTCTCTTCTGCACGGAGGACCGTCGAAGATGTTCTTTGACTGGTTTATCTTTTGGGTCGACTCGCAGACGATGCTCAGCTAGCCCCCTGGGAACACCCGGCATGTCAGAAGGTTTCCATGCAAAGATGTCCCAGTTCTCACGGAGGAACTGGATGAGCGCTTCTTCCTATTTGGAGTCGAGTGTTGTTGAAATGTGAGTCGGAGCCGCATTGGCATTCGTCGGGTGAATATGAAACGACTTCATTTCGCCAAACGACTGAAATGCTGAATCCGTGGCAGGCTTCTTAACTCGCAACAATCACTCGGATATGCATTTTTCTGATACTCCTGCAATTCCACTACTGCCATCTGTGCATCGGCGATCTTCAAGCCTTTCTGGAAGCACTCTTCTGCCTTCTTTCGATTGCCAGTGATAGTGATCACACCTTTAGGACCAGGCATCTTCAACTTGAGATACACGTAGCATGGTCGAGCCATAAAACGTGCATAAGCTGGCCTACCCAGAATAGCGTGATAAGCACTCTGGAAATCCACAACTTCAAATGTCAACTTTTCTTTGCGGTAATTCTTGGAATCACCAAAAACTACATCAAGGGCGATCTGGCCGAGTGACTCAGCCTTCTTGCCGGGAATGACTCCATGGAAACTCATACTGCTTTTACTGAGGCTGGACATCAGAATGCCCATCCCTTTCAATGTCTTCGCATACAGAATATTCAGGCCACTGACACCATCCATTAGAACTTTAGTCAACCGAGTGCCTTCGACGACTGGGTCGACCACCAATGCTTGCCTCCCGGGGGTGGCTATATGCGTCGGGTGATCGACCGGTCGAACGTAATGGCAGTCTAAGACCATTTCAAATAACTAGGCGTCGCCGGAGCGACCATGTTTACTTCTCTGTTGATGACTTTCAGTCGACTTTTGCTCTCAACATCAGCAAAAATCATTAGAGTGGAATTGACGTGAGGGTAACCATCATCACTTTCCTCTTTGTCCTCAACTTTGTCCGACTCTTTTTCCTTCTCTTTGGGTTGTTTCTCTCGGAACTGCAGGATTAGGAGCCGACACTGTCGAGTGGTATGCTTTGGGTAAATGAGATTACCCTCCTCATCTTTATTTGTGTGAATGTGGCATGGCAAATCCAACACATCATTCCCATCTTGATCTTTTACTTTCTTAGGGTTCCATGGCCCCTTGGGCTTCCCCTTTAACTTTCCTTGAGTCACGGCTATGGCTTCTCTAGGAGCAGCTAGCTCGGCTTTGCGCGTCTGCTTCCGACTGGAGTTCCCTCCTCCGGTTTCGTGGGCGACTGTTTTGTGCTTGCCACTCCGGAGCCGATCCTCCTCTTCACCATTGGCATACTTGGTGGAAATCTCCATCATCTGACTCAGAGACATATCTTCGGTCCGACCGAACTTCAGATTCAACTCTCGATAATTGACGCCTTCCTTGAAGGAACAAACTGCTTGGTGATCAGACACATTTTCCGCCGTGTGATGCAACCTGATCCATCTCTAGATATAGTCTCTCAAAGTTTCATTTTGCTTCTGCACGCAAGATTGCAGCTCTGTCAACCCTGCTGGCCGTTGCATGTTCCCTCAAATGTTCTGACAAACACTCGGGCAAGATCTTCCCAACTGTAAATACTGCCGGGCGCTAACTGATTTAACCATGCTCTGGCCGAGCCCTGCAAGATCAGAGGAAGGTGCTTCATGGCCACTTCATCATTGCCGCCGCCAGTCTGAACAGCCACTCAGTAGTCCTCAAGCCAAGTGTCAGGCTTGGACTCACCAGTGAACTTACTGACTCCGGTCACTAACCTGAAGTTGGGAGGAATCACCGCAGCCCTAATGGCTCTGCTGAAGCACTCTGGACCTGAGACATGCACTCTGCTGCTGGTTGGAAAATCTCTGTCCGGAACTTCTCTGTGAGCTCTGTTCCTGTCGACCAAACCTTGTACGAGAATAGATCTCGCATCAAAGCCCGGTTCCCTGGGGTCGACTGGAATCCTTCGCCCACCACTATGAGGGCGTCTGTCATCATGCTGCCGAGGCATGTATGACACACTCCATGGGGGAGGCGTGGGCACTCGACGATGATCATCGTGATCGAGTCGGTGATCATACTGCTCACGGTTTCTATACTGATCTCGCCGGTCTCCACGTCCCTCACGCCTTGGGGGCGATCTTGGGCTGTGGGCCGACTGGACTGTATCTGCTACAACGGATCTGCTATGGATCCTATTCCGCGACTGAGACATAGTTGTATTATGTTCTCCTGCTGCCCGGAGTAAAGCCCTGATCTGCATCAAACCTCTGCCAGCTTCTGACTGGGACGGCTGGATTGACTCTGCTATTCGGGCTGCGGGTGTGAGATTCTGGATTGGAGTTCGATATACCTGAGTTGGAGGCGTAAAAAGTTGTCGTCGACTGGATTCAGGAATCCGTTGTCGAGCGCGCTCGTCAAGTGCGTGCTGGAGATTCACCAGTCAAGTGTGCTTGACTAAGTTTGCCAAACACGCTTCCTCCAAGGCCTGGGCCTCGGGGGTTTCTCCAACGATAGGAGTGTGGAGTGCATCCATATTGTGGCGGCGGAGCTCTTCTCTCTGCTGTGACGAAAGAGGCTCAGGGCGGTATTCTTCGTGAACACGTGGCGGATCGCCAGCACCATCACCGCCGTCACCGCGGGGGAAGCCAGGAGGACTGCATGGTCCATTGACCATCAGGACTTCCGCCACGAGGTCACTGCTATCGCACTCGGATGCAGTCTCTGCGGAGCCCGTCGACAGGTCGAACAGGCCGTAGAGAGTTTCATCGGGCTCGATTTCCGCGACTTGGGGGGTGGCCGTCTGGCGAGCCACCGCATGTCTCACCCACCGCTGGAGCCTCGATCGACCGGAACGCTTGCTCCAGCGGGCTACAAGGGGAGAGGACAATACAGGAGCCGACCGATACAAAGTCGACGCTGCCGTAAGAGGACGCCGCGGACGTACGCAGGAAAGTGCATTGCCCCGTGGATGTGGAGCGCCTCGACGTCGAGTGGAGCTTCTTGGAGCCAAGCGGAGTCGTCGGCGAAGAACACGAGTGCGCCGAGACGGATCTCGCGGCCCTCGGCCAAACCTCCGCCTGAAACCATGATGATGGGGATCGGAAAAATCGCAACTTCTACAACAAGTCGCTAAGACACCAGCCCCAGGGTGGGTGCCAAATGTCGTGGTTCTAAGTATGACAGTAGAATAGGGGGTAGGTGATGTAGAGGCAAGATCTTAGCTATGGAGGAGTTGTACACGCAAGTTTTATGAGTTCAGGCCCTTCTCGGAGGAAGTAAAGCCCTACGTCTCGGAGCCCGGAGGCGGTCGACTGGATTATATGCGTGTGAGTTACAGGGGGGCGAACCCATGTCCCAGAGGACGGGGGTGGCTTATATAGAGTGCCCAGGACCCCAGCTCCCCTACGTTACACAGGGTCCAATGTACATCAACAGGGGGGCGTTATTGGTAACGCCAGCAATAAAGATACATAATCATCATTAAAGCTATGACTTAATTCCCGACCGTTGCAGAGCGGAGTGGCTCTAGATCTCCTGGTAGTCGAGTGATTGTCTGCATGGTCGAGTGTTTTCAAGACTGTCGAATGGAACATAGCTTCATGGTCGAGTGGATGATGATTTTTTTCTTCCACCTCTCTCTCTTTCTAACCATTAGTCTCAGGACATAGCTCAGGCATGGAGATCCGCTCTCCCCTTTCTCTCTCAAACACACATTGTAATCTCCGGATACATACTCAGATAAAACAAAGCCTCTCCGGAGCATGAGACGTAGGGCTGTTATCTCCACCATGAGAGGCCCGAACTCGCTAGAACAACCGTGTCACCCATATGCATCTTGATAGATCATGCTCCATTACCATATACCTTATTATTGTCGGAATCATTCCCACGACAATCCGCTCTTCCTCTGTTTGTTCTTCGCTCTCCTCATCATCTTTTTCATCCAATGAGCTCTCAGTTTCATGAATTTCTTCTTCCATAGACTCCTGCAAAATATTAGTCTCTTCCTGGACAGCGGAGTTATTCTCAATAAATACATCAATATCGTAATTGTATTTATAATTATCATAGCAATATTTAAGGATAGCAAGATTTTCAGGTCTATAAATTGAATCATCAAAATCTTCGAACTTTTTAAACAAAGATTCAATTTCTTAAGCACCCTTAAAAGCAACAAATTCTTCAATTCGTTCCACATTGTAGTAATCATATATACCATTAGCATAAGAAGCGAAGGTTTCATTATACATAAATTTGCATGAAAAGGGAAGATGTGGAGCATTCATCGTAGATCAACAAGTATAATAATATCTAGAGCATAGATTCCAAGCATACCACTTGAATATATGAATTTGATCCCATAAAAATTTCCTTTTATGAGTCAAGCGATAATCCCTAAAGTATTCACGTTGATCCAACGTTACTCCCATTATCAAGTTGAATGGGGTTTTCTCAGGATTATCAAAGTAGTGAATAATATTTTTCACATAACGAGCATCGAGGGTTTTAGGAGGTTCCCCATCTCCATGAGTAGCAAGTACCACTAATTATTTGGGTATTTCGTGATCCATATCCATAACTAATGTAGAGAACAACTTAGAACGGGAAATAAAAACTACTTAGTGATAAAGCAAACAAGCACACACAAGAATATTCACCCCACGCTATTGCTCCCCGGCAACGGCGCTAGAAAAAGGTTTTGATAACCCACAAGTATAGGGGATCATTTGTAGCCTTTTTCGATAAATAAGAGTGTCGAACCCAACGAGGAGCTAAACGTAGAAAAAATATTCCCTCAAGTTCTATCGACCACAGATACAACTCTACGCACACTTGGCGTCTGCTTTACCGAAAATAAGTATGAAACTAGTTTGCAGGAGTGATGCTAGAATTACTTTGCAAGAATAAAACTAGAAGTACTTTGCAAGATAATAAAAGTTAGGTGTTTAGTAAAATCATCGTATCACATTCTGTTCTACGATTCCACTTCGACAAAAGGAAAGAGCATACCTAAGTTCAATAGCTTTACGTCCGCTATCCCGATCATGATTTTCCTACCATCAGGGGGAAAGTAAAGGCCCTACCCCAATTGGAAGGCTGTGGGCGAGGAGTGATTCGAACCACCGACACCGTGGTTCGTAGCCACGGGCTCTAATCCTCTGAGCTACAGGCCCAGCTGTCTCCACTGGATCTCTTCCCGGGGGTACCCCTTCATTTCAGGTTAAGAAGATGGGAAAGCGCTTTTCTCTCTATAAGAACAGTGCGTTCCGAGGTGTGAAGTGGGAGAGAGGGGATGTGATGATTGAGGTTTTGAATAAGACGACCTTTGCATTTTAGATTTGGATCTTTTTCTTATTTCAAAATAGTGAAAAAGTCAAATAAGAGGTGTTAAGCTTTTTATCATTATGGCATCGAGCTATTTTGCCGCAGGACCTCCCCTACAAAGATCGCCACCGCAGTAGAGTTTAACCACCAAATTCGGGATGGATTGGTGTGGTTCCTCTACGCCTAGGACACTAGAATATCGAACCATGAACGAGGAAAGGCATGAGATAAATATTCTCTAGTAATTGTGAAGCCCCAATTCTTGACTGAAAGGGACACCAAAGGCCTCTGCCCTCCCTCTCTATCTATCCAAGAGATGGAAGGGCGGAGTTTTTTTTTTGGTTTTTTCATCTTTTCATCAAAGAGTTGAACAATGAAGATAGATGGAAAGTGCCTGATCAATTTGATCAGGCCATGTAGGAACAAGGCTCAAATCGTTCGTTCATTAGGATGCTTCAGCTGCATACATCACGACACTTCCACTTGACACCTATTTAAACGGCTCATCTCGCCGCTACCTTATCCTATTTCCATACTTCTGTCGCTCCATCCCCGTATGGGTGGAGAACCCGTCGCTGTCTCGGCGGGGATCCCGGAGGCTCTAGGGATGTCGGAGGAGCGAGCACTCATCTTGGGGTGGGCTTACTACTTATATGCTTTCAGCAGTTATCCTCTCCGCACTTGGCTACCCAGCGTTTACTGTAGGCACGATAACTGGTACACGAGCTGCGTCCTTCCCGGTCCTCTCGTACTAGGGAAAGGTCCTCTCAATGCTCTAACGCCCACACCGGATATGGACCGAACTGTCTCACAACGGATGCGAACCCAGCTCACGCATCGCATTAATGGGCTTAACAGCCCAACCCTTGGAGCCACCTACAGCTCCTGTGGCGTAAGAGCCGACATCGAGGTGCCAAACCTTCCCGTCGATGTGGACTCTTGGGGAAGATCAGCCTGTTATCCCTAGAGTAACTTTTATCCGTTGAGCGACGGCCCTTCCACTCGGCACCATCGGATCACTAAGGCCGACTTTCTTCTCTGCTCGACGGGTGAGTCTTGCAGTCAAGCTCCCTTCTGCCTTTGTACTCGAGGACCAATGTCCGTCTGGCATGAGGAAACCTTTGCACGCCTCCGTTACCTTTTGGGAGGCCTATGCCCCATAGAAACTGTCTACCTGAGACTGTCCCTTGGCCCGCTGGTCTGACACAAGGTTTGAATCCGAGATCTTACTGTGTGGTATCTCATCGATGGCTCGGGCCCCGGAAGGGGGCCTTCTTCGCCTTCCACCTAAGCTGCGCAGGAAAGGCCCAAAGCCAATCCCAGGGAACGGAAAAGATTCATAGGGTCTTTCCGTCCAGGTGCGTGTAGTCCGCATCTTCACAGACATGTCTATTTCACCGATCCTCTCTCCGAGACGGTGCTCAGATCGTTATGCCTTTTCGTATGCGGGTCGGAACTTACCCGACAAGGAATTTTGCTACCTTAGGACCGTTATAGTTACGGCCGCCGTTCACCGGGCTTCGTCGCCGGCTTCCTGTCATCAGTTCACCAACTTCCTTGACCTTCCGCACTGGGCAAGGCCAGCCCCCATACATGGTCTTACGACTTTGCGGAGACTTGTGTTTTTGGTAAACAATCGCCTGTGCCTGGTCACTGCGGCCCCCTTTTGTGAGGGGGCACCCCTTCTCCCGAAGTTACGGGGCTATTTTGCCGAGTTCCTTAGAGAGAGTTGTCTCGTGCCCCTAGGTATTCTCTACCTACCCACCTGTGTCGGTTTCGGGTACAGGCACCCTTTTGTTGAAGGTCGTTCGTGCTTTTCCTTGGAGTATGGCATCAGTTACATACTTCAGCGCCGTAGCGCCTGGTATGAGCCTCATGGAGAAGCAATCGCTAGTCCACGGGGCTCATACTTCAGCGCTGCAGCGCTTGGTACTCGGACCTCGGCTCGAGGCATTTTCTCAACCCCTTCTTACCCTGAAAATGCAGGGTCACCTTATGTCCTTAAACCTATAACCATCTTTCGGCTAACCTAGCCTCCCCCATCCCTCCGTACCAACAAGGGGTAGTACAGGAATATTGACCTGTTGTCCATCGACTACGCCTTTCGGCCTGATCTTAGGCCCTGACTCAGCCTCCATGGACGAACCTTGCGGAGGAAACCTTGGGTTTTCGGGGCATTGGATTCTCACCAATGTTTTCGTTACTCAAGCCGACATTCTCGCTACCGCTTCGTCAACCCCCGCTTTCG